>CM037011.1:4606389-5206389 GCA_020875875.1 Dioscorea alata
CGACTATACTTGAATCAAAAGCCTCCTAATATTCTACTTTCAATCAAAACCCTAATGCTTTATTTTATTTCGGAATATCTTCATTTGGTTTAGATCAAAACCACTAACCTATCTTTCCAAAACCATAATATTTGCTTTTTTTTCGTTCGTTAGTCTCGTATCCTTTTTATTTCAAAACAAGGAATCCTATGATTTGCTTTCCTTATAATCTTCTATCGTATGTATTTCAATTCAAAACTCAAAGACTTTTTTTGTTTCTTATAGTAATATCTACTAATTTTGAGTTTTCGAATGAAAACCCTAGTTCTTTTTAGAAAATTTAATATAACCATATTTTTTAACTACTACCCCAAACCCCTTCTTTCCTTTCTCAATACCTACTATTTTTAATCAAAAACACTAATCCTATGTTTTTCTTATGGTAGTGTCACCTTTCTTTAATCAAAACCTTGATCATATGTTTTCTTTTCGTAATGCCGACTATACTTAAATCAAAAGCCTAATCTTCTACTTTCAATCAAAACCCTAATGGTTTGTTTTATTTTCGGAATATCTCGGTTTGTTTTTTATCAAAACACTAACCCTATCTTTCCAAACCACAATCTTTTCTTTTTTTTTTCTTTCGTTAAGTCTCGTATCTTTCCTTCAAAACAAGAATCCTATGTGTTCTTTCCTGAATAACTTGTATCTGTATGTATTTAATTAAAACCCAAATCTTATGTTTTCTTATAGTAATATCTCCTAATTTTGAGTTTTGAATGAAAACCCTAGTCTTTTTTGAATTTTTAAAATGACTCATATTTTTTAACCAATAACCTAAACCCTTCTTTTCCTTTCGGAATATCTACTATTTTTTAATCAAAACACTAATCCCATGTTTTCTTATGTTAGTGTCACCTTTCTTTAATCAAAACCTTGATCATATGTTTTCTTTTCGTAACGCCGACTATACTTGAATCAAAAGCCTAATCTTCTGCTTTCAATCAAAACCCTAATACTTTGTTTTACTTTTGAAATATCTCATTTTGTTTTTTTATCAAAACACTAACCCTATCTTTCAAAACCATAATCTTTTCCTTTTTTTTTTCGTAAAATCTCCTATCTTTTGGTCAAAACAAGAATCCTATGTTTCCTTTTCTTAATAATTTCTATCTGTATGTATTTAATGAAAACCCTAATCTTATGTTTTCTTATAGTAATTTCTCCTAATTTTCAGTTTTGAATGAAAACCGTAGTCTTTGTTGTCATTTTAAAATGACTCGTATTTTTGAACCAAGACCCCAAACCCTTTCTTTTCCTTTCGGAATAAATACTATTCTTGAATCAAAACCCTAATTCTAAGTTTCTTATGGTAGTGTCACCTTTCTTTAATCAAAACCTTGATCATATGTTTTCCTTTCGTAATGCCTACTATACTTGAATCAAAAGCCTAATCTTATACTTTCAGTCAAGACCCTAATGCTTTTTTTTATATTCGGAATGTCTCATTTTTTTTTAATCAAAACACTAACCCTATCTTTCAAAACCATAATCTTTTCTTTTTCTTTCGTAAAGTCTCCTATCTTTCGGTCCAAAGAAGAATCCTATGTTTCCTTTTGTTAGTAACTTCTATCTATGTGTATTTAATCAAAACCCTAATATTATGTTTTCTTATAGTTAATCTTCTAGTTTTCTGTTTTGAATTAAAACAGTAGTATTTGGTTGTCGTTTTAAAATGACTCATATTTTTTAACCAAGACCCCAAACCCTTTCTTTTCCTTTCGGAAAACCTACTATTTTTGAATCAAAACCTTAATCCTAAATTTTCTTATGGTAGTGTCACCTTTCTTTAATCAAAACCTAGATCATATGTTTTCTTTTCGTAACGCCTACTATACTTGAATCAAAAGCCTAATCTTATGCTTTCCATCAACACTCTAATATGCTTTGTTTTATTTTCAAAATGTCTCGTTTTGTTTTTAATCAAAACACTAACCTATCTTTCAAATCCATAATCCTTTTCTTTTTCTTTCGTAAACTCTCCTATCTTTCGTTGAAAACAAGAATTTTATGTTTCCTTTTCTTAATAACTTCTATCTGTATGTATTTAATCAAGACCCTAATCTTATATTTTCTTATAGTAATATCTCCTAATTTTTGGTTTTGAATGAAAACACTAGTCTTTGTTGTTATTTTAAAATTACTTGTATTTTTGAACAAAGAACCCAAACCCTTTCTTTTCCTTTCAGAATACCTAGTATTTTTGAATAATAACCGTAATCCTAAGTTTTGTTATGGTAGTGTCACCTTTCTTTAATCAAAACCTTGATCATATGTTTTATTTTAGTAACGCTAACTATACTTGAATCAAAAGCCTAATCTTATGTTTTCTATCAAAACACTAATCCTTTGTTTTATTTTCGGAATGTCTTATTTTGTTTTTAATAAAAAAACTAACCCTATCTTTCGAAACCATAATCTTTTCCTTTTTTTCGTAGATTCTCCTATCTTTCAGTCAAAACAAGAATCCTATGTTTTCTTTCCATAATAACTTCTATCTGTATGTATTTAATCAAAACCCTAATCTTATGTTTTCTTATAGTAATATCTCCTAATTTTTGTTTTTGAATGAAAACACTAGTCTTTGTTGTTATTTTAAAATTACTTGTATTTTAACAAAGACCCCAAACCCTTTTTTTTCCTTTCAGAATACCTTCTATTTTTGAATCAAAACCCTAATCCTAAATTTTTTTATGGTAGTGTCACCTTTCTTTAATCAAAACCTTGATCATATCTTTTCTTTTCGCAACGCCCACTATACTTGAATCAAAAGCCTAATCTTATGCTTTCAATCAAAACCCTAATGTTTTGTTTTATTTACGGAATGTCTCATTTTGTTTTTTAAACCATAATCTTTTCTTTTTTTTTCGTAAAGTCTCCTATCTTTCGGTCCAAACAAAAATCCTATGGTTCCCTTTCTTAATAACTTCTATTTGTATGTATTTAATCAACACCCTAATCTTATGTTTTCTAATAGTAATAACTCCTAATTTTCAGTTTTGAATGAAAGTCTTTGTTATCATTTTAAAATGACTCGTATTTTTGAACCAAGACCCCAAAGCCTTTCTTTTCCCTTCGTAATACCTATTATTTTTTAATCAAAACCTTAATCCTAAGTTTTCTTATTTTAGTGTCACATTTCTTTAATCAAAACCTTGATCATATGTTTTTTTTCTTAACGCCTACTATACATGAATCAAAAGCCTAATCTTATGCTTTCTATCAAAACCCTAATGCTTTGTTTTATTTTCGGAATGTCTCGTTTTGTTTTTAAACAAAACACTAACCATATCTTTCCAAACCATCATCTTTTCTTTTTCTTCGTAAAGTCTCCTATCTTTAGGTCAAAACAAGAATCCCATGTTTTCTTTCCTTAATAACTACTATCTGTATGTATTTAATCAAAACACTAATCTTATGTTTTTCTTATATTTATATCTCCTAAGTTTTAGTTTTGAATGAAAACCCTATTCTTTGTTGTCATTTTAAAATAACTAATATTTTTGAACCAAGACCCTGAACCCTTTCTTTTCCTTTCGGAATACCTACTATTTTTGAATCAAAACCTTAATCCTATGTTTTCTTATGCTAGTATCACCTTTCTTTAATCAAAACTTTGATCATATGTTTTATTTTCGTAATGCCTGATACGAAGCTCGGCAACGATTGTGACGAAACCCGAAACAAATTTGGCATGAAGAAGAAAAGCCAAAGGATTCAAGAAGAAGGGATGGAAAACCTCGACCCAATGCTTAGTGAAGCACGAACCTCGGTAAGGGGATGACGCCACAAAAGGAGATGAAAATCCAATTGATAAGTCGGTTTGAACGCCACAAGGAAAACCCTTGATAAGTTCTTAAAATGTCTCTTCAAGAAAACAAGAAGAAAAACCTCACAAATACTCATAGATCAAAGTTGTGTTTTATGGCTACTACAAAGGCTATATATATATCCCAAAACCCTAGAGAACTTCCAAGAAGTAAAAGTTCAAAACTACCCTTAAAGATAATAAAAAAGGAAACAAAAAACTAAAGAGCAACTTCGGCCCAAAGGCCCACAAAACCCAGTAAGACTAGACAATTACAAAAGACTCTAGTTCACATAATAAACTCAAAAACAAATGACAACCAAATCTTCATCAATCTTATGGAAACCAAATCTTCATCAAGTGTCTAAGTGGAATCGGCTTGGATGAGTAGGACCAGCTTTTGTTCACCATCAGTAGTGATCACGAATTCTTCCTGTTGTAGAATTCTCCATGCCAAGTTGCTAAGCTCCTCTTAAAATCTTCTAGCTCGAGCCCTCGTCACTGGTCTTGTTGGGACTTAGATTGGATCCTTAGACTTGATGTCCACATCATTCCCCACCCTCTTGAGAAGGATTTGTCCTCAAATCACCACCTACATCAAAAGGACTTAAGTCAGTCACATTGAAAGTAGCACTAACATTGTACTCACCCGGTAAATCAAGGTGGTAGGCATTGTCGTTGATCCGCTCGAGCACTTGAAAAGGACCATCTTGCATGAGTACAACACCAATACCTACACCAGAGGCATCACATTCTATTTCAAAAGTATTAGCAAAGTTAGGTAAAGCAAGTAAGATAGCATGAGTTAGTTTATGTTTCATAAGCTGAAATGCTTCCTCTTGTGCTGCCCCCCATTTGAATGCAACGTTCTTCTTGATAACTTCAGTAACGGGGTGCCGCAATGGTACAAAAATCTTTCACGAATCTCCTATAGAAGCTAGCAAGTCCATGAAAGCTGCGAACGTGACTCACACTTGATGGGGTCGGCCACTCTTGGATGGCTTTGATCTTTTCTTCATCAACCTCAATACCTGTAGGACTCACAACAAATCCTAGGAAAACAAGTTTATTGGTGCAAAAGGTACATTTCTTGAGGTTAGCATACAATTTCTCTTTCCTAAGGACACCCAAAACCAAATGCAAATGAGAAGCATGATCATGCAAATTCTTACTATAAATCAGAATATCATCAAAATCCTAATCATATGTTTTCTAATAGTAATATCTCCTAATTTTCAGTTTTGAATGAAAACCCTATTCTTTGTTGTCATTTTAAAATGGCTAGTATTTTTTAACCAAGAACCCAAACCCTTTCATTTCCTTTCATAATACCTACTATTTTTGAATAAAAACCCTAATCCTAAGTTTTCTTATGGTAGTGTCACCTTTGTTTAATCAAAACCTTGAACATATGTTTTATTATCGTAAAGCCTACTATACTTGAATCAAAAGCCTAATCTAATCAATCAAAACACTAAGCTTTGTTTTATTTTCGGAATGTCTCGTTTTGTTTTTAATCAAAACACTAACCCTATATTTTAAAACCATAATCTTTTCATTTTTTTCGTAAAGTCCCCTATCTTTTGGTTAAAACAAGAATCCTATGTTTCCTTTTCTTAATAACTTTTTTATATATGTATTTAATTAAAACCCTAATCTTATGTCTTCTAATAATAATATCTGCTAATTTCAGTTTTGAATGAAAACCCTATTCTTTGTTATGATTTTAAAATGACTAGTATTTTTTAACCAATACACCAAACCCTTTCATTTCCTTTCGTAATACCTACTATTTTTTAGTAAAAACACTAATCCTAAATTTTCTTATGGTAGTGTCACCTTTCTTTAATCAAAACCTTGATCATATGTTTTATTTTCGCAACGCCTAGTATACTTGAATCAAAAGCCTAATCTTATGCTTTCTGTCAAAACCTTAATCCTTTGCTTTATTCTCGGAATGTTTTGTTTTGTTTTTAATCAAAACACTAACCCTATTTTTCCAAACCATAATCTTTTCTTTTTTTTTCGTAAAGTCTCCTATCTTTCGGTCAAAACAAAAATCCTATGTTTTCTTTCCTTAACTTCTATCTGTACGTATTTGATCAAGACCCTAATCTTATGGTTTCTTATAGTAATATCTCCTAATTTTTGTGATGTGGACATTAAGTCTAAGGATCCAATTCAAGTCCCAATAGGACCAGTGACGAGGGCTCGAGCTAGAAGATTTAAAGAGGAGCTTAGCAACTTGGCATGGAGAATTCTACAACAGGAAGAAAGCGTGATCACTACTGATGGTGAACAAAAGCTAGTCCTACTCATCCAAGCCGATTCCACTTAGACACTTGATGAAGATTTGGTTTCATAAGATTGATGAAGATTTGGTTGTCATTTGTTTTTGAGTTTAATATGTGAACTAGAGTCTTTTGTAATTGTCTAGTCTTGCTGGGTTTTGTGGGCCTTTGGGCCGAAGTTACTCTTTAGTTGGTTGTTTCTTTATTTTATCTTTAAGGGTAGTTTTGAACTTTCACTTCTTAGAAGTTTTCTAGGGTTTTAGGCTATATATATAACCCCTTGTAGCAGTGATGAAACACAACTTTGATCTATGAGTATTTGTGAGGTTTTCTTCTTGTTTTCTTGAAGAAACTTTTGAAGAACTTATCAAGGGTTTTCCTTGTGGTGTTCAAACCGACTTATCAATTGGATTTTCATCTCCTTTTGTGGCGTCATCTCCTTACCGAGGTTCGTGCTTCGCTAAGCATTGGGTTGAGGTTTTCCATCCCTTCTTCTTGAATCCTTTGGCTTTTCTTCTTCGTGCCAAATTTGTTTGGGGTTTCGTCACAATCGTTGGCGAAGTTCGTATCATTTTGGTATTAAATGAAAACACTAGTCTTCGTTGTTATTTTTAAATTACTCGTATTTTTGAACAAAGACCCCAAACCCTTTCTTTTCCTTTCAGAATACCTACTATTTTTTAATCAAAACCATAATCCTAAGTTTTCTTATGGTAGTGTCACCTTTCTTGAATCAAAACCTTGATCATAAGTTTTTCTTTTCATAACACCTACTATACTTGAATCAAAAGCCTAATCTTATGCTTTCAATTAAAACCCTAATGCTTTGTTTTATTTTCGGAATGTCTCATTTTATTTTTAATCAAAACACTAACCCTATCTTTCAAAACCTTGATATTTTCTTTTTCTTTCGTAAAATCTCCTATCTTTCAGACAAAACAAGAATCGTATATTTCCTATTCTTAATAACTTCTCTATGTATGTATTTAATCAAAACCCTAATCTTATGTTTTCTTATAGTAATATCTCCTAATTTTCAGTTTCAAATGAAAACCCTACTCTATGTTGTCATTTCAATATAATTTGTATTTTTGAACCAAGACCCCAAACTCTTTCTTTTCCTTTCGGAATACCTACTATTTTTTAATCAAAACCCTAATCCTAATTTTTCTTATGGTAGTGTCACATTTCTTTAATCAAAACCTTGATCATATGTTTTCTTTTCGTAACGCCTATTACACTTGAATCAAAAGCCTAATCTTATTATGCTTTCAATCAAAACCCTAATGCTTTGTTAAGTTTTCGGAATGTCTCATTTTGTTTTTAATCCAAACACTAACCCTACCTTACAAAACCATGATATTTTCTTTTCTTTTGTAAAATCTCCTATCTTTCGGTCCAAACAAGAATCCTATGTTTCTTTTCTTAATAACTTCTATCTATATGTTTTTAATCAAAACCCTAATATTATATTTTGTTATAGTAATATCTCCTAATTTTCAGTTTTGAATGAAAATTCTAGTCTTTGTTGCCATTTTAAAATGACTTGTATTTTTTAACCAAGAACCCCAAACACTTTCTTTTCCTTTCGGAATACCTACTATTTTTGAATCAAAACCCTAATCCTAAGTTTTCTTATGGTAGTGCCACCTTTCTTTAATCAAAACCTTGATCATTTGTTTTCTTTTCATAACGCCTTCCATGCTTGAATCAAAAGCCGAGTCTTATGCTTCCAATCAAAACCCTAATGCTTTGTTTTATTTTCGGAATGTCTCGTTTTGTTTTTTAATCAAAACACTAACCGTATCTTTCAAAACCATAATCTTTCCTTTTTCTTTCATAAAATCTCCTATCTTTCGGTCAAAACAAGAATCCTATGTTTCCTTTTCTTAATAACTTCTATATATATGTATTTAATCAAAACCCTAATATTATGTTTTCTTATCGTAACATCTCCTAATTTTCAGTTTTGATTGAAAATCCTATTCTTTGTTGTCATTTTAAAATGACTCGTATTTTTTAACCAAAACTCCAAACCCTTTCTTTTACTTTCAGAATACCTACTAGTTTTGAATCAAAACCCTATCCTATGTTTTCTTATGGTAGTGTCACTTTGCATTAATAAAAACCTTGATCATATGTTTTTCTTTTCGTAACACCTACTATACTTGAATCAAAAGCCTAATCTTATGCTTTCAATCAAAACCCTAATGCTTTGTTTTATTTTCGGAATGTCTCATTTTGTTTTTGATCAAAACACTAACCCTAACCCTATCTTTCAAAACCATGATCTTTTCTTTTTCTTTCGTAAAGTCTCCTATCTTTCGTTCAAAACAAGAATCCTATGTTTTCTTTCCTTAATAACTTCTATTTGTATGTATTTAATTAAAACCATAATCTTATGTTTTCTTATAGTAATATCTTCTAATTTTCAGTTTTGAGTGAAAACCCTAGTCTTTGTTGTCATTTCAATATAACTTATATTTTTGAACCAAGACCCCAAACCCTTTCTTTTCCTTTCGGAATACTTACTATTTTTTAATCAAAACCCTAATCCTAGGTTTTCTTATGGTAATGTCACCTTTCTTTAATCAAAACCTTGATCATATGTTTTCTTTTCGTAACACCTACTATACTTGAATCAAAAGCATAATCTTATGCTTTCCAACAAAACCCTAATGCTTTGTTTTATTTTCGGAATGTCACGTTTTGTTTTTAATCAAAACACTAACCCTACCTTTCAAAACCATGATCTTTTCTTTTCTTTCGTAAAATCTGCTATCTTTCGGTCCAAGCAAGAATCCTATGTTTACTTTTCTTAATAACTTCTATATATATATGTATTTAATCAAAACTGTAATCATACGTTTTCTTATTGTAACATCTCCTAATTTTCAGTTTTGAATGAAAACCCTATTCTTTGCTGTTATTTTAAAAAGACTTGTATTTTTTTAACCAAAAATCCAAACCCTTTCTTTTCCTTTCGGAATACCGACTATTTTTTAATCAAAACCATAATCCTAAGTTTTCTTATGGTAGTGTCACCTTTCTTGAATCAAACCCTTGATCGTATGTTTTCTTTTCGTAACGCCTCCTACTTTACATGAATCAAAAGCCTAATCTTATGCTTTCAATCAAAACCCTAATGCTTTGTTTTATTTTCGGAATGTCTCATTCTGTTTTTAATCAAAAGACTAACCCTACCTTTCCAAACCATAATCTTTTCTATATCTCCTAATTTTCAGTTTTGAGTGAAAACCCTAGTCTTTGTTGTTATTTTAAAATAACTCGTATTTTTGAACCAAGACCCCAAACCCTTTCTTTTCCTTTCGGAATACCTACTATTTTTGAATCAAAATCCTAATCCTAAGTTTTCTTATGGTAGTGTCAACTTTCTTTAATCAAAACCATGATCATATGTTTTCTTTTCGTTACGCCTACTATACTTGAGTCAAAAGCCTACTCTTATACTTTCAATCAAAACCCTAATGCTTTGTTTTATTTTCGGCATGTCTCGTTTTGTTTTTAATCAAAACACTAACCCTATCTTTCAAAACCATAATCTTTTCTTTTTCTTTCGTAAAGTCTCCTATCTTTCGGTCAAAACAAGAATCGTATGTTTCCATTACTTAATAACTTCTCTATATATATATATTTAATCAAAACCCTAATCTTATGTTTTCTTATCGTAATATCTCCTAATTTTCTGTTTTGAATGAAAACAGTAGTCTTTGTTGTCATTTTAAAATGACTCGTATTTTTGAACCAAGACCCCAAACCCTTTCTTTTCCTTTTGGAATACCTACTATTTTTGAATCAAAACCCTAATCCTAAGTTTTCTTATGGTAGTATCACCTTTCTTTAGTCAAAACATTGATCATATGTTTTTCATTTCGTAACACCTACTATACTTGAATCAAAAACCTAATCTTATGCTTTCAATCAAAACCCTAATGCTTTGTTTTATTTTCGGAATGTCTAATTTTGTTTTTAATCAAAACACTAACTCTATCTTTCAAAACCATGATCTTTTCTTTTTCTTTCGCAAAGTCTCCTATATTTCTAGCAAAACAAGAATCGAATGTCTCCTTTTCTTAATAATTTCTCTATGTATGTATTTAATCAAACCCAAATCTTACGTTTTCTTATAGTAATATTTCTAATTTTCAGTTTCGAATGAAAACCAAAGTCTTTGTGGTCATTTCAATATAACTTGTATTTTTGAATCAAGACCTAAACCCTTTCTTTTCCTTTCGGAATACCTACTATTTTTTTAATCAAAACCCTAATCCTAGGTTTTCTTGTGGTAGTGTCACCTTTCTTTAATCAAAACCTTGATCATATGTTTTCTTTTCGTAACGCATACTATACTTGAATCAAAAGCCTGATCTTATGCTTTCAATCAAAACCCTAATGATTTGTTTTATTTTCGTAATGTCTCGTTTGTTTTTAATCCAAACACTAACCCTACCTTACAAAACCCCGATCTTTTCTTTTCTTTCGTAAAATCTCCTATCTTTCAATCCAAACAAGAATCCTATGTTTCCTTTTCTTAGTAACTTCTATATATATGTATTTAATCAAAACCCTAATCTTATGTTTTCTTATCGTAATGTCTCCTAATTTTCAGTTTTCAATGAAAACCCTATTCTTTGTTGTTATTTTAAAATGACTCGTATTTTTTTAACCAAAACTCCAAACCCTTTCTTTTCCTTTCGGAATACCAACTATTTTTGAATCAAAACCCTAATCCTAAGTTTTCTTATGGTAGTGCCACCTTTCTTTAATCAAACCTTGATCATTTGTTTTCTTTTCATAACGCCTTCTATACTTGAATCAAAAGCCGAGTCTTATGCTTCCAATCAAAACCCTAATGCTTTGTTTTATTTTCGGAATGTCTCGTTTTGTTTTTTAATCAAAACACTAACCGTATCTTTCAAAACCATAATCTTTCCTTTTTCTTTCGTAAAATCTCCTATCTTTCGGTCAAAACAAGAATCCTATGTTTCCTTTTCTTAATAACTTCTATATATATGTATTTAATCAAAACCCTAATCTTATGTTTTCTTATCGTAATATCTCCTAATTTTCCGTTTTGAATAAAAACCCTATTCTTTGTTGTCATTTTAAAATGACTCGTATTTTTTAAATAAAAACTCCAAACCCTTTCTTTTCCTTTCGGAATACCTACTATTTTTTAATCAAAACCCTAATCCTAAGTTTTCTTATGGTAGTGTCACTTTTCTTTAATAAAAACCTTGATCATATGTTTTTATTTTCGTAACACCTACTATACTTGAATCAAAAGACTAATCTTATGCTTTCAATCAAAACCCTAATGCTTTATTTTATTTTCGGAATGTCTCATTTTTTTTTTAATCAAAACACTAACCCTATCTTTCAAAACCATGATCTTTTCTTTTTCTTTCGTAAAGTCTCCTATCTTTTGGTCAAAACAAGAATCCTATGTTTTCTTTCCTTAATAACTTCCATCTGTATGTATTTAATCAAAACCGTAATCTTATGTTTTCTTATAGTAATATCTCCTAATTTTCAGTTTTAAGTGAAAACCCTAGTCTTTGTTGTTATTTCAATATAACTTGTATTTTTGAACCAAGACCCCAAACCCTTTCTTTTCCTTTCGGAATACCGACTATTTTTTAATCAAAACCCTAATCCGAAGTTTTCTTATGGTAGTGTCACATTTCTTTAATCAAAACCTTGATCATATGTTTTCTTTTCGTAACGTCTCCTACTATACATGAATCAAAAGCCTAATCTTATGATTTCAATCAAAACCCAAATGCTTTGTTTTATTTTCGGAATGTCTCATTTTGTTTTTAATCAAAAGACTAACCCTACCTTTCCAAACCATAATCTTTTCTATATCTCCTAATTTTCAGTTTTGAGTGAAAACCCTAGTCTTTGTTGTTATTTTAAAATGACTCGTATTTTTGAACCAAGACCCCAAACCTTTTCCTTTTCCTTTTGGAATACCTACAATTTTTGAATCAAAACCCTAATCCTATGTTTTCTTATGGTAGTGTCAACTTTCTTTAATTAAAACCTTGATCATATGTTTTCTTTTCATAACGCCTACTATACTTGAGTTAAAAGCCTAATCTTATACTTTCAATCAAAACCCTAATGCTTTGTTTTATTTTCGGCATGCCTCATTTTGTTTTTAATCAAAACACTAACCCTATATATCAAAACCATAATCTTTCTTTTTTCTTTCGTAAAGTCTCCTATCTTTCGGTCAAAACAAGAATCGTATGTTTCCATTACTTAATAACTTCTCTCTCTCTCTCTATATATATATATATAATCAAAACCCTAATCTTATGTTTTGTTATCGTAATATCTCCTAATTTTCAGTTTTCAATGAAAACCCTATTCTTTGTTGTTATTTTAAAATGACTCGTATTTTTTAACCAAAACTTCAAACCCTTTCTTTTCCTTTCGGAATACCTACTATTTTTGAATCAAAACCCTAATCCTAAGTTTTCTTATGGTAGTGCCACCTTTCTTTAATCAAAACCTTGATCATTTGTTTTCTTTTCATAACGCCTTCTATACTTGAATCAAAAGCCGAGTCTTATGCTTCCAATCAAAACCCTAATGCTTTGTTTTATTTTCGGAATGTCTCATTTTGTTTTTTAATCAAAACACTAACCGTATCTTTCAAAACCATAATCTTTCCTTTTTCTTTCGTAAAATCTCCTATCTTTCGGTCAAAACAAGAATCCTATGTTTCCTTTTCTTAATAACTTCTATATATATGTATTTAATTAAAACCCTAATCTTATATTTTCTTATCATAATATCTCCTAATTTTAAGTTTTGAATGAAAACCCTATTGATACGAACCTCGCCAATGATTGTGACGAAACCCGAAACAAATTTGGCAAGAAGAAGAAAAGCCAAAGGATTCAAGAAGAAGGGATGGAAAACCTCGACCCAATGCTTAGCGAAGCACGAACCTCGGTAAGGGGATGACGCCACAAAAGGAGATGAAAATCCAATTGATAAGTCGGTTTGAACGCCACAAGGAAAACCCTTGATAAGTTCTTAAAAAGTTTCTTCAAGTAAACAAGAAGAAAACCTCACAAATACTCATAAATCAAAGTTGTGTTTTATGACTTCTACAAGGGGCTATATATATAGCCCAAAACCCTAGAGAACTTCTAAGAAGTAAAAGTTCAAAACTACCCTTAAAGATAAAAAAAGTAAACAACCAACTAAAGAGCAACTTCGGCCCAAAGGCCCACAAAACCCAGCAAGATTAGACAATTACAAAAGACTCTAGTTCACATATTAAACTCAAAAACAAATGACAACCAAATCTTCATCAATCTTATTGAAACCAAATCTTCATCAAGTGTCTAAGTGGAATTGGCTTGGATGAGTAGGACCAACTTTTGTTCACCATCAGTAGTGATCACGCTTTCTTCCTGTTGTAGGATTCTCCATGCCAAGTTGCTAAGCTCCTCTTTAAATCTTCTAGCTCGAGCCCTCGTCACTGGTCCTGTTGGGACTTGAATTGGATCCTTAGCCTTGATGTCCACATCATTCCCCACCCCCCCCCCCCTCTCTTGAGAAGGATTTCTCCTCAAATCGTCACCTACATCAAAAGGACTTAAATCAGTCTACATTGAAAGTAGCACTAACATTGTACTCACCCGGTAAATCAAGGCGGTAGGCATTGTCGTTGATCCGTTCAAGCACTTGAAAAGGACCATCTCCTTGGGGTAGTAACTTGGAACGTCGATTGGCGGGGAATCGTTCCTTCCTCATGTGTAACCACACCCAATCACCGATCTCAAAAACTTGCTTGTGACGTCCCTTATTAGGCTTGCTTGATATATTGCTCAGTCCTCCTTTCTATGTTGAGCCGGACCTTCTCGTGGAGTTGCTTCACAAATTCGGCCTTCTTGTGCCCATCGAAGTTCACATGCTCAGAAAAAGGTAAAGGTGATAAATCCAAAGGAGTTAAAGGATTAAAACCATAAACAATTTCAAATGGTGAAAACCGAGTAGCAGAATGCCTAGAACGATTATAAGCAAACTCAACATGTGGTAAACAATCCTCCCAAGTCTTGAAAAAATTTCGCTCAACATCTCGTTTCATGCATGGCCAATAGAAGTGCTCTTGTAACACGGCTAGAGTCTTAGCTACCCCAAAATGCCCCATTAATCCTCCCCAATGGGACTCTCGAACTAACAAATCTCTCATGGAGCAATTAGGCACACACAACCTATGTTCCCTGAACAGAAAACCCTCATGCCTATAAAACTTCCCTTCGGCGGATTTTTCACAAGCCCCATAAATCTCCCCAAAGTCATGGTCCACATGATAAAGATCTTTAATGTGCTCAAAACCAAGGAATTTAACATCAAGAGTGGAGATTTAGGCATACCTGCGTGACAGCGCATCAGCAACCACATTCTCCTTACCTTGTTTATATCGAATGACATACGGAAAGGTCTCAATGAACTCAACCCATCGAGCATGTCGCTTGTTCAGCTTATGTTGCCCTTTCAAATGCTTCAAGGATTCATGATCCATTCGAATCACAAACTCCTTCGGCCACAAGTAATGCTGCCAAGTTTCCAATGCTCGAACCAAAGCGTACAACTCCTTATCATAAGTTGGGTAGTTAAGTGCAGCCCCGCCTAGCTTCTCGCTGAAGTACGCAAGTGGTCTTCCATCCTGCATGAGTACAGCACCAATACCGACACCAGAGGCATCACATTCTATTTCAAAAGTATTAGCAAAGTTAGGTAAAGCAAGTAAGGAAGCATGAGTTAGTTTGTGTTTCATCAGCTGAAATGCTTCCTCTTGTGCTGCCCCCCATTTGAATGCAACATTCTTCTTGATAACTTCAATAAGGGGTGCCGCAATGGTACTAAAATCTTTCACGAATCTCCTATAGAAGCTAGCAAGTCCATGAAAGCTGCAAACGTGACTCACACTTGATGGGGTCGGCCACTCTTGGATGGCTTTGATCTTTTCTTCATCAACCTCAATACCTGTAGCACTCACAACAAATCCTAGGAAAACAAGTTTATTGGTGCAAAAGGTACATTTCTTGAGGTTAGCATACAATTTCTCTTTCCTAAGGACACCCAAAACCAAATGCAAATGAGAAGCATGATCATGCAAATTCTTACTATAAATCAGAATATCATCAAAATAAACAACAACAAATTTTCCAATGAAAGTTCATAAAACATGATTCATTAAACACATGAAAGTACTAGGTGCATTAGTTAAGCCAAATGGCATGACTAACCATTCATACAATCCATGTTTAGTTTTAAATGCCGTTTTCCATTCATCGCCTTCTTTCATTCGGATTTGATGATACCCACTCTTAAGATCAATTTTTGAAAACACACAAGATCCATGCAACTCATCTAACATATCATCTAAACGAGGGATGGGGTGTCAATACTTTACCGTTATGTTGTTGATGGCTCGGCAATCAATACACATCCTCCATGTTCCATCCTTCTTAGGAACTAGAATCACCGGAACTGCGCAAGGACTCATGCTTTCTCTCACGTACCCTTTTTCAATCAACTCTTCAACTTGTCTTTGGAGTTCCTTTGTTTCCTCCGGGTTGCTCCTATAGGCGGGTCGGTTTGGAATTGAAGCTCCGGGAACAAAGTCAATTTGGTGTTCTATTCCCCGGATAGGGGTAAGCCATGTGGTACCTCCTCAGGAAACACATCCTCGAACTCCTGCAAAATAGAAACAACAACACTAGGCAATGAAGAGTCAGGTTGGTTAGTGTTTAAAAAGGCCTCCTTGTACATAAGTACAATCATCGGCCGTTTTTCAAGAAAAGCTCGCTTAACCTCACTTGTTTTTGCATAGAAATTTCTTTTTATCTCTAATTTTCCCTCTTTGACTGAATTCATGTCTCTCTTTTCTCTCTCACTAGATTCAGCCTTGCCCTCTTGTTGTCTCACCACTACTCATCTCTTCACTCACTCTCTTGTGATCACTCAAATTCTTTTGATCTCTCATTTTCTTTTCATCACTCAGTTTTTGCATCATCACTTGATCATCATAAACCTGTTTCGGTGTCATCGGAGCTAGAGTGATGGTTCGTTGTTGGAAAGTGAAGGAGTGCTTGTTGGTGAAGCCATCATGTTGCACACGTCTATCAAATTGCCAAGGCCGTCCTAAAAGGACATGTCCCGCTTGCATGGGTACCTCATCACACAACACTTCATCCTCATATTTCCCAATCCGAAATGGCACCACAACTTGCTTAGTAACCCGCACTTCACCACTATCATTCAGCCATTGCAACTTGTATGGATGCTTGAGTGTTGGGAGCCCTAGCTTCTCAACCATGGAAGAACTAGCAACGTTAGTGCAACTACTACCATCAATAATAACACTACATACCTTGTCTTTCACATGACAACGAGTGTAAAAGATGTTCTCCCGTTGCACTTCTTCTTCCTCCACCTTAGCGTGCAAGTTCAAGGCTCTCCGAGCAACTAATCCAAGCATCTCACCATGCTCGGCCCCAAACTCCTCTTCTCCCAAAAGATCATCCTCCAATGGTGGAATGTCCTCTAGCTCACCCTCGTCTTCAGAATCTATTGTCCCATTCTCCCGAATCACCATAACCCACTTGTTCGGGCATTGGCTAGCAATGTGACCTCTTCCTTGACATTTGAAACATTTAATTTCACTAGAACGAGACAAAGTTGTGGATATCTTACTTTGAGAAGCCGTGGAAGTAGTGGTTGAATTTTGCTCAGTTTTGGCCTTGGGGTTGGAGTTACTTTTATCTTTCCTTGGATAATTCGGCCTCCATGGTGTTGCACTAGGATTTTGTGGGGTGGGTCTCGGACGTGCACTTGTACTGCCCTTCTTCAATTGCCTCTCAGCCTTCATTGCCATATGCACCAAGTCTTCCAACTCCACATAGTGATGTAGCTCAACCGTGTTGGCAATCTCCCTATTCAACCCATTCAAAAACCTTGCCATTGTTGCCTCCCGATCCTCCTCTACATTGGCCCGAATCATAGCCATCTCCATCTCTTTATAATATTCATCAACACTTTTGTAACCTTGTCGAAGACCTTGAAGCTTAAGGTATAGATCCTGGTAATAATGAGATGGCACAAAACGACGCCTCATCATCCTCTTCATGTCATCCCAAGTCTCGATAGGCAAATCTCCACTTCGCCTCCTATTGACGCACAACTGATCCCACCACACAATAGCATAATTAGTAAACTCAATAGCAGCAAGTTTTACCTTCTTCATTTCGGAGTAGTTGTGAAAATCGAAAATCAACTCCATCTTCTTCTCCCATTCAAGGTATGCTTCGGGATCACTCTTTCCTTGAAATGCCGGAATCCTCATCTTGATACTACCCAAGTTGTTATCTACGTGATTCCGAGTGTCTCTATCCCGACCATATCTCCTAGGGCTGCCCGTTGACATCCTATAAAATTCTTCATCAAAATTTTCCACTTCAAACGCCCCCACACCTTCAACTCCCTGTTGGGGCACCCTATTCCTCCTTGGGAGGTTTGGAACAACCGGTGGCTGTCCTCGTTGTGCTCCCTCTTCAACTCTATCTATCCTCTCGTGTATTTGCTCAAGTTCCTCCCTCATCATCCTTCTCATTTCCTCAATTATAGCTTGCACTTGCAAATTCGGAATAGTTGGAGGTGTACTCTCCTCGCTTGTGTTTCTCTCTGGAATTTGAGACATGATGGAAAACCTGCAAAAAAATGTTAGATAAAAATTACCCTCACCACAAAACTCACGTAGTTCACTCCAAGAAACAGTTCACTCAAATCCACTCGTGTATCGCTCAATTCAATTTGGCTTTTACCCTCAATTGATCTCACCTCGATGTCTTTTTCCACTCATTTTTTTCTTTGAGTTCTTTCAAAACTAATTAAAAACCATCATCAAAGGGTTAAAACCGAAACAAACCAAAACGGATCGAAGATTTGTTTTCTTTGAAACGGGCTGAAATTTTGGCAATTCAAGAATGGCAATTCAAGATTGGCAATTCAAACATAAACAAATCAAGAAATTTTGGCAACTCAAGATTGGCAATTCAAATCTAATCTAATCAAGAAATTTTGGCAATTCAAATCTAACCAAATCAAGAAATTTTGGCAATTCAAGAATGGCAACTCAAGATTGGTAATTCTAATCCAACCAAATCAAGAAATTTTGGCAATTCAAGAATGGCAACGTCAATACCTTTCAAAAAAAAAATTTTTTTTATTCTTCTTTCCTTTAATTTTTTTCTTTCTTTTTTTTCTGTTTTTTTTTTCAAAGAATCAGTTCTTCAATTTCCACAAACTCAAATCTTCACAAACTATTTTGTAATTTCGGAATCAATAAAAGGGAACTCATAAAAGAAAGAAATCAATCTCTCAAAGCAAGAACAAAATATGAGCGACTTCAATCAATGAAACCCTAGATCTAGATGCAAATTTTTTTTTTGTAAGAGAAATGAACAAAAATCAATAGAAGAAAGGTCGAAAGAATGAACTTAGCTCTGGTACCAACTGATACGAACCTCGCCAACGATTGTGACGAAACCGGAAACAAATTTGGCACGAAGAAGAAAAGCCAAAGGATTCAAGAAGAAGGGATGGAAAACCTCGACCTGATGCTTAGCGAAGCACGAACCTCGGTAAGGGGATGATGCCACAAAAGGAGATGAAAATCCAATTGATAAGTCGGTTTGAACGCCACAAGGAAAACCCTTGATAAGTTCTTAAAAAAGTTTCTTCAAGAAAACAAGAAGAAAACCTCACAAATACTCATAGATCAAAGTTGTGTTTCATGGCTGCTACAAGGGGCTATATATATAGCCTAAAACCCTAGAAAACTTCTAAGAAGTGAAAGTTCAAAACTACCCTTAAAGATAAAATAAAGAAACAACCAACTAAAAAGCAACTTCAGCCCAAAGGCCCACAAAACCCAGCAAGACTAGACAATTACAAAAGACTCTAGTTCACATATTAAACTCAAAAACAAATGACAACCAAATCTTCATCAATCTTATGGAAACCAAATCCTCATCAAGTGGAATTGGCTTGGATGAGTAGGACCAGCTTTTGTTCACCATCAGTAGTGATCACGCTTTCTTCCTGTTGTAGAATTCTCCATGCCAAGTTACGAAGCTCCTCTTTAAATCTTCTAGCTCGAGCTCTCGTCACTGGTCCTATTGGGACTTGAATTGGATCCTTAACCTTGATGTCCATATAAAAAATGACTCGTATTTCTTAACCAGGACGCCTAACCCTTTCTTTTCCTTTCGGAATGCCTAATATTTTTTTAATCAAAACCCTAATGCTAGGTTTTCTTGCTTTAGTGTCACCTTTTTTTTTAATCAAAACCTAGATCTTATGTTTTATTTTCGTAACGCCTACTATACTTGAATCAAAAGCCTAATCCTATGCTCTCAATCGAAACAGTGATGCTTCGTTTTCTTTTCTGAATGTCTCATTTTGTTTTTAATCAAAACACCTACCCTGTCTTCAAAACGTAATTTTTTGTTTTTTCTTTCGTAAGGTCTCCTATTTTTCGGTCAAAACACAAAGACTATGTTTCCTTTTTCTTGATAACTCCTATCTATATGTTTTTAATCAAAACCCTAATCTTATATTATCTTATAGTAATGCTTCCTATTTTTCAGTTTTGAATCAAAACCTTAGTCTTTGTTTTTATTTTAAAATGACTCGTATTTTTTAACCAAGATCCCCTAACACTTTCTTTTGTTTTAAGAATAGATATTATTTTTTAATCAAAAGACGAAGCCTAGGTTTTTTTTTTTATGGTAGTGTCACCATTCTTTGATCAAAACCTTGATCCCATGTTTTTTTTTCGTCAAGTCTCCTATCTTTCGGTCAAAACATGAATAATATGTTTCCCTTTCTTGATAACTCTTGTCTAAATGTTTTCAATCAAAACCCTAATCTTGTGTTTATTCTTATAATAATATCTCCTAATATTTCATATTTGAATGAAAACCATAGCCTTTGTTGTCATTTTAAAATAACTCGTATTTTTGAACCAAGGTCCCTAATACTTTCTTTTCCTTTCGGGATACTCACTATTTTTGAATCAAAACCCTAATCCTTGGTTTTCATATGGTAGTGTCACCTTTCACTTTTCAAAACCTTGTTCGTATGTTTTCTTTTCGTAACGCCTACTATACTTGAATCAAAAGCCTAATCATATGATTTCAATGAAAAACCTAATATTTTTTACCCCTTTCGGAATCTCTCATTTTCATTTTAATCAAAAACACTAACCCTATCTTTCAAAACCATAATCTTTTGTTTTTATTTCGTGAAGCCTCCTATCTTTCGGTTAAACCATGAATATTATGTTTCCTTTTCCTAATAACTTGAATCTATATGTTTTTAACCAAAACACCGATCTTATGTTTTCTTACAGTAATGTCTACTAATTTTCAGTTTTGAATGAAAACCCTAGTCTTTGTCGTCATTTTTAAAATGACTCGTATTTTTGAAACAAGACCCCAAACCCTCTCTTTTCCTTTCGTAATACTTAATATTTTTGAATCGAAACCCTAATCGTAGGTTTTCTTGTGGTTGTGTCACCTTTCACTATTCAAGACCTTGATCCTATTTTTTCTTTTCATGAAGCCTACTATAATTGAATCAAAAGCCTAATGCTATACTTTCCATCAAGATCCCTAATGCTTTGTTTCCTTTTCGGAATGTCTCGTTTTGTTTTAAATCAAAACTGTAACCCTATCTTTCAAAACCATAATCTTTTGTTTTTCTTTTGTAAGGTCTCCTATCTTTCGGTCAAAACACGAATATTATATTTCCTCTTCCTAATAACTCCCATCTATATGTTTTTAGTCAAATCCATAATCTTATGCTTTCTTATAGAAATGTCTCCTAATTTTCAGTTTTGAATGAAAGCCCTAGTCTTTGTTCTAATTTTAAAGTGACTCGTATTTTTGAACCAGGACCCCTAACCCTTCTTTTCCTTTCGGAATGCCTAATATTTTTTTTAATCAAAACCCTAGTGCTAGGTTTTCTTGCTTTAGTGTCACCTTTTTTTTTTAATCAAAACCTAGATCTTATGTTTTATTTTCGTAACGCCTACTATACTTGAATCAAAAGCCTAATCCTATGCTCTCAATCGAAACAGTGATGCTTCGTTTTCTTTTCTAAATGTCTCATTTTGTTTTTAATCAAAACACCTACCGTGTCTTTCAAAACATAATCTTTTGTTTTTTCTTTCGTAAGGTCTCCTATCTTTCGGTCAAAACACAAAGACTATGTTTCCTTTTTCTTGATAACTCCTATCTATATGTTTTTAATCAAAACCCTAATCTTATATTATCTTATAGTAATGCTTCCTATTTTTCAGTTTTTAATCAAAACCGTAGTCTTTGTTTTTATTTTAAAATGACTCGTATTTTTTAAACAAGAACCCCCTAACACTTTCTTTTGTTTTAAGAATAGATATTATTTTTGAATCAAAAGACGAAGCCTAGGTTTTTTTATGGTAGTGTCACCATTCTTTGATCAAAACCTTGATCCCATGTTTTTCTTTCGTCAAGTCTCCTATCTTTCGGTCAAAACACGAATACTATGTTTCCCTTTCTTGATAACTCCTATCTAAATGTTTTCAATCAAAACACTAATCTTGTGTTTATTCTTATAATAATATCTCCTAATTTTTCAGATTTTAATGAAAACCATAGCCTTTGTTGTCATTTTAAAATAACTCGTATTTTTGAACCAAGGTCCCTAATACTTTCTTTTACTTTCGGGATACTCACTATTTTTGAATCAAAACCCTAATCCTTGGTTTTCATATGGTAGTGTCACCTTTCACTTTTAAAAACCTTGATCGTATGTTTTTCTTTTCGTAACGCCTACTATACTTGAATCAAAAGCCTAATCATATGATTTCAATGAAAACCCTAATATTTTTTCATCCTTTCGGAATCTCTCATTTTGATTTTAATCAAAAACACTAACCCTATCTTTCAAAACCATAATCTTTTGTTTTTCTTTCGTGAAGCCTCCTATCTTTCGGTCAAACCACGAATACTATGTTTACTTTTCCTACTAACTCGAATCTATATGTTTTTAACCAAAACCCTGATCTTATGTTTTCTTACAGTAATGTCTACTAATTTTTAGTTTTGAATGAAAACCCTAGTCTTTGTCGCCATTTTGAAAATGACTCGTATTTTTGAAACAAGACCCCAAACCCTCTCTTTTCCTTTCGGAATACCTAATATTTTTTAATCGAAAACCTAATCGTAGGTTTTCTTGTGGTTGCGTCACCTTTCACTATTCAAAACCTTGATCCTATTTTTTCTTTTCGTAATGCCTACTATAATTGAATCAAAAGCCTAATGCTATGTTTTCCATCAAGATCCCTAATGCTTTGTTTCCTTTTTGGAATATCTCGTTTTGTTTTTAATCAAAACAGTAACCCTATCTTTCAAAACCATAATCTTTTGTTTTTCTTTTGTAAGGTCTCCTATCTTTCGGTCAAAACACGAATATTATATTTCCTCTTCCTAATAACTCCCATCAATATGTTTTTAGTCAAAACCATAATCTTATGCTTTCTTATAGAAATAGTCTCCTAATTTTCAGTTTTGAATGAAAGCCTAGTCTTTGTTCTAATTTTAAAATGACTCGTATTTTTGAACCAGGACCCCTAACCCTTTCTTTTCCTTTCGGTATGCGTAATATTTTTTTTAATCAAAACCCAACTGCTAGGTTTTCTTGCTTTAGTGTCACCTTTTTTTTTTTTAATCAAAACCTAGATCTTATGTTTTATTTTCGTAACGCCTACTATACTTAAATCGAAAGCCTAATCCTATGCTCTCAATCGAAACAGTGATGCTTCGTTTTCTTTTCTGAATGTCTCATTTTGTTTTTAATCAAAACACCTACCTTGTCTTTCAAAACATAATCTTTTGTTTTTTCTTTCGTAAGGTCTCCTATCTTTCGGTGAAAACACAAAGACTATGTTTCCTTTTTCTTGATAACTCCTATCTATATGTTTTTGATCAAAACACTAATCTTATATTATCTTATAGTAATGCTTCCTATTTTTCAGTTTGTAATCAAAACCCGAGTCTTTGTTTTTATTTTAAAATGACTCGTATTTTCTAACCAAGACCCCCTAACAGTTTCTTTTGTTTTAAGAATAGATATTATTTTTTAATCAAAAGACGAAACCTAGGTTTTTTTATGGTAGTGTCACCAGTCTTTGATCAAAACCTTGATCCCATGTTTTTCTTTCGTCAAGTCTCCTATCTTTCGGTCAAAACACGAATACTATGTTTCCCTTTCTTGATAACTCCTGTCTAAATATTTTCAATCAAAACCCTAATCTTGTGTTTATTCTTATAATAATATCTCCTAATTTTTCAGATTTTAATGAAAGCCATAGCCTTTGTTGTCATTTTAAAATAACTCGTATTTTTGAACCAAGGTCCCTAATACTTTCTTTTCCTTTCGGGATACTCACTATTTTTGAATCAAAACCCTAATCCTTGGTTTTCATATGGTAGTGTCACCTTTCACTTTTCAAAACCTTGATCGTATGTTTTATTTTCGTAACGCCTACTATACTTGAATCAAAAGCCTAATCATATGATTTCAATGAAAACCCTAATATTTTTCCTCCTTTAGGAATCTCTCATTTTGATTTTAATCAAAAACACTAACCCTTTCTTTCAAAACCATAATCTTTTGTTTTTCTTTCGTGAAGCCTCCTATCTTTCTGTCAAACCACGAATACTATGTTTTCTTTTCCTAATAACTCGAATCTATATGTTTTTAACCAAAACCCCGATCTTATGTTTTCTTACAGTAATGTCTACTAATTTTCAGTTTTGAATGAAAACCCTAATCTTTGTCGTCATTTTTAAAATGACTCGTATTTTTGAAACAAGATCCCAAACCCTCTCTTTTCCTTTCGGAATACCTGATATTTTTTAATCGAAAACCTAATCGTAGGTTTTCTTGTGGTTGCGTCACCTTTCACTATTCAAAACCTTGATCCTATTTTTTCTTTTCGTAATGCCTACTATAATTGAATCAAAAGCCTAATGCTATGTTTTCCATCAAGATCCCTAATGCTTTGTTTCCTTTTTGGAATATCTCGTTTTGTTTTTAATCAAAACAGTAACCCTATCTTTCAAAACCATAATCTTTTGTTTTTCTTTTGTAAGGTCTCCTATCTTTCGGTCAAAACACGAATATTATATTTCCTCTTCCTAATAACTCCCATCAATATGTTTTTAGTCAAAACCAAAATCTTATGCTTTCTTATAGAAATATCTCCAAATTTTCAGTTTTGAATGAAAGCCTAGTCTTTGTTCTAATTTTAAAATGACTCGTATTTTTGAACCAGGACCCCTAACCCTTTCTTTTCCTTTCGGTATGCGTAATATTTTTTTTAATCAAAACCCAAGTGCTAGGTTTTCTTGCTTTAGTGTCACCTTTTTTTTTTTTAATCAAAACCTAGATCTTATGTTTTATTTTCGTAACGCCTACTATACTTGAATCGAAAGCCTAATCCTATGCTCTCAATCGAAACAGTGATGCTTCGTTTACTTTTCTGAATGTCTCATTTTGTTTTTAATCAAAACACCTACCTTGTCTTTCAAAACATAATCTTTTGTTTTTTTTTTCGTAAGGTCTCCTATCTTTCGGTGAAAACACAAAGACTATGTTTCCTTTTTCTTGATAACTCCTATCTATATGTTTTTGATCAAAACCCTAATCTTATATTATCTTATAGTAATGCTTCCTATTTTTCAGTTTGTAATCAAAACCCGAGTCTTTGTTTTTATTTTAAAATGACTCGTATTTTCTAACCAAGACCCCCTAACAGTTTCTTTTGTTTTAAGAATAGATATTATTTTTGAATCAAAAGACGAAGCCTAGGTTTTTTTATGGTAGTGTCACCATTCTTTGATCAAAACCTTGATCCCATGTTTTTCTTTCGTCAAGTCTCCTATCTTTCGGTCAAAACACGAATACTATGTTTCCCTTTCTTGATAACTCCTATCTAAATGTTTTCAATCAAAACACTAATCTTGTGTTTATTCTTATAATAATATCTCCTAATTTTTCAGATTTTAATGAAAACCATAGCCTTTGTTGTCATTTTAAAATAACTCGTATTTTTGAACCAAGGTCCCTAATACTTTCTTTTACTTTCGGGATACTCACTATTTTTGAATCAAAACCCTAATCCTTGGTTTTCATATGGTAGTGTCACCTTTCACTTTTAAAAACCTTGATCGTATGTTTTTCTTTTCGTAACGCCTACTATACTTGAATCAAAAGCCTAATCATATGATTTCAATGAAAACCCTAATATTTTTTCATCCTTTCGGAATCTCTCATTTTGATTTTAATCAAAAACACTAACCCTATCTTTCAAAACCATAATCTTTTGTTTTTCTTTCGTGAAGCCTCCTATCTTTCGGTCAAACCACGAGGAAACGTAGGATTCTTGTTTTGACCGAAAGATAGGAGACTTTACGAAAGAACAAGAAAAAAAATTATGGTTTTGGAAGATAGGCTTATTGTTTTGATAAAAAACAAAACGAGACATTCCGAAAATAAAACAAAGCATTAGTGTTTTGATTGAAAGCATAAGATTAGGATTTTGTTTCAAGTATAGTGGGCGTTACGAAAAGGTAACATATCATCGACGTTTTATTAAAAAAGGTGACACTACCATAAGTAAGCTTTTTATTAGTGTTTTGATTAAAAAATAGTAGGTATTCTGAAAGGAAAAATAAGGCTTTTTGTTCTTGGTTCAAAAATACGAGTCATTTTAAAATGATAACAAAGACTAGGGTTTTCATTTCAAACTGAAAATTAGGAGATTATTAGAAACATAAGATTAGGGTTTTGATTGAATACATAACGATAAAAGTTATTAAGAAAAGGAAACATAGGATTCTTGTTTTGACCGAAAGATACAAGACTTTACTAAAGAAAAGGAAAAGATTACGGTTTTGAAAGATAGGGTTAGTTTACCGTCAAATGATCTCACCTCGCTGCCTTTTTCCACTCGTTTTCTTCTTTGAGTTCTTTCAAAACTAATTAAAAACTATTATCAAAGGGTTCAAACCGAAACAAACCAAAATGGATCGAAGATTTGTTTTCTTGGAAATGGGCTGAAATTTTGGCAATTCAAGAAATGGGCTAGATTTGTTTGGCAATTCAAGAAGGGCAATTCAAATAGAAACAAATCAGGAAATTTTGGCAACTCAAGATTGGCAATTCAAATCGAATCAAATCAAGAAATTTTGGCAATTCAAGAATGGCAACTCAAGATTGGCAATTCAAATCAAACCTAATCAAGAAATTTTGGCAATTCAAGAATGGAAAATCAAATCGAACCAAATCAAGAATTTTTTTTTTATTCTTCTTTCCTTTTTTCTACTCTCTTTTTTTTTCATTTTTCATTTTCCTTCTTCTTTTTTTTCGTGTTTTTTTTTCAGAAACTCAGTTCTTCAATTTCCACAAACTCAAATCTTCATAAACTATTTTGTAATTTCGGAATCAATAAAAGGGAACTCATAAAAGAAAGAAATCCCTCTCTCAAAGCAAGAACAAAATATGAGAGACTTCAATCAATGAAACCCTAGATCTAGATGCAATTTTTTTTTGTAAGAGAAATGAACAGAAATCGATAGAAGATAGGTCGAAAGGATGAACTTAGCTCTGGTACCAACTGATACGAACCTCGCCAACGATTTTGACTTGTGTTTTGATTCAAAACTAGTAGGTATGCCGAATGGAAAAAAAAGGGTTTGCGGTCTTTGTTCAAAATACGAGTCATTTTAAAATGACAACAAAGACTACGGTTTTCATTCAAAACTGAAAATTAGGAGAAATTACTATAAGAAATTATAAGATAAGGGTTTTGATTAAATACATACAGATAGAAGTTATTAAGAAAAGGAAACGTAGGATTCTTGTTTTGACCGAAAGATAGGAGACTTTACGAAAGAACAAGAAAAAAAATTATGGTTTTGGAAGATAGGTTTAGTGTTTTGATAAAAAACAAAACGAGACATTCCGAAAATAAAACAAAGCATTAGTGTTTTGATAAAAAACAAAACGAGACATTCCGAAAATAAAACAAAGCATTAGTGTTTTGATTGAAAGCATAAGATTAGGATTTTGATTCAAGTATAGTGGGCTTTAAGAAAAAGATAACATATCATCGACGTTTTATTAAAAAAGGTGACACTACCATAAGTAAACTTTTTATTAGTGTTTTGATTAAAAAATAGTAGGTATTCTGAAAGGAAAAATAAGGCTTTTTGGTCTTGGTTCAAAAATACGAGTCATTTTAAAATGATAACAAAGACTAGGGTTTTCATTTCAAACTGAAAATTAGGAGATTATTAGAAACATAAGATTCGGGTTTTGATTGAATACATAACGATAAAAGTTATTAAGAAAAGGAAACATAGGATTCTTGTTTTGACTTTAAGATAGGAGGCTTTACCAAAGAAAAGGAAAAGATTATGGTTTTGAAAGGTAGAGTTAGTGTTTTGATTAAAAACAAAATGAGACATTCCGAAAATAAAACAAAGCATTTGGGTTTTGATAGAAAGCAGAAGATTATGCTTTTGATTCAATTATAGTTAGTGCTACAAAAAGAAAACATATAATCAAGGTTTTGATTAAAAAAGGCGACACTACCATAAAAAAACTTATGACTTGTGTTTTGATTCAAAACTAGTAGGTATGCCGAATGGAAAAAAGAAGGGTTTGGGGTCTTTGTTCAAAATACGAGCCATTTTAAAATGACAACAAAGACTACGGTTTTCATTCAAAACTGAAAATTAGGAGAAATTACTATAAGAAATTATAAGATAAGGGTTTTGATTAAATACATACAGATAGAAGTTATTAAGAAAAGGAAACGTAGGATTCTTGTTTTGACCGAAAGATAGGAGACTTTACGAAAGAACAAGAAAAAAAATTATGGTTTTGGAAGATAGGCTTAGTGTTTTGATAAAAAACAAAACGAGACATTCCGAAAATAAAACAAAGCATTAGTGTTTTGATTGAAAGCATAAGATTAGGATTTTGATTCAAGTATAGTGGGCGTTACGAAAAGATAACATATCATCGACGTTTTATTAAAAAAGTTGACACTACCATAAGTAAACTTTTTATTAGTGTTTTGATTAAAAAATAGTAGGTATTCTGAAAGGAAAAATAAGGCTTTTTGGTCTTGGTTCAAAAATACGAGTCATTTTAAAATGATAACAAAGACTAGGGTTTTCATTTCAAACTGAAAATTAGGAGATTATTAGAAACATAAGATTAGGGTTTTGATTGAATACATAACGATAAAAGTTATTAAGAAAAGGAAACATAGGATTCTTGTTTTGACTTTAAGATAGGAGGCTTTACCAAAGAAAAGGAAAAGATTATGGTTTTGAAAGGTAGAGTTAGTGTTTTGATTAAAAACAAAATGAGACATTCCGAAAATAAAACAAAGCATTTGGGTTTTGATAGAAAGCAGAAGATTATGCTTTTGATTCAATTATAGTTAGTGCTACAAAAAGAAAACATATAATCAAGGTTTTGATTAAAAAAGGCGACACTACCATAAAAAAACTTATGACTTGTGCTTTGATTCAAAACTAGTAGGTATGCCGAATGGAAAAAAAAAAGGGTTTGCGGTCTTTGTTCAAAATACGAGTCATTTTAAAATGACAACAAAGACTACGGTTTTCATTCAAAACTGAAAATTAGGAGAAATTACTATAAGAAATTATAAGATAAGGGTTTTGATTAAATACATACAGATAGAAGTTATTAAGAAAAGGAAACGTAGGATTCTTGTTTTGACCGAAAGATAGGAGACTTTACGAAAGAACAAGAAAAAAAATTATGGTTTTGGAAGATAGGCTTAGTGTTTTGATAAAAAACAAAACGAGACATTCCGAAAATAAAACAAAGCATTAGTGTTTTGATTGAAAGCATAAGATTAGGATTTTGATTCAAGTATAGTGGGCTTTAAGAAAAAGATAACATATCATCGACGTTTTATTAAAAAAGGTGACACTACCATAAGTAAACTTTTTATTAGTGTTTTGATTAAAAAATAGTAGGTATTCTGAAAGGAAAAATAAGGCTTTTTGGTCTTGGTTCAAAAATACGAGTCATTTTAAAATGATAACAAAGACTAGGGTTTTCATTTCAAACTGAAAATTAGGAGATTATTAGAAACATAAGATTCGGGTTTTGATTGAATACATAACGATAAAAGTTATTAAGAAAAGGAAACATAGGATTTTTGTTTTGACTTTAAGATAGGAGGCTTTACCAAAGAAAAAGAAAAGATTATGGTTTTGAAAGGTAGAGTTAGTGTTTTGATTAAAAACAAAATGAGACATTCCGAAAATAAAACAAAGCATTTGGGTTTTGATAGAAAGCAGAAGATTATGCTTTTGATTCAATTATAGTTAGTGCTACAAAAAGAAAACATATAATCAAGGTTTTGATTAAAAAAGGCGACACTACCATAAAAAAACTTATGACTTGTGTTTTGATTCAAAACTAGTAGGTATGCCGAATGGAAAAAAAAGGGTTTGCGGTCTTTGTTCAAAATACGAGCCATTTTAAAATGACAACAAAGACTACGGTTTTCATTCAAAACTGAAAATTAGGAGAAATTACTATAAGAAATTATAAGATAAGGGTTTTGATTAAATACATACAGATAGAAGTTATCAAGAAAAGGAAACGTAGGATTCTTGTTTTGACCGAAAGATAGGAGACTTTACGAAAGAACAAGAAAAAAAATTATGGTTTTGGAAGATAGGCTTAGTGTTTTGATAAAAAACAAAACGAGACATTCCGAAAATAAAACAAAGCATTAGTGTTTTGATTGAAAGCATAAGATTAGGATTTTGATTCAAGTATAGTGCGCGTTACGAAAAGATAACATATCATCGACGTTTTATTAAAAAAGGTGACACTACCATAAGTAAACTTTTTATTAGTGTTTTGATTAAAAAATAGTAGGTATTCTGAAAGGAAAAATAAGGCTTTTTGGTCTTGGTTCAAAAATACGAGTCATTTTAAAATGATAACAAAGACTAGGGTTTTCATTTCAAACTGAAAATTAGGAGATTATTAGAAACATAAGATTCGGGTTTTGATTGAATACATAACGATAAAAGTTATTAAGAAAAGGAAACATAGGATTCTTGTTTTGACTTTAAGATAGGAGGCTTTACCAAAGAAAAGGAAAAGATTATGGTTTTGAAAGGTAGAGTTAGTGTTTTGATTAAAAACAAAATGAGACATTCCGAAAATAAAACAAAGCATTTGGGTTTTGATAGAAAGCAGAAGATTATGCTTTTGATTCAATTATAGTTAGTGCTACAAAAAGAAAACATATAATCAAGGTTTTGATTAAAAAAGGCGACACTACCATAAAAAAACTTATGACTTGTGTTTTGATTCAAAACTAGTAGGTATGCCGAATGGAAAAAAAAAGGGTTTGGGGTCTTTGTTCAAAATACGAGTCATTTTAAAATGACAACAAAGACTACGGTTTTCATTCAAAACTGAAAATTAGGAGAAATTACTATAAGAAATTATAAGATAAGGGTTTTGATTAAATACATACAGATAGAAGTTATCAAGAAAAGGAAATGTAGGATTCTTGTTTTGACCGAAAGATAGGAGACTTTACGAAAGAACAAGAAAAAAAATTATGGTTTTGGAAGATAGGCTTAGTGTTTTGATAAAAAACAAAACGAGACATTCCGAAAATAAAACAAAGCATTAGTGTTTTGATTGAAAGCATAAGATTCGGATTTTGATTCAAGTATAGTGCGCGTTACGAAAAGGTAACATATCATCGACGTTTTATTAAAAAAGGTGACACTACCATAAGTAAACTTTTTATTAGTGTTTTGATTAAAAAATAGTAGGTATTCTGAAAGGAAAAATAAGGCTTTTTGGTCTTGGTTCAAAAATACGAGTCATTTTAAAATGATAACAAAGACTAGGGTTTTCATTTCAAACTGAAAATTAGGAGATTATTAGAAACATAAGATTCGGGTTTTGATTGAATACATAACGATAAAAGTTATTAAGAAAAGGAAACATAGGATTCTTGTTTTGACTTTAAGATAGGAGGCTTTACCAAAGAAAAGGAAAAGATTATGGTTTTGAAAGGTAGAGTTAGTGTTTTGATTAAAAACAAAATGAGACATTCCGAAAATAAAACAAAGCATTTGGGTTTTGATAGAAAGCAGAAGATTATGCTTTTGATTCAATTATAGTTAGTGCTACAAAAAGAAAACATATAATCAAGGTTTTGATTAAAAAAGGCGACACTACCATAAAAAAACTTATGACTTGTGTTTTGATTCAAAACTAGTAGGTATGCCGAATGGAAAAAAAAAGGGTTTGGGGTCTTTGTTCAAAATACGAGTCATTTTAAAATGACAACAAAGACTACGGTTTTCATTCAAAACTGAAAATTAGGAGAAATTACTATAAGAAATTATAAACCCAGTTCTCGGTGCGGATGGGTCTATATGATGAGGCATACACTGAGACAGAGGAGTACTCATTGCTCCCCACAGACTACCCGGGTACCTTGACACCGCAGCAGGCGTATAGCAGACTTTGTGGTCAGGATCAGTACGAGCCGGGTGTCTCCAAGGCTTCATGCCTTTCTCGACCTGCCTATAGATGTCTACACGCAGTTATGAGCAGATCTATTAGTGGCAGGGGAGACAGTACTGGTGTTTTGAGTCGCCAGGAGCTTCTCTACTTGTATTCGATGGTGGAGAGTGAGCCACTCCACCTGGGGCACATTGTGGCCGACTACATTCGCCATCAGGGCCAGTACCCCAGGGTAGGAGTTATCTTTGCAGGCCCCTACATCACCAGACTTATCATTGGCCTGGGGCTCAGAGATGGAGTCAGGGGAGCAGAGAAGACGAGTGTACCAGTTCCCCTGGGCACAGATACCTTGAGGATGATGGGTATGATCCGCAGAGGAGGATCAGGGACGTATACCTGGACCATACCCCAGACGGAGCAGACTCAAGGTACACAGGCAGCTTTAGAGCCACCCCCGACGGATACACAGACCGAGGTACCCCCCACCGCGCCGGAGCCACCTCCGGTGCGGATGTTTTCACCGTCTCGAGGCCAGGACAGACTAGAGCGCCTCGAGAGCGCAGTGGGGATCCTACAGACCGAGGTGGCCGAGGTTAGGGCCACACAGATTACACAGCACCAGGAGGTGATGGCGCAGTTCCAGAGCTTGCGACAGATCTTCGAGCAGATTGTCGCCTCCTCCTCCTTCGTGGTCCGACCTCGGGTTTCTCCTCCACCACCTTCTCCCCCGACATCAGCCGATCCACCAGCAGATCCAGAGCCTCCAGCAGCACCAGAGGCCACCACTCAGGACACCGACGCTGAGGCGTCTTAGATTTTAGATTCTTTTCTTTTATTTGTCATTTCTGTATATCTTTACTTTATTTTGGACTTGTAGTACTCAGAAAGGATTCTCCTTCTGAGTATAGCTTTTATTTTGCTTTTTATTTTTGTCTCGAGTTGTATTCATTGCTTTACATTTTATATACTCGAGTTTTATTGAGCTTTACTGAACCCTCGTTTATGTGTGCGCAGATGGTCTTGGATGTAAGGATTTTGAGGAATAGTCATTCACACGGTCATGGGATCGTGTGTGCTCCATAAACCATTGAGACTCAACTCTCAATGACCTAGCTACATCAAACGCAACACTTGGAGTTCAGGGGAGTAATGTTTCAATTGCCATTTCCACACTAATTGCTTTTATCTTTTTCACTTATTATTGTGCTTATATGCATACATTGAGGACAATGTACATCTTAAGTGTGGGGGGGAGTTCACATTGCACACACCTTTACTTGTGCGTTCAATTGTTTATGCTAATGTAGCCTATGGCGGTTCACCTTAGTTGTAACGGTTGTATTCTCATAGTTTAGGAGAATTTTCAACATTGTATCCTATCATGCTCTAGTTTTCACTTGAATTTTAGGGAATTTTTGCTCGAATCATCTTAGTACACAACTTACTCTTAGAATCTTTTGGAAACTCAATCTTGAAGTTTTTAAGGACAAGTTTATCATCGTTCTTAGTTTTACTTTGGAAAATGCATTTAATCTAAAAAAAAAAAAAAAAAAAAAAAAAAAAAAAAAAAAAGGTATATGAGTTTGTAAATATTAGCTTTGTTTTGATTATGCATTTGGGGTGAAAAGAGCTACCTCCTATGATGTATGAAGCTACTCTCATAAGTCGGATACATGTTATGCCCTAATGAGAGAAAGAGCTATCTCATGGGAAGCGTGAAAGCTACTACCCTGGTAGAAAGAGCTACCTCCTCGAAAGAGTGAAAGCCACCTTTGGCGGTCGCCTAGGAAAGGGCTACCTTCAAGGATGTGTGAAGCTACTACTTCTTCACTTATTTTTGATCTTTGTATATAAATAAGTCCTTTATAATCAAAGTTTGAGGAGTACTCGTTGGTTCTCTTGAGTAAGATCGCACACACCAACACGTTTTCGAGTTTTCATCCTTTTTGATTCAAGTTTTTAGCTAGAGCATTGATAACCTTATGCAATGTTTTAATTTCCCCTTACTTGTAGAATGCTTCTTTTGCATACTTTTGGTGAACCTAAGGCCAAGCACTTTCAATTGTTCTTCCCAAGTACTTCCACGTTCTATTTTGCTTGAGGACAAGCAAAAGCTTAAGTGTGGGGGGGTTTTGATAAGTGCTTGTGTTATAGTATCGCGAAGCGCTATTATCTTACATTAAGCATACCTTTTATCAGGTTTTATCACTAAATGTGTGCATTTGTGTTCTCTTGTGCATTGAAGGTATTGTGGAGCCTAATTGGAGAAGAAGAATGAAATTAGGTCGCGTTCGCCAATGTTGGGATGTTCTCTGGTCAAGCAAGGAACGAAGCACGTATATGGACTTGTGGATGTGTGCCAACCTCCTTTGGAGGGGCACAAAGGCAATCACATTCACAACAAGTCCAATCCGTGTTACTTAGGAGAATTTCACGAAAGAAGAAGACTTGAAGCAATCGGCGCGACCTACCGTTGCTTGTGTGCCCAAGTAATGGCCTCGATGAAGAACAATGAACCCGGGAGGTGTTTCGGCAAGTTACAATCCTGTTCAGCTGAAGATTAGAGTTCCAGAGAAGTCACACGGGCGTGTGGAAATTCCACACGGCCGTGTGAACCAGTTTCCAGCCAGACAGAGAAGTCACACGGGCGTGTGGAAATTCCACACGGCCGTGTGTTTGTGAAATTTCAGCCATCCAGTGAAGACACACGGGCGTGTGGAAATTCCACACGGCCGTGTGAAATTAATTTTTCAGCCGAGACAGAAGCTTCACACGGGCGTGTGGAAATCCTACACGGCCGTGTGAAGCCCCCGATAAGTCTAATTTTAAAGCCGCGATTCAACATTATAAAAGGGGATTTTTGCAACCTTTTGAGGCATCTTTCGACCTATCTTTTCCCCAACTTTCTGGAGTGCGGCTAGGGTTTCGGAGAGGATTTCGTGGAGGTTCTAGCGCGTCGTCAGCATCGATTTCGAGGTTCAACGTTTGCACAAGACCACGGCCACACCAATTCGAGGGGGTTTTTCATTGATGTCTATGTTTTATGCTTTATTGCTCACATTGATGAACATGTATAGCTCTATGAGGAGCTAAACCCCTCGTGGGGTATTCGGACTTGTAAACTTTAGGGTTTCTTATGTTTCTTTGACATTGATTATTATGCTTTCCATCATCGATGAATAAAATTGAGTTTTTAATCTTGATTATCCTTTCATATTGTTTTCCCTTAAACGTGACATTAGGGTTGAGAGCAATCTAGGCTTTTCTTTGGAGGTGTGATAACTCCTATAGGATTAGACTACTCAAGATTAAAGAGGGTTGAGAGGGAGAGTTGTGAGGTAGCAATGTACCCCTTTCCCCTTCGATGTGATTTCTCCCTACCTCCGATTCCTTGATTTAATAGCGGTCGAAATAGAGTGAAGCAATAGGTAGATAAACTCCCCTAGGGCTTAGTTACGCAAGTAATAGAGTGGAGGGTTGTAGTAAATCCTATTTGCTGGGGCTCAATCTAGACTAGGGTTCTTCCACCTGGACCAAAGGGTTAGAATTACGTATAGGAACAGGTTTAATCACTAGGAATCCCTAGAGCATAATGTAACTCCACATAGTGTGAGGTTTAGGCAGATGGACTCCCCTGGGGCTTAGTCATCTAGGTGACAGAGTGAAGGGTGTTGTGAATCCTAATACCGGGGCATAGTGTTGGAATTAGTCACGGTTGTCCTTAGGTTTGGGACCGTGAGTCTTAGGATATCCTCGACTCAATTGACATCAATAGGAGAGTATAATATCATAGTCTTGCACTTGAAACATAGACCCTAGAGGTAGCTTGTCCGGATACCCCCCTTTTATTCATTGTTAGTCCTTCTCGATTTTCCTACTTGCACTTCTTTCTTCCATCTCTCTATTTAGTTTATTGCTTTGCATTATTTTCACTCATCAATTTTATTATCGATCTCTGTATTTTGCATAGCTTAATTAGTGAAACCTTATATTCTATCTCCCTATTCCCTGTGGATTCGACTACCTTCTCACCAAGGTAAATTTATTACTTCGACAAACCCGTGCACTTGCGGGATACACGCAAGGGGTCGTGTCACATGCATATATTTTGAGCAAAATACCAAGCATTACTCTGCTAGATACCCCTCCACAATAGATCCCTCCGGACGGCTTCAATTACGAACAAAAGACTTCAACTTGCAAAAGTTTTGATCAATTTGAAACATCCAACGACATTGAACCGGGCTGCCAAGTTTGATTTCATTTACCAAATGAATAGTCAAATGCACCATTATATCAAAAAAATTTGGGATGAAAGTCATTTCTAGTCGACAAAGAATTTCAATAATTTCTTTCTGCAGCAGATGAAGATCCTGCATCTTCACAAATTTACTGCATATACCCTGGAAAAAATCACACAACTTGATTAAGACAATGGCAACATTTTTAGGTAATGTCTTCCTCACAGCAACTCCAAGTAAATATTGCATCATAACATGAGCATCATGGCTTTTATAGCCTAGAATCTTCTTATCATCCAATTGCACACATCAAGAAATATTTGATGCAAACCCTTGTGGCAATTTTGCATTCTTGAAGATTTTGCAAAAAAGAATTTTCTCATGTGGGCTTATAGAATAACAAGCTTTAGCATATTGAATCTTGTTTCATCCATCTAATCGAGTAGGTTGAAGCTCTTTCCTTATACCCATTTCTTCAAGGTCAAGGCATGCTTTCAGATGATCTTTTGTTTTCCCAACCAAATTTAATTATGCCCCCAACAAATTGTCCCAAACATTTTTTTGAATGTGCATGACATCCAAATTATGGCGCAAAGTATTTTTCTCCCAATATGGCAACTAAAAAAAAAATAGACTTTTTCCTCCATGGATCATTCTTATCATGTGCCTTCTTTTTTTGTGTCTTGCCAAAAACATTCACATGATTTGATAACTTTTGTGCAACATCCAAACTTGACAAATGGATCGGGGTATCTCTCAGCTCCACAATACCATCAAACAATGTCTTGTTATGACGCCAAGGATGATTTTTAGCTAAAAATCTCCGATGACCCATATAACATATTTTTCTACTCTGCTTCAAATATTTGGAACATGTGTCATAATTACAATAAGGGCATGCTAACATTCCTTTCGTGCTCCATCCTGATAACATAGCATAAGTGCTTCAACTCTTTAATCAAAGGCTGCAAGTAGATGTCAATGTCTTTACCAGGTGATTTAGCACCCAGAATAATCATAGACAAGAAAATATATTCAGACTTCATAAAAATCAATGGTGATAAATTGTAATTAATTAACGCAATGGGCCACGTGCCATGTGAAATGCTCATCATTTGAAATGGATTGAACCAATCACTTGCAAGCCACAACCGCACATTGCGAGGGTCTTGAGCAAACTCGGGATGCAAATCATCAAAATCTTTCCAAGCTTTGGCATCAGCCAGATGCCTCAAATTTCCATCATTCGGACGATCTATTGCATGCCATCTCATTGCAGTAGCTGTCTCTTCACACATGAACAACCTCTATAGCCTAGGAGTAAGAGGAAAGTATCGTAAAACCTTAGCAGGTATAGTGGAGGATTTAGCATTATCATCTGCAAATTTGTCCTCCAATTTCCACCTAGAAGCACCACATACAATCATTTGGGCACGCATGTTTTTTTTTTTTTGTAATCAAGACCCAAATCTCTCATTGTCTTCTTAGCTTCATTAAAAGAATTTGGAATTGTAGCATTAGGAAAGGCTTCTTTTAATAAATCTAGAAGGTCACCAAATGCCACATTACTTAACCCATGAAGACACTTAAAAAGATATAATCAAATGATGAAAGAAAGGCTTGAGAAACTCTTACAGCCAGGATAAAGCTTCTGTCAGCCTTCCTCCATTAACTTGTAAAATTTCTTTGACTCCGTACTTGGACCTTCACAAATCCTTGGGAGGTTTTGCTCTCCAATTGCTACATTTTTATACATATCTTGCAACATGCCATCCATGTAATCAAGAGGATCAAGTCCTTCATGACTATGTGATGGCAATCCTTCAGAATACATTGAGAATCCTTCTCCATGGAATACCCACTCGGTATAGCCTTCTACGAAACCATAGACTATCAAGTGTTCCCTGACTGTTGCTCTATAATACCAATAACGGTTCAAACACTTTTTGCACGGGCAAAGTATTTCTTTTCCTTGTGCGGTCCTTTGAAATGCCATATCTAGAAAACCATCAACTCCGTTAATTTATGCTCCACTAGCTCTTGGGAGAGCCATCCATTCTCTATTTCTATTACTCATCACTTTCAACTGTTTACAAAAGAAAAGAATTTCATGGGCATTACATATATTTATGGGTTATAGTAATTAGCAAATCATAATTCATAAAAAATTCCAAATAAATCACAATTGCATGCTTGCCTTTAATAACAAAATAACAAAATGTTAGATAAGTTATTGCATTAAAGTAGAAAGTGATATTGTATTAATCAAGGAATGTAAAAAAAATAAGTGGGAGTGTCCTTACCAACTATTCACCAATCTTGTTGATGAAGGGTAATGTTAGAGATCACTTGTGTAATTTCTTTTCAAATAAGAGTTAATAAGTCATAAAAAACAAAAACAAGGATGTCAAAAATATGTTACTACAGTAAATGCAAACATATCCAAAATATGTAAACAAACACTAATGACAAAAACAAAACTATGAAAAAAATAAATAATAATAATAATAATAATAATAATTGTTGATATGAAGGTTGGCCAATGGAGAAGATGGCTCATTCATGCTAAGGTGATTGTTGATGTGTGGTTTGATTGAAGTGATGACGTGCCCATAAGGCATGCCTTAAGAGAAAGGCATGTATTGTCTCCAATGCACGATAGAGAAATCAGATGGCAAATGGGGGCCCTCTTTTAACACACACATCACATGTGAATATTATAATACATTCATATGTTTATTTGATTTTTTTTATTCTCCTTCATTTCCATGCCTTTGTATTATTCTCAAAAAAAAAAAAAAAAAATCACCAATCTTGTTTTCACTCCACTAATCTGCATTAAAAAGTCAATGGACTCGCAGCTGTACAACCGGGCCCATTTGAGTCATGGGCCTTTGTTGATCACAAGCACATTTTGTTGAATTTTTGTTCTTTGACAACGTTTGTAGAGAATAACTGAGAGGGAAGAAAAAATTAACAATAAAAAAAACATTTTATGTTCATGCAAGCATACTTTGTTGGAGTTTTTCACATTACAAATTATAGAAATCATATATAATATCATTTTACACATATCATTACTGGTACAACACTAAATTAAAAACAAAAACTACTTCAGAAAGATAAAGACAAGCAGATAGCAAAATATTAGATAAGTTATTGCATTAAAGTTAAAAGTGATATTGCATTAAACAAAGAATGCACAAACAAAAGTGGGAGTGTCCTTACCAACTATTCACTACACTTGTTGATGAAGGGTAATGTTAGCGATAACTTGCGTAATTTCTTTTCAAATAAGAGTTGATAAGTCCTAAAAAACAAAAACAAGCATGTCAAAAATATGTTACTACTGTAAATGCAAACATATCCAAAATATGTAATAATAATAATAATAATAATAATAATAATAATAATAAAAGACTTGAAATAAGCAATCAGATATGATGTGATCAAGTATACCAAGACTTCACTTGCATATTTTTAGGGAGTTATCATTTCTATGGACATCGATCAAATCAGAATAATCAAAATGCGGATAAGCAATGTGCACTTCAAATATATTTCAATTTTGTCTACATATGTTAATGACTCCATCATTTCTGAAATCTAAACAACAGTTTTTCTAAGTGGTCAAAGGCCACAGCTTCAGGTTTATAATAAACCTGAAATAACCTCTGATAAGTTCAAACAAGTATTACTTTTGGCTGATTTGTCAAATATTTAACCTTTTCTAACTTGAACTGATTGTCTCAATTAGATCTTTATTATTGTATAGCCAATTATTCAAAGATGTACAAATTTTCTTGATATATGTTTTCACTCTCATTTCAGATAAGCATGATCTAAATATATATGTCTTTTTTATATTTCTATGCATAATGTGACAATGGAGAACCTAATTAGGTATATAGTGCTCATATTTTCCTCTGGATTATTCAAAGAAGCAAACTTTTCTATCTTGACATTCTTGGCACAATTATGTGGTTGTAATTGTGTCGTCTACATAGCATATTGTGCAAAACTTCAGAAAAGTTTTCTTGATGTATGGTATCACTTGTATTTGATGTAAACATGATTTATAAACTTGACAAAAAAGAATCATTTTTTATTTGCAATGTGACCATGGACAACCCAATTATTTATATCATTCTAGTGTTAAAATTATGTATATCATGTTCATATATTCTTGTTTTGATTGTCCAGTAGTATACTTTTTTAACTTGGAAGTGTTTGACATGTATAGGCATTATTCAACAAATAAGAAAACTAGCTATGATTTTTCAATGCTAAAACATTGCCGAAACTTGATGTTTTTTTAATTGATTTGGCTTTGCAGGATTGTACCAGATTGACCTTCCACACGATTAATGGAATTACCAACAACGAGGAAAATAGCATTAAAGAACAAGGTTGTTTTTGGTACTGGGGATTACTGGCATGCTCCTACTCTCACTGGAAACATGGGATTTGTGAGAGCTATACAACAAACTGGTATGTCTTTGTTGATCATTGAACATAGACCTCGTGCATTAATTGGTGATTAATATAAAAAATATAAATTCAACATTATGAGTTTTTTTTAAAATTTATTTAATAGTACTTATAAGTTTTTGCCTAAGATTTTATTTATTTATAAGAAAAGTTTCTCCTTCATATGTACCCTAAAAGTTAAGAGTTATATATATATATATATATATATATATATATATATATATATATATATATATATATAACTTACCAACGGATGCAACGTTAGTGAAATATCTTTTCTATTTTGTAAACACAAATATATCTACATGATATTTTATAAACAATTGTGCATTATAATTTTTTTTCCTTTTTTTTGTTATAATTATATATAGAAATACTTACCATAAAATTTTAAAAGTATTTAAGGTAGAGGAGTGGAAGAAAGTATTTCTTTTTCTTAAAATTTAATGATTTTGTGTGATGGAGTACGTGTCTCAAATTTATTTGTTGTATGTTTGTTGGGCATAGATGTAGAGGTAAACATGTCAAAAAAACAAACAGAAGAGATAATTGCTGTATAACCCATAATAAATTGCTAATTATCTTTATAAAAAATATTTTTTCTTATGTAACTCAAAATATTTATATTTGTTTATCCCGTAATAAAGTGAGGATAGTTTTATCTTTTTAATAAAATTTATTAGTAGTGGTTAACTTCTGATAAAATTATATGATCAAATAACATTGCGGTAGAGTTAAATAAATAAATAATGTGACTCATTTAAGGTATTTTACTCTTATTAGTACCTCATAACTGAAGACTTTGACATTTTTTATGCACTAAGGAAAATTTGAATTTCTACACCTTTGGTATTAATAATATTTGCTTACCACACATAATAAATATTCCTTCCCTCTAATTGAAAGTAACTTTATTTTGGGGATTGCAAAAGACAAGCTAGTTTAGCTAATGTAACACAGCTTCCCCCCAAATTGTTGTTTGATAAATTAAGTGAATAATAAGAACTGGAACCTGGATTCCAAAACCATGCAGGGATGTTATCTGAAATTCCAGCATCTGATAAGCAATGATCCTTCATTTGTGTCTGAGTTTCGACCCAAGTTGGGAAAACAGGGCTAACGTTGCAAGAGCACATTCTGATGAACTGGCAAACAAAATGAGGCATCCAATTCACACTTACATTCAAATGCAACGAGTTGTAGGAGAAGTCCAAAGATTCCAAACTTACTAGATTAAGAAAATGTGATTCAGTTAAGGTACCAGACAAAGAATTTGAAGAGAGATTCAATTTACTCAGATGAGATAATTGGCCTATGCTCTCTGGAACTGTGCCCTTTAGCTTGTTGTTTCCCAAACTTTATGTGTTTAGACCATTCAAGCTTCCTAAATCAGAACCATTCTTGTTCTCCATGCATTTAGACAATCCATTAACAAGATCATCAATTCCTCCACTAATAGAATTGCTTGTCAAATCGAAGGTGTCTAACTTGCATAAGTTCCCCATGCCTTTTGGCATTGTTCCATTAATGTTGTTGTTAGATAAATCAAGCATGGTCAAGCTAGAGAGCTTGCTCATAGATCTTGGTAATCCCCTGTGATGTCATTGCCTAACATTCTCAACTGCTGCAATTGGCTAAGATTTCCTAAACTTTTTGGTAACTTTCCACTTATTGCATTTTCAAACAAATATAGAAACTGAAGATGAACAAGATTCCCAATAGTTTCATGCAATTTTTCACTGAGATGGGAACCTTCAAACACATAAAAATGCTGCAAAAGTGTGAGATTGCCAAAGGATTCGGAAATTGTTCCACTGAGCATATTAGTTGACAAATCCAAGTATTGCAAGTTTCTTAGATCACCAATGCTTGTAGGCATCCATCCCTGAACTTTATTATGGGACAAATCAAACTTTTGCAACTTCTACAACCTCCCTATGTTCTTTGTCAACTTCTCAATATTGTTATAACATAAATCAAAGTATACTAAACTTGTAAGGTTGCTCAGTGATTCAGGAATGCTTCCACTGAATTCATTTTCTGACAAATCAAGTCTTTCCAAGCTACCAAGGTTTCGCAAGGACTTTGGTATCTCTCCATCAAAAGAATCAGACAAGCTTAAGACTCTAAGGTTACTTAAGTTGCCAATGGTGACTTGTAACTTGCCATACAAAAAACAATCAAAAAGATCAAGATGAACAAGGCTTGTGAGATGCAACAACCATAGATGATGAGTGATGTTCAAGTCATAATTTTGTGAGAGGTCAAGTACATGAAGAGATGTAAAATTGAGATGATGAAACAGAGTAGTATCATGATTACCACCAGCTTGGAGGCTAGCTTCAGAGAGTTTCCAGACAAGAAGAGAAGGGGATGTATTGATGTCATGAAGCCAACCATGCACGTTGAAAAGGTTCACTCTACTCAAATCAAGGTAATTCAAAGATGTCATTCCAGAGAGCTAGTGGAGGTCAGTGTCTTGTAGCAAATAATCTGAGCTAAGATCAAGGCAACGCAAGCATGATAGGTTTCCAAGGGTATAAGGAATGATTCCACTGAATCCGACACGAGAGAGGTTAAGGTACTCAAGGTTGGCAAGAGAGCCAATGAACTCTGGGATGGGGGAGTCGCTGAAGTTGTTCATGCGCAAATCCAAGTGCTGTAAATAGTAAAGCTAAATGAGAGAAGAGCACAACTTACTTGGTGGTATGCGATCATCGGTAAAAGGATTGTAATTATAACGGTATTGGAGAACAAGCTTGGTGATATGGCTGGTTTCATAGTTGCAGGAGACTCTTTTCCAATAACAGCAGTCATGACCAATCCAAGATGACAGAAAGTTTTGATTGTTGTTGTTGTTGTTCCATATGCTAGCTTTGATGCTGAGAAGGGTTGTTCTTTCTGTTTCAATGCAGTCTACGCCATCGACATAACAAGGAGGAAGTACTAAGAATGCAAGGATAATAAACAAAACAAACAACAATGAGAGACAAGCCATGAGATCAAAGAGATGAATTCCACACAAATGTCTTCGCAGAAGTGAACTGGATGCAAGAAATGCATGATATATGTTAAGGGATTTAATAAAAAAAATTCATATATGCATTTGATTGGGTATATTAGGTTGGTTTGTTGACTTGACTCAATCTACACGTTTTAGAAGTTTTAGTAAGAGTTAATAAATTTCCATGAAATTTCATGGGCCATTTGTGATTGGATGTAGGTGTATGTTAAATAAATTGAAAGCCAAGTCCTCCTTCTTCACAGAGCTCCCCCTCTCTGAGCTCCCTCTTCCTCTCTGAGCGACCTCTTCATTTCGATTGAGATGCAATGGCTAGAGCTCACCACCTGTTTCAACACTCACTAGTTGGCAAAATTTTCTGAAAACCTCCCCGTTCGAACAAATTAAAACTATCCTTCAAACCATATGGTCTAATTTTGGTGAAATCTTTATCTCCGACTTACCAAATGGCTATCTCCTTCTAAGTTGTGAATCATATGATATTTCTCAAAAGCTCTTTGTTAGAAAGGGCCTTGGTTTGTCATTGGAGCCATCCTTCAGTTTGCTCCTTAGAAACCCTTTTTCGAACCCGCTTTCGCCAAAATGTCCACGCCCGTTGTTTGGGTGCAGCTTCACAACCTGCCTGTGGAGTTTTGGGATGGGGAGTCTCTTGAAACCATTTCTGCTTCATTAGGGTGTCTATTGCGAACTGATAACTATACTCTATCTTTTTCCAGGCCCAAGTTCACTCGCATTTCTGTGGAGATTAGCCTGACCAGGCCTTTGAAGCAAGGTTTTTGGCTGGGGGACAATGAACATTGATAAACGTCAAAATGTACGTATGTTATACGTATGCATCCACATAGTTTCTGTACTTTTGGTGATGAATTGAAGCCCTTTTGGGTCTACATTGGTTTATTTTGTGTTTCAGGTTCAAAAGATAACTAGGAGGGCTCTATGACGCAATTTGAGGAGAAATCTACACCGAAATCGTCGTTTTAGGGTCCCGGTACTGCAGCAGCCTAAAGGACACAAATTTGAGGAATTTTCTAAGTTTGGAAACCCTCAAGGGCAAGCTCACGGCCGTGAGGTCAACCGCAAGCAATTTACAGGCAGGTGTACTGTAGTAATGTTACTGTTGCAGTTTTTTTACTGCAGCAGTGCACTATAGCAGCACTGTAGCAATTTTACAACTTTGCGGTTTCTTTCGACTCACATTACAGGCTACCTCACGGGCCATATATGGACCGTGAGCTATCCCATGAAGAGGAATGAATTCACCCTTTTATTGGGAATTCTAGGGTTTCCTTATGGCGTCAAATGTTCTTCTTAGAGCCTCTCACCACTACTCCGGATCTGAGGAAGAAGAAGCTTTTGGAGGGCAATCTCGGCGAGGATTTGGCGAGGAGAGTAAGGTTTTGGGAAGGATCTATGATCTAGAGCTTGAATTTAGAATGTTGAAGACAAGGGAAGCCACTCCTTTGAGTGGCGTCTTTGGAACTTCTCCGGCCTTCATTCTTTGAGGGAGTTCTTCTCATGCTTTTGTTGATTGTTTTCATGTATTTCTTGTTGTATTTAGTGAACATGAGCAACTAAACCCCAAGGTCACTGGATGTAGGTGAACCTTGGGGATGAACTTGTGATGTTTTGGATGTTTTGTTCTAATTAATGTTTGTTGCTTGTTTGTGATCCATTGTTTGGTGTTTTTACATGCTTGATATGTATGAGAACTCTATGTATCAAAAGACTTAGGAAATGCTAGGTTGCATGACCATTACCCTAGTGTTAGACTCACCAAACCTTGGAAGGGAAATATGTATAAAGCCGTGACCATTGGGTATTTGTACCCTTCCACTCCTGGGGTTAAATGATAAGTTGTACTTCAATCCTAGTTTGAGAAAACCATTATACCCATAGCAATCGTAGGGGGATCTTGGGCGGTAGAAATACCGTATTCTAATACCCATACTCAATTAGGGGTCAATTGCTGTGACCATCGGGTTGGCCTAATCTAGGGGTTTCTTGGTCCATTCTAGCCACTTGCATGTTAGTTCAAGCGTCCAACTCACTTTAGTAGCCCCTAAGATGACCCTCATCTGTGACCACTCCTAGCCTTGATTTACCTGGTATCTTGCCCTCATCAATTCGCATTAATTAATTAGTTGCTTAGTTTCTTTGCATTCAATTCACTCTCTTGAATCTTGTCGGTTGAACAACATTGCAAAAAAGGAAGTAAGGGTAGCTTCTCGAGCCCTAGGGAATACGACCCTCTCGTGTTTACACAAGAGGTATTACATGACGACCCGTGCACTTGTGGGTTAGCAAACACATCAAGTTTTTGGCGCCGTTGCCGGGGACCCACGAGAAATACTTGGAAAACTTTAAGCGTGTTGATTTGACTATCTTCTTGTTTCATTTCTACTATTTTGTATATACTCCTTCATTTCTTTGTTTGCATTTTATTTTCTTGTTTCTCTTTAGTTTCTGATACATGACTCTAATTTTTGTGAGGTACCCATCTGATAAGTGTCTAAATGTATGTGTTTTAACATACATATTTTGTTCACTTAGCATGTGTTTTTATATGAATGGATGCCCGTTTTATGCTTAATTGAGCATTATTTATGTTGTAGGGCATGGAGGAGCCATGAGGAACATGATAATACGATTTGGGCGAAAAAAGGATGAAGAATCAGGGTGCTGGAGTACTGCAGCATACGGGGCCGTATAAGGGGCCGTGAGCATCAAAAGACAGTAGTTTTCAACTAGCCCTCACGGCCCCCTATCCACCCCGGGATCCATTCATCCACCCCGGGATGCACCCCCACATGAGACAGGTTTTGCCCTATTTTTGCCTATCTATCCACCCCGGGATGGATCTATCCACCCCGGGATCCTGCGGGAGTATTTATAGAGGTTTTTAGGGCACACAAAGGGGACTTCTTGGCCGGCATCTAAAGGAAAGAAACGAAGAAATCTTTGAAGAGACGACGATTTGGAGCCAAGGAAGGAGGCAAGAACATCATTTTGAAGGGGAGAAGCTTCACCATCAAGGAGGCAAGGATCCAAGACAAGGGGAAGCGTCATTCGGCATCTCTTGGACGGAGGAAAGCGTCATTTGGCCGGACCTCCACCTCCTCCTTCATCATTTCATCTAGGGAGTGTCATTTATGAGCTTTTTAAGTGATTTACTTTGTATTTTTGTTGTTACTTGCTTGATGGCACACTAGACCCCCAAGGCCACCGGATGTTGGTGAACCTTGGGGGGTTTATCATGTATTTTGGATGATCTTTACTTAATTGCAAGCTTGGTTTGGTTTAAGATTTAGTTCATTGTGCCTCATGTCTAGAACTACGACATGGAGAGATCCGTAGTTCTTTCTTGAATTATACACGTAGACGTGACCTACTCACGTGTATTAGGTCATTAATGAATTAAAAGGGGTTACTTGTATTGGCACACCGAGAAATTGGGTGTCGATAGCCCTCCGAGCTTTAAGGATAGACTAGGGTTTAGTGCATCCTTATTTTGGGATCTCCTTATACTTAATGCAATCGTAGGGATGTTGGTTAGGAAGAGATTCCAACCAATATCCGTATGGGATTAGGGTTCAATCGCCGAGAAATTGGGGTTGATCTAATCTTGAGATCCTTCGGTCTAAATCAACCAAGCTACCTTTCATCCTTCATCCATGTATCATGATGACCCCTCAAGGGGATCCACATCCATAGGCCTTTACTCTTCATTGTAGCACTTGCAACCACATTGTATGCTTTTAAATTTGTTTAATCATATCGTATTTATCTCTTTGCTTTAGTAGAACAAACATCCATGCTTGTGTTGTTAGGTTAGATAATAGGCGATGGAGGAGTAAGAGTAGCTCCTTAACCCCGTGGAATACGACCCTCGTGCTTTTGTGCGAGGTATTACTTGGCGACCCGTGCGCTTGCGGATCGATTCTATCACCATCTTATGACAAGAGCAAGTCAAGCTAACTTGGTTGACCCCGACGATGAAATTGAAAGAACGCTACATCAGAGGTTGAAAGAAATGGCTGAGAGTTCAAGACAATAAGAGGTTAGAGTGGAATCAAGTGAACTTTCAGTTATGGCCGAATGTAGGAGGACTTTGTCAGATTATGAGAGGCCACAATTCACCAGTGATGAATTTAGTGTGCAAGCGCCTGCTGTGCCGGCTAATAATTTCGAAATTAAGGTGAGCACAATTGGAATGATACAGAATTCAGTTCAGTTTGATGGGTTAGCTGATGAAGACCCATATGCCCACCTGTCTCGCTTCTTTCAAATTTGTTCAACTTTCAAGATTAATTCGGTGTCAAATGATGCTATTAGATTGAGGATGTTTCCTTTCAGTTTAAGGGGAGCAGCCTACAGGTGGCTCACACCTTTGGCTCCCGGATCCATTACCACGTGGAAGGACATGGTGGAGAAATTCCTTACTAGATATTTTCCGCAAAGTAAGGCCGCGAGACTGAGGCAAGAGATATCATCTTTTCGGCTGGGGGATTCAGAAACACTGTTTGAGGCCGACGAGCGGTTAAAAGATTTGTTGCGCAGGTGTCCTCACCATGGAGTCCCTTCTTGGATAAGAGTTCAAATGTTCTGTAATGGATTAAACTATGCAACAAGACAACTGATTGATGCTGCAGCAGGGGGATCTCTGAGTAACAAACTGCCTGAGGAAGCTGAAGCTCTTATTGAGAATATGGCTAGCAATGAGTGTCACTAGAGTACTCGGCAGAAAGCACCGAAGGCTACAGGCCTGTAAGAAGTGAATGAGAATACCGTATTGACTGCTAAGGTTGAGGCCTTGACAAAGAATCTCTCAGATAACAATGCCTTAGTCAGTTCATTGGCACAAAAAGTTGAGCAATTGATGTTGGGATCTAGTTCTACTCCTAAGGCAGTGATGTCATGCGATACTTGTGGTGCGGGGCATGCAACTTCACAATGCCCTATATTTATTGTGCCGTCGGCACCTATGGAGATTGTGGACTATGTTGGCGGGGGATAGAGAGGGCCAGGAAACCAATTTGGCAATACTTATAACTCGGGGTGGAGGAGCCACCCAAATATGTCCTAAGGCTAGGGTAAAGCATCGTAGAGACCCCCGCCGCCTCAAGGGAGTTAGTACCATGCACCTCCACCGCAAGAAAAGAACTACACCACTGAGGACGTATTGGCCAAATTTATGATCAATACCTAAGCAAGGTTTCCGAATGTCGACAAGAGATTTGATGAGTTTGGCACCATACTAAGGAATGTACAAGCCTCCATCTAGTCACTTGAGAATCAAGTTGGGCAAATTGCCAGGGCCCAATCTGATTGACCATCGGACAGTCTGGCAGGTAATACCGAGAGTAATCCGAGGGAGCATTTAAAGGCGGTCACGTTGAGAAGCGGCAAACAGTTGGAGGCAAGGACTAAGGAGAGCCCAAGTGCCTCCAATGATAGGGTACCCGCCCGGGAAGAACCTGATTTGGGCAAAAGTGCTAGTGAACAGAATAAGGACAAGCATAAGGAAGATGTTCAAAAATTCCAAGCTCCGAAGGGAAATGAGTACAAGCCCGTTGGGCTCTACCCATCAAGACTGAAACAAGATAAGGAGGATGCCTAGTTTAAAAAAATTTTGAACATATTCAAGCAACTCCACATCAACATTCCATTAGTTGAGGCCCTATCACATATGCCTAAGTATGCCAAATTCATGAAGGATCTCATCACAAACAAAAGAAAATTGGAAGAATTGGATTCTGTGACACTGACAGGGAACTGCTCTGCTTTGATTCAGAAGAAGCTATCGAAAAAACTCACTGATCCCGGTAGTTTCATTATTCCCTGTGTGCTTGGCGATGGAATGCAAGAGAATGCATTGGCCAATTCATGGGCGAGCGTAAATGTGATGCCGTTTAAGCTATTTCTGAAGTTAGGGTTAGAAGATTTGAGTCCCACATGTATGACCCTACAGCTTGCCGGCCATTCAATGCGAAGACCGCAAGGTGTAGTCAAAGATGTTCTTGTAAGGGTTGATAAACTTATCATTCCGGTGGATTTTGTTATACTAGATGTGGATGATGATGTGGAGGTTCCCATAATTCTTAGCCGCCCTTTCCTTAACACTTCTAGTGCTTTAATTGATGTTAAGGGTGGTAAGATGACTTTAAGAGTGGGGGATGAACAAGTGATCATCACCCTCCCCGATGAAATGAGGCACACACTCGATTATGGTGATAGTTTATATCTCATGGATAAAACTGATTGTATGCAGGAAATCCTTGCTCTAAACCCACTTGACGAAATTTTGGGAGAGTTAGGGGATGAAGAAAGCGAAGTAAAAGAAGCCCCTCCTTCACCATTACATCAAGTTGCATAAGTGATGGTTGAACCACAACCAAATGCCAAGGAGAAGAAAACCATGAAAAAGGTGTGGAGAAAAATGAAGAATAAGACAAAGAATGTTGTGAAGGTTGCAACAACGACACCTGAGGATGTGGATAGCATAATCTTTGAGAATCGGGGGAAGTTCAAGATTTTTTCATGCCTCTCAATGAATTTTTTGGGTAATAATGCATCATCAAAGAATGGAGGTAACTTTCCTCCCTTTGTCCCACCATAAGCTTTGAGGTAAAACACGTCAAGCTAACGACATTAACCAAGCCCTTCTTGGGAGGCAACCCAAGTTTTAAATTCAATACAATTCCATTTTCTTGTAGTTTGAATGCATGTCTTGGTTCTTTTCTGTATTCTTGAAGTGTGTTGGCATGTTAGTTTTCTAAGTCTTCTTCATGTTGTAGTAATCTTTTAATCAATTTTTGTTTCATCATTCATGCATTCTTGTGTGTTGTTGTGAGTTGTTTAATGATTAGATATCATGAGATTCATGTTTTAAGTGCTTTCATGCTTTGTTCGGCTTTATTTTGAGTGTTTTTAAGACTTAGAGGAGTGTTCTTCAATGCTAAATTGAGTTAAGAGCCGTTTGATCCCCGTGAATGAGCCCTTATGCAAGTTAGAGAGCCATTGCGGGCTAGCTCACGGCCGTGAGCTTGCCCGCAAGCTATCCTGAGAGTGCTCACGGACGAGCTCACGCCCGTGAGCTCGGCCCGCAAGCTATCCCGAGAGGCCTCACGGCCAAGCTCACGCCCGTGAGCTTGGCCGTGCGCCAATCTGAGGGAGCTCACAGGTATGCTCACGGCCGTGAGCCTACCCGTTAGACCCTTCGTCCCTCGGGTTTTTAAGGGCCATTTGGTCCTTCCTTCTATTCACCATCTTTTACCCTTCTACCACTCACTTCCACTTCATTTCTACTGCATTTTTTTTTCATTTTTCTTGCTTTAAAACCTTCTCCGTATCCTCTAAAATCATTATGCGCTGAAGTTTTGAAGAAAAAACCACTCTTTTGGCCGGATTAAACCTAAGGATCACTCCATAAACCCTAGGTTTTCAGGTGAGCATGCTTTCTCATGAACTTGATGTTCTCATGGTTGTTTGGGCAAATTTTTCCCTTGTTTCTTCTCTCCTTGGTTGCTACAATCTTGTAATGATGTTTTGGAATGGTTTTATTTTTAGATCATCAAATTTTCAAACAAGACTCCTGGTAAAAAATTTCGGAGTTACTGTAGCACTACATATTTTTCATCAATCATTCATTTTTTTCACTTATAATTTGCTTGTAACTTGTTTAATGGTGGCTCCTTTGACCCCCTTGCCTCTGGAACAACCCAAGCTTAAGAAGGAGGACCATAAAACCCGATTGGCACTTCTTTCACGCAAGAGTTTTGGGACGATTCGACGAATTGATTGGGATATTGTGAAGCTCTTGGGTTTGGATGAAACAATCTTGGAACTTATTTCTCATGGGGGATGGGACAAGGTATTTTCCATTGAAGAACCTACATATAAAGAATTGACTATCGAAGTGTTGAGCACAATCTAGGTGTATAATGTCAATCCCTTCTCTCGTCAGCCCTACACATCTCATTCCGTGCATTTGGGAAAAGCCACAAATTCACTCAGGATCAGTTAGGAGTGTACATGGGATTTTACACTAAAGCCTACACCCAAAGGCCAGAATTCAAGAATTTGGGCAAGGATTTCCCGTATCCTATGACTGGTCCCACCTACTGGAAATCCATTGCCACCAGTTCGCGAACCAAGAAGGCCTCCCAGTTGAAGGACCTCGCCCACAGATATATCCACGCCCTACTGACACACAGCATAGGGGGTCAACTGGATTCCACCGGTGTGGTATCCTGCACAGACCTACTGATGTTATACAGTATTGTACAGCGGTACCCCCTTCATATGGGCCACTTGGTTGCTGAAGTTTTTTCTCATCAGGGAAAATTTGTTCGCCTTGGAGCCATCTACGCCGGACCTTACATTACTCGTATCATCAAAGGTATGGAGCTCATTGACAGTACCCAAGGCATGATAGTTGTTGGTGCAGTTGCTCTATTCGGGATGCAGACCCTGGTTTGTATTGGTATTGTTGAGAGACGGGGCAGCACCCACAGATTGGTTGGGCGCCAGACTAACCCCAACCCATCTTATGGCATTGAGTCTGATTCTCAGTCCGAGTCGCAGCCAGACCGTGATGCTGCGCCGATGGTGCGTCGACCTCTACTTGAGGAGATATTTGATACATTTCATTCTGAGGTCTATGAGCAGTTGCAGATACTAGAGAGGAGACATAGGGACCTGGCTGCCTCGTTGAGCCGTATTGAGACCACCACCGCCGATATTTTAGCATTCTTGCGCAGTTCTTCATCATCAGTCGGCACCACCTCTGAGGCCACCACCTGGGCAGCACCATTATTCCCATCTGGCCCCTAGACTCACTCAACATGCCTGTTGTTTTATTTCTTTTCTGTTGTCTGTATTTTGGTTGCATTTCCTTTCATATGTTGTACTGTGTACTTTTGAGTTAGTCAGGGCTTCGCCCCTGCTAAACTTTTTCTATTTATTTTGGGATTTTTATTCACTTGCTCTCTTCTGCTATTTTAATTTCTGGAGTTGTAATATGTGCTTCTGGTGTTTTCAGGGGAATTGTTACTGGGTTTCACACTCTATGCCCTCGTTGCACTGTTTGACCCCAACACTAGAGGATCATGTCACGCACGTCATCAACAGTTTGGGGAAGTTTCCTTTACTCCATTTTCTTGTACTTAGCATGTTTGTCCCACCCTAGTCTGCTGACTTATGTACATAGGGGACAATGTACAACTTTAGGTGTGGGGATGGATTTTTGGAGTACTTTATATCATTGCATGCTTTGATTACCCATGATAGCTATGATTTACAAGTTTAGAACTTCCTGGCTTGACAGAATGATAGTGGTGAGCTGTACTTCTACCTGTGCTTGAATGTAGTTCTATTTCACCTTTAGTGCACCCCTAGACCTGTACACGATCACTTCTACCTTGTCCACTCCAACCAATCCATCATAATGATTTTGGCATTGGATTGTTAAATTCTATTTTCAATACTCTTTTAAGAGCTTTTGAGTTCCTTTATTGTTTTCTTTAGCCTAAAAGTGAACTATTGTAGTTGGTTTAACCAGGGAATTTGAGAGATAGTCTGTACATGTAAAAAAAAAAGTGTATGTCTATATATACGTGAGAGTAATAAAGTATCTTAATCCCCTGGTACTCGCTGTGTAGTCACTTAAGAGCTAAAGTTTTATTTAGAAACTAAAGGACTCTTAATTGAGTATTAAGGGTGTATTTAACATTTTAATGATGTCTTCATTGTGCGTGGGGTGATTGGGCACCCTGGTGTAATCCAGGGTGTGGAGGTCAAGGTGGGAGTTAGCACACACTCACGGGAGCACTGTAGGGGAAATAGAACTAGTATTACTTGACTATTCATTGAACAACTCATTTCTTGATTTTTGTCTAGTGTGCTTATGGAGTTCTTTACTTTTGAGCTTGAGGTCGTACATTTAGCCGTTTATCTCCTTTCCCCTGTTCTTCATGTTTGTTTGCTTGGGAACAAGCAAACGCTTAGGTGTCGGGATATTTGATAAACGTCTAAATGTACGTACTTTATACGTATGCATCCACACAGTTTCCATACTTTTGTTTATGAATTGATGCCCTTTTGGGTCTAAATAGGGTTATTTTGTGTTTTAGGTGCAAACGATGCCTAGGAGAGCTCTATGACGCAATTTGAGGAGAAATCTACACCGGAATCGTCGTTTTAGGGTACCGGCACTGTAGTAACATTGTAGCAGCCTGAAGGTCACAAATTTTAGGAATGTTCTAAGTCTAGAAACCCTCACAGGAAAGCTCATGGCGGTGAGGACTAGCGTAAACAATTCAGAGCCAAACAACACTGTAGCAGTGTTACTCTAGCAGTACTGTAGCAATTTTGCAACTTTGCGGTTTCTTTTGACTCACATTACAGGCTACCTCACGGGCCATATATGGACCCTGAGCTCACCCATGAAGAGGCACGAATTCACCCTTTTATTGGGAATTCTATGGTTTCCTTATGGCGTCAAATGTTCTTCTTAGCGAGGATTTGGCGAGGAGAGTAAGGTTTTGGGAAGGATCTATGATCTAGAGCTTGAATTTAGAATGTTGAAGACAAGGGAAGCCACCCCTTTGAGTGGCGTCTTTGGAACTTCTCCGGCCTTCATTCTTTGAGGGAGTTCTTCTCATGCTTTTGTTGGTTGTTTTCATGTATTTCTTGTTATATTTAGTGAACATGAGCAACTAAACCCCAAGGTCACCAGATGTAGGTGAACCTTGGAGGTGAACTTGTGATGTTTTGGATGTTTTGTTCTAATTAATGTTTGTGGCTTGTTTGTGATCCATTGTTTGGTGTTTTTACATGCTTGATATGTATGAGAACTCTACGTATCAAAAGACTTAGGAAACGCTAGGTTGTATGACCATTACCCTAGTGTTAGACTCAGCAAACCTTGGAAGGGAAATATGTATAAATACGTCGTGACACATCAAACATCACATGTTTATCGTTGGCTTTGATAAGTGCTTGTGTTATAGTACCGCGAAGCGTTCTTATCTTACATTGAGCATATCTTTTATTAGGTTTTATCACTAAATGGCGTGCATTTGTGTATTCTTGTGCATTGAAGGTTTGTGGAGCTAAATTGGAGAAGAAGAACAAAATTAGGTCGTGTTTGCCGATGTTGGGAAGTTTTCAGACCAAGTACGGAACAAGGCACGAGCTTGGACTTGTGAGTGTGTGCCAACCTCCTTTGGAGGGCACAAAGGCAGTCACATTCATAACAAGTCTAACTCGTGTAGCTTAGAAGAACTTCACCAAGAAGGAGACTTGAAGCAGTTGGCATGACCTACCATTGTTTGTTTGCCCAATCAATGGCCTCGATGAAGAACAACGGATTCGGGAGCGTTTAGGCGAGTTAATGTAGCAGCACAGTAGCATGTACTATAGCAAGGTACTGTCCATTTTCTGCCGAAAATCAGGGTTTCAGAGGATTCACACAGGCGTGCGGAAATTCCACACGGCCGTGTGAAGCCCCCGATAAGTCCGATTTCAAAGCCGCGATTCAACATTATAAAAGAGGATTTTGGAGACCTTTTGGGATATATTAGGACCTATCTTTCTCCCCAACTTCTGGAGAGTGCGGCTAGGGTTTTGGAGAGGACTTTGTGGAGGATTAGAGTGCGTCATCGGCATCGACATCGATGATACGCGAGGGGGTTTTCATCAATGCTTTTACTTTATTCTTTCTTTCATATTATGACGAACATGTATAGCTCCATGAGGTGCTAAACCCCTCGTGGGTATTCGGACTTGTAAAACCCTAGAATTATTTCGTTTCTATGACATTGCTCTTGTGCTTTTCAATTATTGATGAATAAATCGAGTTTCAATTTTAATTATCTTGTGCTATTGCTTTTCCCTTGGCCATGACACTAAGGTTGAGAGCAATCTAGGTTATCTTTTGGAGGTGTGACAACTCCTATAGGGTTAGACTCCTTAAGATTGAAGAGGGTTGAGAGGGAGAGTTGTGAGGTAGCGATGTACCCCTTTCCCTTCCGGTGTGATTTCTCCCTTCCTCCATTTCCTTGGTTAATTAGCGGTCAAGATAGAGTGTTAAGGCTCAATCTAGACTAGGGTTCTTCCACCTGGACCAAAGGGTTAGAACTATATAGAGGAACAGGTTTTATCACTAGGAATCCCTAGAGCTTAAAGCAATCCCACGTAGTGTTAGGGTTAGGAAGATAGACTCCCCTGGGGCTTAGTTGACAGGTCAACAAGAGTCAAGGGTCGTAGTGAATCCTAATGCCGGGACATAATGTTGGGGTTAGTCACGGTTGACCTTAAGTTTTGGGACGGTGAGTTTAAGGATATCCTCAACTCAATTAACATCAATAGTAAAGTATAATAGCATAGTCTTGCACTAGAAGCATAAGTCCTAGAGGTAACTTGTCCAGATACCCTATCTCATCCATTGCTAGTCTTTCTCTTTAACTTCTACTTGTTTTTCTCTTGTCTTTCATCTCTCTATTTACTTTCTTGTCTTTTATTCTAATTGCTTCCATAAATTCACTCATCACTCCGATTATTACTTTTCGTACACCGCATAACTAAATAGTTAATTCTTGTGTTTTAAATCTCTATTCCCTGTGGATTCAACTACGCACTCACCAGGGTAATTTTATTACTTCGACAAGCCCATGCACTTGCGGGATACACGCAAGTGGTCGTGTCAGGCCTGTATGAGGAGCTTCCCATATTTGGCTACCTTAGTGGCTTAGTTGGTCATGGATCGAATCATTGCAGCTGCCGGAGTTCAGCGGACTCCTGTCGTTCCTTGCCACCCCTATGAAAGTTACTGGTGAGCAGATTGGGTTGGCAGCGAGAGAGATGATGAAAACCCTGAACGAAGGCATGGAGGCAATGGACAATTCTTCGGTGCCAACTGGTAAGGATGTACCTAGCGGGAAAGATAAGATGAACTTTGTCCTGTGGATAATTTTTTTCTCGATAACGAGGGAGGGGTGGTGGATGTGGTGGCACCGGCGGTGGCTCCAACGGTGGCTCCGGCGGTGATGTAGGGAGATTGGCATCACGTGAGGTGCATGCGGATGCCACTGCTACTTCCAATGTCTCTATAAGTGCATCGCCGCGTGCTGAGATGTCTCGTTGGCCATGTCGCAACTTCTCCTCGCGCGGCAGGGGTGGTCACATTGGAGATCATTCTCGAGGCATGACTTTTGCTGAGGCACAGGCGTTTGGCGCTTCTGATGACATGATTCTTTCTACTGCCTATCCCTAGAAACCTCGGTCCCCCAACAGGCGGGGCTCCCAATGCTGCTAACTCTTCCCAAGACCTTGGGCCCCAAATAGATGTGAATCCCCATGTTCCAAGACATTCTATCTTTCTTAATTCAGATGCCCCTGAACCGGGTTCTAACTCTGGCACACGGTCCAAAGGAAAACAATTAGTCACCTATCAGCCTTTAGCCCCTTCTCCAATACTTAGAGTTTCTGATGGTCTCAAGGTTGGACCCAAGAATGATGCCCTTATCTTTTTGCATGATACTACGGTGGAGCAATTTGCTGGAGCGCTGTTTCGTTTCTCTTCGTGCACTAATGCCGACCTTTCGATGAGCGAATCCAGATAGGAATACTCTGACTTAGGGGACAGTGACAGTGTTATGTCTGAGTACGATGGCCCAGATGAACCTAATGACTCCATGACCTTCGATCAATTTCAGTCAGGCGCGTCTCACAGCCATTGTCTGAAACTCACAAGAAAGGGAGACTAAACCTTGGGGATGCTACACCTCAAGGGCCTAGCCTTTCCTCCTGAGATGGCTATCTTTCTATTTGTCTCCTTTATTTGTTGCCTCTTATTGAGCTTACTTTCTTACTTCTTTCTCGGCTTACGTCTCGTGCTCTTCTTTTTATTATTTTTGATAATGATAGATAACACTGCTAAGATTGTGTGTTGGAATTATAGGGGAATATCGGCTCAGGATACCTCTACGGGGTCAAGTATCTGATGAGGAAGATTAATCCGCTTCTCTTTTGTTTGGTGGAAACTAGGGCTGACAATGGCAGGATTGACAAGTTTTGCTCCAAACTCAGTCAGTACTGGGCTTAGGCTGCCATCATTGCCGAGGGATTCTTAGGAGGTATTATTCTGATTTGGCAAAAAAAGTTGGGGAATGTGACCCCTTTTGCCAGATCCAGGTACATCTTACATCTGGTTATCACTAATACTCTCAGCGAGTCCTGGATTCTCTCTACTATTTACAACTCTTCTCGTATTCAAGATCAGTCTTTGGTTTGGCTTAAGTTATCTAATATAGCGTCTATTAACTTTCCCTGGATCCTCATTGGAGATTTCAACTCTATTGTTTCTTCGAATGAGTTTGAAGGTGGTTCTCATACTTACTATCATCGCAAGGCTAGTATTTCTTCCGACTTTATCACTATTAATAACCTTTTGGATGTTAATTCTATTGGTTCCAGTTTTACTTGGTGTAACAACCAAATTGGTATAATAAGGAAGTGCGCTCGTCTAGATAGATGTTTGCTCAATTCTTGTTGCTCTACCCTTCTTAACTCTTATTATATTAGACTTCTTCCGCACCTTTTTTTGGATCATGCTCCTCTCCTCCTCACTCTCACTACTCGTTTTTCTGTTTGACAATTTTTGGCTAGATTATATTGGTTGTCACAACGTCATGAGGGAAGCTTGGAATTTCTTTCCCCACTCAAGCCCTATGCATGCTTTCTTCCATCTCATCTCTCGTGCCAGGTCTAAGCTTATTCTTTGCAAGTCCAAATGCTTGAACTCCATTCATTCTAATATTAGCAGGCTTGAAAAGGAAATCTTGGGTTTTGAGGCTGCTAAGGTTATGAATGGTAATATTAATTATACATCTAATATTCTCTCTTATTTGTATAATAATCTTGCAGCTCTTCAATGACAGAACTCTTCCAAATGGGCACAACGCGCTAGACTTATGTGGGTTCAGTGTGGCGATAAGAATACTAGCCTCTTTCACAACATGATCCGCCTTTGTAATCATCAAAACATGATTTCCTTTATTTTTATTCTAACGGAACTAGTTTTACTGATCGTAAAGATATTGAAAAAGGATTTCGTGATTTTTTTACTAATCTCTTGACAAAACCTACAGAGACATCCTTCTCAGATATCTTACAGGCTCTTCTGGATGATTTACCTTCAATTTCTTTGGAGGAGGGTGATTCTTTGACTAAGGAAGTGACAAAAAAGGAATTATTTCTTGCTCTTTAGTCCCTCTCCTCAGGTAAGAGTCCTGATCCTGATGGTTTAATTTAGAATTTTATCGATTCTTTAGGAATGGCATTGGTGATTCTCTTTTCAATGCTATCAGCTATTTTTTTTACTCACTCTGTCATTCCTAATTCTTGGGTCCTGACCTTCATTACATTTATTCCCAAGAAGTCTAATCCTAATGTTGTTTCTGATTTTCGGCCCATTTCTTTATGTAATGTGAGCTATAAAATCATTTCTAAAATTTTAGCTAATCGGTTGAAAACTTTGCTTCCTAGTATCATTGGTCATGAACAATGTGGCTTTGTGTCCAATCATAGCCCATTTGACAATATTATTGCCTTACAAGAAGTGGTTCATACTATGGATCGGAATACTTTTAGCCCCCCAAGGATGCTAGTTAAATTGAACATAGAAAAGGCATATGACACTTTGAGTTGGAATGCAATTCTTGCCACCCTCGATCGAATGAATTTTCCTAGTAAATGGATTTCCTTGATTCAAGCTTGTATTAGCTCTGCTTCTTTCTCTTTGCTTATTAATAAGCAACCTTCAGATTGGGTCAAGTCCTCTCGAGGCCTTCGTCAAGGGGATCCTTTATCCTCTTCTTTGTTTATCATTGTTGCTGAAAATTTGACTGCTCTGTTAAACTTTGCTATGAATTCTCGCATGATTTCTGTATTCAATTCTTCCCTTACACATAACTTTAACCACCTTATGTATGCGGATGACTTGATTCTTATCACACAGGCCACCAGGAAGACTGCTCGCAATATTAACCTTTGTCTTAACATTTACAAGTGGCCCTCTGGCCAGTGTGCTAACAAATCTAAATCTAATATTTATTTTCCTACCAGGTTCAATTGTAGACTCAAAAATAGTATTCACAATATTCTGGGCTTTAATGTTGGTGTTTTTCTGTTTACATATCTAGGGGTTTCTATTTCTCCTAAGAGATTAGCCATTCCCACATTTGCTAAGATGCTAGATAAAATTGATAAAATGCTATCGGTTTGAATAAACTTAAGATCTCCATGGCAGGTAAAACAATTCTCATTAACTCAGTTATGATGTCTACCCTAATGTATTACTTATCAATTTATCCTCTCCCTGATATGATTCTGGATGGTATTTCTAAAGCTGCCAGGTCATTCTTTTGGTCTAAGGGTCGAAATAGAAAATGCATGAACTCAGTTAGCTGGACAGATATTACACTTAACCATTCTGAGGGGGGCTTCTCGATCTGTAACTTGTGTGCTTCTAAACTTTCTTTAATGGCTAAAAATGTCCTTAGCTATCTTAATCGCAATGATTCTTTGTGGGTGGATATTCTCATGAACAAGTATGGTATAGTCAATTTTTGGACTGATTCTATCCCTTCTAATTGTTCATTGTTTTTTCGAGGTCTATGGCATAATGCTATTGCAATTCGGTCTCAACTTTGGTTGTATCATGCTAATCCTTCACACGCTGAGCTGATTTTTATGCAGACAATGCATGGAACAATAATTGGCTGCATGAGGTTTTTGGTGATTTCCTGAATCTTGATTATCTTAATAACGACAAGTTCACCAACAACAATTGCAATATGTGGGTTTGGTATCCTAAGTCTAGGAAGCACAAGCCCACCTGAATGGTTTATTCATACTTTAACAAATCCGCAGGTAATGAGATCCCTTGGGATGCTTGGGGGAATATTTGGCGCCTGAAAACTGCTCAGAGGCCTAAAAATTTTGTTTGGTTACTTTTTCATAATGGCATTAAAACATATGACTATCTATATAAATTGAATCTTGGGCCTTAATCTTTTTGCATCTTTTGGAATCTCAACTATGAAACGATTGAGCATCTTTTCAATACTTGCCCCAAAGCCCAACTTGGTTGGAATTTAATTGGTAATGCTATTGGCAAACAAATCTATTTTCACGATGGATTTTCATCGGGGTGTTGGCTAAGCCCTTCCAATGCTGATTTTGATTAGCGTGATCAATCTGTTAGTGCTGCTACTATCTGGTTAATTTGGAAGGCGAGATGCAATTTTATCTTCCGCAATGAAGCTCATGATTTCCATGTGATTTCTATCCGTGCAATCAACCACATCAGGGAGTACTCTCATCCTTCTTCTTCATAATTTGGTAAGCATCCTATAGTCAATTACGTCTCTATATCTGACAACCCTTTCCTTTTTCTTGCTTCTGCTAGCAAAAATGATTCGGAGACCTTTGGTGTTGGTTTCTATCTCACAAACTTCAACTCTCATTTTGTTTTTGCTGGCTGTTGCAATACTTATACTGATTCACTTATTGAGGCTGAGGCTCTGGCCATTCAAGCAGCTTTGGGATGCATTTTTATGTCAGATATTAAGGTTCAAACCATTTTCACTTCCAATGCAGAACTACACTCTATGATCAAAGTTGGTGATTCCTTGCACTGCTGGTAGCTCAACCCATTGATTTCAAGCATTAAGGAATATTTGGCAGAACCTAGATTCACATCATCCCCAAGCCTTGGATGCCTGCTGCTGCTTCCTTGGCAATGCACGGTATTAACTCACATGTTCTTACCTTGTTTCATCAATGCAGGGAACTTCCTTACTAGTTAATGAAGTAGCTCGATAAGTATGGGATTGACTTGTAATTCTTTTCATTTCCTTTATGTTTGTCTGTTTCTTTTGTGTTATGTCTTTGTTTGCTTGTGTTTTTTTAATTTTGTTTTGGCCTTTTAGCCTTGGTCTGTAACTCTAAACTCTTGTAACCTTTTTTTCTTATCAATAAATTAGCTCTCTGAGCTCCTTCCACCCAAAAAAAAATAATAATTATAAATTGAAGGCCATGGCTTGCAGGGATTAACCTTGCAGGGGCCTACGTCGTTGGGGCTTTGGAATAGTCTATTTCCACAGTCAATTGACTATATTTATTATTATTTTTATTTTATAAATATGAGTAAACAACAGTTTAAGGACATGTACAAGTTTTTGAAGTATTTCATAGTCTTACTTTGTGCCAATGCTAAGAGTCAATCCTATGTCTCCCTCACATGTAAGGGACTTTGGTGCTACTAGACCTTGACACAATTTGCTTTTTTTTATTTTTATTTGAAAAAAAAGCTACCAAGTAACTAATTTATTAAAAGAAAGAAAAACTAAAACACAAGATAAAAAAAAATGAATTAAGAGAGTTAAAAAAAAAAGCTAAACAACTAAGGTCTTAAGAGAAACAATAACAATTATGCTTGACACATTTCACCAACCATCTTGGAAGGTGATGAAATAGGGATAAATCATGACAAGATCTTCCATAAGATGCGAGTTTGTCAACTAAACAGTCTCGAAATGCTGCTAGGCACCATTTGCTTTAACTACACCATAACAAGTCTGGTTTAGACTATTTCAATTTCAAGAAATTAGATGATATGCGTTTAAAGTATCAAAGACATAAAAGACAGCTAATCACATGTGGAAATGTTTTTGTTGAAAAAGTCCATACTTCAAGTAGCCATTAAACTACTTTTTCTAGACTTCACCAGCAAGGTGCGTAATAATTGATTAGTTGACTTGACAAGGCCAATTTCTTTTACAAATTTTGTCATAGCTACAATTACTTTCATGATTAATTTTCAGTTTTAGTTAAATATAAAGCACTTGGAAAACCACCCCCTTTGATCAACTTTGGCTAATCCTCCAGTCCAAATGGAGTAAGATAGGACTAGTCCATATCTCAACCTCCCAAACAGATACTTTCTCATCAGCTATGAAATGCACGAAGTTATGCAATAGCTGTTATTTGAAGGACCTTGGGAAGTCAACGGTGTCATCCTTCAATTCTCTCCCTGGCAGCCTTATTTTGAGCAAGCATTCCGCAAGCTTAAGACGTCGGTGATCTGGATGTAACTCCATAACCTTCCAGTCGAGTTTTGGGATGGGCACTCATTGGAAACAATCGCTTCCCATTTCGGCCGGCTCATCAAAATTGATGATTTTGCCTCCTTCTTATCCCGTTCATAGTTTTCTCGTATTTGTATTGAAATTAATCTAAATAATCCTTTGAAATAGGGATTCTGGATTGGGGATGAGGATCACTGAGTCTTCATGGTCATATTATATGAAAAGCTTCCAACATTCTGCTATGTTTGCGGATTAGTTGGTCATGGTTCAAATAGCTGCAACCATCGACAGATGGAAATCCCCAGAGATGCCTCTCCACCTCATTGCTCATTTCTGGTGGAACAACAAGGGTCAGCGTTCAGGTAACCTGAGGTTAATCCGAATGTCGATTTGGAGGTACTAATGACCAAATTAAGGCAAAAGCTCACGCCAATAAAGGTAAGCAAATTATCAATCATCCCTTACATGAGACACTGACTTCGAGCCTTGGATGCTCGTCTCTCACTAGAGAAATCACAACCGAGGTCATAGCGGTGCCAAAAGCTTATCCTCCCGTGCTGAGCCACTACACTCACGTGATGGACCTGGTTCCAATGGCCTGGGAACTCCCAGAGATCCAATTACTTCGATATGTGGAGGGCTGTCATCAAGAGGCCGTGGTGGTCGTTTAATTCCCCAGATCCGTTATCCTATTTTCAACACTGCTAATACGGCTAACATCCCATCAGTTCCCCATAATCCGAATACACAAAATCCAACGATCAACATTTGTTCTGAAAACAGCCATAATGATGGTCTCCCAGTGCCCTCTATTCGCTCTTCGAGTCCTGAAGCAGCCCCTATTCACAGTGATGGTGCCACCACACTCCATTTTTATTTGATGAGTTTCGAAGCGCCTAACTCCATAGCCTAGAAATCTGGCATTGGAATCCAGAATGAAAAGATTACCTCTCCTTGTAATCAACTTCTCAAAACACTAGGAGGATCCTGCTTCAGAGCCTTAAGGAGTCCCATGATATGGTAGTCGAGAAAGTGGCGGCAGCTCTAAAATTACATCTTTCTTCAGAGGAGGGTTTCAATCAAGACATGAACGACTCTGAAGATGAAGATGATGTAGAGATGTCAGATTCCGAGAAACTAGATGATCTTATAACCCTTGATCAGTACCAATTAGGGTTGAGAAAGGAGGTTCTAGCCCTCAAGCTTACTCAAGATCAAGATTCAACCAACAAAAAGGGAAGGGTAGACAAGGGTTTCAGAGAACCCTAGTTTGGCCTAGTTGTTTCTCATGCAACTGTTCTTCCAAATCTTATCTATTCAGGATGTTTCTTGTCACTCCTTTTATTTTATTTTGTTATGTTTCATTTATGATGGTGGATGACCTGAGAATAATTAGTTGGAACTGCAGGGGTGTTTTTGGCTGAGACACCATCTCTCTTATTCTTCAAATCTTGTGCAAAACGGCCCTCTCATCCTATGTCTTGTAGAAACTAGAGCTGACAATGGTCGCATTGAACGTTTTTGCCAAATGCTTGGTAAAAAGTGGCTCTAGGCGGCCATTGAAGCTGAAGGATTTTCTGGAGGTGTAATCACTATTTGGAAGGAAAACATTGCCCTTGTCACTTCGATGGTGTACTCCCGGTATGTGTTGCACTTATTCATCTCCACTGGGAACACTGAACCTTGATCCTTTTGGTAATTTATGATTCTAGTCAAACCTATAATCAAATGCTTCTCTGGAAAGAACTTTTAGGTATAGCTGACCTTAATCTCCCCTGGATCATCATTGGGGACTTTAATGTAGTCATTGATTTAAATGAGCAAAAGAAAGGTTCTAATTATTATTATTCTTGGAAATCTCTTCATTTTCCAACTTTATTGGTCGTAATCATCTTTTGGAAGTAGGTTATATTAGATTAGGCTTTACTTGGTGCAATGATAAGTGCTTGTGTTATAGTAATGCGAAGCGTTATTATCTTAAAATGAACATACCTTTTATCAGATTTTATCACTAAATAGTGTACATTTGTGTATTCTTATGCATTGTAGGTCTATGGAGCTAATTTAGAGAAGAAGAACGAAGTTAGATTATGTTAGCCGTTGTTGGGAAGTTTTCGGATCAAGCAAGGAACAAGGCATGAGCCCAGTCTTGTGAGTGTGTGCCAACCTCCTTTGGAGGGGCATAAAGGCAGTCACATTCACAACAATTCTAACTCGTGTAGCTTAGGAGAACTTCACCAAGAAGGAGACTTGAAGCAATCGGCACGATCTACCATTGATTGTGTACCCAACTAAATGGCCAACTGTAGCTTGTTACTTTAACCAAACACTGTAGCAAGCTACTGTTCACTTTCTGCGGAAAATCAGGATTCCGAGAGTTCACACAGGCCTGTGGAAATTCCACACGGCCGTGTGAATTAATTTTTCAGCAAGCCAGAAACTTCAAACGGGCATGTGGAAATTCCACACGGCCGTGTGAAGTCCCGATAAGTTCGAATTTAAAGCCTCACTCAACATTATAAACGCCTGATTTGGAGACTTTTTAAATATCTTTGGACCTAACTTTCTCCCAAAACTTCTGGAGAGTGTAGCTAGGGTTTCAGAGACGACTTCGTGGAGGTTTGGAGCGCGTCATCAGCATCATCATCGACGTTCGGCGGCCGCACAAGACCATGGCCACACCATACGTAATGGGGTTTTCATCAATGCCTTTACTTTGTGCTTTCTTTCATATTTTGATGAACATGTATAACTCCATGAAGAGCTAAACCCCTCGTGGGTATTCGGACTTGTAAACCCTAGGATTATTATGTTTCTATGACATTGTTATTATGCTTTTCTATTATTGATGAATAAATTTGAGTTTCAATTTTAATTATCTTTTGCAATTGTTTTCTCTTAGCCGTGACACTAGGGTTGAAAACAATCTAGGTTGTCCTGTGGAGGTGTTACAACTCCTATAGGACTAGACTACTTAAGATTGAAGAGGAAATCCCCTCTATCTATCTATTGATGAGATAAGAGTGAAGTGCTAGGTAGATAAATTACCCTGAGGTTTAGTTGCGCAAGCAACTGAGTGAAGGGTTGACGTGAATCCTAAGCACTAAGACTTAATCTAGACTAGCGTTCTTCCACTTGGACCAAAGGATTAGAACTACACATAGGAACAAGTTTTATCACTAGGAATCCCTAGAGCTTCAAGCAATCCCACGTAGTGTTAGGCTTAGGTAGATAAACTCCCCTAAGGCTTAGTTGCAAGAGCGACAGAGTGAAGGGTTGACGTGAATCCTAATGCCGGGGCATAGTGTTGGGGTTAGTCATGGTTGACCTTAGGTTTGGGACCGTGAGTTTAAGGATATCCTCAGCTCAATTAACATCAATAGGAAAGTATAATAGCATAGTCTTGCACTAGAAGCATAAGTCCTAGAGGTAGCTTGTCCGGATACCCTATTTCACCCATTACTAGTCTTTCTCTTTTCACTTCTACTTGCACTTTCTTGTCTTCCGTCTTTCTATTTAATTTCTTGTCTTTTATTATAATTGATTCCATAATCCACTCATCAATTCGATCATCACTTTTTGTACACCTCATAATTAAATAGCGAAATCTTGTGTTTTAAATCACTATTCCCTGTGGATTCGACTACCCACTCACCAGGGTAATTTTATTACTTCGACAAGCTCGTGCACTTGCGGGACACACGCAAGGGGTCGTGTCATGCAACAAATGATCCGGTACAGCGAGAAGGTGGACAAGGTTAGATCGGTGCTTGATCAACCCTAGGTGGGCCTCTGCATTTAAATCCTATTTTGTCAAGCACCTTCCTCGTACCTTCTCAGACCATGCACTAATTATGCTAACAGCTTGTACTCATAAGCACTAAAAAATTTTATTTTCAGATTTGACAATAACTGTCTTGAATATCTCAGCTGTCATGAATTGATTCATAACATTTGGAATTCCCAGCCTCATTCTTCTCCCATGCATGCTTTCTATCATTTAGTGGCTAAAACCAGGTCTTAGCTTGTTTCCTGGAGAGTTAAGGGGTTGAATTTCTTGGATGTTGAACTTTCTAAATTAGATTTAACTATCCAGGAAGCAGAGGCTAATGATGCAATGGGTATCTTAGATGACTCTACTCTTTTAAATCTTACTACTCTTTACAACAAGTATGCAGCTCTACAACGCCAAAACTCAATCAAATGGGCCTAGAGAGCTAAGCTTCTTTGGATTCATAATGGTGACAACAACACAAGCTTCTTCCACAACTCCATTGGAATCTGAAACCACAGCAATACCATTTCTCACATAATTGACTCCTTTGGTAATACTTTTACTCAGAGAAATGATATTGCTCAGGTTTTTAACAAATGTTTTTCCTTCCTTTGGTCTGAAGGTAACAACCTAAGCTTTTTTGATACGTTGAATGCTCTTCCTAATGAGTTACCTACTATTTTTGAGACTGAGGATAGGACACTAATAAAGCAAGTCACTAAGGAAGAAGTGCACCAAGCTTTGCTATCCCTTTCTTCAAGTAAGAGCCCTGGCCTTGATGGACTCAATGTTGAATTCTATAAATTTTTCTGGCATGAAATAGTGGATCATTTGTTATCTGCGATGAAATATTTCTTTAACAACTCTGTTATGCCTAAAACATTGGTAGAACTTACATCACTTTTATTTCTTTGACAACTCTTATCGACCAATGTCATTGTGCAATGTCAGCTACAAAATTATTGCCAAAATCTTGACAAATCATATGAAGCATATTATACCTCATATAATTGGTCGAGAATAATGCGGTTTTATTTCTGGCCGCACCCCTTTTGATAATATAATCACTATTTAAGAAGTAGTTCACTCCTTGAATAAAGATTATAATTAACCCCGAGGATGTTAATTAAATTTGATATTGAAAAAGCTTATGATACGCTTAGTTGGAACACAATTCTTGCCACTCTTGTTAGAATGAATTTCCCTAGTCTTGTTTGGGTATCTTGGATTCGTATATGTATAAGCTCACCCTCCTTTTCTTGTATTATTAATAAAAACCCCTTCCCTTGGATCACTGCTTCTAAAGGGATAAGACAAGGTGACCCTTTTTCTTCCTTTCTTTTCATCTTAGTTGCCCAGAACATTACTACCATGCTCAATTTTGCCATGAGAAACAACTTGATCCCTTGTTTTCATAATAGTCTGAGCTCAAACTTTAATCATCTTATGTACACTGATAATTTAATTCTTATCACTAAAGCTTCTAGGAAAGCCCTCGTAATATCAACCGATGCTTTTCAATATATGAGAAATTAACCATTCAGCATGCAAATAAAACTAAGTTAGAAATTTTTTTCGGTGGCCGTTTCAACAAAAGGCTAAAGCAATGTATTAGAAAAATCCTTAACTTTAAGGTGGGTTCCTTCCCTTTCACTTATTTGGGTGTTTTCATTTCCACTAAAAAGTTGGCAGTCACCCACTTCAGTGCTATGCTGAATAAAATTGAGAAAATTTTATCATGTTGGAAACATTCCAAAATATCTCTAGCTAGCAAGACTATTCTCATCAACTCTTCCATCCTTTCTATTCCTCTGTACTAATAGTCTGTGTATCCTCTCCCTGAATCCATTTGTGATAGAATTACCAAACTCACTAGGAAATTTTTGTGGCTTGAGAGTGGCAATATACATGGTGTTCCTTCTGTTGGATGGAAAGATATTACACTTGATCGTACTGAGGGGGCCTCTCCATCCGTAATCAAAAGTTCTCTAAGCACTCCCTTTTGTCAAAGAATGTCTTCACTTATCTTAACATGCAGAATGTTCTGTAGAGTGTTGTTTTACATTTTAAATATGGTATGTTTCATGTTTGGACTGACTCCATCCCGGCCAATTGCTCTTCGTTCTTTCGAGGTTTGTGCAAAACTGCTTAATTTATCAAAGCCTCTTTGTGGATCAGATCTATTAACTTAAATAAAACATCTTTCTTATTTGACCCTTGGTACTTTGAAATTCCCCTTGCATTTAAGCCTACATTCTTGAACACGGAGGTGGATATCATAAGCTTAAGCTTATCTAATCTTACTATTGATATTCACTGGAATCTCCATGCTTTGGATTACATTTTTGGTCCTCATTTAAATATCCTGTCAATCAGTGAGGGCGAAAATATGTTGCATTGAATAAATCAATGGGTCTAGTTCCCTAACTCAAGAGGTAAAGGAATTGCTGCGAAAGTTTACTCTTATTTGAACCATTCAGATAAATATCCTGAGTATTGGATCTGTTGGGATAGAATTTGTGACCTTCGTGTTGCTCCTTGGGTGAAATATTTCATTTGGCTTTTGTTTCATGGCAGAGTAAAAACGAATAAATTTTTGTTTTACATTAACAATGGCCATAACAGGTTCTGCTCTCTCTGTGGATTGGAATATGAAACATCTGAACATTTGTTCAATTTTTACACTAAAGCTCAATCCACTTGGGCTCTAGTCTGCAGCTCCTTTAATGTCTCCATCAATTTTCAAGAGAACCTTACCTCTGGAAACTGGGGGTGGTCGTTTGAATCAACTGATCATATTCGAACCAAATCTATTATAACAGCTACTATTTGGTTTATATGGAAAGGCTGGTGCAACTATATCTTCAGAGGAGAAGACTTCGACTATAATACGACCGTGATAAATGTTAAAGTGCACATCAGGGAGTACTCGATAGCTTCTAATAATGTAAAGCTCTTTTTACTTTCAAACTTTAATTTTGATGGACCCTTTCTCTTCTAAGCTGCCACTTGGAACAGAGAATTGGATAAAGGAGGAGCTGGATTCTTTCTATCAGAAGCCAATGCTAAAATTCTGGATGCAGGGTGCACAAGTTTTCAAACTCTCTCCCACCTGGATGCAGAGTCTAAAGCTTTGCAGATAGCAACCATGTTATAAAAGCTGGAATCAATATTAAACAGATCTTCATCTCAAACTCGGAGTTGCATGATGAGATTATAAATACTGAACACACTCAAGACTGAAGAGCTTATAATGGGATTCAAGGCATCAGGATCCTGCTTGCAGCTGCTGGCAATCCAAAATTACAAGTTATTCCTTACAGCTGGGCAACCATTGAATTTAAGTTAGCTTGTCTAGGGGCTAAAAAGCATGCTATTACCCTATTTCATCAAGGCAAAGACCTTCCTAGATGGCTTATGAAGAGCTTTTTAAGCTATGGATTGATACTGTAATCTTGTTTAGCTTCTTCATTAACTTTTCTGTACAATTCCCTCCTTTCTCTTTGTACCTTTCTGTTTTTTCTTTCTGAATAAATAGCTCATGGAGCTCCTTTTATCAAAATATAAAAAAAAAAAAAAAATTGAAAGCATACTAATGGTTAAGCATATGATAAATTTAATTAGCTTATAATGTAAAATTGTGGTGTTCTTTTCTTAGATACATATGCACAGCCCTTGTTGATCCTGAATTCTTAAGGAAGAAGGTATATATGGGATACAGATTAAATGCGTGCATTAGAATAAATAAATTTCACACGAAGTCAAGCATTTTGAGAAGCTGAAGCTATAAATCTTATGTACTTCATACTTAGACTGATGTTTTGATTGTATGATGTTTATTTTGGCTGCATCACATGATCAACTTATGGTGATAAAACTATTTTCTCCAAAGTTTTCTGTTAAATGTTAAACATAAAAGGTTGACAGTTTAAGGGCCTCATACAATCAAATAATAGTTTTTGAAAGAATATTATAACAAACCAACTCTTTAAAGGTCCAGACATGTTTCTACTAAAAGAATTATTTATGCAAACAAATGGTGGATTTGACCTAAAGGTCTCTACCAAAGTTAATGGTTGTTAATGCCTTAATTTTTTTTATTACTGTTTGGCAGTTAACACAAAACAACGCTTTTAAAGCTTGAAAACAAGTGATTGACGTTGTCCATGTAGAATACTGAAAGTTCTCATAGGAATCATTTGCCAATATTTTATATCTAAATTTACAACATTGGCTAAAATTTTCCATTTAATGTTGCCTCCTAGATATGAAAACAGCTCATAAATGCAGATTAAGCTAAACTTGGGTAAATTATATAGATGAAAGTTGACATTCTCTACAAATTTAGATTTCATCATGAATAACAACCACTGTTTGAAACATTGGTATATGTTAATATCCAGCTTCTTTCATTTGGCAATTCATTTTGTGCAGAGATGTTTGTGAGGCAGCAATCCTCTGTTACATGCCCCTCTGTTTTGCTCCTACTACTACATATTCACTCCATGGATGAGTATCTATTTTAAGGCTTTTAATAACTCTTTGGATGGTTGGAATAATTGGAAGCATTGCTTAGGCTTATCTATTGAAGTTTTAATAGTTCTCATGGATTCTAGATGCTTCAAAGTCACCCTGCCTATCCTAAAATTTGTTTCAAATGTTCTATTAACTTGCACAAAGATTTAGACTGAATATATTGGAAGTAGGCATTTGTTTTTTATTTGTTTTTCAGTGTTGTTTTTTATCATCAAAATTTAGTCGATAGAAAGTGTCACAATTTAGTACACAAAAGACAATCCATTTATTATAGGTGTGTGTGCTTTATTCTAGCTACATGCTTTTCAATAGTAAAATAGAACTAAGATTTAGCACACATGCACAATATAGTAAGATAACAGTATACCTGGCCTTTGTTCCTCCTTCTAAGTATTGATTTCAGTGTCATGGAGTATATCAGCAACTTCACACAAATCTAATCATAAACCCTGTCTATGGATCGAAAATAGATATTCTTCTTGATTCTTTGAACATGATGATCAAAATGATCATCCAAAAGCCAACAATGAAGCCTGATACAAGGCCTATGTAAAGCCTTAAATTATCAAACCAATCTTGGTTTCTGTCTTGATTTCCCCCATGTAAAGAGCCTTGAGCAAGAGTCTTACTGGTGCAATCACTTAGAGGAAAGTCGATGTATCTAAAGTCTGAAGTTGACTGCCTAATGGAATTTTCCCTGACAAATTGTTGTGTGACAAGTTCAGATAACTGAGAAAATTCAGAGCAGATATGCTGGGAGGTATAATACCCGAAAAGTTATTGATTGATAGATCAAGTGATTGTAGCTGATTCATGTCACCAATCTTTTTCAGTAACTTTCCATTGAAAAGATTATCTGAAAGATTCAAGAAAACCAATCCATGAAGTGAGGTGAATTCATCAGGGAATTCACCTGAAAGATTGTAGGTTTTCCATCTGGCCCACAAGCCTCTGATCTTATCAAGCATTAGGTTAAAGGATTCGATAATGAGCCTTTTGGGAGATATAAGAATTCCCAGGTAAGTCAGAGGAAAAGAGGCTGGAGTAAGATTCAAGATAGAACAAATGTTATTTGCTAGTCTTCTATTGAACCAGGAGGGGAGGAAGATTTGAGATTTAGAGTGATTGGGGTGCTGGCTAGTAAGCAGGGAGTTGATGGAAAGGCATAGATTAATATTACGGGCTGTAGACCTAGTAGCTTTAGTGATCAGAACCAAATCATCTGCAAACATGAGGTGGTTAATGTTCATGTGAAGGTTGCAATCGAAACTGGTGATCATATTGGTATTGAGAGCTAGATTCATCATGGAGGAAAGGTTTCAGGCCAAGCAAGAACAAGTAAGATGAAATCAATTCTCATTGGCATACACCACGGGATGTAGTAAACCAAGGAGTAGGGGAACCATTGACAAGAATGGAGAAGGAGCTAGAGGTTAGGAAAGCTTTGATCTAGGAAACACAAACTTCAGGGAAATTCATTTTGATTAAGGTAGCAAACTTGCACTCCAGCTAAGGGTGTTATAGGTTTTCTCAACATCGATTTTAATTAACATCCTAAGGGAGAGGGGGGGGTAAGACGATCCGTTTCAAGCGAGTGGACAATTTCATGTACAGCTAAGATATTATCGAAGGCATCTCGATCAGAAAGGAAGCCAGCTTGCTCTCTGCCCACAAACATGGGGAAAACAACCTTAAGGCGATTGGAGAGAATTTTAGAAATGATTTTATAACAAACATTACAAAGAGAGATGGGACAATAGTCAGAAACTAGATGGGGGTTGGCTTTCTTAGGAATTAAGATAATATAGGTTCTACCCCAAGAAGAAGGAAGGTGAGAATTAGAGAAAAAATATCTAACAACAGAAACAAGATGGTCCTCGAGATCATGCCAAAAGAACTGAAAGAATTCGACATTAAACCCATCATGTCCAGGAGACTTCCTAGTTAGGTGATCAAGGAGAGCAAGATAGATTTCATCCTTGGTAACTTCTTGAACGAGAATTTGACCATCAGCAGCTGAAATACTAGGTAAATCATTAGGCAGAGCATTAAGAATAGCATTGAAATCATCATCCACAGGATTAGTCCACAAGTTAGTATAAAAAGTAGAGAAAGCATGTTTAAAACTATAACAATCAGAATACGTGTTACCCTAGGTTTCAGAAATCTGGGAGATGCTGTTATAATGGGCTCGAATGCATGCATAGTTGTCAAAAAATGGTGTTCTTGTCTCCGTCGCTTACCCAAAGAAGTCACGCGTGTTGAGCCCATTTTATGGAAATTTGATGTTAGAGAGCTGCAAGTTTGGCATACGGAATAGTCAAGTTAATCTGTGATTCAAGAGTAAGATTCGAGAGTTCAAGATTGTAAATATTGAACTCAGTATGAATGAGGGCTTTATCAATAAAATTAAGACTGATGTGTCTCTACTGACTGAGCTTAAACTTGGTATGCGAAAAAAGATGTGAGAATGCCTGCAAAGGGTTACCATGGGAGGAGGACTTCCAGGTTTCTTTGACTGCAAAATGACAATCAGTGTATTCTAACCAGAAATTCTCAAAATGAAAGATATAGCGATTGTGAGAGACATAAGAAAAGATCAAAAGGAGGAGAGGTGATAAACGCCTAAATGTACGTATTATTCATGTATGTGTATGTATAAATAGAGTATTTTTGTATGTGTGAATGCCCGTTTTAGGTATAAATTGGTTTATTTCGTGTTAAAGGCACAGAAGATACCGTGGGGAGCTCGACAATGAGATTTTAGAAGAAATTGACAAGAAAAGACAATTTTCGAGCCTGGAACTGTAGCAGCATTGTAGCACGGGAACTTTGGTGAAACAGCTAAGTCTGGAGATCCATATGGGAACCCATACAGGCGCATGACTGACCGCTTACAGTCCTGTAGTAGAAGGACTACAGCAGGTTTACTGTAGTAGAGTACTACAGCAGGAGGTACTGTAGCATTTTCACTGTAGCACTCCGCTGCAGCAACTTACACAAAATTCGGGGTGCTACAGTGCCCGTATCCTGACCGTATGCCAGGCCGCATGGCATCCCAAAATTAGGTTCTAAAGGCCTTTAGGGCATTTTTCTTGGCGACTTTTGGCTACCACTTCTCCTCCACCACCATCTAGGGTTTCAAGAGCTTCAAGGCTGGGGGAGAAGGCTGATCTAAGGTGCAAATCGAAGGCGAGAAGAGGAGCGCGATCAAGGAGAAGATCTAGGAGCTTGTGGTGCGGATCCATCAAGTTCTCATCACCACCTCTAGTCTTCATCTTAGGGGAGTTTGTTATGTGCTTTAGCTTGTATCTCTTGTTCTTTACACTTTCTCCTTTATTGATGTTGAACTAGACTCCCAAGGTCACCGGCCATCCGGTGAACCTTGGGATGAACTTGCTTGTATGGATACTTTGAGTATATTTTTGGTATTTAGTTTGGTTGTTGTCTAAGCTTTGTGTTCTTTATTATATCAAATTACATGAGAACTCTGTGGTTTGAATTCTAGGTAGTACTTGGTTGCATGCCATCACCCTTGTACTAGACATACTTGGCTTAGATGGGATACATGTACGAATATGTCGTGACCATCGGGTATTTTGTACCCCTCCAACCATTAGGGTTGAACCTAAACATTGTGTTTGACCTTAATTATTGATTTCCCTAGGCGCATTGCAATCATGTGAGGATTTGGGCGGAAGTGATTCCGTATTCCAATACTCATACCGGATTAGGGGTTATCACCATAACCATCGGGGTGACCTACCTTTGGACATCTCTTGGCCTAACCACCTTTGCCTATGTTATTCGAGTATCCTTCTAGCTTTAGTAATCCCTAGGGGATCCTTGCCCGGGGACCTCGAACATTCATTGTTACTTGCTTCCTTAGTATGCTTATGTGGTGAGCCTTAGTCCATGTGTTTATAGTTTTCTCTTTTGTTATTTTTCTTATCTTGTTTTAAATCTATATTTGGTAGATTAGACAGTGTCATCTAGAGCGGAGTAATAGCAGCTTTTGGGACCCCAGGGAATACGACTCCCTCGTGCTTGCGCGAGGGGTATTACTTGGCGACCCGTGCACTTGCGGACACTCATCAAGTTTTTGGCGCCGTTGCTGGGGAATTCCAAGGATGCTAGGAAAACCTTTAGTTCACTGATCTAGTCATATCTATCTCCTTTTGCAAATATTTGTCTTTCTATGTATTTCTTATCCTTTTGTGCATACTTGTTTGTTTTCATTTTCTTTTAAGTTCTTTGATAGCTTATTTTTCTTAGTTGTGTTTATTTATACAAGGCCATGGATTTTCAAGAAAAGCTTTTGGCCGCAAAAATATGTGCACTTGAAGGGAAGATAGAAAATTTTCTTGCCATGAAAGCAAGCCAAGGAAATCCACAACAATTGAATCTACCACAACCCCAAGTTCCCCAATTTCGGCCCCAACCACAACAAGAGAGAACGTACACTACCGAGGACATATTGGCCAAATTAATGATCAATACAGAAGTAAGGTTTCAGAGCTGCGAAAAGAGACTTAATGAGTTTGGCACCATACTGAGGAGCGTACATGCCTCTATCCGAGCACTTGAGAATCAAGTCAGGCAACTTGTTAGGGCAAATTCCATGCCTTCTTCAAGTAGCCCATCGAGCAACATCGAAAATAACTCAATTGAGCATTTGGGTGTCGTCACTCCTATGAGTGGGAAACAAAGAGAGGTGGGGTTTGAAGAAAGTCCAAGTGTCATGGAAGATGGGGTCAAGCAAGACAAGGAGAGGAGGATGACATCATGGCCATGAAAGAATGTGAGGAAGTGGAAGAAGCTCCATCGACCACATTTGAAGATGCTACTTACCTCAAAATTGATCATTCAAGAAACCAGTCAATAATTTTCAAGTGTAGAAAAGAAATACCGGGAATTGTATTTGAAGACGTGGAACGGAAGCTAAAGGCATCCTTAAACCCACCAATGCCGGGATTGGACAATTTCCAACCAAAAATTTTTCCGTGGCAGCCCAAGCACATTTTATGGGCAGTTGAAGTTCATCACAACATGGTTGAGAAAAAATTTGTGGAAAGGATGTTAAAGCCACCAATTGATCCACCTATGCAAAGATTGACAAGTTCTCAACCCAATATGTTCCATTGGAGACCCAATCAACATTTATGGGTAGTTCAAGCCAATTTGACACGAGTCAAGGAAGAAGATGTGGGTAGGAGGTGGAAACCGTCCAAGGACCCACCCGTGCCGAGCTTAAATAACTCTCGACCAAAACTTTTTCCTTGGAGGCCCAAGCAACTTTTTGGTGGAATACTCAAATGATTTCTTGCCAGGAACAAAGAAGAACCGGGGAGAAGGTTCAAGCCATCTAAGGATCTGCCCAAGTTTAAGTTGCAAAACTCCCGGCCCAAGCTTTTTCCATGGAGGCCAAAAGGTAGCTCATGCATTGCCTCCAAATTTGCATCACCCCGGAAGGTATGTTTCGTATTTCTTGGTAGTTCCTATGCAACCTCTTGCGGGGATGAACACACGATTTTCAAGCCTTCTTAGGTAAGAAAAAGGTACGTCGAGCTAATGACGTTAAACAAGCGCTTCTTGGGAGGCAACCCAAGTTTGTAAATTTGTTGCAAGTTCAATTTTGTACTTTTAGTTTGTGTGTTTGTATGTTTTTTGTATTTTTGAAGCATTAGTGCTTGTTGTTCTTTGAATTTTTAGTGTGTGATTGTGATTGTTTAGCTATCTTTCTCAATTTTTTTGATCATGATCTTCAATGGTTGTCATGTGTTCTTTAATTTTTGATTCATTGTGACGCATCAAATTCCATGTTTTCAATGGTTGTTAGTGGTTTCAGCTTTGTTTTTAATGAGTTTTTAGGGTGTTTGGATGAGTCCTTGATGAAAAATCTGGAAAACGGCCGTTTCTTGAGCATATGCACGTCCATATACCCATCCAGAGAGCTATGCGGGCAAGCATATGGGCATATGGCCGCCCATATACCAATCCAGAAAGTTATGCTGGCAACCATATGCCCATATGACCACTCGGCATTACAATCCAGCAAGCTATGCGGCCAGCCATATGGGCACATGGCTTGCCGCATGGATGGCTGGTTGGCTTTAACCCATCTTCAGCCCATTTTTTGCACTATTCACTCATTTCCCCATCATCTTCTTCCCCTCTCCTCTTCATTTCTCCATCATTTTCATTTATTCTTTTTGCACACAAGGGCTCTCCTCATCCTAGAGATCAAGTTTTTGGAAGATTTTTGAGGTTTTATCGAGTTTTTAGCCGGATTCCACCAAATTTTCCCGGATTTACTGTAGCAATACTTAGAATTCAGCCCATTAACTCCGTTGAGCATTCTTTTCATATATTTTTGGTTTGATAAAGCTTGTATGGTCTTGTAGGGATGCCGACAAAGCATGTGGCTTCAAAGTGATGCCGAAGGAGCTCTCCACCACCCGTCTATGAGCAACGATTCAATAGTGATGCCCACATGACCCGTTTTGCCCTTTTGTCGAGGAAAGGTTTTGGTGTGGTCCGAAGAATTGATTAGGATACTTTTAATATTTTGGGACTAGATGGCATCATCTACCACGACCACGCGCATGGCATCACCACCTCCACCAGATCATTAGACTCATGACACCGACTTTCAGTCTTTATTTTCCTTTTCATGTTATTTGTATTTTGTTTGCTCCTAGACTTATTGTACTGTTTAGTTAGTTAGGGTTTCAGCCCTACTAAACTATCTTTATCTAGTTTGGATTTTGTCTGTTCGCTTCTCCTTATTTATTTTTCAAATTGTGATGCATTTCCGGTTGCTTTCAGGACTAATCGTTGAGGATGCTTCACACTTCATGGCCCTAGTGACTTACCCCAACCCACGTTCTCTTTGGATTCACAGCATCAACTATTTGGGGAAGTCTCCTTGCTTCATCTCCTTATTTTTATTGCATAACTATCACCCTGTTCTGCTGATTCATGTACATTAGGGACAATGTACGATTCTAGGTGTGGGGATGGAGTTCTTTCACTTTATTGCATGCTTGTTTTACCTATGATAGCAATGACACTTAGTTTAGGACTTCCTAGCATGAAGGGTTGACAGTTATGAGTTTTAGTTCACTATTGTGCCTAAATGATATCCTGCTTTATCTTTAGTGCACTGACAGACTTTTGCACATTTACTTCCATCTCATACACTCCAACTAACCCATTACAATGATTTGGCATTAAAATGTTAAAGTCTACTTTCAATGCCTTTTTAAGAGCCTTTGAGGTCCTTTGTTGTTCTCTTTGGCCTCAAGTGAGTTTGTTGAAGAGGTTTTATACCGGGGGATATGAGATACAATATATATATATATATATTGACACGACCTTTTGTGTGTGTACCGCAAGTGCACGGCCTTGTCGAAGTAATAAAATTACCCTGGTGAGTGGGTAGTCAAATCCACAGGGAATAGGGATTAAAAATACGAGAAATTGCTATTCAGTCGTACGATATATGAGAAAACAATAATCGGAGTGATAAGTGGATTTATGGAAATTAGAATAAAAGCAAGGAAAATGAATAGAAAGATGAAAGAAAGAAAAGTGCAAGTAAAGAGTAAAAGAGAGAGACTAGCAATGAATGAAAATAGGGTATCCGGACAAGTTACCTCTAGGACTTATGCTTCTAGTGCAAGACTATGCTATTATACTTTCCTATTGATGTTAATTGAGTCGAGGAAAATCCTTAAACACACGGTCCCAAACCTAAGGTCAACCGTGACTAACCCCAGCACTATGTCCCGGCAATAGGATTCACGTCAACCCTTCACTCTGTTGATTGCTCAACTAAGCCCAAGGGGAGTATTTCTACCTAAGCCTAACACTACGTGGAATTGCTTTAAGTTCTAGGGACTCCCAGTGATAAAACCTGTTCCTATGTGTAGTAGTTCTAACCCTTTGGTCCAGGTGGAAGAACCCTAGTCTAAATTAAGCTCCAGTGCATAGGATTCACATCACCCCAAAGCCTTGGGGGAGTATGTCTACCTAGCACTTCACTCTATTTCGACCGCTAATAAATCAAGGAATCGGATGTAGGGAGAAATCACATCGGAAGGGAAAGGGGTACGGTGCTACCTCACAACTCTCCCTCTCAACCCTCTTCAATTTTAAGTAGTCTAATCCTATAGGAGTTGTCACACCTCCAAAGGATAACCTAGATTGTTCTCAATCCTTAGTGTCACGACTAAGAGAAAACAATAGCAAAAGATAATTAAAATCAAAACTCGAATTTATTCATCAAAATTGGAAAAGCATAATAACATTGTCATAGAAACATAATTATCCTAGAGTTTTACAAGTCCGAATACCCACGAGGGGTTTAGCTCCTCATGGAGCTATACATGTTCACCAATTTATGAAAGAAAGCACAAACTAAAGACATCAATGAAAACCCCCTCGCGTATGGTGTGGTCGTGGTCTTGTGCGGCCGTCGAACGTCGGTGACGATGTCGATGGCGCACTCCAATCCTCCACAAAATCCTCTCCGAAACCCTAGCCGCATCCTCCAGAAGTTGAGAAGAAAGATAGGTCGAAAGATGCCCAAAAAGTCTCCAAATCGGGCTTTAAATAAGCTGAGTGCGGCTTTAATTTTGAACTTATCGGGGCTTCACACGGCCGTGTGAAATTTCCACACGCCCGTGTGAAGCTTCTGTCTTTCCTGAAAAATTACTTCACACGGCCGTGTGGAATTTCCACACGCCCGTGTGAAGTCTCTGGCTTGCTGGAAAATATTTCACACGGCCGTGTGTTAATTCCACACGCCCGTGTGAACTCTCTGGACTCCCGATCTTCGGCAGAAAATGCACAGTAACTTGCTACAGTGAATTGCTATCGTGACAATCTGCAGTGCTGCTGCAGTAACTTGGCGAAATGCTTTCGAATACATTGTTCTTCACCGAGGCTATTGAATTGGGCACACAATCAATGGTATATCGTGTCGATTGGTTGAAGTCATCTCTTTGGTAGAGTTCTCCTAAACTACACAAGTCGGACTTGTTGTTAATGTGACTGCCTTTGTGCTTCTCCAAAAGGAGGTTGGCACACACTCACAAGTCCGGGCTTGTGCCTTGTCCTTGTTTGGTCCGAAAACTCCCCAACAATGGCGAACACGATCTAATTTCGTTCCTATTCTCCAAATTAGCTCCATAAACCTACAATGCGCAAAAGTAAACAAATGCACATATTTAGTGATAAAATCTGATTAAATTAATGCTTATCACAAAATAATAATGCTTCGCATCATTACTACACGAGCACTCATCATATATATATATATATATATATAAAAGTGGAGTCTATGACAGTATTCCTCTGCTAGTATAGCATGAATGCGTCTATGTGGAATGTAATCAAGTAGGATGGGTGGCTCTTGTGCCTGGCCAGCATGTGCATCCGTCTGAATGATTTTTGTGCAGTCTACGTTAGTCGGACTCATAAAAAAAAACTATGTATATATGTAAGTAAAGAATATAGTATCTTCTCTATATCCCTTGGAGCCTGTTGCACAGCCCCTTGAGAGCCAAAGTTTCATTCAAGAACCGAAGGACTCTTAACTGGGTATTGAGGGTGCCTTTAACAGATTAATGTCGACTGCATTGTGTGTGGAGTGATTGGACATCTTTGGGTGATCCAGGGTGTGGAGGTCAAGGTGGGAGTTAGCACACACTCACGGGGGCACTCTAGGAGAAAAAGAACTATTATTACCTAACTATCCATTGAACAACCCACTTTTTTATTTCTGTCCATCTGTGCTTGCGGAGTTCTTTACTATTGAGCTTGAAGTCGTACACTTAGCCGTTTATCTTCTTGCCCCTGTTCTTCATGTTTGTTTGCTTGGGGACAAGAAAACGCTTAGGTGTGGGGATGTCTGATAAAAGCCTAAATGTACGTATTATTCATGTATGTGTACGTATAAATCGAGTATTTTTGTATGTGTGGATACCTATTTTCTGTATAAATTGGTTTATTTCGTGTTACAGGAATAGAAGATACCGTGGGGAGCTTGACAACGAGATTTTAGAAGAAATCGACAAGAAAAGACAATTTTCGAGCCCGGTAATGTACCAGCACTGTAGCACGGGAACTTTGGCGAAACGGCTAAGTCTAGAGATCCATACGGGCTCATGACTGACCGCTTACAGTTCTGTAGCAGAAGTACTATAGCAGTTTTACTGCAGCAGAGTACCGCAGCAGGGGGGGGGAGGGGGGGGCACTGTAGCATTTTCGCTGTAGCACTCCACTGCAGCAACTTACACATAATTCGGGGTGCTACAATGCCCTTATCCTGACCGTATGCCAGGCCGCATGGCATCCCGAAATTAGGTTTTAAAGGCTTTTAGGGCATTTTTCTTGGTGACTTTTGGCTACCACTTCTCCTCCACCACCATCTAGTGTTTCAAGAGCTTCAAGGCTGCGGGAGAAGGCTGATCTAGGGTGCAAATCGAAGGGGAGAAGAGGAGCGCGATCAAGGAGAAAACCTAGGAGCTTGTTGGCGCGGATCCATCAAGTTCTCGTCACCACCTCTAGTTTTCATCTTAGGGGAGTTTGTTATGTGCTTTAGCTTGTATCTCTTGTTCTTCACACTTTCTCCTTTATTGATGTTGAACTAGACTCCCAAGGTCACCGGGCATCCGGTGAACCTTAGGATGAACTTGCTTGTATGGATACTTTGAGTATATTTTTGGTATTTGGTTTGGTTGTGGTCTAAGCTTTGTGTTCTTTATTGTATCAAATTACATGAGAACTCTGTGGTTTGAATTCTAAGTTGTACTTGGTTGTGTGACCATCACCCTTGTACTAGACATGCTTGTCTTAGAAGGGATACATGTACGAATATGTCGTGACCATCGGGTATTTCGTACCCCTCCAACCATTAGGGTTGAACCTTGACGTTGTGTTTGACCTTAATTAGGGATTTCCCTAGACGCATTGCAATCGTTTGAGGATTTGGGTAGAAGTGATTCCGTATTCCAATGTATGCAAAAGAGGCATTCTATAAGTAAGGGGAAATCAAAACATTGCTTAAGGTTACCAATGCTCTAGCTAAATCCTCGAATCAAAAAGAATAAAAACTCGAAAATGTGTTAGTGTGTGCGATTTCATTCAAGAGAACCAACAAGTACTCCTCAAACTTTTGTTAGAAATGACTTATTTATATACATAAACTAAAATAAAAAGGAAAGGAAGTAGTAGCTTCACACATCCTTGAAGGTAGCCCTTTCCTAGGCGGGCGCCAAAGGTGGCTTTCACTCTTTCGAGGAGGTAGCTCTTTCTACCGGGGTAGTAGCTTTCACGCATCCCATGAGATAGCTCTTTCTCTCATTAGGGCATAACTTCTATCCGACTTATGTGAGTAGCTACATACTTCATAGGTGGTAGCTCTTTCTACCCCAAATGCATACATAAAACAAAGCAAATATTCACAAAGTCATATGTATTTTTTTTCTTTTTCTCTTTTCCATATTTTTTTTTTCATTTTTTACATATTTTTTCATTTTTTTTATATATGCATTTTCCAAAGTAAAACTAAGAACAATGATAAACTTGTCCTTAAAAACGTCAAGATTGAGTTTCCAAAAGATTCCAAGAGTAAGTTGTGCAATATAAGATAATCGAGCAAAAATTCCCTAAAAATTCAAGTAGAAACTAGAGCATGATAGGATACAATGTTAAAAATTCTACTAAACTCTAAGAATACAACCGTTGCAACTAAGGTGAACCGCCATAGGCTACATGTACATAAGAAATTGAACGCACAACTAAATGTGTGTGCAATGTGAACTCCCCCCCCCCCCCCCCCCCCCCCCACACACACACACACACTTAAGATGTACATTGTTCCCAATGTACACATGCAAGCACAATACAAGTGAAAAAAAATTGTAAAACAATTAGTGTGGAAGTAGGCAATTGAAACATTACTCCCTGAACTCCAAGTGTTGGGTTTGATGGAGCTAGGTACATTGAGAGTTGAGTCCCAATGGGTTCTGAAGCACACACGGTCTAATGACCATGCCTATGACTATTCCTTAGATTCCTTTCATCCAAAACCATCTGCGCACACACACACAAGGGTTCAGTATAGCTCAATAAAAACTCGAGTATATATATAAAGATAAAGCAATGAATACAACTAGAGACAAAAGAGAAAACAAAATAAGAGATAAACTAAGAAGGAAGATCTTTTCTGAGTGCTACAAGTCCAAAATAGAATGAAAAGTACAAAAAAATGACAATCAAAAGCAAGTAAAAACTAAAACTACGACGTCTCAGCATTGGTGTCCTGTGCAGTAGCCTCTGGTGCTGCTAGAGCTGGTGCTGGTGGATCTGCTACTGCGGGAGCTAGAGATGGTGGTGGTGGAGTAGGTGTCCGAGGCTGGAGCACAAGTGGTGATGACACGGCCTGCTCAAGTAAACGCCCGTGTGTTCTCTTTGGTTTACTTAGAAAAATTCATAGACTTACAGAAAAATTTAGAAACATAAATACGATGCTTGGAGCCTGTGAAAACTATCAAAACACAACCAGATACCATAGAAAACATGCTCAACCAGCTTAAACTTCATCAATTATCATTTAGGCACACAAAAACATCATTAATCCACAAGAAAAAAACACAGCATAAGCACATGAAATTCAAGACACCAAACCTAAGACTTTTATTCAACCTAAAAACTAAACTAAGTCCTAGAAAAACTGTAAAAGCTTGGGTTGCCTCCCAAGAAGCGCTTGTTTAACATCACTTAGCTTGACGTACCTGATCTTACCTTACGGTGATTTGAGAAATAATACCTCCTTGTTATCATCACAAACTTCACCACCAAAATACGGCTTCAACCGATGCCCATTCACTGTAAACGTACCCTTCTCCGGATGAGTGATTTCAACTGCCCCATGGGTTGATACATGCGTAACCGTATAAGGGCCAGACCATCTCGATTTTAATTTCCCCTGGAAGAGCCGTAATCTCGAATTGAACAATAGTACTTTATCGCCCACTTTAAATTCTTTAGGTGACTTAATGTGTTTGTCGTGGCACCTTCTGATCCTTTCTTTATAGATTCTGGCATTCTCATACGCTTTCAACCTACACTCATCAAGCTCATTAAGATGGAGGAATCTTTGTTCATCGGTCTTTCTCAAATCAAATTTCATCGCCTTGATTGCCCAATACGCCTTGTGTTCGAGCTCCACCGGCAAGTGACATGACTTCCCATAAACCAAATTGTACTGTGTAGTTCCTATCGGAGTCTTGTATGCTGTTCGATGAGCCCAAAGTGTATCATCTAACCATTCAGACAAATCTCGTTTTCCTTGCTCTACAGATTTCATCAAAATCCTCTTGAGCTCTCTATTGGTCCCCTCGACTTGTCCACTAGTTTGTGGATGGTACGGGGTCGCAAGGCGATGGTGTACTCCGTATCTTTTCAGCACTTTTTCCAAATGGAAGTTGCAAAAATGTGTTCTCGATCACTAATGATAACTCGTGGAGTCCCAAACCGAGCAAACAGCCTCTTCAAGAATTTTACCACTGTCCTAGCATCATTAGTCAGCAGTGCTTGAGCTTCGACCCATTTGGAGACATAATCGACTACCACCAATATGTATTGGTTCCCATTGGACTTTGGAAACGGCCCCATGAAATCATTTCCCCAAATATCAAATACCTCACAGAATTGCATAGGGTTCTGAGGCATCTTGTCTCGCTGTGACAAATTTCCTGTCCTCTGGCAACTAGCACATCGAAGAACAAATTGGTGCGCATCCTGGAATAGAGTCTGCAAATAAAACCTTCCAGCAAAAACCTTCTCCGCAGTTCTACTTGATGCGTAATGGCCTCCAACCGGTCTGGAATGATAATGAGCAAGGATATCCCATCCTTCTTTCCCGGAGACGCATCTCCGAACCACATGGTCTGCATAAATGCTGAAAAGGAATGGATCATCCCAAAAGTAATGCTTCAGATCACTAAAGAATTTCTTCTTCTATTGGAATGTAAGCCCTTGTTTGAACACCTTCCCTGACAAGTAATTGGCAAAATCTGCAAACTATGGAACATCACCTGATGCTTCTGAATTCTCAATTAAGTATAAGTGTTCCTCCGGGAAAGAATCATTGATTTACCTACTTGATGGCTCTTGCCCAATACTTCCCTCTAACCGAGATAAGTGGTATGCCACCACATTTTCAGTCCCTTTCTTGTCCTTTATTTCAATATCAAACTCTTGCAGTAACAGTATCCACCTGATCAACCTTGGCTTCTCATCGGCTTTATTCATGAGGTAACGAAGAGCTGAATGGTCTGTAAAAACAATGACCCTCGACAGGATGAGATGCGGCCTGAATTTATCGAGGGCGAATACCACTGCTAGTATCTCCTTCTCTGTGGTGGTGTAGTTCTCTTGAGCCCCTGTGAGAGTTTTACTCACATAATAAATAGGTTGGAACTGTTTACCCCTTCTTTGCCTCAAAACTGCTCCAATAGCATAATCACTTGCATCGCACATGAGCTCGAATGGCTCATTCCACTCAGGTGTGACTAAAATTGGGGCTTGCACTAGTTTCTTTTTTAGCACATTGAATGCCGCCGTACATTCTTCACCAAAATCAAACGAAACATCTTTTTCGAGGAGTTTGGTCAATGGTTGTGTGATTTTCGAAAAATCCTTGATGAACCGTCTATAGAATCCTGCATGACCCAAGAAACTCCGAATGCCCTTAACATTTGCTGGTGGAGGGAGCTTGTTTATAACTTTGATCTTGTCTTTGTCTACCTCCATACCTTTCCGGGAGATCTTGTGTCCTAGAACAATACCTTCCTGAACCATGAAATGACACTTCTCCCAATAAAGTACAAGGTTTGTCTCTTCACACCTCATTAGTACTCTCTCCAAATTTTTCAAGCATAGATCAAAGGAGTCACTGAACACTGAAAAGTCATCCATGAATACCTCCATTATATCTTACAAAAAGTCATCAAAGATAGCAGTCATGCACCGTTGGAATGTTGCGGGTGCATTACACAGTCCGAACGGCATTCGTCTATATGCAAACGTTCAGTAGGGACAAGTGAAAGTTGTCTTCTCTTGATCTTCTGGAGCTATAGGAATCTGAAAATACCCTGACATCCCATCTAGGAAGCAGTAAAACTGATGTCCGGCCAGCCGTTCTAACATTTGATCAATAAAAGGCAGTGGAAAATGATCCTTTCGGGTCGCGTCGTTCAACCTTCTGTAGTCAATGCACATCCTCCATCCTGTGATTGTTCTCATTGGAATGAGTTCATTTCTTTCATTCTTGATCACCGTCATCCCTCCTTTCTTTGGAACCACTTGCGTTGGGCTCACCCAAGTGCTATCAGAAATAGGATAGTTAATCCCTGCATCCAAAAGTTTCACCACTTCTACCTTGACAATCTCCTTCATATTCAGATTTAGTCTCCTTTGAGGTTGGATTACCGACTTGAAATTATCCTCCATTAGGATTTTATGTGTACAGAACGAAGGATTTATTTCCTTCAAATCCGAAATTTTCCAAGCAATGGCAGATTTGTGCTTCTTCAACATTTTCACCAACTTCTCCTTCTGATCCGGGGAAAGATCGGAGGCTATGATAATGGGGAGTTTCATTTCTTCTGCTAGATATGCATACCCCAAATGTGTTGGCAATGTCTTTAATTCCAAATCAGGTGGTTCTTCAATAGACGGCCGCAGACGATTTTCCTTCAATCGGTCAATTTCTTCAAACTGAAATGATTCTTGTTCCTCAACACCTTCTGTGTTGTTTTGTAAATCATGGCTGTCAAGATGTTCTTGGGATCCCATCATAGCTTCTATCTCACAGGCTTCCTCGGTTAAGTCTATGATTCCCACTGAAAAGACCTCTTGCCTTTGTTCTGAATAGCATGCTTCAAACTGAGCAAGGACCCTGACACACCCCTTGCGTGTGTACCCCGCAAGTGCACGGGTTGTCGAAGTAATAAAAATACCCTGGTGAGTGGGTAGTCGTATCCACAGGGAATAGTGTTCAGAAACAAGTGTTATCGCTATTTAGCTATGAAAGAAGTCGATGATGAGAAAAGTATATATATATAAATGTAAAAAGAAAATAAAAGAGTGCAAGAAGAATAATGAGGGTAGGAGAGGTAATCGATATAAAGATGGGGTACCCGGACAAAGCTCCCCTAAGATTAATGCTTCTAGTGCAAGACTAGTATTATACCCTCTAATTGATGTCTAATTGAGTCGAGGATATCCTTAAACACACGGTCCCAAACCTAAGGTCAACCGTATCTAACCCCAACACTATGCCCCGGCATTAGGATTCACTACGACTCTTGACTCTCGTTGACCTGTCAACTAAGCCCTAGAGGAGTATATCTACCTAAGCCTCACACTACGTGGGATTGCATTAAGTTGTAGGGACTCCTAGTGGTAAAACCTGTTCCTATGTGTAGTTCTAACCCTTTGGTCCAGGTGGAAGAACCCTAGTCTAGATTAAGCCCCAGTGCGTAGGATTCACTTCAACCCTTCACTCTGTTACTCGCGTAACTAAGCCCCAGGGGAGTTTATCTACCTAGCACTTCACTCTATCTCGACCGCTAATGAATCAAGGAAACGGAGGTAGGGAGAAACCACACCGGAGGGGAAAGGGGTACATCGCTACCTCACAACTCTCCCTCTCAACCCTCTCCAACCTTGTGTAGTCTAATCCTATAGAGGTTGTCACACCCTCAAAGGATAACCTAATAGATTCTCAACCCTAGTGTCACGGCTAAGGGAAAATCTCATACAATCGTCATGCAAGATTGGAACTCAATAATAGAACATTAAATTAAGAAAGCATAATAAAAGTCATAGAAACAATATCATCCTAGGGTTTACAAGTCCAAATACCCACTAGGGTTTAGCTCTCCATGGAGCAATACAAAGTCAATAAATAGTTTAAGAACATATGCATGAAAACCATAAAGAAAACCCCCTTGTAGATCGTATCGATGGTCTTGTGTAGTCGCGTGTCTTCTCCAACGAATCCCTTGTCAAGCCTAAGGCACACCTCGCCAAATCAATGCCGATGAGAGCTTCCCCAATAGCTTTCTTCCAAAGGATGTCGATGTCGATGCCGTTTAATCGCCTCCAAAGACCTCCAAGAACCTCTCCAAACCCTAGCCGAAAGCCCCCCAAAAGATATCCAAGTGATAGAAGGGAAGGGTCCCCAAATAGATATGAAAACGGGCTATTTATAGGCTGAAATCGGGCTGAATTCGGGCTGAAATCGGACTTCTGTGAAAATCCAGAAATTCCACACGCCCGTGTGGAAATTCTGGAATCGTAATTTCTCGGCACCTGTGAACAGTGTTTTTGCTACATTGTTTCTGCTACAGTACACGGCCGTGTGGAATTTTCACACGCCCGTGTGAACTCTCTGGAATTCTGAATTTCGGCAGAATGTGAACAGTAGCTGATACAGTATTTATCTACAGTTCTGCTACAGTACTTCTCCGAAATACTCCCGAATCCATCGTTCTTCATCGAGGCCATTGAATTGGGCACACAATCAATGGTAGATTATGTCGATTACTTCATTTCTCTTCTTTGACGAAATTCTCCAATGCTACACGAGTTAGACTTTTGTGAATGTGACTGCCCTTGTGCCCCTCCAATGGAGGTTGGCACACACCCACAAGTCTAAACTCGTTCCTTGTTCCTTGCTTGGTCCAAGAACTCGTCAACAATGGCGAACATAACCTATTCTTGCTTCATTCTTCTCCAAATTGGCTCCACAACCCTACAATGCACAAAAGTAAACAAATGCACACTTTTTAGTGATAAAATCTGATTAAATCAATGCTCATTGCAAGATAATAACACTTCGCATTACTATAACACGAGCACTTATCAGACCCTCTCTACATTTTCTTCTGAATCCTCACTTAAAGAAGCTAGAGCCGATCTCTCAAATTCATCTAACACATTGCCCAATTCACAGTCCATGAGTTGTCCTATGCAAGAATGATCAACAATTGTCTCTTTTTCTATGGAAGGAATGTTCAATGGTTGCTCATACTCAATGCGTTTTACAACCGACTGGACTGTGAACAAATGCATTTTCTGTTCCACATCCTTCACTATTCTTGTAAGTGTATCGAAGATTTCAGTTGTATCAAGCATCTTTTTTTTTTCTGAAGCTGAAAGCAGAACAAAGAAAACAAATAAGAGTGATGATAGATAAAGAAAGTGTGAAATAGAAAGTGAAGTAAATAGCTAAAATAGTGAAAAACAAATATCTAAAACTCCTATTCCCCCGGCAACGGCGCCAAAAACTTTGACACGGCCCGAAAGTGCATGGGTATGTCGAAGTAATAAAATTTACCCCAGTGAGTGGGTAGTCGAATCCACAGAGAATAGGGAGTTAAAATATGAGATTTTACTATTTAAGTTATGTGGAGTATGGAAAGATAAGAATAGAATCGATGAGTGAATATGGAAGCAAATATAATAAAAGACAAGAAATTGAATAGAAAGATGGGAGATAAGAAAGTGCAAGTAAAAGAGAATAGAGAGAAACCGGCAATGGATGAAATAGGGTATCCGGACAAGCTACCTCTAGGATCTATGCTTATAGTGCAAGACTATGCTATTATACTTTCCTATTGATGTCAATTGAGTCGAGGAAATCCTTAGATTCACGGTCCCAAACCTAAGGATAACCGTGACTATGCCAAACATTATGCCCCAGTATTAGAATTCACGTCAACCCTTCACTCTGTCGCTAGCACGACTAAGCCCCAGGGGAGTATATCTACCTAAACCTCACACTACGTGGGATTGCTTTAAGTTCTAGGGACTCCTAGTGGTAAAACCTGTTCGTATGTGTAGTTCTAACCCTTTAGTCTAGGTGGAAGAACCCTAGTCTAGATTAAGCCCCAGTGCGTAGGATTCAATTCAGCCCTTCACTCTGTTACTCGCATAACTAAGCCCCAGGGGAGTTTATCTACCTAGAACTTCACTCTATCTCGACCGCTAAGAAATCAAGGAAACGGAGGTAGGGAGAAACCACATCGGAGGGGAAAGGGGACGCTTTGCTACCCCACGACTCACCCTCTCAACCCTCTTCAATCTTAAGTAGTCTAATCCTATAGGAGTTGTCACACCTCTAAAGGACAACCTAGATTGTTCTCAACCCTAGTGTCACATCTAAAGGAAAACATTAACAAGATGAAATTAAGATTGAAACTAAATTTTTATTCATCAATAATGGAAAAGAATAATAACAATGTTAAAGAAACATAATAACCCTAGAGTTTACAAGTCTAAATACCCACAAGGGGTTTAGCTCCTCATGGAGCTATACATGTTCATCAAAATATGAAAGAAAGCACAAAGTAAAGACATCAATGAAAACCCCTTGCGTATGGTGTGGCCGTGGTCTTGTGCGGCCACCGGACGTCGGTGATGATGCCGATGACGCGCTCTAAACCTCCACGAAGTCCTCTCCAAAACCCTAGCCTCGCTCCAGAAGTTGGGGAGAAAGATAGGTCAAAAGATCGCCCAAATAGTCTCAAAAACGGGCTTTTATAATGTTGAGTCACGGCTTTAAAATCGCAGAAATCGGGATTTCACACGGCCGTGTGGAATTTCCACACGCCCGTGTGAAGTTGCTGGAATGCTGAATTTCGGCAAACAATGAACAATAACTTGCTACAGTATTTTTGCTGTAGTACTTACTACAATACTGCTACATTAATTGTCCCGAAACGTTCCCGAATTTGTCATTCTTCATTGAAGCCGTTGAATTGGGCACACAATCAACGATAGATCGTGCCGATTGCTTCAAATCTCCTAATTGGCGAAGTTCTCCTTACTAGCATAAGTAAGACTTATTGTTAATGTGACTGCCTTTGTGCCCCTCCTAATGAGGTTGGCACACACTCACAAGTCTCTACTCATGCCGTGCTCCCTGCTTAGTCCAGGAATCTTCCCAACAATGGCGAACACGATCTAACTTCGTTTCTTTCCTTCACTTTATCTTCACAACCCTACAATGCACAAAAGTAAACAAATGCACACTTTTTAGTGATAAAATCTGATTAAATTAATGCTCATTGCAAGATAATAACGCTTCACATTACTATAACATGAGCACTTATCATGTCCCGAGGGGATCCTCGCCCGCGGACCTCGAACATTCATTGTTACTTGCTTCCTTAGTATGTTTATGTGGTGAGCCTTAGTCCATGTGTTTATAGTTTTCTCTTTTGTTATTTTTCTTATCTTGTTTTAAATCTATATTTGGTAGATTAGACAGTGTCATCTAGAGGGGAGTAATAGCAGCTCTTGGGACCCCAGGGAATATGACCCCCTCGTGCTTGCGTGAGGGGTATTACTTGGCGACCTGTGCACTTGCGGACACTCATCAAGGGGAGCGTGATCGGAAAAACTACAGGAAAGATGTTTAAGCGAATAAAACTTAAATTAAGAAATCCAGTCCAGATTCACTAGGCAATGATCAAGCCGATCCCACCAACAAGTTATACCCCGTTGAATGTTACACCAAGGAAAGAGAGGACCCATATAGTTTAAATAAAGAAGATTATTAGAATCAATAAAATTACTAATGAAATGGGCTTTACAGGAATAGTAGTAAAAAGGGCCACCTTTATGCTCATTCTGGGAGAGAATGGAGTTAAAGTCTACAAGAATGACCCAGGGAATACGAAGAGAGGAGAGTTTAGAAAGCTTATTCCAAACAACACATTATGAGGAAATACGATGAGAGTTTTAAACCACCAAAATAATGGAATTTTTGTAACAATTAGGAGAAATCAAGGTATGAAGAATACGACAAGAAATAGCAATAGGGGTTACCTGTCCAATACTTTTTTTCCAACAGACCAAAATACCTCCAGAATATCCATTGCCGATAATAGCGACCCAATCCCAAGACTTAGATAGATTAGAGCAAAACTTACCAATTCGTTCAGAGTTGGCTCTGGTTTCGACGCGACAAACAAGTGCAAGCTTGTTCTAATGAATAAGTCGAAAGATTCGAGCTAGGGTTTCCCTGGAGGAGATACCCTTGTAATTCCAACAAAGTATGTTTTTAGCGGTCATTTGAACAAATAATAGGTTTGGGTAAGGAAAACTCCCTGAGAGATAATGAAACAAGAGAAAAATGATCAGGGACGGCAGCTGTCTCCCCTCTCAATCCTCCCTTTTTTTTGGGTTTCCATGGCAAGAAGTGCCCTTTACGACACAGCTTCCTCTTGATATTGGTTGAGTGTCATCATGTCGTCTGGCTCGTCCTCTTTGGACATTTGCTAGTCAGAGTCATCGGAGACGTCATCATCCTAATCACTATCTTCCTCCATGGATCCACTGTCTAGGGCTGCAGAGACTTGATCGACAATCATGAGAGGGATTAGGGCTCTCTGAGATAGGGGAGGGGTTCTGATTAACTGAGGAGAGAAGGATTGGTGGGGGGAGATCGAGACCGTTGGTTCGAGGTGTTCTCAGTTGCTGATGAGCTAGAGCACGTACTGGATCCATGTCCTATGACCGTGCAGGAGTAACAAAAGATAGGCAAGCACTTATAGAGGATGACGATAAAGACACGATGAAGCTAATCACCGAGCCAAAAGCCTTTACTCAGCGGCTTTGAAAGATCAATTTTGATGCAGACTCTTGCATATTTGGTCCGAGACATTGAAGTAGTGTGATCATCGATTTTCAGAAGGTTGCCAAGATGGCTGGTGATGGTTTCCAAAGTGTCACCGCTCAAAAACTTGTGAGTTTGGTGAAGGTCGGTTCGAAGAATGGGCGCCATGGATAAAGTTGAAGAATGATGACGTTTATGGACCATGGTGCCTCAGAAATAAGGCTCTGCATGGATTGTTGCAAAGAGCACTTGATGAGGAGGAAGCCATTAGGGAGGTCAGAGATCAGAATTTCACCACAACTTTCCCATTTAGACAGAAGAGTGGTTTTGACATGTTCGAATGGAGCGGGGCGGGCGGCGGGGGGAGGGGGGGAATTGTGGGTAGGAGGAGGGGGATCTTGCTCCACACTTGCCATGGCAAGAGGGGGAAAAAAGATGGAACAAGATCAGGGAGGTATCAAGAAACAGAGAAAGCAGAAACTATTGGGAGTTCTTTTTGTCAAGTGTGTTTGCCTTTGGAGCTTTCCTACTTGAGATTTGCAATGAATCGATATTGGAGCAGTTTTTGATAAAAGAAAACAACAGTGATTCTGAGAGTTGAGACAGGATGGAAGAATAAGCAGCTCATGGCTTCAGCCTTCCCTGCTGAAGTTGGATTCAACCTTATTGACTTATTTGCAATAACGAAGATGAAGCATAATGGCTTTTATTTGTGATGCTTCAAACTGATAGTGAGTTCTTGAAAAGTGTTGAGGTTCAATAGGGTGGAACTTGAGATTGCTTGTGAAGATTTCAGTACCATAATTGGGGTCTTCTACATACAATAAAGTCTACTTCTGTTAATGAGTGAAATCAATTATATGAATGTAGTTGTTTGATTTTGAGGGACGGAAAGCCATTGTTTCGAAACCAGACATAAATGGTTATGTTACCAAGTGTGGACTGTATAATTGGTTTATGGATCCCATATAAAGATAACATATGGTTTTTCAAGGCAACACATTTTCTTTCTGAAGTCTTTTACTAGAGCTAGTCATTGGAAGGCCCTTCATATCCCAGAGATAGAGGATGGCCATTGGGTTGGGTGATAAATCTTTAATATATGATGGACATCTAAATTTGATTGCAGAAAATGTTGATTACTGACAGAAATAGTGCTTCATTTACTTATTGATCTTCAGTTTTTATGTGGTATTATTAAGAAGAGAATTTGTTGGCATTATCATTGGAAGATTATCGATGTTGTTGTAGGCTATGGAGCATCTAAACAAACCCGAGAATATGAGCCAAATAGTAGACCCTTAATTGAAAAATGTCAAGCCTGATGATCACTCTGTAGTATGTAGTACAGTTAGTCTTTACATTGAACTTGAACTTGAAGCATCTGAGAGGCCTTCCACGGAAATAATTACTGAAATGTTGGAGGATGGAATTAAGACATCACCAGCTGCTCTTTACAAGGATTCTCATCTAGCATGGGCTGAACTAGATATAACATCATAATAGGTACTTTTTTTTTTCTTTTCCAAGTGCAAATGCATGGTATACACTAGTTAGCTTAATCCTTAGTTTGTGTTTTGTTTCTGTTTTGGTGATTCATTTTCTGGGATGCAGGTTCATGACCATGTGGTATATATTAAGAGATTTAATGTTCTGTTTTACTATACTAATACATTAATGAGCAGTAGGCATTGTGATCATCTTGATTTTTTATAAAAAAAAGCAACAAAGGGCATTTCCTAGTTTACAACATTCTTATTCTTCTTATTGCAAGATGATTTTCTAAAACATGACATTCACCCTTTAACTTATGAATGAGTTCCAGCCGTGGGATAACCATGCACAATAGTTTAAAACTACCCAATAGGCGTGCGAGGTTTATTCAAAATCAATGCTTCATTCCTCTAGATATCTGAATAATAATTAGTATTAAAATAGTTTTCAATCGTAATAACAACAATAATTAATTTACACAAAGAAAACTGGCTTTTCTCCAAAAGTATATAATATAATATCTCTAAAGGGCCAATTAAATTTAATGTATTCAATGGATCCGTCAATAGATCTTTCCATAGTAACTCAAAAATTTCAATTTAGTTAGACTAAACAAGTTTGCAAAGTTTTCATGTCTTTCCAGTGCATCAATTATGAGCACCCCAGAAAAACAATGTGGTATTTGACAACCGATTGCATGTCCACAGAGTGTGAACTCCCTAACATTGGAAGAACTCAAAACACAATTGCATTATAATATCAACCACAGCAACTGATGCTCGAATATCAATAAACAACTTTAATATCCTCATAAAACATAACAAACTTTTATATCTTCAAATAACAACACATAATGATGTTCTTTACTTATGATTTCAAGTGCAGTAGTAATTCAAATATCAAACTCATGATTCAAATATATAAATGAACAGGGACTCATAATAAATGCAACATAATATAATGACATCACTTTATTGATATAAACTACTTCGACCACCTGCCTTGCTACTTGTACCTGAAAATTGAGAACGACAAATTCATAATCTCAACAACCTAATAAGCAATAAAAAAAATCATTTGAACCACACAAAATTTTAAAATCATATATGAACAAACAATCTTAATTGAAATATGTTTTTAGAAGAGGTGAAAACATATATTTAAATTGAACGAAATTAGGCAGATGCTTTCTTATGTTTGATTAAATTAAGAAAATAAGATATATAGGCAAATGAATGACAACATATTGGTTAAAGTCTAACTCCTCCATTGCTCTTAAACTAAGCACAACTTTAACCGTTGTATCATGCGTGTGGAAATTACCTACCAAAAGTGGTAAACCAAAAACTTATTGTCTAAAAGAATTGGTTTTGTTACGGTGTGTGTGATGACTTAGACTATTAAAGATAACAGTTCTATCGTATTAATTTTAAATTACTAGGCAATCATAAAATCAGCTCAAGCTACACTAAATATGTGTAAACAATAGAAGAGAAAAGCTCATGCCTGACCTTAGTTCCTTCTTGAGAAAGTTGATTTCAGTCTTCGAGAGTACACAACTGCCTTAACATATATCGAATCATATATTTTGTCAATTGATCAGAAATAAACAATTCTTATGGTTTGCTTGATAATAATGGTGCCAATGATCATCCAAAAGCCAGTTATGAATACCATTGCAAGACTGAAGTTGGGTGCCTGATGGAATTTTTCCAAACAAATTGTTGTGCGATACATTCAAATAGGCCAAGAAGTTCAAAGTTGATATGCTTGAAGGAATGGTACCAAACAAATTGTTCTCTGACAGATCCAGTGATTTGAGCTGTTTCATGTCAACTATGTTTTCTGGTATCCTTCCATTAAAAAGGTTGCCAGAAAGATTTAAAAAATTAAGCCCTTGTGGTTTGGTCATTTTGTCGGGCAATTCACAGAAAAGCTTATTCTTTAATAAATCCATGCTTGTGACTAATGATAGAACCTTGGAGTATTCTATTTGGAGGCCCTTTGCGAGTATCATGAGAGATTCCCAGTATGCAAAGATGGGATTCCTACTTAGCCTAGTAGAAAAATCATGTTCCAAAAGAACAGAAAGTGATTCATTGTGATTTATGACTGCCATGGCTTTGAAATCACCAAAAGAATGAGGAATGCAACCTAATAGATTGTTGTGCGCAAGGTCCAGGATCTGAAGAGAGGAGAGTTTGACAATTGTTCTGGAATGATACTTTCAAAATAATTTGATCTCAAGCGAAGGACTTTTAAAGATGAAGATTTCTCCCATCCATGTTGGTATGATACTTGAGAGTTTGTTTTCACCAAGGTTGAGAGTGATCAACTTGTTGGCTATTTTCAAAGACAAAGGGAGATCTCTGGAGAAGCCATTGTTTCTCAAATGTAAGGATCGTAGATTGGTGAGAGACACAAGGGCATCAGGAATTTTACTAGTGAAATTATTGTTAGTTAAATGAATAATTTGCAATGCTGATGCTGAATTCCAACATTTGGGAAGTGGCCCAGACATATCATTATTAGATAAATCAAACAATTCCAATGTAGTAATGTTGCAGATGAATGATGGAATGTTGCCATTAATATGATTATTAGATAAAGCGACAACATGAATGCCATTAGCATCAGAAAAGTGAGAAGGAATAGACCAAGAGAATGAGTTGTTGTTGAGATAGATACCAAGTAAATTAGGCGGATCAAGCTCAGGTAAAGGGCCTTTAAATCTGTTTGAACTCAAATCTATGATAAAGAAAGTGTAATTTTTCAAAGAAGTTGGTAGCCTCCCCTCCAAATTGTTGTTTGATAGATTGAGAAATAATAGAGAAACAAAACTTGTATCCCAAAACAATGCTGGGATGTTGCCTGAAATTTCAACATCTGATAAGCAAAGGTCAGCTAATTATGTCTAAGTTTTAAGCCAAGTGGGAAAAATGTGAACTAGTTTCCAAAAAAACATTTTGATATCACTGCAATTAAAAGAAGGCTTCTAATTCTCACTTACTTTCAGTTACAACGAGTTGTAGGAGAAGTCCATATATTCCAAGTTTATTAGATTAATGACAGGGGCCGGAAAGTGCACGGGTTGTCGCAGTAATAAAGTACACCGGTGAGAGGGTAGTCGAATCCACAGAGAGTAGGAATTAAAGACAACTGTTCACTTCAACCGTTTACTCTGTCGAATCCATGGTCCCAAACCTAACGTCAACCATGACTAGCTCAAACACTATGCCCCGGCATTAGGCTTTACTTCAACCGTTCACTCTGTCGATCTCTCAACTAAGTCCCAGTGGAGTCCATCGTCCTAAGCCTCACACTACGTGGAACTGCTTAGCATTATAGGGATTCCAAGTGATAGACTCTATCCCTAACTATAGTTCTAACCCTTTGGTCCAAGCTAAAGAACCCTAGTCTCAGTTAAGTCCCAGCACTAGGATTCACTACTACCCTTCACTCTATTGCTCGCGCAACTAAGCTCCAAGAGAGTTCATCTACTAGCACTTCACTCTACTTTGACTGCTAAGAACTCTTGGAACACGGAAGTAGGAAAAATCACACCGGAGGGGAAAGGGGACGTTTCGCTACCTCACGACTCACCCTCTCGACCCTCTCTAATCTTGAGTAGTCTAATCCTATAAAGTTATCACACCTTCAAAAAATAACCTAGAAGATTCTCAACCCTAGTGTCATGGCTAAGGGAAAATCAATACAATAAGCAATCAATATTGGAACTCAATTAAAAGCATCAATTAAGAAAGCATAATAAAAGTCATTGAAACAATGTCATCCTAGGGTTTACAAGTCTGAATACCCACACGGGATTTAGCTCTCCATGGAGCTATACAAATCCATCAATGTATATAAATCGACAAGAATAATAAACATAGATGAAACCCCCTTGTGATGCGTGGTGATGGTCTTGCGAGGCGGCTCCGTCCACTCCACCAAGCCCTTGGTCAGGCCTAGTACACACCTCGCCGGATTGGTGCCGATGAAAGCTCCCCCAATAGCTATCTTCCAATGGACTTCATTGTTGATGCCTTAGATGTGCTCCAAACGTCCACAAAATCTTCTCCAAACCGTAGCCACGAGCCCTCCAAAGATTGGATACAAGATCCTCAAAAGTCCTTTAAATAGTTTCAGTTACGGCTATAAAACAGGCTAAAATCGAGCATCCACACAGCCATGTAGAATTTCCACATGCCTGTATGGATTCACTGGAATTGGTTTTCTGGCGTACAATGAACAATAAACTGCTACAATAATTGCTGCAGTGAATTACAACTATAACTGCTACAGTACTCACGCATAAAATGTTCCATATTTCATGTTCGTCATCGAGGCCGTTGAATTGGGCACACAATCAACGATAGATCATGTCAATTGCTTCATTTCTCCTGATTGGTGAAGTTCTCCAATGCTACACGAGTTAGACTTTTATGACTGTGACTATCTTTATGCCCCTCCAACAGAGGTTAGCACACACCCACAAGTCTATAACTCGTGCCTTGTTCCTTGTTTGGTCCAAGAACTCCCCAACAACGGTGAACATGACCTAATTTTGCTCTTTCTTCTCTAAGTTTACTCCACAACCCTATATGAACAAAAGAACACAAATACACAACAATTAATGATAAAATCTAAGAAAAGTAATGCTCAATGTAAGAAAATAATACTTCGTATTACTTAAACATGAGCACTTATCAATTAACAAAATGAGATTCTGTTAAAGAACCCATCAAAGAATTTGAAGAGAGATCAAGTTCTTTCAGTTTAGATAATTTGCCTATATTCCTTAGAATTGTTCCATTCAGCATGTTGTTTCCCATACGCAATGTTTCTAGGCCCTGCTTTCTCTCTAAAGTAGAGCCATCCTTGTTTTTCCTGCAGTTAGACAATCCATCAATAAGATCATCAATGCCTCCACTGATAAAATTGGTTATAAAATCTAAGATCTGTAACTTGCAAAAGTTACCCATGCCTTTTGACAATTTGCTATTGAGTTTATTTCCAGCCCCATAAAAATCTTGCAATAGTGTGAGATTACCAAAGGATTCGGGAATCACTCCAGTGAACATATTAAATGACAAATCCAAGTATTGCAGTCTTCTTAGATCCCCAATGCTTGCCGGCATCAATCCCTAAACCTGGTTTTTGGACACATCAAATGACCCCAACTTCTGTAGCCTTCCTATGCTCCTTGGTAGTTTTCCAAAGTTTTTATGAGATAAATCAAAGTAAACTAAATTTGTAAGATTGTTCAGAAATTCTAGAATGCTTCTATTGAGTTTATTTCTTGACAAATCAAGTCTGTCCAAGGTACCAAGATTTCCCAAGGACTCTGGAATCACTCCACCAAAATTGTTTTCAGACAAGCTCAAAGTTACCAATGGTAACAAGTAACTTGCCAGACAAAGGACAAGTAGAAAGATCAAGATAGACAAGGCTAGTGAGATTAAATAACCATTGAAACAGAGTGATGTTCAGGTTATAATTCTCAGAGAGATCAAGCACACCAAGAGATGTGAAGTTGAGATGGTGAAGCAGAGCAATATCATGAATACCATCAGCTTAGCGTTGAGCATTAGAGAGTTTCTAAACAAGAAGAGAAGGGGGATATTAATGCCATGAAGCCAATGAGGCACATAAGAAAGGTCCACTCTAGTCAAGTCAAGGTGGTGCAAGGATGTCATTCCAGAGAGCCAATGGAAGCCATTTGCTTGCAGAGGGGGAGACCAATTATAATAAGATGAGCCAAGATCAAGGTAACGTAAGAGTGATAGGTTTCCAAGGGTATGAGGAATGATTCCACTGAATCGGGCATAAGAGAGGTTAAGGTACTGAAGATTAGCAAAAGAGCTAATGAAATCTGGGTTGGGGAGTTATTGAAGTTGTTCATGCTCAAATCCAAGTGCCTTAAATGGTGAAGCTGAATGAGAGGAGAGCACAACTTACTTGGTGGTATGGAATCATAATTTAAGAAAATATAATAAGGATATTGGAGGTCAAGCTTGGTGACATGGCCGGTTGCATGGTTGTAAGACACTCTTCTCCAATGGCAGTAATCATGACGAGTCCAAGATGAGAGAAAGCTTTTGTTGTTGCTGTTGCTGCTCCATATGCCTGCTTTAATTCTGAAAAGGGCTATCTTTTATCTTTCAATGCAGCTTATACCGTAGACATAACAAGGAGGGAATGTTGAGAGAACAAGGATGGTAGATAAAACAAACGGTAAGAGACAAGCCATGAGATCCAAGAGGGTAACTCTTACAAGTGTCTATAGAGAAGTTGATGCATGGGATAGAAGAAATGCACTCCTTATATAAGCTGATTTATTTCGAGGGGCTTTTAAATATAAGCTTGTCCTTCTCTGAAAGTAGGGCATGCTCATCTCTGTACTAACCGTGTCAACTTATTTGTTATGCTAGAGATGTCTAATTCTCAAGGAAGCGTTGGACTTAGACTATATTTAGGCTGATGGTACACATAACGCGTTTGATTTAAACCATTTCATTTTTTTTTATAAAATGGATAAACCATGAATTTATTAAAACTGAAAGGGGAAATGATACAAAGCAAACAAAGAAGATAGAAGAAAAGTCTGAAGGCTCTCACAAGAGGTGAGGCCCTAAACTGCTAGAGAAGACAGATAAACAGATAGAAAACAAACAGAGCATAGAAGCCTAGAAGACAAGAGTTACCCACTGAGAGGATAGGTCTGCATAGGCAGGAAAAGGATTAACCTACTCCAAAGCAAGATGCTGATCAGGTTGGCCTGTTTGGATGGTTGTCCTAGCGCTTATGAAATTAAGTGAGCGCTTAATCTTCTGAGAGGCCTCCTAATTGTCTGCCATAGATGAAAATAAAAAAATAAGCATATTAGCAATCTTAACCAAGGTAGAGTGAATAAGTAATGCAATAAATTGAAAAATGCGACTATTCCTTTCCAACCAAATATTCCACATGATGGCACGTGAAATAAGGTCCCAGAGAGAACAGTTCTGGGAGTGCAAGGAAATAATCCAAGCAGTCCAAATCTCAGAGATGGAAAGTGGTAATGAATGACTTTCAAAAATTAAATGACACATAAAATGGCCCTAATTTATAATTTGAAACATCTTAAAGGTACAGTGGAAATCTTCCATCCAAAAGATCCAAACTTCAAGTAGGATCCAAGCTATTTTCCATGGACATGACCCTATAAGGTGTAGGGTCCAATAATTAATTAGTTCACTTGACTAAACCAATTTTTTTTATTAGTTTTGCTAAGAGTTAATGTATATAAAATTTTAAAAAAAAATCTTATAGTGTTTCATAGGCGGAGAACCTTGGCCCATTAAAATATTTCATTATATATATATATATATATAAAAAACTAAAATACCCTAAAAAATACTCTTTATTTATTTTTAATTCTAACCGCCACTATTTAAAATAAAGTAAATAAAAACAATAAAATTATTATATTAAATAAAATTAATGTTAAGTGATAATAATGAATAATATAACTGACCAAACATGGATCTTCATAACATTTTTGGTTTTAAATGTTATAGTTTAGATATATTTTCTTATCGATTTATAATTATCAAATTTTTAGAATATCAATTAAAAAACAATGGTATTAATAAATTAAAAATAATAATAACAACCCTGAACAAAATGCAACCTAGTAACTACTACCTAGTGTAGTGGAATGCTATGATAATAGTGAATGGGCAGACCCAAAGTTGAAACCTTGGGTCGGTAATACTGTTGTAATACTCTGAATATACTGTAAAATATTGTAAATATTGTAGCGATACTATTTATGCACTTATCGCGGGTCCAATGTGAGAGAATGGCATTTTTCCTCCCTCCAGGGTTGTATGGAAGAGATAATTTATTAATTCAGGTTGGTTCATGAAATATTTCTGGGCATGTACATGATATGATTGTAATTGTCCCATGTGACCTCTGGCAGAGTTAATAAATCCTTAAGGGGTCGTTAAGACACCATAACTAATGCACCACTGTATCTACCTGTTCCTTAACACCCCCTTATGGAGCGGCCCTTGTCGCCCAAAACAAAAAAAAAAAATCCAACCCCCCCTCAAAATCTTAAAAAAAAAAAAGAACAAAAAAAAAGAACAAATTCCCTCTCTTCCTTGAATAGCCAAGTGCAGTGCCATAGTGCCACATTGAAATTCAACTTTAGGTTGTTTAAAGGTTGTGTCGATTGGTAAACTTTCTCTCTTTGCTCAATCTTTTCCAAGATTATGTTTTATTTTTTTTTATTATAGAGACTTATCATGCTTTTTTAGTTTGTTTTATACATAATTTAATTTTTTTAATTTTTGTTGTATTATTCATAGTGAAAAAATTGTTATCCGTTGAACAATTGTTAGATATTTGTTTGATTATTTTTTATGAAAAATTTGCTGTGAAAACTAATTGTGAAAATTTTTTATGCATTTTTTTGATTAATTGTTGTGAAATTTTTTATTATTCATTAGATAATTTGTTGAATAATTGTTGTATTGAATAATTGATTATAAATTGGTGTCAAGTTGTTTTTAAATTGCATTTTCTGTTGCTTTGGTTCTTAATTGTTAGTTGAGTTAATTGTTAATTATGTAGATATGGCGAGGTTTTTTCCACCTAAACAAAAAAATTTATGAATTGACAACAGATTTTCTTTTGAAGCATGCATTGCAGCACAAAAAAATAATTTTTGAAATATAGATTATTATAATCTTAAGTTTGAATTAATGTGATTTTTAAACATTTATAAATTTTAAAAAATTAAATTCAATACCCCCTTAATTTTGTTTCTAGTTTTGTTAGTGTAGTATAAGCGTACATCTAGGTCCTTTGTAGAGGTGTTTGTTTAATAAAGAATCTGAGATTGAAGCCCAAAAACTCAAGATGAGGGCACAGGTGTGTTGAAGTATTAACTTCATGCCTGTGTACACCTCTGACTTCTCTAAATAGGGTTGCATATTGTCTATTTATAAAAAAAATATAAGTGCACATCAAAGCAATAATAGATTAAAGTCGTCAATGACATTTAAAAGTTTCTACTATTTTATTAGATTCAAATAACAAATGCAAAAAGGGTTCATAGCCCAGCGGCGTTAGTTGCACTACATAAAGTGTTCGTGGGGGATTTAAAAAGTTCCAAATCTACAGGGCCCAAGTACTAAATTAATGTTTAACATGTGGGTCACTTTGTGGGGGTTGTATCTCTCTCTACCAAAGTTGCATGGCAAGGGAGATTTATTAGTTCATTATGATTCCTGCAAATCTTGTGAAGATTTTAGTAACATAATTGGTTTCTTCTACATACAGTAAAATCTGCAAAGGCACAATGATGAATAGGCCCGAAATTACTGTTTTGTCACTTAGTATTTCAGAAAATTAATAGAAAATCTACTTCGAGGTTTAGTTTCAGAATGAGGTAATTATTTTATCAACAGGTTTCTATGAGAAAAAAGATTTAGAGCTGATCACACATTGTGTGAGGGAACTCTTTATATTGAATTTAGGTTGCAGATTTTGTGAGGTTAAATAATGTGAATACAATGAAGTCATTGGGGTATTGCGGAGAAAGTGAACCATATTTTAAGGATACCAACCCCCATGCACAACATCCAAGTTGAACTCCAGTTCTGTGTATCTTACTGAAGATTTTTCTCCAAAGGTGTGCATCTAACTATATGGCTTGATGGTACTTACAGAAAAATTTTCTCCAAAAATTTCCTCTTATTTTCAACTTTTGTTCATGAATTAACTTAACTACTCCTGCTAATAAAATCTATGGCATCTATGTAGTTGGTTGATTTTGAAAGGTGGAAACCCATTGTTTCAAAACCAGACATAAGTGGTTCTCTGTCATCAATGGCCTACCTTATCATCGATTCATGGATTCCATAGAAAGACGACATATGGATGTTCAGGGCAACACATTCTCTTTTAGGTAATCAGTGGAAGGCTTTCATATTGCAGACATAGAGGGTGCTCATTAGATTGGGTAAAATGCTTTAATATAACAGACATCAAAAATTGACAGCAGAAAATGTCAATTATTGACAGAAATCATTCTTCATTTACTTACAGATCTTCCGTTTTAATGCAGCATTACTAAGAAGACAATCTATTTTCATATTATCATCTGACGATTACTGAATTGTTGTTGCAGGCTATGGAGTATCTTCAAAAACCCGAGAAGATGAGCCAAATTGCAGAACCTCAGCTGCAAAAAGTCAAGCATGATGATCTCTCTGTAGTACGCAATACAATTAGTATTTGTATTGATCCTGAAGTGTCTAATAAGACTTCCATGGAAAAAAAATAGTTGGAGGATGGAATTGAGACCTCAACAGCTACTCTTTACAAGGACTCTCGTCTGGCATGGGCTGAACTGGCCTTAACATCATAATAGGTACTCTTTTTCTTTTCTAAGTGCATATGCAAGGTGTACACACATGTTAGCTTATTCCTTAGTTCGTGCTTTGTTTTGGTTTTGATGATTCATTTTCTGGGAAGCATATTCATGACCATGTTGTATAAGCTAAGAGATTTCATATCCTATTTTACTATATTGATACGGTAATGATCTCTAAGCATTGTGATCATTTTGATTTTTTATAGATAAGCAATAGAGGAGCATTTCTTGTTCCCATTATTATTATTCTTTTGACTGCAAGATAATTCCTGGACATGTGACTTTCACCCCGGAACTGTGGAATGGACTCAAAGTGTGAAACAACAATGTACTACTCTTACATAAAACTAGCCCGTAAGCATTTAAGGTCTATTCAAATCGACACCACATTCCTCTAAATATTTGGCAACAATTATTAATATAGTTTGCAATCATAATGACAATATTTAGTTTATACAAAACTGACTTTTCTTCAAAAGTTTATAATATATATTTCAAAATACACAATGAAATTCAAAGTATTTAATAGATCCATCCATAATAGCTCATAATTTGCAATTCCATGCTTGCTAGGCCAATTAGCAACCAGTAGTAGACATTTAGGTAGACTAAACAAGTTTGCAGAGTTTTTAAATCTTTCAAGTACATGAATTATGAATACTCACTTATAACAACATTGCAGTGTGTGACCAATGAGGACATGCCCACAAAGTGTGAACCCCATAATGTTGAAAGCACTCAAAACAAGCTTTTATACTCACATTGTAACATTAATCACATGAACTAATGGATAACTTTAATATCCTCAAATAACATAACAACATGTTATATCTTCAGACAACATATAATGATGTTCTACACCTTGCAATTTCAGATTCAATAATACTTCAATTACAAGCTTATGATTCAAATACAAACTGAACAAAGACTCATAACAAAAGCAACATAATACATTTCCATCACTTTATTGATATAACTAGTTAGGCCAACCAACGTGTTACTTTGGACCTGAAAATTGAGAACATCAAATTCATAACCTTGACAACTCAAACAAAACCAAATAGATATTATTTTAACCACACAAAATTTTTAATATAATATATAAAAAATCTTACTTAAATATTGATAAGTGCTTGTGTTATAGTATCGCGAAGCGCTATTATCTTACATTAAGCATACCTTTTATCAGGTTTTATCACTAAATGTGTGCATTGAAGGTATTGTGGAGCCTAATTGGAGAAGAAGAATGAAATTAGGTCGCGTTCGCCAATGTTGGGATGTTCTCGGACCAAGCAAGGAACGAAGCACGTATTTGGACTTGTGGATGTGTGCCAACCTCCTTTGGAGGGGCACAAAGGCAGTCACATTGACAACAAGTCCAATCCGTGTTACTTAGGAGAATTTCGCGAAAGAAGAAGACTTGAAGCAATCGGCGCGACCTACCGTTGCTTGTGTGCCCAAGTAATGGCCTCGATGAAGAACAATGAACCCGGGAGGTGTTTCGGCAAGTTACAATCCTGTTCAGCTGAAGATTAGAGTTCCAGAGAAGTCACACGGGCGTGTGGAAATTCCACACGGCCGTGTGAACCAGTTTCCAGCCAGACAGAGAAGTCACACGGGCGTGTGGAAATTCCACACGGCTGTGTGTTTGTGCAATTTCAGCCATCCAGTGAAGACACACGGGCGTGTGGAAATTCCACACGGCCGTGTGAAATTAATTTTTCAGCCGAGACATAAGCTTCACACGGGCCTGTGGAAATCCCACACGGCCGTGTGAAGCCCCCGATAAGTCTAATTTTAAAGCTGCGATTCAACATTATAAAAGGGGATTTTTGCAACCTTTTGAGGCATCTTTCGACCTATCTTTTCCCCAACTTTCTGGAGTGCGGCTAGGGTTTCGGAGAGGATTTCGTGGAGGTTCTAGCGCGTCGTCGGCATCGATTTCGAGGTTCGACGTTTGCACAAGACCACGGCCACACCAATTCGAGGGGGTTTTTCATTGATGTCTATGTTTTATGCTTTATTTCTCACATTGATGAACATGTATAGCTCTATGAGGAGCTAAACCCCTCGTGGGGTATTCGGACTTGTAAACTTTAGGGTTTCTTATGTTTCTTTGACATTGATTATTATGCTTTCCATCGTTGATGAATAAAATTGAGTTTTTAATCTTGATTATCCTTTCATATTGTTTTCCCTTAAACGTGACATTAGGGTTGAGAGCAATCTAGGCTTTCCTTTGGATGTGTGACAACTCCTATAGGATTAGACTACTCAAGATTAAAGAGGGTTGAGAGGGAGAGTTGTGAGGTAGCAATGTACCCCTTTCCCCTTCGATGTGATTTCTCCCTACCTCCGATTCCTTGATTTAATAGCGGTCGAAATAGAGTGAAGCAATAGGTAGATAAACTCTCCTAGGGCTTAGTTACGCAAGTAATAGAGTGGAGGGTTGTAGTGAATCCTATTTGCTGGGGCTCAATCTAGACTAGGGTTTTTCCACCTGGACCAAAGGGTTAGAATTACGTATAGGAACAGGTTTAATCACTAGGAATCCCTAGAGCATAATGCAACTCCAAATAGTGTGAGGTTTAGGCAGATGGACTCCCCTGGGGCTTAGTCATCTAGGTGACAGAGTGAAGGGTGTTTTGAATCCTAATACCGGGGCATAGTGTTGGAGTTAGTCACGGTTGTCCTTAGGTTTGGGACCGTGAGTCTTAGGATATCCTCGACTCAATTAACATCAATAGGAGAGTATAATATCATAGTCTTGCACTTGAAACATAGACCCTAGAGGTAGCTTGTCCGGATACCCCCCTTTTATTCATTGTTAGTCCTTCTCGATTTTCCTACTTGCACTTCTTTCTTCCATCTCTCTATTTAGTTTATTGCTTTGCATTATTTTCACTCATCAATCTTATTATCGATCTCCGTATTTTGCTTAATTAGTGAAACCTTATATTCTATCTCCCTATTCCCTGTGGATTCGACTACCTTCTCACCAAGGTAAATTTATTACTTCGACAAACCCGTGCACTTGCGGGATACACGCAAAAGGTCGTGTCAAGTTTTTGGCGCCGTTGCCGGGGAATAGGCGTTTTAGATATTTGTTTTTCACTATTTTAGCTATTCACTTCGCATTCTATTTCATATTTTCTTTACCTATCATTGTTCTTATTTTTCTTTTCTTTGTTTTCGGCTCCAGGTTATGACCCGTGGGAACCCTTCAATACTTGTTGAAGGAGACCCAGACATTGGAAGAAGAACACAACGTAAAGGGAAAGAACCTGCACAAGAAGCATCAAATCAAGCCGATATTGAGACAGAAGGGTCAGAGACAATGGCAGAACAGAACGAGCAGCGAACGTTGTCCGATTTTGCTAGACCCGCAGTTATGCGGACCCAATCAAGCATCGTGAGGCCCCCAATTACAGCAATGAATTTCGAATTGAAGCCATCGTTCATTCAGATGTTGCCACAGTCCGCACAGTTTAATGGGTTGGCCGATGAAAACCCTAATAGTCACATAGAAAATTTCTTGGAAGTGTGTGACATGTTGAAGATAAATGGAGTGACGGACGATGCAATTCGATTGAGAGCCTTCCCATTTTCATTGAAGGGAAAAGCAAGGCATTGGTTGCACTCATTACCGAGAGCCTCCATTACTACGTGGGAGGAAATGGCCGAGGCATTCTTGGCTAGATACTTTCCACCGGGAAAATCTGCAAGACTCTGGAATGAGATATCATCCTTTGTTCAGATGGAATTGGAGTCTCTATTCGAGACATGGGACAGGTTCAAAGAGCTCCTTCACAAATGTCCGCAACATGGATTTCCCGAGTGGATGATTATTCACACATTTTACAACGGGTTGAATCTGAGTACAAAGTAACTCTTAGATGCGGCGGCCGGAGGGACTCTTGGAAGCAAGACTCCCGGTGAAGCTAGGCACCTTGTAGAAGAGATGGTTATGAATAGCTATCAATGGAACTCAAGGGATAGAAAGAAGGTTGCCGGACTTCATGAAATTGATGCGGTTACATCCTTGGCGGCACAAGTCGAGTCATTGAGTAAGAAGTTAGACTCCCTAACTTCACCAAGAGTTGCGGCCATAACTACATGTAACGGTTGTGGAGGAGGACATGCTTCAAGTGATTGTCCTATTGCCATAGGAGGTACTAGTGCGGTGGAGCAAGCCGACTTTGTTGGAAACACGTATAGAGGGCAAGGCCAAGGCAACCCGTATAGTGGTACATACAATCCGAGATGGAAGAACCATCCGAACTTCTCTTGGAGCAATCAAGGACAGTCACAATAGAACAAAAATAGTGCACCACCGGGATTTCAAAGTCAACAAGCTCCGAATTTAGAAAGCCGAGTGACCGGGTTGGAGGGAAAGATGACTGACCTAGAGAGAGCCCTCACACGGTTCGTTTCCTCTTCGGATGCAAGGTTCCAATCGGTGGAAGCTACTCTTCGCAATCACACCGCCTCCCTACACAACTTGGAGAACCAAGTAGGGCAAATTGCGAAGACTTTGGCGGAGAGACCTCAAGGTAGTTTGCCTAGCAATACGGAGACCAACCCAAGAGAACAACTAAAGGCAATTACCTTGAGAAGTGGTAAGGAGGTTGAGAGGCATCTCCCTCTTGAGAAGACTAAAGACTCACCCGAAGTTGTGGGAGTAGAGGATGGAGCACCAAAGGAGAAAGAGGTGGCACCCCCACCTTACAAGCCGAGAATTCCCTATCCTTCACGATTGAAGAATGACCAAGACAATGAGCAATACAAGAAATTTCTGGGTGTCTTCAAGCAATTGCACATCAACATCCCATTCGCGGAAGCATTAGCCCAAATGCCCAAGTACGCGAAGTTCTTAAAAGACCTCTTGACCAATAAGAGGAAGTTAGAGGAAAGTGCATCCGTCATCCTCAATGCAAACTGTTCGGCAGTGCTACAGAAGAATATGCCAAGCAAGAGGAAGGACCCCGGAAGTTATATCATACCGTGCAATGTTGGTGATATGGGTGAGGAGATGGCACTAGCCGACTCGGGGGCAAGCATCAATGTCATGCCCTACACGTTCTTCCAAAAGCTAGGCTTGGGCGAGCCTAGACCTACCCGGATGACACTTCAGCTTGCGGATAGATCGGTGAGGCATCCGAGGGGTATTGTTGAAGATGTGTTGGTGAAAGTGGATAAGTACATTTTCCCGGTCGACTTTGTAGTGCTCGATGTAGACGAGGATGTCGAGCTGCCGCTGATCCTTGGGAGGCCGTTCTTGCGCACTTCCAAGGCTTTGATAGACATGGACGGTGGCGAGCTCACACTTAGGGTTGGAGACGACAAGCTCACTTACCGCCTCGTCGAAGCCATGCGACATTCTCTTGATTTTGATGATGCTCTATATTATCTTGATGTCACTGATGATTGTATTGATGAATATATGCAGGATATGTTTAACTCGGATCCATATGAAGGGTGGCCGGACCAAGACATGGAGACTGAAGAGGAAGAAGTGCTCGCACTTGGTTCAGTTGAAACAGACATCAAGAAGGAGAAGGAATTTAGGAAGAAAATCCTTCGGAGATTGAAGAGGTCGAGACGTCGCCACAAAAAGAACCCTAACAAGAAAGGGGATGAGCATTCACGGAGTAAGGGTGTTTCACCCGTGTGCGGTAACAAACTCGATAACTCTCCCTCTACCATGCAACGATTATGCAATGCTTGTTTTCAAATTGTAGGGAAGAGGGCAAACTCCATTCATGAACCTCCGTAAGGTAAGACAGGTACGTCAAGCTAAGTGACGTTAAACAAGCGCTTCTTGGGAGGCAACCCAAGCATTTTATAGTTTTCTAGTACTTAGTTTAGGTTTGGATTGAATAAAAGTCTTAGCAATGGTGTCCCAATTTTCATGTGCATATGCTGAGTTTTCATGTGGACTTTCGATTATTTACGTGTGCCTTAACGTTAATTGACGAAGTTTGAGTCGGTTGAGTGTGTTTTCTGTAGTTTTTGGTCGTATTTGTATGTTGTACACAGGTTCTAAGTGTTCTAAAATTGTTTCTGAAATTTTCTGAAGAGCCTGTAAAATTTTTTTAAGTAAACCAGAGAAAACACACGGCCGTGTGGAATTTCCACACGGCCGTGTGTCACCATTCAGAACTCAACCAGAGAGGGCACAAGGGCGTGAACCTGCCCCTGTGAACACCCTCAGGAGGAGCACGCGGCCGTGTGTTATTGCCACACGGCCGTGTGGAACCCTGCAGAACTCCAACTCTTTTTCTTGACAGTCCACAGGGGCGTGTGTGTGCCCCTGTGAGTGCTACTGTGTCAAGGCACACGGCTGTGTGGAATTTTCACACGGCCGTGTGACAACTCTGCAGGAATTCCCTTTCATCCCGAGAAACCACAGGGGCGTGTGTGAGCCCCTGTGGGAGAGCTTGTCAAGGCACACGGCCAACACTTAGGTTTTTCTCGGGCGAGTCAGAGAGGCCACAGGGGTGTGTGGGTACCCCTGTGGCCGGCCTTGTGTTCTTGGCCAGGTTAGGCACACGGCCGTGTGGCTTGGTCACACGGCCGTGTGGCTTGGTCACACGGCCGTGTGAATATTTTCAGAGACCGTCTGAACTTTCCCGTGAGCTCACAGGGGCGTGTACCAGCCCCTGTGGATATCCCTGTGAAGGCACACGGCCGTGTGGGGTAGTTCAGAGAGTGACCAGAGTGCACACAGGGGCGTGTGTTGGCCCCTGTGAACCCTAATTTCATAGGCACACGGCCGTGTGGATGGTTCACACGGCCGTGTGAATTCCCAGAATTTCAAAAGCCGCGCGTTTCTCATTTAGTTTTCACTTGTGCCTTTGAATGCTTTCACTCTAAACTCTTTTGGACCTTCTCCGTTGCTCTCCTGACTTTCTCTGAGGATTTTTGGGGATCGTATTCGAGTTTTCCGGCCGTATTACTTTGTTTTTCATCTTCACCGCCGGTGAGACCTTCAGTTCCTTTTTCTTCGTCAATTCTTGATTCAATTCGTTCTTTTATACAATTTTGCTTGGTTTGAATGTTTACATTACATACAAGCATGCTTAGAATGAAATTAGAACGAATTTAGATGTAAATTGTGGATTTTTAGCCCCACGGTCGTGATGCTTTGCCCGTCAGAAACTCCACACGGCCGTGTGGAATTAACACATGGCCGTGTGGATTTCTGCAGATTGGTTATTTTGAACTGTTTTTGATTGTTTTCTTTTCCAATCTTACAGGAATGTCTTCTAGACCCAGGAAATTGACAGGGAAGCGTCCCCGTGAGTCCACACCTCCTCCGGCAGAGATAGAGTTCAGTATAACCGAGCATCAGGTTCGGTTCAAGCGTTTATCAGGACTCCATTTTGGACAGACGAGATATTTGGATTTGAGTATAGTGAGGAATATTCAGGGGGGAGACAGCGTCGCAGATGAGATTGGCGAGCTGCTCTCAGTCGGTAGCTGGGAGAGATTGATGGTTATCAGGGACTCGATGATCCGACCGCTCACGCTGGAGGTACTATCTTCATTTGAGTTTGACCGAGGGTACGACAGTTTCACCGAGGATACGACTATTCAGTTCAGAGCCCTCGGTCGACATTTCACGCTGAGTATGACCCAGTTCTCGGTGTTGATGGGTCTATATGATGAGGCATACACTGAGACAGAGGAGTACTCATTGCTCCCCATAGACTACCCGGGTACCTTGACACCGCAGCAGGCGTATAGCAGACTTTGTGGTCAGGGTCAGTACGAGCCGGGTGTCTCCAAGGCTTCATGCCTTTCTCGACCTGCCTATAGATGTCTACACACAGTTATGAGCAGATCTATTAGTGGCAGGGGAGACAGTACTGGTGTTTTGAGTCGCCAGGAGCTTCTCTACTTGTATTCGATGGTGGAGAGTGAGCCACTCCACCTGGGGCACATTGTGGCCGACTACATTCGCCATCAGGGCCAGTACCCCAGGGTAGGAGTTATCTTTGCAGGCCCCTACATCACCAGACTTATCATTGGCCTGGGGCTCAGAGATGGAGTCAGGGGAGCAGAGAAGACGAGTGTACCAGTTCCCCTGGGCACAGATACCTTGAGGATGATGGGTATGATCCGCAGAGGAGGATCAGGGACGTATACCTGGACCATACCCCAGACGGAGCAGACTCAGGGTACACAGGCAGCTTTAGAGCCACCCCCGACGGATACACAGACCGAGGTACCCCCCACCGCGCCGGAGCCACCTCCGGTGCGGATGTTTTCACCGTCTCGAGGCCAGGACAGACTGGAGCGCCTCGAGAGCGCAGTGGGGATCCTACAGACCGAGGTGGCCGAGGTTAGGGCCACACAGATTACACAGCACCAGGAGGTGATGGCGCAGTTCCAGAGCTTGCGACAGATCTTCGAGCAGATTGTCGCCTCCTCCTCCTTCGTGGTCCGACCTCGGGTTTCTCCTCCACCACCTTCTCCCCCGACATCAGCCGATCCACCAGCAGATCCAGATCCTCCAGCAGCACCAGAGGCCACCACTCAGGACATCGACGCTGAGGCGTCTTAGATTTTAGATTCTTTTCTTTTATTTGTCATTTCTGTATATCTTTACTTTATTTTGGACTTGTAGTACTCAGAAAGGATTCTCCTTCTGAGTATAGCTTTTATTTTGCTTTTTATTTTTGTCTCGAGTTGTATTCATTGCTTTACATTTTATATACTCGAGTTTTATTGAGCTTTACTGAACCCTCGTTTATGTGTGCGCAGATGGTCTTGGATATAAGGATTTTGAGGAATAGTCATTCACACGGTCATGGGATCGTGTGTGCTCCATAAACCATTGAGACTCAACTCTCAATGACCTAGCTACATCAAACGCAACACTTGGAGTTCAGGGGAGTAATGTTTCAATTGCCATTTCCACACTAATTGCTTTTATCTTTTTCACTTATTATTGTGCTTATATGCGTACATTGAGGACAATGTACATCTTAAGTGTGGGGGGGAGTTCACATTGCACACACCTTTACTTGTGCGTTCAATTGTTTATGCTAATGTAGCCTATGGCGGTTCACCTTAGTTGTAATGGTTGTATTCTCATAGTTTAGGAGAATTTTCAACATTGTATCCTATCATGCTCTAGTTTTCACTTGAATTTTAGGGAATTTTTGCTCGAATCATCTTAGTACACAACTTACTCTTAGAATCTTTTGGAAACTCAATCTTGAAGTTTTTAAGGACAAGTTTATCATCGTTCTTAGTTTTACTTTGGAAAATGCATTTAATCTAAAAAAAAAAAAAAAAAAAAAAGGTATATGAGTTTGTAAATATTAGCTTTGATTTGATTATGCATTTGGGGTGGAGAGCTACCTCCTATGATGTATGAAGCTACTCTCATAAGTCGGATACATGTTATGCCCTAATGAGAGAAAGAGCTATCTCATGGGAAGCGTGAAAGCTACTACCCCGGTAGAAAGAGCTACCTCCTCGAAAGAGTGAAAGCCACCTTTGGCGGCCGCCTAGGAAAGGGCTACCTTCAAGGATGTGTGAAGCTACTACTTCTTAACTTATTTTTGATCTTTGTATATAAATAAGTCCTTTTTAATCAAAGTTTGAGGAGTACTCGTTGGTTCTCTTGAGTAAGATCGCACACACCAACACATTTTCGAGTTTTCATCTTTTTTGATTCAAGTTTTTAGCTAGAGTATTGATAACCTTATGCAATGTTTTAATTTCCCCTTACTTGTAGAATGCTTCTTTTGCATACTTTTGGTGAATCTAAGGCTAAGCACTTTCAATTGTTCTTCCCAAGTACTTCCACGTTCTATTTTGCTTGAGGACAAGCAAAAGCTTAAGTGTGGGGGGGGTTTTGATAAGTGCTTGTGTTATAGTATCGCGAAGCGCTATTATCTTACATTAAGCATACCTTTTATCAGGTTTTATCACTAAATGTGTGCATTGAAGGTATTGTGGAGCCTAATTGGAGAAGAAGAATGAAATTAGGTCGCGTTCGCCAATGTTGGGATGTTCTCGGACCAAGCAAGGAACGAAGCACGTATTTGGACTTGTGGATGTGTGCCAACCTCCTTTGGAGGGGCACAAAGGCAGTCACATTCACAACAAGTCCAATCCGTGTTACTTAGGAGAATTTCGCGAAAGAAGAAGACTTGAAGCAATCGGCGTGACCTACCGTTGCTTGTGTGCCCAAGTAATGGCCTCGATGAAGAACAATGAACCCGGGAGGTGTTTCGGCAAGTTACAATCCTGTTTAGCTGAAAATTAGAGTTCCAGAGAAGTCACACGGGCGTGTGGAAATTCCACACGGCCGTGTGTTTGTGCAATTTCAGCCATCCAGTGAAGACACACGGGCGTGTGGAAATTCCACACGGCCGTGTGAAATTAATTTTTCAGCCGAGACATAAGCTTCACACGGGCCTGTGGAAATCCCACACGGCCGTGTGAAGCCCCCGATAAGTCTAATTTTAAAGCCGCGATTCAACATTATAAAAGGGGATTTTTGCAACCTTTTGAGGCATCTTTCGACCTATCTTTTCCCCAACTTTCTGGAGTGCGGCTGGGGTTTCGGAGAGGATTTCGTGGAGGTTCTAGCGCGTCGTCGCCATCGATTTCGAGGTTCGACGTTTGTACAAGACCACGGCCACACCAATTCGAGGGGGTTTTTCATTGATGTCTATGTTTTATGCTTTAATTCTCACATTGATGAACATGTATAGCTCTATGAGGAGCTAAACCCCTCGTGGGGTATTCGGACTTGTAAACTTTAGGGTTTCTTATGTTTCTTTGACATTGATTATTATGCTTTCCATCGTTGATGAATAAAATTGAGTTTTTAATCTTGATTATCCTTTCATATTGTTTTCCCTTAAACGTGACATTAGGGTTGAGAGCAATCTAGGCTTTCCTTTGGAGGTGTGACAACTCCTATAGGATTAGACTACTCAAGATTAAAGAGGGTTGAGAGGGAGAGTTGTGAGGTAGCAATGTACCCCTTTCCCCTTCGATGTGATTTCTCCCTACCTCCGATTCCTTGATTTAATAGCGGTCGAAATAGAGTGAAGCAATAGGTAGATAAACTCCCCTAGGGCTTAGTTACGCAAGTAATAGAGTGGAGGGTTGTAGTGAATCCTATTTGCTGGGGCTCAATCTAGACTAGGGTTCTTCCACCTGGACCAAAGGGTTAGAATTACGTATAGGAACAGGTTTAATCACTAGGAATCCCTAGAGCATAATGCAACTCCACATAGTGTGAGGCTTAGGTAGATATACTCCCCTGGGGCTTAGTTGAGCAATCAACAGAGTGAAGGGTTGATGTGAATCCTAATGCCGGGACATAGTGTTGGGGTTAGTCACAGTTGACCTTAGGTTTGGGACCGTGTGTTTAAGGATATCCTCGACTCAATAGGCATCAATTGTAGAGCATAATACAAGTTTTGCACTAGAAGCATTAGTCCTAGGGGGTGCTTTGTCCGGGTACCCCATCGTTATATCGATTACCTCTCCTACCCTCATTATTCTTCTTGCACTCTTTTATTTTCTTTTATATCTATACATACATACTTTTCTCGTCATCGATTCCCATCCTAGCTAAATAGCGATAACACTTGTTTCTGAACACTATTCCCTGTGGATACGACTACCCACTCACCAGGGTATTTTATTACTTCGACAAGGCCGTGCACTTGCGGTACACACGCAAAAGGTCGTGTCAAATATATTCTTAAAAGAGATGATAGGACCAATGCTTTCTAAATCTTACATTATGGTGATAGCATTGCATTATCCTATGTTTGGATTGAAGTTTGGACTAATGCATTCTTATGTTTGATTGAGATAAGAAATTAAGATAGATAAGCAAACGAAAGACAATAAATTGGTCAAAATCTTGTTCCTCCTCTCCTCTTAAACTAACACAACTTGTAGAAATTATCTAACATTAGTAAAGTCATTTTTATAAAGCTTCAAAAATAAATCTCATTGTCAAGGAAGAAGCATGTTAGCAATCTTAAAGAATACAGATAGAACCGATGAACATTTTAGATTAAAAATGCGATTTTTCCGTTCAAGCAAAATATTCCAGAAGAGGCATATGCAATAAGATCCCAAAGGTTCCATTGAGTGATGTTGAGAGAAGGGATCCAGGTAGTGTAGATGTTGGCAACCGAAGACGGAAATGGTTCTAAAGCAAGAATTTGTCTAAAGAAGCCCCAAATTCGCTCCGAGAACACACAACCAATGAAATGATGATCCACCGATTCAGAATTTTTGTGACAGAGAACACATGTATCTATAGCAAAGAAATTATGACCTTTTTTTGAATAGATTGTCAAGGCTGAGGATTTTATTTTCCAAACCAAGCCAGCAAAATAAAGAAATTTTGCTAGGGGACTAAATTTTCCAAAATTGTGGGTCCAGCTGGCTACGAGTTCCTCCATCCATCAAGAATTTGTAGTAGGATATAACAGAGAATTTTTCATTTTTTTTCTAGTGGTCAAGTGTAACTATCCTCTTGTTCACCCGAGCAATCCGGGATTGTGTCCAATAATCTGGTAAATTCGTCTGAGGAAGCAGTGCGAAAAAGGTTTCCTTGAAGGTTAGGTAACATGGTGAATTGGTTTCAGGATAACCAAGAATAGTTACAATCCATGAAAAAGGTTGTCCAGAGGTCCTAGGGGTAATGTCTGTTGTACCACCTGTCGAGCCAAAAGGAAGTGCTTACACTGTTCCTAATAATTTTAGAAATACAGCTTCTAAAAGATGGTAGGATGGTGTTGATTCCTTCCCAGAAGAAAGATTTGTTCCTAGGAGGGTTCTGGAAAAGAATCCTAGGTGGCTTTTTAATTGAGTAGTTGGCGTGAACAATCTTGGACCAACAACTATTTGGGTTTGTTGTAAGTTTCCACCACCATTTCCTAATTAAAGCTTTATTAAATTCCTGTAGATTTAGGATTCCCCAACCACCCATTGGACGGGGCTGACAGATCCTGTTCCAAGCGATCAAATGGGTTCCACTAGAACCAAGATATGGACCCTTCCACAGAAAATCTCTTCTGATCTTATTAATGTCATGTATGACCCAAGTAGGGTCTTTGAAGACTGACATCCAGTAAACTGAGATGGTAGACAATACTAAAATAATCAAGGTTAATTGACCTCCCAAAGATAGGTAAATTGCTTTCAGGGAGAGAGTCTAGAGTAGATAGTTTCAATGCGTTTAGTCCAGTCTTGACGTCTAGGATGTCTTCCTCGAAAGGGAAACTCCCAGGTAAGTAATAGTGAGATAATCTTTATTGCAATTAAGTATCATAGTAGAGGAAGTACGTGGTTGAAAACCATAGTTTGTAGAGTATAAACAGCTCTTAGAGTAATTGATTGGGAGACTTGAAGAGCCTTCAAAGAGATAAAGAATTAATTTGATGATTTTAAGGTCTTCATATCCTCCGGCAGAAAAAATGATTAGATCATCAGCGTATTATAGGTGAGAGATGCTATTGGATTGATCAAGTTGAACGCCAATCAAGACCTTGGATCTAATTGTGTGGATAAACATTGAACTGAGGGCATTAGTTGCTAGTGCAAAAAGGAGAGGTGAAAGAGGGTCACCTTGTCTTAATCCTCTTTTGCAGCGGATATTACCCCGGGTAGTCCCTTTAATGAGAATTTGTGTCTTCGCAGTTTTTAGAATGGTATGAATCCAAGATAACCATCTGTTACCAAATCCCCTAGCTCCTAGTATCTCATGAAGAAAGTTCCAATCTAGGGAATCAAAGGCTTTTGCAAAATCAACTTTAAAAGCAAAGCCAAGAAGTTTTCTTTTCTGGAGATTAAAAATCACTTCTTGGGCAGCGATGATGTTATTATCGATACATCTGCCTTTGATGAAACCAGATTGTGATTCATCAACAAGGTCATCAATCACAAGGCTCAGTCTATTGGAAAAGTTTTTGCAGATTATTTTACAGGTAGAATTTATCAAACTGATGGGTCAGAAATTAGAAACATCAGTAGAAGTAGATTGTTTGGCAAGAAGAGCAATATGCACCCAATTGAGGAGATCATAATTGACCGAGCCATCATAGAAGTCTCCGCAAAGTTTAATAAGGTCCTCATGAATAAGATTCTAGTGTTTCTTGAAAAAGAAAATTGGAAAGCCATCAGGCCTGGTTCCTTATCCGCATTTAATCCAATGACAACTTGTTTAATTTCCTTAATGGTAAAAGGAAGTTCCAGAGAAGAAAGATCAACCTGATCCTTGTAATCAAATAAGAATGACCAATCAATAAGAAATCTATTGGTGAATGGAGTACCGAGCAGTGATTGAAAATGTTCAAAAAAGATTTTTCCAATTTCTAAATTACCTTCTGCTCATTGTCCACTATGCCTAATACAGTGAATGAAGTTTTTATTCCTTCTACCATTGGCTAAAGAATGAAAGAATTTTGTATTTGGGTCCCGCTCTTTCAACCATATATTCCTGCATCTTTGCTTCCAGTAAATTTCTTCTTGTTTTAGCAAGGAGAAAGATCAGAATGGATATGAGAAGCGCAGTTGTATTCTTCCTTTGTGAGTGGTCAGTTTTCATTATTAGAATCGAGGGAATTTAATTCAGCAAACAAACTTTCCTTGAGGATATTTGGAGCACCAACATTGTTCTTAGCCCAGTTGCGAAGTTTTCCTTTTAAATATGCTAATTTTTTGGAAAATAAGAAAGCTCCACAACCAGCAGGGTTAAGGTCAAACCACCAACCCTGAATTAAATTCACTATTAATTGCTCATTTGTGTACCAAGATTTCTCTAGTCTAAAGATTCGAGGTCGAGGGTGTTGAAGGCCAAATTCAAGGCAAATAGGTGAGTGATTAGACCCAATTCTAAGAAGTGAGAATTGAATAGATCTGGGGTTGATCAGGGGCCAGTTGTGTGAGTAAAGGAATCTATCCAACCGGACCCAAATTGGCTCAATTTGACCATTAGTCTAGGTAAAACTTCGTCCATGTAAATGAGGATCAATAACGTCAAGTTCACCTAAGAGATCTTTAGAAGAAGCTATGCCTCTTGGATTAGAATATCCTTTGTTTTTATCTTCTAGTGTAAAAGTCATGTTTAAGTCTCCACAAATAAGCCAAGGCTTTGTATGAAGGTTTCTAATAAAGCGAAGTTCATTTCAGAAATCAATCTTGAGAGATCTAGTATTAGGTCCATAAGAACTAGTACATATCCAGATTGAATTGTTTGTAAGGTTTGTGAATTCTATTGTAATTGATTAGGTTCCTTTGTGAATTAGTGTACCATTAGCTTGAGAATGATCCCAAGCTATAATGATAACACTAGTTGAACCCAGAGCTAGTAGAAAATCAAAAGTGTTCAAACGTGAACCACCAATCGATCTCCAAATAGAGCTATGAATTTCTTGGACTTTAGATTCTTGCAAACAAATGATATCAGCTCGAGAAGAAAAAATAACATCTTTAACTAAGTGGCGTTTAGAGGGTATACCTAGACCACGAACATTCCAACTTAAAATCTTCATAAAAAAAGGTTGGAAACTAGCTGTCGGATCTCAAAGGAGATACGGTTGAAGTTGAAGGAATATCAATTCTTTTAGATTCTAATGACCAAATTCTATCTAAACATTTATTCTTATGGTTTGGGGATCCAAGGAATTTAACAACACAAGCATTGCTATAATTGAAGAATTGAGCATCAGACATGAAGTAAAAACATTATTAATAGATGTAGAATTACCATCTCTTTGTGGATCTTGGAGGATGAGAAATGAACCCGGCTTCTTCATTCCAATGACTAGAAGGTTTATCGGGTCAGTCACTCTTTCTAATTTGTTTCTGAGCTTTGGACTGTAAGAAAGAGTCGAAGGGTTGCAGATCCAGAGTATCAATAGATATTTTCTCGATACTGGTATCTTCCAAAATGCTCTTACTGATGAGGGGAAGAGTAACAATGTCTGACTTATGAATAGCTATCGAATCCTCAGGGAGTCGGTTAGCTTCTAGTTGAGAAAGACTCTCCTCATCGAGGAACTGATCGTCTTCAGCTATCTCATCAATAGGATAATCATCATCATCATCCCAGTAAGCAAGTTCATCATTAGAAGAAACCTCCAGGGAAGTGATTGGGGGTGATGGCTCTTGTGAGTAGAATTTGTCTGAGTTTATACTTGGGACTAGGGTCCACCCCCCATGAATATTGAAAATCCACTTGTATTCCTCAGGGATAGAGGTAGTTGGGGGTAGTGATTTCAGATGAGTTGGAAGATCTTCTGCCTCAAGAGATTTTGTCTCGCTTAATGTGCAATCTCTTTAAATTGGGAACAATGAATATCTCCTGTAGGAATAAGATGGGCATTAGAAGCCAAAATCGAATCATTAGATTGATTGAAACTATCTTCATTTGAATTATCCAGATTTGGGTTTGTTTGAGATGAACTAGATTGAATTAAAATTGGTTAAGAAGAACCAAGTTGATGAGTGGTATTAGAGATCTCATCTCGAGGCGGGATCACGTTAGATTAAGAAGGAATGGAAATATGATGAGAAAGTACATCCCGAGGCAAAGAGATTCGATGAAGAATTAAGAGAATGATCCGGGATGTTGTCATCACGAGGCAAGTTCTCCCGATATTTATCATTAATAAGCGAAGGCGCCACTCGAGATAGGTTCAGTTTTGAATTATTAAGGGTATCCGAGACCTGATCTCGAGGCAGAATAGACAGCTGCATCGTGCCAAGGGAATTCAGTGGATGTGGATCTCGAGGCAGATCAGCGGATGTTGTGCATTCGGCACCTACGTTGACGCTGTGCATGCATAGTGCATTCCCATCCTCATTTCTCTCCCAAGAAAGCGGAGGAATCCGGGGGACCACTGTTTTCCGATCACCAGAACCCCGACCAACCTCAGCCAAAGATTGGTCGTCTGAGTTCGTGATCTCTTTCCGAGAGAGAGAGTCTTGTTCCGAAAGAGAGTCATCAATGTTTCTATGAGAACCGGAGGGACGTAGGGTAATAATCGTGTTGGAGTTAATTGAAACCTGCTTACGTGGCAGATCAAGATATTAATAAATGTTTGTGTTTGACTTAGTCTTGATTAGTTGTTTTGGTTTCTAGTTGATTAGATAAGTTTTGATTGAGTTTGTTAGAAGATGTTACAGCAGCCTTGATATAAGGCATGGTTTGTATTTAATTTGATAAGAAGGTGAATAAGATTATTATTGTGGTGTGAGTACTTTCCTTCTAAAATTTCCCAACATTGGTATCCGAGCAAGGTTGTAACAATGGCTTCCAACAATGCTGCAGTGAGTATTTCACAACCTGCATTGCCCATTTTCAAAGGGGACCCGTACGAGTTCTGGAGTATAAAGATGCGCACTTTATTCAAATCCCATGATCTTTGGTATTTAGTGGACTTGGGTTATTTAGATCCAGACGAAGAAGGTTGGTTAAGGGAGAATAGAAAATGAGACTCAAAAGCATTGCTTTTCATTCAACAAGCAGTACATGAGTCGATTTTCTCAAGGATAGCTGCAGCAACTACATCAAGGCAAGCACGGATGATCCTATAAACTGAATTCCAAGGTTCATCAAGAGTGCTTGCGGTGAAGCTTCAAACGTTGCGGCATGAGTTTGAAGTTTTACAGATGAAGAGTAATGAAGCAGTTCAAGACTTCATTTCAAGGGTGATGACCATTGTTAATCAGATGAAAACTTACAGAGACTTCATCAAAAATCAAACAGTTATTGCAAAAGTCTTATGAAGCCTCACACCAAAGTTTGATCATGTTGTCGCTGGGATTGAAGAGTCAAAGGATTTCACAATCTTCACCATCGATGAGTTAAGTTGCTCTCTTCAGGCTCATGAAACAAGAATAAACAGATCTTCAGAGAAAAGTGATGAAAAAGCACTACAAGTTGAAGGAGAAGCATCTCAAACAAGGGCAGGTGACCATGGCAATGGCAGAGGTCGAGGCATAGGTGCTTATAGAGGTAAAGGCCGTGGGAGAGGAAGAGGATGCAACATAGACGCAAGACAACAGTATCATGATTAATTATAAGAATTCTAAATAAGGAATTCAATGTCATAATTGTAAAAAGTATGGGCATGTTAAAGCTGATTGTTGGTCCAAGGAGAAGAATGTTAATCTTATTGAAGAACAAGAGGTAAGCAACCTCTTCATGACACAATATGAAACCAAACAAGTTGATGGTTGTGTTTGGCTCATTGACAGTGGTTGTTCTAACCACATGACCGGCAAAAAAGAGCTTTTTCAAGAATTGGATGAGTCCAAAAGATGGTTGTTAGGCTTGGTGATAACAAGCAAATACAAGTGGAAAGAAGAGCTACAGTTGCTATTAAAACTTCTCAAGGAAAGATCAAGCTATTGCACAATGTCCAGTTTGCACCCACCTTTGCACATAATCTGCTAAGTGTTGGACAATTGTTGGCTTCCGGGTATTCTGTTGTATTTAATGAGAAGATGTGCATTATCAAAGATGGGAAGATAGGGTAATCTATAGCAACCATTCAGAAGACAAGCAACAACATGTTCCAATTAGAAGTATCAAATATGAACAATCATAGCTTGATTGTCAATAAGCACAATGATTCCACAATATGGCATCTCAAATATGGCCATCTCAACATCAAAGGATTGAAGTTGTTAAACCAAAAACAAATGGTGAAAGGTCTTCCTATTATTGATGACATTGATCTCTGTTAAGGGTGCATATATGGTAAACAAGCAAGAAGACCTTTTACTTCAGGACAAGCATGAAGAGCATCAACACACTTGAAGCTAATTCATGCTGACTTATGTGGCCTAATGCAAACGGAGTCCTTGGGTGGTAGCAAATATCTTTGGTTCTTCACAGATGATTTCAGTAGGATGAGTTGGCCTTACTTCATCAAATTGAAGTCACAAACCTTTGAGAGTTTCCTAAACTTTAAGGCTTTAGTAGAAAAGCAAAAGGGATGCAGAATCAAGACTTTAAGAATAGATAAGGATGGAGAGTTCCTATCTAAGGAGTTCTCTATCTATTGCAAGGAACAAGGGATTCACAGAGAGCTAACAGCACCCTACTCACCTCAACAAAATGGATTTGCAGAAAGAAAGAATAGAACCGTGATCGAGATGGCAAGGAGTCTTCTAAAGGTGAAGAAGCTTCCAAACTATTTTTGCGCAGAAGCTGTGGCAACTTCTGTATACCTACTCAACATATCTCCAACAAAGGCGGTGCTGTTACCTCTCTGTGAATCGTCACCGACGTCCGGCAGCTGCACAAGACCACTGACACGACCCCTTGCGTGTATCCCGCAAGTGCACTGGTTTGTCAAAGTAATAAATTTACCCTGGTGAGTGGGAAGTCGAATCCACAGGGAATAGGGAATTAGAATACGAGATTTCACTAATTAAGCTATGCGGAGTACGGAAAAGCAATAGTGGGATCAATGAGTGAATATAGAATAAAGTAGAATGAAAGACAAGAAATTAAATAGAAATATGGAAGATGAGAGAGTGCAAGTAAAAGAGAATAGAAAGGACTAGTAATGAATGAAATAGGGCATCCGGACAAGCTACCTCTAGGGTTTATGCTTCTAGTGCAGGACTATGCTATTATACTTTCCTATTGATGTTTAATCGAGTCAAGGATATCCTAAGACTCACGGTCCCAAACCTAAGGACAACCGTGACTAACCCCAACACTATGCCCCGGTATTAGGATTCACGTCACCCTTCACTCTATCGCTCGCACGACTAAGCCCCAGGGGAGTATATCTACCTAAACCTCACACTACGTGGGATTGCTTTGAGGTCTAGGGATTCCTAGTGGTAAAACCTGTTCCTATGTGTAGTTTTAACCCTTTGGTCCAGGTGGAAGAACTCTAGTCTAGATTAAGCCCCAGCGCATAGGATTCACTTCAACCCTTCACTCTGTTACTTACGTAACTGAGCCCCAGAAGAGTTTATCTGCCTAGCACTTCACTCTATTTTGACCGCTATGAAATCAAGGAAACGGAGGTAGGGAGAAACCACGTCGGAGGGGAAAGGGGTACATCGCTACCTCACAACTCTCCCTCTCAACCCTCTTCAATCTTAAGTAGTCTAACCCTAAGGAGTTGTCACACCTCTAAAAGGAAACCTAGTGCCTCTAATAACAATCGGACAATCACTCAAAGCGTGACCTCCCCCACAACCATTACAAGTAGTGATGGCCGCAACTCTTAGTGAATTTAGAACATCTAACTTCTTACTTAGTGATTCCACTTGTGCCGCCAAAGATGTAACTGTGTCTATTTCATGAATTCCGGCTACCTTCTTTCGGTCCCTTGTGTTCCAGTAATAGCTATTCATAGCCATCTCTTCTATAAGCTACCGGGCTTCACCGGGAGTCTTGTTTCCTAGAGTTTCTCCTACTGCTACATCTAAGAGTTGCTTGGTACTCGGATTCAACCCGTTGTAAAAGGTGTGAATGATTATCCATTCGGGGAATCCATGTTGCGGACATTTGCGAAAGAGCTCCTTGAACCTATCCGATGTCTCGAATAGAGACTCCAATTCCATTTGCATGAAGGACGAAATCTCATTCCGAAGCCTCGCTGATTTTACTAGAGGAAAATACCTAGCCAAGAACGTCTCGGCCATCTCCTCACACGTAGTGATAGGTGCTCTCGGTAATGAATGTGGACAATGCCTTGCTTTTCCCTTTAATGAAAATGGGAAGGCTGTTAAAAAAATAGCGTCGTACGTTACTCCATTGATCTTCAACATGTCGCACACTTCAAGAAAGTTCTCTATATGGTTGTTGGGATCTTCATCGGCCAACCGATTAAATTATGCGGACTGTTGCAACATTTGAATGAACGACGGCTTCAACTCAAATTTGTTTGCGGTAATTGGGGGCATCACAATGTTTGATTGGGTCCCCATCACCTCGGGTCTAGCAAAATCGGACAACGTCCTCTGTTGTTCATTCTGTTCTGCCATTGCTTCTGACCCTTCTGACTCAATATTGGCTTGATTGGAGTGTTCTTACACAGGTTCTTTCCCTTTACGATGCGTTCTTCTACCATTATCCGGGTCTTCTTCAATGAGAATCGAAGGGTTCCCGTAGGTCATAACCTGAAGCCAAAACAAATAAAAAGAAAAATAAGAACAATGATAGATAAAGAAGTGGGAAATAGACAACGAAGTGAATAGCTAAAATAGCAAACACAAGTATCAAAAATATGACCATTCCCCGGCATCGGTGCCAAAAACTTGACACGACCCCTTGCGTGTATCCCGCAAGTGCACGGGCTTGTCGAACTAATAAATTTACCCTGGTGAGTGGGTAGTCGAATCCACAGGGAATAGGGACTTAAGACACGAGGTTTCACTAATTAACTAAGTAATGTATGGTGGGTGTGAAGAGAATTAATGAGTGAATATGAAAGGAATATAAAGTAGAAAAATGGAAGGTAAGAAAGTGCAAGAACGAGTAAATAGAGAAGGACTAGCAATGGATGAAATAGGGTACCCGGACAAGCTACCCGTAGGACTTATGCTTCTAGTGCAAGACTATGCTATTATACTTTCCTATTGATGTTGATTGAGTCAAGGATATCCTTAAACACACGGTTCCAAACCTAAGGTCAACCGTGACTAACCCAAATACTATGCCCCAGCATTAGGTTTTCACTACGACTCTTGACTCTCGTTGACCTTTCAACTAAGCCCTATAGGAGTACGTCTTCCTAAGCCTCACACTACATGGGATTGCTTTGAGTTCTAGCGATTCCTAGTGATAAAACCAGTTCCTATGTATGGTTCTAACCCTTTGGTCAAGGTGGAAGAACCCTAGTCTAAATTAAGCGCCATCACTAGGATTCACTTCAACCTTTCACTTTGTTGCTCACGCAACTAAGCCCAGGAGAGTTCCTTTCCTAGCACTTCACTCTATCTCGACCACTGAGAAATCATGGAACATGAAGGTAGGAAGAATCACACCGAAGGGGAAAGGGGACGTTCCGCTACCTCACGACTCACCCTCTCAACCCTCTTCAACCTTAGGTAGTCTAACCATATAGGAGTTGTCACACCTCCAAACGATAACCTAGATCATTCTCAACCCTAGTGTCACGGCTAAGGGAAAATAATTACAAAAGATAATTAAGATTGAAACTCGAATTTATTCATTAATAATGGATAAACATAATAACAATATTATAGAAACATAATGATCCCAGGGTTTACAAGTCTGAATACCCACGAGGGGTTTAGCTCCTCATGGAGCTATACAAATTCATCAAAATATAAAAAAAGGAACAAATTAAAAGCATCGATGAAAACCCCTTGCGTATGATGTTGCCGTGGTTGATAAGTGCTTGTATTATAGTACCATGAAGCGTTATTATCTTATATTGAGCATATCTTTTATCAGTTTTTATCACTAAATGGCGTGCATTTGTGTATTCTTGTGCATTGAAGGTTTGTGGAACTAAATTGGAGAAGAAGAACGAAATTAGGTCGTGTTCGCCGATGTTGGGAAGTTTTCGGACCAAGCATGGAACAAGCCAAGAGCTTGGACTTGTGAGTGTGTGCCAATCTCTTTTGGAGGGGCACGAAGGCAGTCACATTCACAACAAGTCTAACTCGTGTGGCTTAGGAGAACTTCACCAAGAAGGAGACTTGAAGCAATTGGCACGATCTACCATTGATTGTGTGCCCAATTCAATGGCCTCGATGAAGACCGACGGATTCGGGAGCATTTCGGGGCGAGCACTGTAGCAGCACCGAAGCAAAAACACTGTAGCAAGTTACTGTTTACTTTCGGCCGAAATTCAGAATTCCAGAGAATTCACACGGGCGTGTGGAATTAACACACGGCCGTTTGAATTAATTTTTCAGCAGACAGAAACTTCAGACGCCCGTATGTTAATTCCACACGGCCGTGTCAAGCCCCCGATAAGTCAAATTTTAAAGCCGCGATTCAACATTATAAAAGGCGATTTTGGAGACCTTTTTGGATATCTTTTGACCTATCTTTCTCTTCAGCTTGGGGAGTGCGGCTAGGGTTTCGGAGAGGATTTCGTGGAGGTTTAGCGTGCGTCATCGACATCATCACCGACGTTCGACGGCCGCACAAGACCACGGCCACACCATACGCAAGGGGATTTTCATTGATGTCCTTATTTTGTGCTTTTTTTCATACATTGATGAACATGTATAGCTTCATGAGGAGCTAAACCCCTTAAGGGTATTCAGACTTGTAAACTCTAGGGTTATTATGTTTCTTTGACATTGTTATTATGCTTTTCCATTATTGATGAATAAAATTGAGTTTCAATCTTAATTTCATCTTGCTAATGTTTTCTCTTAGATGTGACACTAGAATTGAGAACAGGTCGATTTTGTGGGCAATGCTTATAGAGGACAAGGCCAAGGCAACCCGTACAGTAGAACATACAAGCCGGGGTGGAAGAACCACCCGAATTTCTCATGGAACAATCAAGGGCAGTCACAACAAAAGAACAACGCACCACAGGGATTTCAAGGTCAACAAGCACCGAACTTAGAAAGCCGAGTGACCGGGCTAGAGGGGAAGATGACCGATCTTGAGAGAGCCCACACAAGGTTTGTTGCTTCATCGGATGCTAGATTTCAGTCGGTGGAAGCTACACTTCGCAATCACACCGCCTCCCTATATAATTTAGAGAATCAAATGGGCAAATTATGAAGACTTTGCCGAAAGACCTCAAGGTAGTTTGCCTAGTAATATGGAGACAAAAGAAGTGAAGAAGAGGTCGAGAGGATTATCCCTCTAGAGAAGATAAAAGAAGCACTCGAGGTAGTGGAGGTAGAGAAAAGAGCATTAAAAGAAAAAGAGATGGCACCCCCGCCCTACAAGCCAAGAATTTCCTATCCTTCACGATTCAAGAATGACCAAGACAATGAGCAATACAAGAAATTTCTTGGTATTTTCAAACAGTTGCACATCAACATACCGTTCATTGAGGCATTGGCCCAAATGCCCAAATACGTGAAGTTCTTGAAGGACCTCTTGACCAATAAGAGGAAATTGGAGGAGAGTGCATCTGTGATCCTTGATGCCAATTTCTCGGCCGTATTACAAAAGAACATGCCGAGTAAGAGAAAAGATCCTGGAAGTTTTATTATACCTTGCAACATTGGCAACTTGGGTGAAGAAATGGCGTTGGCCGATTCGGGGGAAAGCATCAACGTCATGTCCTACACCTTCTTCCAAAAGCTAGGCTTGGGCGAGCCTAGGCCCACTTGGATGACACTTCAACTTGCGGACCGATCGGTGAGGCATCCGAGAGGGATTATGGAAGGTGTATTGGTGAAAGTCGACAAATACATATTTCCTGTTGACTTCGTGGTGTTAGACGTCGATGAGGATGTCGAGGTGCCATTGATCCTTGGAAGGCCCTTCTTGCGCACTTCCAAGGCTTTGATTGACATGGACGGCGGGGAGCTCACATTACGAGTAGGAGATGACAACCTTACATACCGCCTCGCCAAAGCCATGAGACACTCTCTTGACTTTGATGATACTTTGTATTTTCTTGACACCACCGATGAACTAATTGATGATTATGTGCAGGAAATGTTGAACCCAGATCCATATGAAAGGTGGCCAGACCAAGACGTGGAGATCGAAGAAGAAGTACTTTCGCTTGGTCTACTCGATAAAGAAATCAAGCCGGACACGGGGCTCATGAAGAAGATGAGAAGAAAGATAAAGAGAGCGAAGAGGTGCCACACAAAAAGACCCAAGGACAATGGGGATAAGCATTCATGGAGTAATGGTATTTCACCTTTGTGTGGTAACAAATTCGACAACTCTCACTCTACTTTACAAAAGTTATGTACTGCACGCTTTCAGGTTGTAGGGAAGAGGGCAACCTTCATTCATGAACCCCAATAAGGTAAGGCAAGTACGTCAAGCTAAGTGATGTTAAACAAGCGCTTCTTGGGAGGCAACCCAAGGTTTTACAGCTTTTCTAGGACCTAGTTTAGTTTTAGCATGAATAAGAGTCTTAGTCTTGGTGTCATAAATTTTTTATGCATGTGCTACGATATTTTTGTGGATTGTTGATAATTTCGTGTACCTAAATGATAATTGACAAAGTTTGAGTCGGTTAAGTATGTTTTCCATGGTATCTGGTCGTGTTTTGATGGTTTCACAGACTCTGAGTATCGTATTTTTTTTCTGAATTTTTTTGTGGAGTTTGTGAATTTTTCCAAGTAAACCAGAGAAAACATATGGCCATGTGGAATATCCATACGGGCATGTGTTACCAATTAGGGATCAACCAGAGAGGGCACATGGGCGCGACCTTGCCCTTGTGAAAAACCTCAGAAGGGGCACACGGCCGTGTCGAATTTTCACACAGCCATGCGAGATCTTGCAGAACTTAAGCTCTCATTCCAGAGAGTCCACATGGGCGTGTGGGTGCCCTTATGAGTGTATTAATGTTAAGGCACACGGCTGTGTGGGTGTCCTACACGGCCGTGTGAAATTCTGCATAGACTTCCCTTCCATCCCGAGAATACACAGGGGCGTGTGGCTGCCCCTGTGAGAGAAATTGTGAAAGGCACACGGCCGTGTGGGTTCTTCACACGGCCGTGTGGAACACTTAGAGTTTCTCGGGATGAACCAGAGAAGACACAGGGGCGTGTGGGTGCCTGATAAATGCCTAAACATACGTATTTTCTATGTATTCGGGCGTATGTATTGCGTATTTTTATATGAGTTGACGCCCGTTTTTGGTCTGAATTGGTTTCTTTCGTGTTACAGGTACCAATGAGATCCCTTCGAGCTCGTTGACAGAATTTGAGAAGAAATCGGCATCGAAAACACTGTTTCTGAGCGCGGAGGGGGGGGGGGTACTATAGCAATCACTGTAGCAAAAACCGCTGTAGCACGGAGACTTGAAGATCGGCTGGGTCAGGAGGTTTATGCCGGCTACCATGCGGGCGCATTGCAGGCCGCATATGGTACGCATAGGAGGCCGCATAGCATCCCGAAATTAGGTTTTAAAGGCTTTTTGGGCATTCTTCTTGTTGTCTTTGGCCACCTCTTCTCCTCCATCATCATCTAGGACATCAAGGCTGCGGTAGAAGGCATTTTTGAGGAGCAAATCAAAGGGAGAAGGAGATCATACTCGAGGGAGAGCATCTAGGAGCTTGCCGGCGCGGATCTGATGAGTTCTCATCACCACCTTCTAGTCTTCATTCGAGGGGAGTTGTTATAAGCTTCATCTTGTATTTCTTGTTTTGTGTGCATCCTCCTTTGTTGATGACGAACTAGACTCCCAAGGTCGCCGGGCATCCGGTGAACCTTGGGATGAACTTGCTTGTATTGATGTTTTGATTGCATTTATGGCATTTGTGTGGTTTGTGTCTAAGCCTTGTGATCTTTGATGTGTTGATTTGCATGAGAACGCTGTATTTCAACTTCTAGGTTGTACTTGGTAGCGTGACCATCGCCCTTGTACTAGACACACTAGGCTTAGAAGGGATACATGTATGTATACACCGTGACCATCGGGTATTTCATACCCCTCCAACCATTAGGGCTAGACCTAGGTTGTGTTCGGCCCTAATTTGAGGTTTCCTTATTCTTAATGCAATCGTGTGAGGATTTGGGCTGAAGTGATTCCGTATTCCAATACTCATACCGGATTAGGGGTTTTCACCGTGACCATCGGGTTAATCTATCTTAGGATATCTCTTGGCTCAAAACCACCGTTAACTGTGTCATTCAAGCATCTTTCTGGCTTTAGTAGTCCCGAGGGGATCCTCGCTCGGGGACCTCGAACTTTCATTGCTACTTGTTTCCTTACTGTGCTATTGTGGTGTGCCTTAGTCCAAGTGTTTATAGCTTTTCTTTTGTTTGTTTTCTTTATCTTGTTTTAAATCTATATCTGGTAGACTAGACAGTGTCATCTACAGGGGAGTAATAGCAGCTCTTGGGACCCCAGGGAATACGACCCTCTCCCGCGTGCGTGAGGAGTATTACTTGGCGACCCGTGCGCTTGCGGATCGATTCAATCAAGTTTTTGGCACCGTTGCCGTGGACTTCCAAGGATTCTAGGAAAACCTTTAGTTTACTGATTTAGTCATTTTTATTTCCTTTTGTATATTTTGGTCTTTGTATGCGTCCTTTACCATTTTGTGCATATTCATTTATTTTACTTCTTTCTTGTTTTCTTTCATAGCGTATTAATTTTAATTTTGTTTGCTTATACAGGGCCATGGACCACAGAGAAAGACTATTGGCCACAAGAAACTCTGCATTTGAGAAAGCGATGGAAGAATATTCTGCCATGAGAGCACGCCGGAGCAATCCACCTCGTAATGACTACTATCCATATTGGCAAGGGCACCAAAATTTTTCGATAGCTCATTATTCTCAAGAATGGGAGCACCCTTACCAAGGATTGCCACAAGAACCCTCCTTTCAAGAACCATGGAATTACCACCCTCCAATTGTTCAAAGTAGGCCACTTAATGAATGGGTTTTCAATACACAAGATGTGTTTGAAAGATTTATGATGAATTATGATGCTAAACATGAAGCCCTGAATTCCAAAAATTTTAATGCCCATCTGTCTCCTCTAAGCATGGAAAACAAGATAGGAGTGTCTTCCAATATATCGACGGAGTTGCCACGCATTAGAGAAGACCTACCTCAGATTGACACTAGTTTGGAAGAGAACATAGGTGAAATTGAGGTGGAAATTGATGTTGAGGTGTGGGAGATTGAAGAACCGGTTGAGGTATCTTCTATACCTTGTGAGCAAATGATAGATGTTCCAATTCATGGTGTAGTTGAAGAAGAGAGAAAGGAGGATGACATCATGTCCATGGAAGAATGTGAGGAAGTGGAAGAAGCTCCATCGACAACATTTGAAGACGCTACTTGCCTCAACATTGATCATTCAACAAGACAATCAATAATTTTCAAGTGCAAAGAGAAAATTCCGGGAATTGTATTTGAAGATGTGGGGGAGAGGCTAAGGTCATCCTTGAACCCACCAATGCCGGGCTTGGACAATTCCCAACCAAAAATTTTTCCTTGGCGGCCAAAGCAAACTTTATGGGCAATTGAAGTTCATTATGACTTGGTTGAGAAAAAAATTGTTCAAGGGCACCAATTGATGTTAAAGCCACCAATTGATCCACCTATGCAAAGATTGACAAGTTCTCAACCCAATTTGTTCCCTTGGAAACCCAAACAACACTTATGGGTAGGTCAAGGGCATCTCAAAGGAATTCTTGCCGGGACCAAAGAAGAAGCGGGGAGGAGGTTCAAGCCGTCTAAGGATCCGCCCAAGTTTAAATTGCACAACTCCCGGCCCAAGCTTTTTCCATGGAGGCCAAAAGGTACCTCAAGCATTGCCTCCAAATTTATATCACCCCGGAAGGTATGTTTCGTATTTCTTGGTAGTTCTTATGCAACCTCTTGCCGGGATGAACACACCGTTTTCAAGCCTCCTTAGGTAAGAAAAAGGTACGTCGAGCTAATGACGTTAAACAAGCGCTTCTTGGGAGGCAACCCAAGCATAACAATTCAATGCATGTGTGTTCTTCGTATTTTGGTGTGTTTGGTTGCTTGAGTGTTCTTTGTTTTCAAGTGTGTGATTGTGGTTAGTTAGTCATTTTTCATAATTTATTTACTTGTGTTTGTTCATGATTCTTGTGAGTTCTTTGTGTTATCATTCATCTTCATGTATCAAATATCATGTTTTGGTTGTTGTGGGTGATTTCGGCTTTGTTCTCATGTGATTTTTGAGCATTTTTAATGCATGGGGCTCTCCAGCCATCCATGCAGCCTGTTATGCGCCCGCATAGCAGGCCGCATGCCCCATCCAGAGCCTGGTGTGGCCTGCTATGCGGCCGCACAAGAAACCACATGAAAAATCCCGAGACTGGTGCGGCCTGCTATGCGGCCGCACATGACCCCGCATGACCCTCGCGCAGAACTTTATATTGGGTACCCCTTCACCATTTCCTTCATAACATTCTCATTTGTCATCTGTTTCCCCTCATTCTTTCACCTTTTTTCTCCATTTTGCTTCCTCTACACGGATCTCCTACTTCTATGGACTTAATTTGCATGATTTATTGGGAGGTTTTCCATCATCTTCACCGACTTTCCTAGGTACCTTTCTCTAAACCCTAGTTTTGAGCATGATTGGTTCTTCCTCCTTTCTCCTATTTTTCATGTTGAATGGATGATTATGTTGTGGAAGATTGGTTGTTTGTTGTTTTTGTGGGTTTTTAGATCAGTTTGAAAGCTTTGTAAAATTTTTTATGCTCCATTTACAAGAGAAGCTCTTGCAAAATTTTTTTTTGGGAATTACTGTAGCACTTCTTGAACACATTCATATCCCATCATGAGAAACCATCTCTTCTCTTGTATTTGTCCTGATTTTGTTGCATCCTTATAAACTCTTATCCTACACAACACTTGCATTAAAGAATATTGGACTTCATGTTTTTGATTGGACAAAGGACTTGCTTGGATCATTTCTTGTTTAGTTGTTCCTGTGATGTTTGTTGTTTGTTTATTTGTGTGTTTTATTTTATTTGTGTGTGATGGATGCCTTGAGTTGATGTTCTTTTCTACCTTGCAGGGTGGAATTTGGACATCAAGCACACTTCCCGTCTCCTATATTACCATGAAGCTTTGGTGGTCACCCCGATCTCATGGACTTAAAGACTCATGTTTTGAGACTCGGGGAAGTTCATGAAACCCTCCTACTATGTTTTTATTGTCGATATTATTGCATTTCTTTGCTTGGGCACATTGAGGGCAATGTGCATCTTTAAGTGGGGGGTGGACTTGGATTTTCATGAACTTTGAAATTTTTTGCAATTGCATGATTGGATTACCGATGATAGCTATGATTTTAGTGTTTAGCACTTCCTAGCTTGAAAGAATGATAGAAGTGAGTTGTATTATTATACTGTGCTTGAATGATGCCCTGTCTTATCTTTAGTGCTTCTTCATGCTCTATTATGATTGCTCCCACCTTGTATACTCCAACCAACCCATTATGATGATTTTGGCATTAGACTGTTAAATTCTTTCTTCAATATTCTTTTAAGAGCTTTTGAGTTCCTTCTTTGTTTTCTGTAGTCTTAAGTGAACTATTGTGACAAGTTACCAAGGGATATGAGATACAGTGTGTACAGCAAAAAAAAAATGTGGAGTCTATGACAGTATTCCTCTGCTAGTACAGCATGAATGCGTCTATGTAGACTGTAATTCAGTAGGTTGGATGGCTCTTGTGCCTAATCAGCATGTGCATCCTTCTGAAAGATTTGTTGTGCAGTCTATGTTAGTCGGACTCAGTGAAAAAAAAATGTGTGTTGTATATTTGTGAAAAAAAAAAGAAGAAATAAGTATCTCTACTTCGTCCCCTGGAACTTGTTGCACAGTCACTTAAGTGCTAGAGTTTTATTTAGGAACCCAAAAGACTTTTAACTGAGTATTGAAGAGGTCTTTAATTGTCTAATGCCACTCTCACCATATGTGGGGTGAATGGACCCCTGGGATAATCAAGGGTGTGGAGGTTAAGGTTGGGAGCCAGCACACACTCACGGAAGCACTTTAGATAAAACAGGGCCACCATTACTCGATCACTCACCGTACAGCTCACTTTCTAGATTTCTTTCCACCTGTGCTAGTGGAATACTTTACAGTTGAGCTAGAGGTCGTATGTTTAGTCGTTTATCATCGTGCTCCTGTTCTTCATGTGTGTTTGCTTGGGGACAAGCAAATGCTTAGATGTGGGGATGTTTGATAAATGCCTAAACATACGTATTTTCTATGTATTCGGGCGTATGTATTGCGTATTTTTATATGAGTTGACGCCCGTTTTTGGTCTGAATTGGTTTCTTTCGTGTTACAGGTACCAATGAGATCCCTTCGAGCTCGTTGACAGAATTTGAGAAGAAATCGGCATCGAAAACACTATTTCTGAGCGGGGGGTACTGTAGCAATCACTACAGCAAAACCGCTGTAGCACGGAGACTTGAAGATCGGCTGGGTCAGGAGGGTTATGCGGGCTACCATGCGGGCGCATTGCAGGCCGCATATGGTACTGCAGCGGAGTTACTGTAGCAGAGTTACTGTAGCGGCACTATAGCAACTTACGTGATTTTCGGGATTTCTCGGAAACTTTCTCTCCCGCATGCGAGGCTGCATAGGAGGCCGCATAGCATCCCGAAATTAGGTTTTAAAGGCTTTTTGAGCATTCTTCTTGTTGTCTTTGGCCACCTCTTCTCCTCCATCATCATCTAGGACATCAAGGCTACGGTAGAAGGCATTTTTGACGAGCAAATCAAAGGGAGAAGGAGATCATACTCGAGGGAGAGCATCTAGGAGCTTGCCGGCGCCGATCCGATGAGTTCTCATCACCACCTTCTAGTCTTCATTCGAGGGGAGTTGTTATGAGCTTCATCTTGTATTTCTTGTTTTGTGTACATCCTCCTTTGTTGATGACGAACTAGACTCCCAAGGTCGCCGGGCATCCGGTGAACTTGCTTGTATTGATGTTTTGATTGCATTTAAGGCATTTGTGTGGTTTTTGTCTAAGCCTTGTGATCTTTGATGTGTTGATTTGCATGAGAACTCTATATTTCAACTTCTAGGTTGTACTTGGTAGCGTGACCATCGCCCTTGTACTAGACACACTAGGCTTAGAAGGGATACATGTATGTATACACCGTGACCATCGGGTATTTCATACCCCTCCAACCATTAGGGCTAAACCTTGGTTGTGTTCGGCCCTAATTTGAGGTTTCCCTATTCTTAATGCAATCGTGTGAGGATTTGGACGGAAGTGATTCCGTATTCCAATACTCATACCGATTAGGGGTTTTCACCGTGACCATCGGGTTAATCTATCTTAGGATATCTCTTGGCTCAAAACCACCGTTACCTGTGTCATTCAAGCATCTTTCTGGCTTTAGTAGTCCCGAAGGGATCCTCGCTCGGGGACCTCGAACTTTCATTGCTACTTGTTTCCTTAATGTGCTATTGTGGTGTGCCTTAGCCCAAGTGTTTATAGCTTTTCTTTTGTTTGTTTTCTTTATCTTGTTTTAAATCTATATCTGGTAGACTAGACAGTGTCATCTAGAGGGGAGCAATAGCAGCTCTTGGGACACCAGGGAATACGACCCCCTCGCGCGTGCGTGAGGGGTATTACTTGGCGACCTATGCGCTTGCGGATCGATTCAATCAGTGTCCCTATGGCCGGCCTTGTGTTCTTGACCAGGTTGGGCACACGGCCGTGTGGAATTTCCACACGGCCGTGTGAAAGTTTACAAAGACCTTAGAATTTTTTCCGAGAGTCCACAGAGGCGTGTGTGTGCCCTTGTGAACCTCCCTTGTGAAGGCACACGGCCGTGTGGGTCCATCACATGGCCGTGAGGAGTAGCCCAGAGAGCAACCAGAGTGCACATAGGGGGGTGTACCGGCCCCTATAAACCCTAATTGTAGAGGCACACGACCATGTGAATTCCCAGAACTTCAAAAGCCGTAATTTTCTTTTTGGTTTTCACTTGTGCCTCTAGTTTCTTCACTCCAAATGGCTCTCCGACCCTCTCTATCAATTTTCCGACCATCTCTGGGTGTTTTTGAGGTTTTATTTGAAGTTTTGCTGCCAATTTCAAAGGTTCTTCATCCCCTATCGATAAGAATTTCAAACCCTTGTTCTTCGTCAAATTTTGATTTAATTCGTTCTTTTTGATAATGTCGCTTGGTTTGAATGATTAGAATGTATGCGAACATGCTTAGAAAAAATTTAGAGCGAATTTGATTGTAAAAATGAGTTTTTAGCCCCCACGGCCGTGGGGCTCTGTCCGCCCTACGATCCACACGGGCGTGTGGAATTTCCACACGGCCCTGTGGATTCCTGTAGATTGAGTTTTTCAACTATTTTTGATGATTTTTCTTTTCAATCTTGCAGATATGGCCTTAAGGGCAAAGAAGCATGCAGGGAAGCGTCCCTCGTTAACCTACCCCATCCCCCGAGCAGATGGATTTTGATTTACCAGACCACTAGGCCAGGTTCAAGAGATTATCGGTGCTCCGATTTGGGCAGCCGCGCTACCCGGACTTGAGCGCACTGAGAGAGATACAGGGGGATCATACTATAGCCACCGAGGTGGAGGAGCTGCTGGCAGTGGGTAGCTGGGACCGGGTGCTATCCATCCGAGAGCCAGCTATTCGAGCACTTACACTCGAGGTGTTATCGACGTTCGAGTTTGACCAAGGATATGATAGCTTTACCGATACGGATACTATTCAGTTTCGTGGTCAGCACTTCAGCTTGAGCGTTACCCAGTTCTCGGTCAGGATGGGTCTCTATGACAAGGCATTTATTGAGACGGAGGAGTATGCGCTACTACCCACAGATTACCCAGGGACCTTGACACCTTAGAGGGCTTACAGGGCGTTGTGCGAGGACGGGTAGTACGAGCCGGGGGTTTTAAAGGCGACATTCCCTTCCCGGCCAGCGTACAGGCACATCCATGTTGTACTGAGCAGGTCAATGCGCGGTAGAGGAGATAGCACAAGGGTGCTGAGTAGACAGGAGCTGCTCTACCTGCACTCCATGGTATAGACCGAGCCACTCCACCTATGGCACATCTTAGTAGAGTACTTGCACCACCAGGGCCAGTACCCTAGGGTTGGAGTGATCTTCTCAGGGCCTACATCATGAGACTCCTTATCGTTATGGGTCTCCGAGACGGAGTACGCGGGGCCGAGAAGATTGCTGTACCGGCTCCGCTTAGCAGAGAGACTCTGATGATGATGGGGATGGTCTGCAAATTAGGACCAGGAGTATACACCATGATCATCTCCCACTCAGAGTCTACAGAGGGAAATCACGCCGAGGGAGCACATTCGCCATTAGACCCATCCCCAAGGAAGACGGAGACCGAGGCACCACCCACAGCACAAGAGCCACCCCCAGTGCACATGTTCTCACCTTTTCGAGGCCACGATCGACTTGAGCACCTTGAGAGTGTTGTGGGTATCCTGCAGATGGAGTTGGCCGAGGTTAGGGCCACGCAGGTAGCATAGTTTTCACATACATCGGCACAACTCGCCGCCATATTGCAGTTACTTGAGCGATCTGTGTCGACATCACCTTTCGTAATGCAGCCCCAAGCCTCGACTCCGCCCCCATCTCCGTCACCATCAACAGATCCACCAACGACATTAGAGCCAGCAGCAGCAGTAACACCTGAGTCATCAACACAGGACACCGATGCTGAGGCATCATAGTTTATTTCAGTTTTTTTTTCTTTTTCATTTTCCGTATTATCTTTGGACTTGTAACACTCAGAAAGGGCTCTCCTTCTGAGTTTATCTTTTATTTTTCTTTTTCTTTTATCTGTCTCGAGTTGTATTTCATATCCATATCTTTATATACTCGAGCTTTTATTTTGATGCTTCTTGAGCTATACTGAACCCTTGCGTATGTGTGCAGATGGTCTTGGATGTAAGGAATTTGAGGAATAGTCATAGGCACAGTCATGGGACCGTGTGTGCTCCACAAACCATTGAGACTCAAATCTCAATAAACCTAGCTCCATCAAATACAACACTTGGAGTTCAGGGGAGTAATGTTTCAATTGCCTACCCCTATATAAATTGTGTGACTTGCTTTATTTTTCATTGTTCTTGCATGCGTACATTGGGGACAATGTACATCTTAAGTGTGGGGGGAGTTCACTTTGCACACACCTTTACTCGTGCGTTCAATTGCTTATGCTTATGTAGCTTATGGTGCTTCACCTTAGTTGCAACGGTTGTATTCTTAGAGTTTAGGAGAATTTTTAACATTGTATCCTATCATGCTCTAGATTTTACTTGAATTTTAGGGAATTTTTGCTCGATTATCTTATCTTGCACAACTCACTCTTGGAATCTTTTGGAAACTCAAGATTGAAGTTTTTAAGGACAAGTCTGTCATCGTTCTTAGTAAGTTTTTAGTTTTACTTTGGAAAATGCATATATATAAAAAAATGATGAAAAATATATGAAAAAGAGAAAAAAATGAGGTTGTGAATATTTGCATTTGGGGTGGAAGGAGCTACCACCTATGAAGTATGTAGTTACTTTCATAAGTCGGATACAAGTTATGCCTTAATGAGAGAAAGAGTTATCTCATGGGATGCGTGAAAGCTACTACCCCGGTAGAAAGAGCTATCTCCTCGAAAGCGTGAAAGCCACCTTTGGCGACCGCCTAGGAAAGGGTTACCTTAGAGGTGTGTGAAGCTACTACTTCCCTTCTTCTTGTATATAAATAAGTCCTTGTTAACAAGAGTTTGAAGAGTACTCTTTGGGTTGTCTTGAGTGAGTCCACACACACTTACACATTTTTGAGTTGATCGCTCTTTTTGATTCATGTTTTTAGCCTGAGCATTGATATCCTTATGCAATGTTTTGATTTCCCCTTACTTGTAGAATGCTTCTTTTCCACACTTTTGGTGAACCTAAGGCAGAGCACTTTCAATTATTCTTCCCAAGTATATTCATGGGTTATTTTTGCTTGAGGACAAGCAAAAGCTTAAGTGTGGGGGAGTTTGATAAGTGCTTGTGTTATAGTACCGCGAAGCGCTATTATTTTACAGTGAGCATATCTTTTATCAGATTTTATCACTAAATTATGTGCATTTGTGTGCTTTTGTGCATTGTAGGTTTGTGGAGCTAATTTGGAACAAAGGAACGAAGTTAGAGCGTGTTCGCCATTGTTGGGGAGTTTTCGGACTAATCAAGGAACAAGGCATTAGCATAAACTTGTGAGTGTGTGCCAACCTCTTTTGGAGGGCACAACGGCATTCACATTCACAATAAGTCTAGCTCATGTTAACAAGGAGAACTTCACCAATAAGGAGATTTGAAGCAATCGGCACGATCTACCATTGATTGTGTGCCCAATTCAATGGCATCGATGAAGAACAACGAATTCAGGTCCATTTCGACAAGCACTGTAGCAAGTTACTATTTACTTTCAGCCGAAATTCAGAAAACCAGAGAGTTCACAAGGGCGTGTGGAAATTCCACACGGCCGTGTGAAATCCTGATAAGTTCAATTTTAAAGCCGTGACTCAACATTATAAAAGCCCAATTTGGAGACTTTTTACACATCTTTTGACATATCTTTCTCCCCAACTTCTGGAGAACGTGGCTAGGGTTTCGGAGGGGACTTCGTGGAGGTTGGGGGCGCGTCATCGGTATCGTCACCGACATCCGGCGGCCGCACAAGACCAAGGCCACATCAAACGCAAGGGGGTTTTCATCGATGCTTTTAATTTGTGCTTTCTTTTATATTTTGATGAATTTGTATAGCTCCATGAGGAGCTAAACCCCTCGTGGGTATTCGAACTTGTAAACCCTAGGATCATTATGTTTCAATGACATTATTATTATGCTTTTCCATTATTGATGAATAAATTCGAGTTTCAATCTTAATTATGTTTTGTAATTGTTTTCCTTTAGCCATGACACTATGGTTGAGAACGATCTAGGTTCTCCTTTGGAGGTGTGACAACTCCTATAGGGTTAGACTACTTGAGGTTGAAGAGGGTTGAGAGGGTGAGTCGTGAGGTAGCGGAACGTCTCCTTTCCCCTTTAGTGTGATTCTTCCTACATTCATGTTCCATGATTTCTTAGCGGTTGAGATAGAGTGAAGTGCTAGGAGAGGAACTTCCCTTGGGCTTAGTTGTGCGAGCAACAGAGTGAAGGGTTGAAGTGAATCCTAGTGCTGGGACTTAATTTAGACAAGGGTTCTTCCACTTGGACCAAAGGGTTAGAACTATACATAGGAACTGGTTTTATCACTAGGAATCCCTAGAACTTAAAGCAATCCCACGTAGTGTGAGGCTTAGGAAGACGTACTCCTTTAGGGCTTAGTTGACATGTCAACGAGAGTCAAGAGTCATAATGAAAACCTAATGTCGGGGCATAGTGTTAGGGTTAGTTACGGTTGACCTTAAGTTTGGGACGGTGTGTTTAAGGATATCCTCGACTCAATTAACATCAATAGGAAAGTATAATAGCATAGTCTTCTACTAGAAGCATAAGTCCTAGGGGTAGCTTGTCCGGGTACCCTATTTCATCCATTGCTAGTCTTTCTCTATTTACTCGTTCTTGCACTTTCTTACCTTCCATCTTTCTACTTTATATTGCTTTCATATTCACTCATTAATTCTCTTCACACCCACCATACATTACTTAGCTAATTAGTGAAACCTCGTGTCTTAAGTCCCTATTCTCTGTGGATTCGACTACCCACTCACCAGGGTAAATTTATTACTTCGACAAGCTCATGCACTTGCGGGATACACGCAAGGGGTCATATCAGATGACCTACCCATGCCCACGCAAGAGCCAATGCAGGATCCATCACCTATGCCTTCTGATAACAACACCTCAACAACATCTAGGTGTCAAAAAAGGAAGAGTGTTGCCAAGGATCCAACAATGGACCATATTTCTACAAATTTTGATGCTTTCGTAAAAATGGTTGGCCCAGAATTTAGAGTATTGGCTGAGGCAGCCACACATAACACCGAGGCAGTGGCTCGTACAGCTAAGTCTGCTAAACGAAAAGCTGAATTTGCTGCTTGCAATGTTGAGATTTCAGCACGTAATGCTGAAATTTTTGCTTGTAATATTGAAATCACAACACGCAATGAAACATCTCGGGCAGACATTCAAGCAAAGAAGAGATCACTTAGTAATGTCCTTTTCTCTACTGATGGTCTTACAGAAGATAAGGCCATGTTCATGTTGCAAGTATTGCCAAAGGATGAAGGTCAACTGATAGTATTTTGAGACCTTCCAGCTGAAAGGAAATTGCGCTTTTGCCGAGTTTTCTTGTCAAGGATTTCATATTGCCCACCTAATGCTTGACTCATATTGCTCATCTTTTCATTTTACATAGAACTTTGTGGAAGAACCCGAAATTTTTGGACCTATAATCATTGTTGTCGTTTGAGATGTTTTACTATTTATGGGTTGGTGAATTGTTTGTGCAACTTTGATGGTTGGAGTTTTTTTTTAAATGTTTTCTAGTACTCTTTGTTTTATGAATGTTATTGAATGAGCTAGTATGGTGAATGCATGTTGAAAATTTGGAACAACTTCTGCTTAATTGCTCATTAGTGATAAGCATTTACATCCATGCAAATGTTAAAGATATATATTTGGATATGCTTAATTAGTACTCTATTTTTGGTTTTTAAGTTGTTCTAGTTGAAGTTTTTGAGATAATGAATGGTGGTTTTTAATTAGTACTCTATTGTGAATGCATGAGGAACAATCTTCTTCATAAAGTGATTTTTTGGATTTCTTTTTTAATGTGTTGTAGTTGTTGTTTTGAATGGTTAATTGAGTGATGAATCTTGTTTGATGTTGATTTGTGTAAAAATGTTAAAATTGTTATTTTATGTTAATATTTATGTTTTAATTATTTATAAATACTAATTATTTGAAATAAATATCATTTCTAATTAAACATTAAATAGTAATAAAATAAATATTTAGGTTTTAATAATTTTATAATTATAAAATATTTGAAATAAATATCATTTGTAATTTAATTAAAATATAGAAGGTAAGGAATGAAATTAATATTTATTTAAAATTAATTTCTAGTTAAACAACAATTAACAATAATAAACTAAATATTAATGTATTATTTATTATATACATAATAATTATTTAAAATAAATTTCATTTGAAATTAATTAATAAATTTTAATTACAAAATTAAATTAATACTTATCTGAAATTAGATTTGGATTAAACATTAATTAATAATATTAAAATAAATATTTATGTCGTACTTATTTATAATTAATAATTATTAAAAATAAGTATCATTTCTTTATACAAGGGGTAAAAACGTAATCTTATCACAACTTCACTTTCTATTTTTCCCATTCTCAATGAATTATCTCTACAACCAAAGACTTTTTTTCATTAACATCCCTTAGCCATTCCTTTACCCCTTCCATCATTACCTCATTCCCTCTCATTCCATTACTGTCATCCAAACACAACCTAAGAGTGAGATTTAGCACACAAGCATTCAATATAGTAAGATAAAAGTCATCATAAAGCTCATACCTAGCCTCAGTTCCTCCTTATAGATATGGATCTCAGTCTCCTGGAGTGTATCACTAACTTCACATAAATCCAATCATAAACCTTGTCTATGGATTGGAAATAAGATATCCTTCTTGACTCTTTGATCAAGATGAACAAAATGAATATCCAAAAGCCAAAAATGAATCTTGATGCAAGGCCTATGTAAAGCCACAAGTTATCAAACCAATCTCTATTTCCATCTTGATTTCCTCCATGTAAAGATCCTTGAGCAGGAGGCACATTGGTGCAATTACTTAGTGGATATCCACAAAGACCATCGTTATAGAAGAAAACCAATGCATCTAAAGTCTGAAGTTGAATGCCTGAAGGAATTTTCCCCAACAACCTGTTGTGTGACAAGTTCAGATGACTAAGAAAATTCAAAGCAGAGATATACTCGAAGGAATGGTACCAAAAAAGTTATTGATTGATAGATCGAGTGACTCAAGCTGATTCATATCACTGATGGCTTCTGGTAACTTTCCATTGAAAAGATTACTGGAAAGATTCAAGAAACGCAATCCATGTAGTTTGGTCAGTTCATCGAGGAAATCACCAGAGAGCCTGTTGCATGACAAGTCAATCCTTGTGACTAGTAAGAGCACCTTTGTGTACTCCATTCGCTGTCCCTTTGCACTTATTACCAGAGATTCCAAGTAATTATAGCTTGGCAAAATCCCAGCACCAATTGATGCATTTTAAGAATAATGGATCATTTGATCATATTCAGTGCCAATGACTTATGATCATGGCTTTAAAATCTCCAAAAGAATGAGGAATGAGACCTGAGAAGTGGTTGTAGCAGAGATCCAGAATCTGGAGAGACGAGAGTTTCGATAATTTCTCTGGTATAACACCATTGAATAAGTTTGAGTTTAAACAAAGGATTACTAATGATGAAAGGTTCTCTCCAATTCATGCTGGTTTGCTGCTAGAAAGACTGTTTTTACCAATGTCAAGTGCCACCAATTTGTTTGCATTTTTCAATGAAAAAGGCAGATTTCCAGATAGGCCATTGCTTTGCAAATGCAAAGATTGAAGATGGGTGAGAGATACAATGGCATCGGGGATGCTGCTAAAGAAATTGTTGTCAAATAGTTCGATAATCGCTAACCTAGAGATAAGTTATGTGGGTTATAACTTCATTGAAATTTGTTGTTTGTTCATAAAACTCTTTTGTTGGGTAGATACCTCCATGTCTCCAAGTATCTGCCAAGGTACCATGTCTTAAATCAATTTATATTTAAGCTTTTTCACTGAACTTTCTTCAATTTTACTGGATCATTTCCATCTATATGTAACTCTGTGTAACTCTATGAAAGGCACAGCAGCCAGTGAAACCTATGAATATTCATTCCAATGTGGCATTGAAGCACCAAAGGCCAGATCAACCAAAGTAGCTTCTAATTTTGGAAATCACTACAGGTGCAGTTATGCTTATCTCTATAATCGCTTGTCCTATGTCTGCTATTAAAAGATGCAAAAGAAAATGCTCCAGCAATTTCCCAATAAGAAAACAATTGAGTCCGAGGAATGAAAAATCAACATCAATTGGTTAGCACAATGATCTTATATCCTCCCTTATTGACTTTTTTTGCAATATCAATGATGAAGAATAACGCCTTTTATTTATGATGCTTCAAACAGACAGTGGGTTCTTGAAAAGTGATGAGGTTTAGCAGGCCAGAACTTGAAGTTGCTTGTGAAGATTTCATTAACATAATTGGGGTCTTCTACAGACAATAAAGTCTACAAAAGCACAATGATGAATGGGCATGAAATTGATGTCCCTTATTATTTTAGAAAATCAATGGACAACCTACTTCAAGCTTCAGTTTTAGAATGAGGTAATTATTTTATGAAGATGTTTTGAAAGAAAAGAAATATAGAGTCGATCATTGTGGAGTTGATCATTGTGTGATGAAATTCTTTATATTTAATTTAGGTTGCAGATTTTGCAAGGTTAAATAATGAGAACACAGTCAAGTTGTTGGTGCATTGCAGAGAAAGCAAACCATTATCAAGGATGCTTCTTTTAGAATACACATCAAATGGAACACTATATGAGCCTCTTCATTGTAAGTGTTCTGTTATGTTTGCTTATTGACTGATATCTGTATCATCTCAACAATATTAATCATTAATCTTTATCACAAAAAAAAAAAAGGAAAAAGAGGTAGGAATTCATTATAGATGGTGAAGGATGCTAATTCTCTTGGCTAAGATGAATGAAAATAGCTATTGGTATCGGTCATAACTAAAATATTTGCACACTAAACTCCAGTGCCCATTAGCAATATCCTAATTGAACTCTAATTTTGTGTATTTTACTGAGATCATTTTTCCAAAGGTGTGAAAATTATATTACTTTATGATACTTACTGAAGACTTTTGTCCAAAAAGTTTCCTCTTACTGTTCTACATCTATTAATGAGTGAAATCTATTGTATCGATGTAGTTGTTTGATTTTGAGGTGTGGAAAGCCATTGTTTCGAAACCAGACATAAATGGTTTTGTCACCAATGGTGGACTGTATAATGGGTTTATGGATTCCATAGAAAGATGACATATGGTTGTTCAGGGAAACACATTTGCTTTCGGAAATCTTTTACTAGAGCTAATAAGTGGAAGGCCCTTCATATTGCAGAGAAAGAGTATGGCCATTGGGTTGGGTGATAAATCTTTAATATATGATGGACATCTAAAACTGATTGCAGAAAATGTTGATTACTGACAGAAATAATGCTTCATTTACTTATTGATCTTCAATTTTTATGTGGCATTATGATAAATGCCTAAATGTACGTATTATTCATGTATATGTATGTACAAATAGAGTATTTTTGTATGTGTGGGTACATATTATTCATGTATGTGTACATCTAAATAGAGTATTTTTGTATGTGTGGGTACGTATTATTCATGTATGTGTACATATAAATAGAGTATTTTTGTATGTTTGTATGCCCGTTTTTGGTCTAAATTGGTTTATTTTGTGTTACAGGTACAAAAGATACCGTAGGGAGCTCGACAACATGATTTAAGGAGAAATTGGCAAGAAAAACACTATTTTCGAGCCCCGGTACTGTAGACCGAATACTTGAACAAATGGCTTGGTCTGGAAGTTCATGCAGGCGCAGTGAGGACCGCATGCAGTACTGTAGCAGTACTGTCGCAGTTCCTGTAGCAACTTACGCCATTTTCGGGATTTCTCGGAATTCTTCTCTGCCCGCATGCTAACCTCATGAGAGGCCGCATGGCATCCCGAAAGTTGTTTTTAAAGAGGATTAGGGCACTTTTCTTTGGGGCTTTTAGCCACCATTCTCCTCCATCACTATCTAGGGTTTCAAGGGTTTTCAAGGGACTAGAGGAGGCACTTTTAAGGAGCAAATTGAAGGGAGAAGAAAATTACACGCAAGGGAGATCATCTAGGAGTTCGTCGGCATCGATCTGCGAGATCCCATCATCATCTTCATCTAGTCGACACTAAGGGAGTTTTCTTTAGTTTTGATCATTCTTGTGTTCTATTTTGAAACTTCTTCCTTATTTATGCTGCACTAGACTCCTAAGGTCGCCGGGCATCCGGTGAACCTTGGGATGAACTTGCTTGTATGGATATTTGAGTACATTTATGGTATTTGTTTGGTTTATGTCTAAGCCTTGTGATCTTTGATGTGTTGATTTGCATGAGAACTCTGTATTTCAACTTCTAGGTTGTACTTGGTAGCGTGACCATCGCCCTTGTACTAGACACACTAGGCTTAGAAGGGATACATGTATGGATACACCATGACCATCGGGTATTTCATACCTCTCCGACCATTAGGGCTTGACCTAGGTTGAGTTCGGCCCTAATTTGAGATTTCCCTATTCTCAATGCAATCGTAGGAGGATTTGGGCGGAAGTGATTCCGTATTCCAATACTCGTACCGGATTAGGGGTTATCACCGTGACCATCGGGGTGACCTACCCTTGGATATCTCTTGGCCTCACCACCTTTGCCTGTGTAATTCGAGTATCTTTCTAGCTTGAGTAGTCCCGAGGGGATCCTCGCCCGGGGACCTCACACCTTTATTGCTAATTGTTTCCTTAATGTGCTATTGTGGTGTGCCTTAGTCTATTTGTTTATAGGTTTTCTTTTGTTTGCTTTCTTATCTTGTTTTAAATCTATATTTGGTAGACTAAACAATGTCATCTAGAGGGGAGTAATAGCAGCTTTTGGGACCCCAGGGAATACGACCCCCTCCTGCTTGCGCGAGGGGTATTACTTGGCGACCCGTGCGCTTGCGGACGATCATCAAGTTTTTGGCGCCGTTGCCTGGGACTTCTAAGGATGCTAGGAAAACCTTTAGTTCACTGATCTAGTAATTTTTACTTCCTTTTGTAGATATTTGTCTTTCTATGTGTTTCTTACCCTTTTGTGCATACTTGTTTGTTTTCTTTTTCTTTTAAGTTCTTTGATAGCTTATTTTTCTTAGTTGTGTTTATTTATACAGGGCCATGGATTTTTATGAAAAACTTTTGGCCGTGAAAATTTATGCACTTGAGAAAGCGATGGAAGAATCTTCTTCCATGAGAGCACGCCAGAGCAATCCACACCATAATGACTACTATCCATATTGGCAAGGGCACCAAAATTTTTCTACACATCATTATACTCAACAATGGGAATACCCTTACCAAGGATTGCCACAAGAACCCTCCTTTGAAGAACCATGGCATTACCACCCTCCAATCGTTCAAAGTAGACCACTTAATGAATGGGGTTTCAATACACAAGATGTGTTTGAAAGATTCATGATGAATGCAGATGCTGACTTTGAAGCCTTGACTGCCACAAATTTTAATGCCCAACCATCTCTTCAAAGCATGGAAAGCTAGATAGGAGTGTCTTCTAGTACATCAACCAAGTTTCCACGCACTATAGAAGACCTATATGAGAATGACACTAGAAGGGAAGAGAACAAAGGTGAATTTGAAGTGGAAGTGGATTTTGAGGTATTGGAGGTTGAAGCAAATGATGTTGCATCAATACTTTGTGAGTAAATGATAGATGTTCCATCTCAAGGTGAAGTTGAAGAAGAAAGAGAGGAGGATGACATCATGGCCATGGAAAAATATGAGGAAGTGGAAGAAGATCCATCGACCACATTTGAAGACACTACTTGCCTCAACATTGATCATTCAACAAACCAATCTATAATTTTCAAGTGCCGAGAAAAAATTCCGGGAATTGTATTTGAAGATGTGGGAAGGAAGCTAAAGCCATCCTTGAACCCACCAATACCGGGATTGGACAATTCCCAACCAAAAATATTTCAGTGGTGGCCCAAGCAAATTTTGTGGGCAATGGTTGACTATTCAGGAGGGGTTGGGAGAAGAAATGTGGAAAGGATGTTAAAGACACAAATTGATCCACCAACACCAAGCTTAGATAACTCTCAACCAAAGTTTTTTCCATGGAGGCTCAAGGGAATTTTTGCCGGGAACAAAGAAGAAGTGGGGAGGAGGTTCAAGCCATCTAAGGATCCGGCCAAGTTTAAATTGCACAACTCCCGTCCCAAGCTTTTTCCATGGAGGCTAAAAGGTAGCTCATGCATTGCCTCCAAATTTACATCATCCCGGAAGGTATGTTTCGTATTTCTTGGTAGTTCTTAGGCAACCTCTTGCCGGGATGAACACACCGTTTTCAAGCCTCCTTAGGTAAGAAAAAGGTATGTTGAGCTAATGACGTTAAACAGGCGCTTCTTGGGAGGCAACCCAAGCATAAAAATTCATTGCATGTGTGTTTTTCGTATTTTTGGTGTGTTTGCTTGCTTGAGTGTTCCTTGTTTTCAAGTGTGTGATTGTGGTTATTTAGTCATTTTTCATAATTTATTTACTTGTGTTTATTCATGGTACTTATGAGTTCTTTGTGTTATCATTCATCTTCATGCATCAAATGTCATGTTTTGGGTGTTGTGGGTGAATTAGACATTGTTTTTATGTGATTTTGGGGTGTTTGGATGAGTATTTGATGCAAAAACTGGAAATTGCCCGTTTATTGACCGTATCTGAGCCCGCATACCCATCCAAAAACTTGTGTGGCCTGCTATGCGGCCGCACAAGAGCCTGCATGTGCAATCCAATAACTTGTGCGGCCTGCTATGCGGCCGCACAGGAGCCCGCAAGGACACTCGGGCTGAACTTTAAAGTGGGTACCTCTTCACCATTTTCTTCATATCTCTCTCATTTCTCATCTGTTTTCCCTCATTCTTTCACCGTTTTTCTACATTTTTCTCCCTTTAGACGAATCTCTTGCATCCAAGGACTTATTTTGAATGATTTATTGGGATTGTTGCCGTCATCTTCACCGATCTTTGCCGATTCAAGCTTTGAAGCCCTAACTTGTGTTTTGAAGCAAACTTGTTTCTTTTTCTTGATTTTCATGCTTATCTTGCTTCAAACTTTGGAAAATGATGTATGAATGTGTAATCTTTGATTTATTTATATTTTGAGACATTATTTGTAAATTTTTGGGCTTCAAAAACAAGGGGAAACTCTACCTCTTTCAAGACTGTGCTACAGTAACTTTGGGCTGTAATTTCTCTTGAATTTATTTGTTCACTTTTAGCATCATTGTAAATTTCCTACAACACTTGCAATAAAAAGAGTTGGACTTCATGATCTTGATTGCACAAAGAACTTGTTTGGATTATCTCTTGTTCAATTGTTTTTGTTATGTTAATTGTTTGCTTGCTTGTTTGTGTGTTTTCTTTTTCCTTGTGTGTGATGGAATGGGGATACTTTGAGTTGATGTTCCTTTCTACCTTGCAGGGTGGAATGGAGGCATCAAAGCACACTTTCTTCTCCATTTTGTACAAGAACCTTTGGTGGTCACCCCGATCTCATGGACTTCAAGACTAATGCTTTGAGACTTGGGAAAGTTCACGAAACCCTCCTACTATGTTTTTATTGTCTATATTGTTGCATTTCATCGCTTAGGCACATTGAGGGCAATGTGCATCTTAAAGTGGGGGGTGGAGTTGGATTTTCATGAACTTTGAACATTTTTTTTGCAATTGCATGCTTGAATTACCTATGATAGCCATGATTTTATTGTTAAGGACTTCCTAGCTTGGTAGAATGATAGTTGTGAGTTATACTTTACCTGTGCTTGAATATTGTTCTGTTTCATCTTTAGTGCACCCTTATACTTATTCACGATCAGTTCCACCTTGTACATTCTAACCAACCCATTGTAATGTTTTTGGCATTAAATTGTTGAAGTATACTTTCAATGCACTTTTAAGAGCCTTTGAGGTCCTTTGTTTTTTTCTTTGGACTCAAATGAGACTATTTAATAGGTTTATACCAGGGGATACGAGATACTTGTTTGTGAAAAAAAAAGAAAAAGTGGAGTCTATAACAGTATTCCTCTACTAGTACAGCATGAATGCGTCTATGTGGACTGTAATCAAGTAGGATGGATGGCTCTTGTGCCTGGCCAGTATGTGCATCCGTTTGAAAGATCTTTGTGCAGTCTACATTAGTCAGACTCAAAAAAACCAGAGTTTTATTTAGAACCCAAAGGACTCTTAACTGGGTATTGAGGATGTCTTTAACACTTTAATGCCGTCTTCATTGTGTGTGGGGTGAATGGTCACCCTGGGGTAATCTAGGGTGTGAAGGTCAAGGTGGGAGTTAGCACACACTCACGGGGGCACTCTAGGAGAAACAGAACTAATATTACCTAATTATTCATTGAACAGCTCACTTCTTAATTTCTGTCCATTTTTGCTTGTGGAGTTCTTTACTATTGAGCTTGAGGTCGAACATTTAGCCGTTTATCTTCTTGTCCCTATTCTTTATGTTTGTTTGCCTGGGGACAAGCAAATGCTTAGGTGTGGGGATGTTTGATAAACGCCTAAATGTACGTATTATTCATGTATGTGTAAGTATAAATAGAGTATTTTTGTATGTGTGGATGCCCATTTTTGGTCTAAATTGGTTTATTTCATGTTACAGGTACAAAAGATATCGTAGGGAGTTCGACAACATGATTTAAGGAGAAATTGGCAAGAAAAACGCTATTTTCAGGCCCGGCACTGTAGCAGAACTGTAGCAACCACTGTGGCACGAAGATTTGAAGAAATGGCTTGGTCTGGAAGTTCATGCGGGAGCAGTGAAGACCGCATGCAGTACTTTAGCAGTTCCTGTAGAGACTTACGCCATTTTCGGGATTTCTCGGAATTCTTCTTTGCCCGCATGCTGACCGCATGAGAGGCCACATGGCATCCGGAAAGTTGTTTATAAAGAGGATTAGGGCACTTTTCCTTGTGTCTTTTGGCCACCATTCTCCTCCACCACCATCTAGGGTTTCAAGGGCTTCAAGGGGCTGGAGGAGGCACTTTTAAGGAGCAAATTGAAGGGAGAAGAAGATCACACGCAAGGGAGATCATCTAGGAGTTCGTCGGCATCGATTCGCAAGTTCCCATCACCATCTTCATCTAGTCAACACTAAGGGGATTTTCTTTGGTTTTGATTATTCTTGTGTTGTATTTTGAGACTTCTTCCTTATTTATGTTGCACTAGACTCCCAAGGTCGCCGGGCATCCGGTGAACCTTCTGATGAACTTGCTCGTATGGATATTTGAGTACATTTATGGTATTTGTTTGGTTTGTGTCTAAGCCTTGTGATCTTTGATGTGTTGATTTTCATGAGAACTCTGTATTTCAACTTCTAGGTTGTACTTGGTAGCGTGATCATCGCCCTTGTACTAGACACACTAGGATTAGAAGGGATACATGTATGGATACACCGTGACCATCAAGTATTTCATACCCCTCCGACCATTAGGGCTTGACCTAGGTTGAGTTCGGCCCTAATTTGAGATTTCCTTATTCTCAATGCAATCGTAGGAGGATTTGGGCGGAAGTGATTCCGTATTCCAATACTCGTACCGGATTAGGGGTTATCACCGTGACCATCAGGGTGACCTACCCTTGGATATCTCTTGGCCTCACCACCTTTGCCTGTGTAATTCGAGTATCTTTCTAGCTTGAGTAGTGCCGAGGGGATCCTCGCTTAGGGACCTCACAACTTTATTGCTAATTGTTTCCTTAATGTGCTATTGTGGTGTGCCTTAGCCCATTTGTTTATAGATTTTCTTTTGTTTGCTTTCTTATCTTGTTTTAAATCTATATTTGGTAGACTAAACAGTGTCATCTAGAGGGGAGTAATAGCAGCTCTTGGGACCCCAGGGAATACGACCCCCTCGTGCTTGCGTGAGGGGTATTACTTGGCGACCCGTGCGCTTGCGGACGATCATCAAGTTTTTGGCGCCGTTGCCGGGGACTTCTAAGGATGCTAGGAAAACCTTTAGTTCACTGATCTAGTAATTTTTACTTCCTTTTGTAGATATTTGTCTTTCTATGTGTTTCTTACCCTTTTGTGCATACTTGTTTGTTTTCTTTTTCTTTTAAGTTCTTTGATAGCTTATTTTTCTTAGTTGTGTTTATTTATACAGGACCATGGATTTTCAAGAAAAACTTTTGGCCGTGAAAATTTATGCACTTGAGAAAGCGATGGAAGAATCTTCTGCCATGAGAGCATGCCAGAGCAATGCACACCATAATGACTACTATCCATATTGGCAAGGGCACCAAAATTTTTCTACACATCATTATACTCAACATTGGGAGTACCCTTACCAAGGATTGCCACAGTCTAGTTATCTTATTCCTTAGTTTGTGTTTTGTTATGGTTTTGGTGATTCATTTTCTAGGAAGCAGGTTCATGGCCATGTGGTATATAATAAGAGATTTAATTTTCTGTTTTACTATACTAATACAGTAACGATCAGTAAGCATTGTGATCATCTTGATTTTTATAAAAAAGCTACGAAGGGGAATTTCCTAGTTCACATCATTCTCACTCTTCTTATTGCAAGATGATTTTCTAAAACATGACTTTCACCCCAGAACATCGGAATGAGCTCGATAGGTGTGCAATGTTTATTCAAATCAATGCTGCATTCCTCTAGATATCTGAATAATAATTAGTATTAAAATAGTTTTCAATCGTAATGACACAATAATTAATTTACACAGATAAAACTGGCTTTTCTTCAAAAGTGTATAATATAATCTCCAAATTGCCAATTAAATCTAATGTATTCAATGGATCCGTCAATGGATCTTTCCATAGTAACTCAAAATTTTCAATTTAGTTAGACTAAACAAGTTTACAGAGTTTTCATGGCTTTCAAGTACATCAAGTATGAGCACCCCAGAAAAAAAAATATGGTATTTGACAACCAACTAAATATATAAATAAACATCTACAAGTGTGCAGATATTTAGGTAACATCAAAATATACAACTTTTATATATAAATAAACATCTAATTCAGACTAAAAATGATAAAATAAATTAAAAACACTTAAAGGCCTGCACAAAAATCCTACACGAGGGACCTGGATTCAAAGGCTGTATTTTACATGATACAACTACAAAAATTCTGAAATTTTGCAGGTACATAGCCAATGTCGAACTCTACTACTTTATTATTTAACACTTCTACAAATTATGCCTCTAACACCTCTAAAATTGATGTGGAATTCTAGCTATTTCAAAAGCAAATATTTGAAAACTTATCAAATGGAATCAATCAATACTTCCTTTGCCCTAACTGTATAAAAGATCTTTAAAACATGATATGAATTTCAGCAGAGGTTAGGAGATCATTCAACATGGCATCAAAATTAAATAATGGTAGGGGTAAAAATGAGAAAGGTGAAACTACACCGCCTACAAGCAATTGCCTTTTACAGAAAAGTTTCCTAGCTCTATAATCCAAGAAGATCTATTATCAAAACAAAAGGCTAACCATAATACGTCACAACAAAATCCAACAAGATACTTAGATTATTATCAAAACAAAAGGCTAACCATAATCAAAAATTATAAACATGGTATGAACATTAAGCTTAAACTCTTAGAAATAATGATAATCTGATAAGACCTAATAGCTATAATATAATTGAGAATTTAAAATTTCAGAATAACTCATATTACAAAAGGAAGAAGGTAGCATAAGGCAAATATTTCTTATGGTGTAAGTATTCTACAATCACCTACCGGTAGTCGCGCTCACTAGAAGAATTCCTTACAAAGGGTTTCTGCATCTTGTCACCATTCACACTAAGCAATCTAACAAAGAGAAAGGAAGACACGTTCTTCCACCAGATCTTAAAGCACACGAATTCCCAACAAGATAAGACGGGATTGAAGGTTCAGTTGTGGAGATCGTGATAAAAAAAGTTATAAAAAACATTTAAATTTTAAATCAAACAATAAGGATCAAAATAATGATATTTAAATATTTAAATATCTTTGAATCATATCTATCGGTGGGGATCTAATCAGAGACTGAGGGGACCTTAGTGCAGTGAATCATGCATTCATCACACTTACTCCCATGGAGCAGAGAAGATCTCCAAGTTCATGCCAATAACATTTCTCAATGTTATTTTCAAGTCATTCTCCAAAACTCTAGCAAACAGGACGAAGCTGCCAATTAGAGAGCTCACTCAACCCATAACAGTTCCATCATTTAGCAGGTTGCAAACTGAATAATATCATCAAACACTAGAAGAATTGTACAAATTCATGAATGGTCAGCCTTTCACCAGTCAAAATGCACAGAAACTTGGAACAAAAATTATATATACCATATCCAAAAATCATTTGGTAGGTATGAAGGATGTTGGCAAGAAAGAATAATTTAGTATTTTAAAACTTAGATTAAGAGATTCCTCACTGCCCACTTGTTATTTATCGCCCACTTGTTGTGATATGTAAACAATTACGCTTAAAATCAACATCTAGATTCAATAATTTCAATTGATTCAAAGAAGAAAAATTTACACTGTGTAGATATGTTTCTACGTTCTTGCGGAAATCAAAGGTGATGACAACATTAACCGCTTGAATGTCAATTCCGTTAATTGTGTGTCGTTGATTGTGTGCCCAATTCAACGGCCTCGATGAAGAACGATGAATTCGGGAGCGTTTCCGAACAATTACTGTAGCAGCACTGCAACAAATTATAATGGCAAAACACTGTATCAAATTACTGTTCACAGTCGGCCGGAAATCAGTTTTCCAGAATTTTCACACGGCCATGTGGAAATTCCACACGGCCGTGTGAAATCCCGATTTCAGCAAATTTAAAGCCGCGACTCTACATTATAAAAGCCCGATTTGGAGACTTTTTGAGACATCTTTTGACCTAATTTTCTCCTCAACTTTGGAGAGGGCGGCTAGGGTTTTGGAGAGGACTTCGTGGAGGTTTGGAGCGCGTCATCGGCATCGTCATCGACGTCCGGCGGCCGCACAAGACCACGGCCACACCATACGCAAGGGGGTTTTCATCTATGTCTTTACTTATTGTTTTATTATATACATTGATGAACATGTATAGCTCCATGAGGAGCTAAACCCCTTGTGGGTATTCGGACTTGTAAAACTCTAGGGTTATTATGTTTCTTTGACATTGTTATTATGCTTTTCCATTATTGATGAATAAGAATTGAGTTTCGATCTTAATTTTATCTTGCTATTGTTTTCCCTTAGATGTGACACTAGGGTTGAGAGCAATCTAGGTTTTCCTTTGGAGATGTGACAACTCCTATAGGATTAGACTCTTTAAGATTGAAGAGGGTTGTGAGGGAGAGTTGTGAGGTAGCGATGTACCCCTTTCCCCTCCGTTGTGATTTCTCCCTATCTCCGTTTCCTTGATTTAATAGCGGTCAAGATAGAGTGAAGTGCTAGGTAGATAAACTCCCCTGGGGCTTAGTTACGCGAGTAACGGAGTGAAGGGTTGAAGTGAATCCTACGCACTGGGGCTTAATCTAGACTAGGGTTCTTCCTCCTGGACCAAAGGGTTAGAACTACACATAGGAACAGGTTTAATCACTAGGAGTCCCTAAAACTTAATGCAATCCCACATAGTGTGAGGTTTAGGTAGATGTACTCCCCTAGGACTTAATCGTGCGAGCGATAGAGTGAAGGGTTGTTGTGAATCCTAATACTGGGGCATAGTGTTGGGGTTAGTCACGGTTGACCTTAGGTTTGGGACCGTGCGTCTAAGGATTTCCTCGAGATAATAGCATAGTCTTGCACTAGAAGCATAGATCCTAGAGATAACTTGTCCGGATACCCCACTTCATTAATTGTTAAATCCTCTTTAATCTCTTTTCTTGCGATTTCTAATCTTTCACCTTTCTCTATTTAATTTCATGTCTTTAGTATAATTGTTCTCGCAATTTACACACAAATCAATTACTACTTTTCCGTACTTCGCATAGTTTTAATAGTGAAATCTCGTATTCTAACTCCCTATTCCCTGTGGATTCGACTACCCTCTCACCGGGGTAACTTTTATTACTTCGACAAACCCGTGCACTTTCGAGAATCCTGTCAGTAGGAATGCAAAATGCAATTGTCTTCCCAGTCCCATTTTTAGCCCTAGCAAGTATGTCACTACCAGTCAGTGCAATCGAAATGCTTTCTTCTTGAATATGTAAAGGTCTTTCAAAATCCTTTCTCATATATTCCCATAAGCAACTCTCTCTTCAAAAAGTAATCTTCAATTCATTTCCGTAAAGTTGCAGTAGCATCCTATAAAATGTAATAGAATGTGTATTTCGTAAATCAAGGCCTTTCAAACTCTTTACCACATGATTAATTTTTCAGGGGAAGTGACCAAGTTCAAGGGTAATTAGCACATTAACAGTAGATTTATCAAAATTAGGAGTTTGGTTGGCAATTAAACCCTTATAGATCTGAAGACTAAGATTGCAGGCTTTAGCAGCTAACCTAGTTGCTTTAGTGGCTATAACTAGATCATCCATCAAACATGGAATGATTGAAGTTGTAATTTAATCTAACATCAAAACCAGGAGCCCAATTATTAGCCAATGCATAATTCAAGATAGCTTACAAACTTTGGAAAATCAACAAAAAAGGTTAAGGGGACACAGAGTCTCCTTGTGTTAGCACCCCTACAAAGAGAGGTTAGCAAAGGTGATACAAACCTTGACCCATAAAATCCAATCTTCAGGAAACTGCATCAGGTTTAGAGTAACAAGAACAACATTCCATTCAGGCATATCATACGCTTTAGTAACTTCAACCTCAATTTATATCCTCAGCGGTCATTGAAATCAATTCCAAAGAATGAATGATTTCATGGACAGAATAATGTTGTCAAAGCTAGTTCTACTAGTTATGAAACCATTTTGTTTATGGCCAAGCAATTTGAGAATAACATGTTTTATAAAATTAGAAGGAATATTAAAAATAATTTTATAAGATATATTATAAAGTGAAATTGATCTAAAATCGATCACACTCATGGGATAATCCATTTTAGGAATAAGGATAATATAAGTTCGACCTCAAGAATTTAGTAGTTTAGCAGTTTGAAAAAAAGTAATAGATGGCGTTGAATAAGGGAACTTTAATAATATCCCAATAATGCAAATAAAAATCAACATTAAAACTTTCAAGGTCACAACTCTGGGACTCTGCCTTTAGGCATGTTTTAGGCCCATGTTGTTAAACTTGAATTTAAACTAGTTGTAACTGAATTTGTTTTAATAACCCACCATAAAATGTTTGCCCAAAAAATAAAATTAAGAGTCTAGTCAAATTCAACAATCTAATTTAATAAATAAAATATACATATAATATACATCCAGATATCCTCACATGTATATAGAACTCGAATTCCCAAATATAAAAACACATTCACAGGAAACACATAAGCATGATTGATAAGTCACATATTTGCAAATCAAGTATGAATTATGAAGTATACCCAAAAAATGTTTAAGTCAAACTTCTTATAAATGCAATATTAAACACATGAAATTAATTAGAGTTTCTACAAGTGAAAAGAAAAAAAAACGCCTGTGACTACAACAGGATCTGTTGGTCCTCCAGATATTTCTTTTGATATTAAGTAAAAGTCAATGGACTACAATGTTATCTTTGGCAACCCCCTAACCAAATATAACATTAAAATAAAGTCCAAAGCTATATCTAGTAAATAGTTTGATCATGAAAAAGTACTATAGTTTAAGAACATGAAAATTTGAAATGTTAACTACTACTACTAATAATAATAATAACATCATAGAAACCCACTTATGAAATAAACATTCAAGGGATCTCTGAAAAGAGGCGCAAGGTATAGTTCATTTAATATAATCATATGTCTCATCAGATACAACTCGAACAGCTTATTAAAGATCAAACAACTCAATGTGTTATAGTTGCCAAGCCTTCCATAAATATCAACTATAAAGCAGAGAGATTGATATCATCAGCAAATACGAAAAATGCAAAGATAAACAATTATTAGTAAGCAGATTTGTAGGAGATAATTAAACTAAAAATGTATAATTGTCATCAAATAGCACATATTTGTGTTTTGTGCTTTTCAATTTCAAATCAAATAATAACTCAAATTACAAACTCAAAATTCAAAAACAAATTAAACAAAAACTAATAACAAAAGCAACATAATAGACTAACATCGCTTTGTTGATAAAAACTAGTTAGACCACCCAACTTCGTTACTTTTGATATGAAAATTGAGATCAACAAATTCATAATCTGGACAACTCAATAAACAGCCAAATAAAAATTATTAGAACCATCAAAAAATTTAATATAATATATGAACAAACAATCTTCCTTGAAATATATTTTCAGATGAGATGATAACTTAAATATATTGGTTAAAATTTATTTGACCAATTCTTTCTGAATCTTACATTAAGGTGACATATTTCATTAGCCTATGATTAGATTGACGGAAATTAGGACTTATGACTTCTTGTTTGGTTGAATTAAAATATGTGTTAAATGTTAAACATCAAACGTTGATAGTTTATGGGGACATGGAATCACACACTATTTCTAGATGTATTGTACAACAAACCACTTCTTTAAAGGTATATACAAATTTCTCCTAAAATAATTATTTATGCAAACAAATGATGGACTTGACATAAAGATCTATACTAAGTTAATGAATTATTAATGCAAATAAATTGTGGGCTTGACCTAAAGATCTATACTAAGTTAATGGTTGTTAATGCCTTAATTTTACGATTATTGGTTCGTAGTTAACACAAAACAACCCCTTTAAAGCTTGAAAAGAAGCTATTGATGTTGTCCATGGAGATTACTAAAAGTTCTCTTAAGATTAATTCATTTGCAAAATTTTTATATCTAAATTCACAACATTTCCTGAAAGTTTCCATTCAGTGTTAACTGTCTTGGATATGAAAACAGCTCATCAATGTGGATCAAGTTGAATTTGGGTAAGTTACATAGAAAAAAGTTGACATTTTCCAGGCATTTAGATTTCATCATCAATGAGAAACACTGTTAGTAATACTGATACACATTAATATTCTCTTTTTTTCATTTGAGAATTCATTTTGTGCAGAGATGTTTATGAGACAACAATCCTCTGTTACATGCCCCTCTGGTCATGGATGAGTGCAATCCTTTGCTACTTATTCACCCCATGGAAAAATTACAATAAATGCAAATGCACAGTGTACACCTCAATAGCTTATTCCTTGGTCCATATTTTGTTTTCAGTTTTAGTGATTCATTTTCTCCAAAGCATGTTCATGAAATTGTGGTATATGTTATGACATTTGGTATCCTGTTTTACTATACTGAAATGGTACCGATAAGAATTGTGATAATCTTGGTTTTAATTTTTTTTTAAAAAGCAACAAAAGGGCATATCTTAGTTCCCGTCATTCTCATTCTTTTCACTGCAAGATAATTCCAGGTCATGTCACTTTCACCCCAGTACTAAGGAATAGGCTGGAGGGTGAGGCAACAACAATGCATATTTGTTTAAAACTTCCTCATAAAAGTTCAAGGTTTAATCAAATTGGTATCTCACTCCCCTCTAGATATTTGAATAACAATTATTAGGATAGTTTTAAATCATATCGACAACAATAATTAATTTATGCAAATTGACTTATTCTTTTCAAATGTGTATAATGTAATATCTCAAAATGCTCAATTAAATCCAACATGTTCAATACATTTGTCCATAATAGCTAACAAGTTGGTATATATGTCACAATAGACGATTTTAACGATTATTGACACACCCCTTGCGTGTGTGTACCGCAAGTGCACGGGTTGTCGAAGTAATAACTACCCCGGTGAGTAGGGTAGTCGAATCCACAGGGAACGGAAGTACTAGTAATAACTGATTCTTAGTTATCTAGTCGAATCAATGATATGAAGCAATGGGTGTAATGTGTAAAATAAGAAAATCGCAAGAATGAAAACAAATAAAAGGAAAAGGGTAAAGGAGATCTCAATCAATGAGGATGAGATACCCGGGCAATGATCCCCCTAGACTCTATCATGAAGTGCAAGACTAACTAAATGCTTCTAAACCGAGTTCTATGAGTCGAGGTAATCCAATAACAATCGATCCCTACTTCCAGGCCACCGATACTAGTGCCCTACAAGGTCCCGGCGGAGAAATCGCTCAATCTCAACACCTCACACCCCATATGACCGCAATGAGTTCTAGGGATACCTAAAAGTGAAACCGATTCCTAAAATTAGATCTAATCCTACTTCTAGGCGAAAGATCCCTAACCCCCTACAAAGGTTCCGGCGGAGAAATCTATCAATCTCACGCCTCACACCCCATATGGTTGCATAAAACTTAGGGAATACGGAGATAGAAAACACTCAATCGGAAGGGAAAGGGGACACTCCTCTATCTCAAGACTCACCCTCTCAACCCTCTTTAACCTTGTATGTTCTAATCCCTAATGGAGACCTCTCTCTCACCAAGGAAACAAATCAAACATACCAAACAACCATACGAATCAATAAGGCATGCAAGCAATGATTAAACAAGATTAAAACTCAAATAAACTCGGAATTAAAAGAAAGCATAAAGAAAGTCAATACATGAATCGAAACCTAGGGTTCACATGCCCAAGTATCTACTAGGTTTTATCCCTCCATAGGACTTATTACAAAGCAAAAGATAATGAAGAAAAAAGCAATGTAATTCATGAAAATAAACCCCCTCGAATTCGTGATAATGGCCTTGATGAATCGTTCAACATCTCGAAGGAACCTTCTCCGAAACTAGGTCGCCAATGGCTCCCCGATGCTATATCGTCGAAAGATCTATCGAAGTTGGTGAAGAACGACTCCTAATATCGCCAAAGACCTCGTCCTTGAAACCCTAGCCGCTCTTGCCTTCAAACGTGCGCAAAAAGTCCTCTAAAAATCGGCAAATCGGGGTATTTATAAGTCTGAAAACGCGCCAGTCACGTGTCTTCACGCGACCACGTGAGATCCCACGCGGTCGCATGGGCTGCAAAATTCCCACACAGTCGCGTGGGATTTCGACGCGGGCGCCTGAACAGTGAAATAAACAGTGTTTTACTACAGTGATTTTGCTACAGTACTCTTCGTGACCATGATCCAAACTTTCTCATCTTGAGGCCACATGGTCGGGCACATGTCCATGTGGTGAGTTATAAGACTTCTTCTTCTTCGAATCATCATTTGAGAGCTTTAACTATCTTCACACAAGTTGGGACATGAAGGTGTGACTGCCTTTGTACCCTTCCATCGCACAAATCATCTTGAATTCTTCAGGAAGTTGGCGCACACCCTCATGTGCATGATCCCCTCTTGTGCCTTGACATTTGTGTTGTATAAAAGCTCCTAACAATACGTCTTTATAACCCATCTTTGCTTCCTTTTCTTCCTTTAACACTTCCACAACATAATTGCATAAAAGAACACCAAAATACACTTTATGAGACATAATCAATGGTAAAATGATGCTCAATGTATGTAAAACAAGTAGGTAAAACATGTATACTCAAGCACTTATCAATTATAATATCGATCAAAGACACACTCAAGGTAAAATATCAATCATTTATTGTTGAGTTTCCTACTTTAAAAAGTTTTGAGAAATTTTGTAAGAATATGTATGATTGATTAATGTAGATTGTTTTAGGGATTTGAGAAATATTAAAGCTTTGATTTAGTAATAAATAAATTTTTTAAATTATGATTAATTTAAATATAAGTTTAAATAAAAGTTATTATTTTTCAAAAATATTTAAATATCAGTTTATTTTGCAATTAATAAAATCTTAAATGTAAATAATCTATTGCAAATATCAGTTATTATATATCAAACATTATTGTCTTGTATAGCACAAAAAATGTTGTTATTTACATCATCACAATGAATTGATGCTTGATTATGTCTACTAAAATATAAAATAATTAAAATTACATAAGTATTATTCAAAAATAAATAAAAAAAATTTAGAGAAAAATAACTTGTTCCTTTATGGAAAAACATGAGAACCAAAAATCCTAAAAACTAATTTTTCCAAATTAAAAAAATATTACTACGATGTTGATGAATATGTTTGATGTTTGATGGGGGCAGTACGGACGGGGCGGCCATCCGTGTATTAATGGATGGCCTTTGGGGGCTCGGGTATATAAGATACACACTTACACACATAAGAATAGGTTATTGCTTCTGCACTATTTCAGAAGTGTGTAAGCTATTAATTACAGAAGTGCCATTCTTCTCCATTTTTTGCAGAGATGCCAGTCCATCTGAAACAGTTCCGTTTAAATGCTAAGAATTATTTCCTTACTTATGCCAGGTGTTCTTTGACCAAGGAGGATGCACTACATCAATTACTGGAGGTGTCTCTTGCAAGCAACAAGAAATACATCCGGGTTGCGAGGAAATTACATGAATATGGATCTCCACACCTGTATGTATTAATACAGCTCGAAGGAAAGGCTCAGGTAACAAACAATAGATTATTCGATCTTCATTCAAGCTCTTATTCCATCACTTTCAACCCGAATATTCAATCTGCTAAGTCCAGTTCTGACGTGAAGACATATATAAAGAAGGGGGGACTACATGGACTGGGGAAAGTTCCAGATTGATGGCAGATCGTCGAGAGATGGAAGACATAGTTTATCTACAGTCTATTCTAATGCTTTAAATTCTGGTTCGACATAAAATGGTTTATACACAATTATGGAAAAAGATCCCCGGGCGTTTAGTTTACAATATAGATTTAGGGTTTTGATTAATAAACAAAAAATAGGGGACATTTATAAAAAAAAAACATAGGATTAGGGTTATGATGCAAAAATAGCAGACATTCCAAAAAGAAAAGAAAGGATTAGGTTTTTATTCAAAATAGGAGCTATTCCATATAGAAAACATAAGATTAAGGCTTTGTTTGAAAAATAGGAGACATTATTATAAGAAAACATATGATTAGTAGACATGAAGAAAAGGAAACAAAGGATTAGCGTTTTGATTGAAAAATAGGCCACATTACTATAGAAAAAATATAAGATTAGGATTTTAATTAAAAAATAGTAGACATTCCGAAAGGAAAACATTAAATTAGGATTTTGATTAAAAAAATATGAGCCATTGCAAAAAAAACTTAGGATTAGTGTTTTGATTAAAAAAATATGAGACATTTTGAAAAGAAAACATACAATTATTGTTTTGATTAGAAAATAGAAGACATTCATAAACGAAAACATACGATTGTGGTATTTATTTAGGTGACATTTAAAAAAAACATAGGATTAGGGTTTTAGTTGAAAAATATGTAACATATCAAAAATAAAAAAAATAGAATTAGAGCTTTGTTTAAAAATATGACACATTACTAAAAGAGAACATGGGAATAGTTTTTTTGACTCAAACATAGGAGACATTCCCAAACAAAAAAAACCTAAGATTAGGGTTTTAATTAAAATATAGGAGGAGTTTAAAAAAAAACTTAGGATTATGTTTTTGGTGAAAATATATGAGACATTACTAAAAGAAAGCAAACAATTAATCTTTTGATTAAAAAATATCACGCGTTCTCAAAAGAAAAAACTTAAGATTAGTGTTTTGGTTCGAAAATAGGAGGTATTCAGAAGAGAAAACATAGGATTAGAATTTTTATTCAAAAATAGAAAGCATTACGAAACAAATTATGGAGTTAGGGTTTTTAATTGAAAAATATGAAACATTTCAAAAAGAAAACATAGGATAAGTGTTTTGATTAAAAAATATGAGACATTACTATAAGAAAAGATAGGATTAGAGTTTTGATGAAAAACCAAAAAAATAGGTGAAATTTCTAAAAGAAAAATATAGGATCAGGGTTTTCATTTAAAAATAGCAAACATTTCGACAAGAAAACATAAGATTAGGGGTTGGATTGAAAAATAGGAGGCATTCTAAAAAAAAAAAAAAATTAAAGATTAGAGTTCGTTTCAAAAATATGATACAATTTAAAAGGAAAACATAGGATTCGGTTTTGATTGCAAGATAGGATTAGTAATGTTTTCTTTTAGAAATGTCTCATTTTTTTCAAATAAATATGAGACATTTCGAAAAGACAACATAAGATTAGGAACAGTGTTTTGATTGGAAAATAGGAGACATTACTATAAGAAAAAATTTGATTTTTCTTTTGATCCAAAAATTGTAGACATTTCGAAAAGAAAACATAGCATTACGGTTTTGATTAAAAAATATGAGATATTTCGAAAAGAAAACATATGATAATTGTTTTGAATTAAAATTAGGAGATATTACTATAAGAAAACATAGGATTATTGTTTTGAATGAAAAATAGGAGGCATTATTATAAGTAAATATAGGATTAACTTTTTGATTAAAAAATAGTAGACATTGTGAAAAAAAAATATGATTAGGGTTTTGATTGAAAAATATGAGGCATTTCAAAATGAAAAAGTAGAATTAGGGTTTTATTGAAAAATAGGAGACATTACTATAAGAGAGCATAAGATTGCTGTTTGGATTGAAAGATAGGTGGCATTCCGAAAGAAAACATAGGATTATGGTTTTGATTGAAAAATATGTGACATTCTCAAAAGAAAACATAAATATTATTATCTTGATTGAAAACTAGCAGACATTTTAAAAAGGAAACATCGGAGTAGGGTTTTAATTGAAAAACAACTGGCATTCTAAAAAGAAAACATATGATTAAGATATTTCCAAGTTAAAACCATAATCAAAACCCTACTATTTTTTTAATCAAAACCCTAATCATTTGTTTTCTTTTCAGAATGTCTTGTTTTTTCAATCAAAACACAAATCCTATATTTTATTTTGGAAATCTCTTCTAATTTTTAATCAAAACCTTAATCCCATGTTTTCTTTTCGGAATGTCTCATATTTTTCAATCAAAACCCTAATTGTACATTTTCTTTTCTAAATGCCTCCTATTTTTCAATTTGCAATCAAACACCTAATCATTTAATTTCTATTTGGAACATCTAGTACTTTTGAATATCAAAATCCTAATCCTATGTTTTATTTTCCGAATGTATCCTATTTTTCTGTTTTCAATCGAAACCCTAATCCTTTGATTTCTTTTCGGAATGTCTCATTTTTTTTTTAAATTAGAACCCTAATCCTATCCTTTGTTTTGGGAATATCTGCCTATGTTTTCTTTTTATAATGCCTCCTATTTTTAAATAAAAATTCTAATCCTATGTCTTCTTTTTGGAATGCCTCCAATTTATGAATAAAAACCCTAATCTTTTGTTTTCTTTTGGGAATGTCTGCTATTGTTGAATCAAAACAATAATCGCATGTTTTCTTTCTGTAATATCACATACTTTTTTATCAAAACCATAATCCTATTTTTTTTTTTTTACAATGTTTCCTAATTTTAAATCAAAACCCTAATCTTATGTTTTTTTTTTTTTTTTTAATGTGTCCAATTTTTTTTATCAAAACTCTAATCCTTTGTTTTGTTTTCGTAATGTCTCATTTTCAAAGAAAAACCTAATCTCATGTTTTCTTTTTGTAATGGCACCTATTTTTTAAATAAAAAATCTAATCCTACATTTCCTTAAAGTAATTTCTCCTATTTTTCAATCAAAACCCTAATCTTAAGTTTTCATCTCAAATGCTTCCTATTTTCTAATAAAAAAACTAATCCTTTTTTTTTCTTTTAGGAATGTCTACCATTTTTTAATCAAAACCCTAATCCTATGTTTTCATTTCAAAACATAATCTTAGGGTTTTCAAAATGTCTCATATTTTTTAATCAAAATCCCAATCTGATGTTTTCTTTTTTCAATGTCTGCTATGCTTTAATCAAAACAATAATCGTGTGTTCTCTTTTTGTAATTTCTCATACTTTTCAATCAAATCCCTAATCATAAGTTTTTTTTAATGCTTCCTATTTTTTTAATCAAAACCCTAACTTATGTTAATCCTATATTTTCTTTTAGAAATGTCACTATTTTTTAGTTTCTAATAAAAACCTAAATCCTATATTTTCTTATCGAAATGTCTCCTATGTTTCAATGAAAACCCTAATCCTAAGTTTTATTTATTAAATGTCTCAAAATTTTCAATCAAAATAGTAATCCAATATTTTTTTTCTCGCAATGTCTTCTATTTTTCAATCAAAACCATAATCCTATGTTTTCTTACAGTAATGTCCCTTATTTTTCATTTTGAAAAGCTAATCCTATGTTTTCTGATAATAATGTCTCTTATTTTTAATTAAAACCATAATCTTATGTTTTCTCTTTGGAATGCCGATATTTGAATCAAACCCCTAATTCTATTTTTTTTTTCTGAATTTCTTCTATCCTTCAATCAAAACCCGAATCCTATGTTTTCTTTTCTTAAAATCTCAATCTTTATGAGTTTTGAATCTAAACCCTAACCAATGTTTTTTATTTTTGGAATGTCTCCTATTTTTCAGTCAAAATCCTAATCATTTCTTTTCTTTTCAGAATGTTTGCTATTTTTTAATCAAAACTCTAATCCCATGTTTTATTTTCGGAATGTGTCATATTCTTCAGTTTTGAATCAAAACCTTAATCCTTTGTTTTCTTTTTGGAATGTGTCATTTTTGTTTAATCAAAACCATAATCCTATATTTTGTTTTGGGAATCTATACTAATTTTTAATCAAAAACATAATTCCTTGTTTTGTTTCGTAATGCATCCTATTTTTGAATCAAAACCCTAATATGAGGTTTTCTATTAGGAATATCTACAATTTTTAAATCAAAACAATAATCGTATGTTTTCTTTTTGTACTGTCTCATATTTTTTAATCAAAACCCTAATCTTATGTTTTGATTCCCAAAATAAAACATAGGATTACTATTTTGATTCAAAAATAGAAGCCACTTCATAAAAAAAAATATAGAATTAGGGATTTGATTCAAAAATAGTAGGCATTAAAAAAAAACATAAAATTAGGGTGTTAAATTAAAGTATAGGAGGCATTAAAAAAAAACCTAGGATTAGGGCGTTGAATGAAAAATAGTAGACATTACTATAAGAAAATATAGGATTATGTTTTTTATTCAAAAATTGTAGACATTCTAGAATGAAAATATAGGATTACCCTAATCCTATATAATCTTATATAAAACGGGCTTAAAAAGATGAAAACCATGCATGTAATGCCTTGTGTACTGCCCGCACACTGGCCGCACAACCCCACTGCCTAGGATATGTGGCTTGTTGTGTGGCCTACACACTAGGCTACACGCCCCACTACTTGGGTTGTACACAGGAGGCCACATAGGTCCTAAAAAGGGTTGTGCACAGCCCATGCACCTTTAAAACTCTTGAAAAAAGGCCACAAAGTCTTAGCAAGAAGCCCCAAACTATAGACAAGAAAAATACCACCAAGACATCGAATCAACAAATAAAGAAAGACCAAGATACACGCTACTACACAAGAAAGAAAACTTGAAATACTACACTCTACGCCCGCTAAAGAAATTTCATCCTCAAAATTTCTAACTTACCTCAGACTTCAACCAAACATAGGATTAGTTTTTTTATTCAAAAATAGTAGCCATTCCTAAAAAAAGGCATGAGATTATGGTTTTGATTGAAAATAAGGAGATATTACTATAAGAAAACATTGGATCAGGGTTTCAATTAAAAACCAAAAATTAGGATACATTTTAGAAACAAAACGTAGTATAAGTGTTTTGATTCAAAGATAGCAGACATTCCCTAAAGAAAACATATGATTAGGGTTTTGATTAAAAAATAGGAGGCATTATGAATAGTAAGCATAGAATTAAGTTTTTTTTTTTTTCAAAAATAGGGGTCAATACATGAAGAAAATATAGGATTATGTTTTTGATTGAAAAATACGAGACTTTATAAAAAAAAACATATGATTATTGTTTTGATGAAAAAGAAAAAAAAATCTTAGTGACACGACCCCTTGCGTGTATCCCGCAAGTGCACGGGTTTGTCGAAGTAATAAAATTTACCCTGGTGAGAGGGTAGTCGAATCCACAGGGAATAGGGATTTAGAATATGAGATTTCACTAATTAAGCTATGCGGTGTATGGAAAAGAAATATCTGGATCAATGAGTGAATGCAGAAGCAAACAGAATAAAAGACAAGAAATTAAATAGAAAGATGGAAGATCAGAAAGTGCAAGTAAAAGAGAATAGAGAGGACTAGCAATGAATGAAATAGGGTATCCGGACAAGCTACCTCTAGGATCTATGCTTCTAGTGCAGCACTATGCTACTATACTTCCCTATTGATGTTAATTGAGTCGAGGATATCCTAAAACTCACGGTCCCAAACCAAGGACAACCATGACTAACCCCAACATTATGCCTCGATATTAGGATTCACATCACCCTTTACTCTGTCGCTCGCACGACTAAGCCCCAGAGGAGTATATCTACCTAAACCTCACACTACGTCGGATTGCTTTAAGCTCTAGGGATTCCTAGTGGTAAAACCAGTTCCTATGTGTAGTTCTAACCCTTTGGTCCAGATGGAAGAACCCTAGTCTAGATTTAGCCCCAGCGCGTAGGATTCACTTCAACCATTCACTCTGTTACTTGCGTAACTAAGCCCCAGGGGAGTTTATCTGCCTAGAACTTCACTCTATTTCGACCGCTATGAAATCAAGGAAACGGAGGTAGGGAGAAACCACGTCGGAGGGGAAAGGGGTACATCGCTACCTCACAACTCTCCCTCTCAACCCTTTTCAATCTTAAGTAGTCTAACCCTAAAGGAGTTCTCACACCTCCAAAGGATAACCTAAATTGTTCTCAATCCTAGTGTCACATCTAAGAGAAAACATTAGCAAGATGAAATTAAGATTGAAACTCAATTTTTATTCATCAATGATGGAAAAGCATAATAACAATGTCAAAGAAATATAATAACCCTAGAGTTTACAAGTCTGAATACCCTCAAGGGGTTTAGCTCCTCATAGAGCTATACATGTTCATCAAAGTATGAAAGAAAGCACAAAGTAAAGACATCGATGAAAACCCCCTTGCGTATGGTGTGACCGTGGTCTTGTGCGGCCGCCGGACGTCGGTGACGATGCCGATGACGTGCTCTTAACCTCCACGAAATCCTCTCCAAAATCCTAGCCGCCTCTCCAGAAATTGGGGAGAAAGATAGGTCAAAAGATATCCCAAAAGGTCTCCAAAATCCCCTTTTATAATGTTGAATCGCGGCTTTAAAATCGGACTTATCGGGGGCTTCACACGGTAGTGTGGAATTTCCACACGCCCGTGTGAAGTTTCTGTCTGGTTGAAAAATCAATTCACACGGCCGTGTGGAATTTCCACACGCCTGTGTGAATCCTCTAAAACCTTGATTTTAGGCAGAAAATGAACAGTAGCTTGCTACAGTGTTTTGCTACATTAACAAGCTACAGTGCTGCTACAGTACTCACGAAACGCTCCCAAATCCGTTGTTCTTCATCGAGGCCATTGATTGGGCACACAAACAATGGTAGGTCGTGCTGATTGCTTCAAGTCTCATTCTTGGTGAAGTTCTTCTAAGCTACACGAGTTAGACTTGTTGTGAATGTGACTGCCTTTGTGCCCCTCCAAAGGAGGTTGGCATACACTCACAAGTCCAAGCTCATGCCTTGTTCCGTACTTGGTCCGAAAACTTCCCAACATCGGCGAACACGACCTGATTTCGTTCTTCTTCTCCAATTTAGCTCCACAAACCTTTAATGCACAAGAATACACAAATGCACGCCATTTAGTGATAAACCTGATAAAAGATATGCTCAATGTAAGATAATAATGTTTCGCGGTACTATAACAGAAGCACTTATCACTTAGGATTAGTGTTTTGTTTAAAAAATATGAGACATTACGAAATTAAAACATACCATTATTGTTTTGATTAAGAAATAGCAGACATTATCAAATGAAACTATATAGATCAAGCTTTTGATTGAAAAATAGGAGGCATCCCGAAAAGCAAACATAGGATTAGAATTTTCATTAAAAAATAGGAGCCATTACGAAAAAAAGAGAAAAAAAATCAGGTCTTTGATTGAAAAATAGGAGACATTATTATTAGAAAACATTTCTATAAAAAAACATAGGATTAGAGTTTTGACTGAAAATAGGAAACATAACTATTATAAAAAATAGGAATTGGGTTTTGATTTAAAAATAGTAGACATTATGAAAAGTAAATATAGGATTATGGTTTTGATTGAAAAGTATGTGACATTTAAAAAAAAACATAGGGTTGGGGTATTCATTCAAAAATAGTAGACATGCCGAAAAGAAAAAATCTGATTATTTTTTTTTACAAAAATAGGCGACTTTCCAAAAACAAAAGAAAAGATTAAGGTTTTGATTGGAAAATGTGTGACATTGCGAAAAGAAAACATAGGATTAAGTTTTTGATTGAAAAAATAGAAGACTTTACTATAAGAAAACATAGGATAAGGGTTTTGATTCAAAACCAAAAAATATGGAACATTTCCAAATGAAAACATAGTTTTAGGGTTTTGATTAAAAACTAGTAGACATTTCCAAAACAAAACATATGCTTAGGGTTTTGATTGAAAAATAGTAGGCATTAAAAAAAAAGGTAGTATTAGGGTTTTAATTGCAAAATATCATACATTACGAAAAGAAAACATAAGATCATTGTTAGTATTAGGGTTTTGATTACAAAAATAGCAATCATTTCCAAAAGAAGACATAAGATAAGAATTTTGATTAAAAAATCATAGGCACTCTGAAAAGAAAACATAGGATTAGGATTTTTCTTTAAAAATAGTAGACATTCCGAAAAGAAAACAAACAATTCAGGTTTTTATTAAAAAATAGCAGAAATTCGCAAAAGAAAACATAAGATTAGTGTTTTGATTGAGAAATATTAGGCATTACATAAAGAAAGCAAAGAATTAGGATTTTCAGTAAAAACTAAAAAACATTAGTATAAGAAAACATATTACTAGGGTTTTCTATAAAAACTAAAAAATAGTGGGCATTTCCAAAAGGAAACATATTATTAGGTTTTTGATTCAAAAATAGAAGACATTTTGAAAAAAAAAAAAGCATATGATTAGGGTTTTGATTTAAAAATTGGAGCCATTTTGAAAAGAAACATAGTATTAGTGTTTTGATTGAAAAATAAGAGACATTACTAAAAGAAAACATAGGACTATTGTTTTGATTAAAAAATAACAGACATTCCAAAAATCAAACATATGATTAGGGTTTTGCTAGAAAACCATTAAATAGGATACGTTATGACACACCCCTTGCATGTGTGTACTGCAAGTGCACGGGCTTGACGAAGTAATAATAGTACCCTGGTGAGAGGGTAGTCGAACCCATAGGGAGAAGGAATCAAAGATACAAGCAATTGCTATTTAACTAATGCGAAATACGGAAAATGAGAGCAAGGTCAATTGTGTGTGTGCAAAGGTAATCGAAAACAAGAAGAAAATAAAGAGAAATATGGAAGGTAAGAGAGTGCAAGCAAGAGTGATAAGAGAAAAGACAATCAATGAGTGAAATAGGGTACCCGGACAAGCTATCCCTAGGATTTATGCTTCTAGTGCAAGACAATGCTATTATACTCTCCTATTGATGTTTACTAAGTCTAGGATATCCTTAAATACACGGTCCCTAACCTAAGGTCAACCGTGACTAATCCCAATCATTATGCCTCGGTATTAGGTTTCACTACTACCCTTAACTCTTGTTGACTTGTCAACTAAGTCCCAGGGGAGTCCATCTTCCTAAACCTCACACTATACGGGATTGCTTTAAGTTTTAGGGATTCCTAGTGATTAGTCCTGTTCCTATGAATAGCTCTAACCCTTTGGTCCAAATGAAAGAACCCTAGACTCAATTAAGCCCCAGCACAAGGATTCACTACAACCCTTTACTCTGTTGCTCTCGCAACTAAGCCCCAGGGGAGTTCATCTCCTAGCACTTCGCTCTATTTCGACCGCTAAGAACTCGTGGAACATGGAGGTAGGGAAAATCACACCGGAGGGGAAAGGGGACTTTTCGCTACCTCACGATTCTCCCTCTCAACCCTCTCCAATTTCAAGTAGTCTAACCCTATAAGAGTTGTCACACCTCCAAAGGATAACCTAGATCATTCTCAACCCTAGTGTCACGGCTAAGGGAAAATTAATACAAGATGCAATTAAGATTGAAATTCAATTTTGTTCATCAATAAAGAAAAGCATAATAACATGTCATAGAAACATAATTATCCTAGGGTTTACAAGTCTGAATACCAACAAGGGGTTAGCTCTTCATGGAGCTATACAAATACATCAATCTATGAGAATAAGCACAAATCAAAAGCATAGATGAAAACCCCCTTGTGTAGAGTGTGGCCGTGGTCTTGTGCGGCCGCCGGATGTCAATGTCGATGCCGATGGCACGCTTCGATCCTCCACAAGGTCCTCTCCAAACTCTAGTCGTAACCCTCCAGAAGATAGGAGAAAAGGTATGCCAAAAGATTCAAAAAAAGTCTCCAAAATGCCTTTAAATACTGTTGAGTCGCGGCTTCAAATCGGCTGAATCGGGATTTTACACGGCCGTGTGAAGTGTCTGGTTTGCTGAATTTTGGCAAACAGGGAACAGTAACTTGCTACAGTATTATGAATGTGACTGTCTTTGTGCCACTCCGTTGATTTTATGAATGTGAATTTCGGCAAACAGTGACTGCCTTTGTGACTTATTATGAATAGCTCTAACCCTCTAGTTTGCTGAATTTCGGCAAACCATTGAATTTCGGCACAAGTTAGACTTATTATGAATGTGACTGCCTTTGTGCCACTCCAAAGGAGGTTGGCACACATCCACAAGTCTAGACTCGTGCCTTGTTCCTTGCTTGGTCTGAGAATTCCCCAACAATAGCGAACACGATCGAAATTTGCTCTTTTCCTCCAAACTAGCTCTACAAACCTACAATGCACAAAAGTACACAAATGTACACAATTAAATGATAAAATCTGATAAAAGTAATGCCCAATGTAAAACAATAACACTTCACATTATCATAACACGAGCACTCATCATGTTACGAAAAGAAAATATAAAATTAGTGTTTGATTGAAAAATAGAAGACATTACAATAAAAACATAGTATTAGTGTTTTGATTGAAAAATAGCCGACATTCGAAAAAGAAAACATAAGATTACGATTTTGATTAAAAGCATAGCAGGCACTACATAAAGAAAACATAGGATTATGATTTTTGTTCAAAAATAGAAGGCATTACGGTTTCGATTAGGGTTTTGATTCAAACATAGTAACTGTTGTTAAAAAAACATAGGATTACTGTTTTGATAAAAAAAAAAGAGGTATTATTATAAGAAAACATAGTATTAGTGTTTGATTAAAAAATGGTAGACATTCCGAAAAGAAAATGTAGGATTAGTGTTTTGATTGAATAATATAAGACATTTCGGAAAGAAAACGTAGGATTAGAGTTTTGATTGAAAAATATGAGATATTTTGGAAAGAAAATATAGGACTAGAGTTTCAATTGAAACATGGAGACATTACTCTAAGAACAAATAGGATTAGAGTTTTGATTCAAAATAAAAAATAGGGAACATTTCAAAAAAAACATAGCATTAGGGCTTTGATTCAAAAATAACAGAAATTCCCAAATGAAAATATCCGATTACGGTTTTGATTAAAAAATATGAGGCATTCCAAGAAAAAAAACTAGGATTAGTGTTTTGGGTAAAAAATATGACACATTACGAAAAGAAAACATACGATTATTTTTTTGATTCAAAATAGCTGATATTCAAAATATAAGACATAAGATTAGGGTTTTGATCCAAAAATTGGAGGCATTTCGAAAAGGAAACATAGGATTAGGATTTTTTATTAAAAATAGTAGATATTCCGAAAAGAAAACAAAGGATTAGGGTTTTGATTAAAATTTAGCAGAGATTCCGAAAACAAAAGATAGGATTAGATCTTTTAATAAAAAAAATGAGACATTCCTAAAAGAAAACATAAGACTAGCATTTTGATTGAAAACTATAAGACATTTCGAAAAGAAAACATAGGATTAGGGTTTTGATTTAAAAATATGAGACATTTCTAAAAGAAAAAGTAGGATTAGGGTTTAGAATAAAAACATAAAAATAGGGGACATTTCCAAAAGGAAAACATATGATGATTGTTTTGATTCAAAAATAGTAAATAATCCGAAAAGAAAATATAGGTTTAAGTTTTTTATTTTAAAATAGGATCTTATCTGAAAGAAAAATATAGTATTAGGGTTTTGATTGAAAAATATGAGACATTAAGAAAAAAAAAACATTGGATTATTGTTTTAACTCAAAAATAGCAGACATTCTGAAAATAAACATAGGATTAGGATTTCTATTAAAAACTGATAAATAGGATGTATTCTAAAAAGAAAACATGGAATTATTGTTTTGATCTAAAAATAGGAGGCATTACCAAAAAGTACGTAGGATTAGGGTTTTGATTAAAAAATAGCATATATTCCCAAAAATAAACATAACAATAGGGTTTAGATTAAAAAGAAGAGACATTTCGAAAAGAAAACATAGGATTTAGATTTTGATTTAAATATAGTAATCATTCTTAAGATTAAACATAGGATTATAGTTTTGATTCATGAATAGGACACATTAATATAAGAAAACATTAGATTATGGACATTCGAAAATCAAAACATAACATTATTATTTTCATGCAAAAAATAGAAGACATTAATAAAAGAAAATATAATATTAGTGTTTTATTAAAAAATAGGAGGCATTCCAAAAAAATATTTAGGATTATAGTTTTGATTAAAATATATGAGACATTACGAAAAGAAAACATATGATTATTGCTTTGATTCATAAATAGCAGACATTTTTAAAAGAAAACATAACATTATGGTTTTGATTCAAAAATAAAAGGCATTCTAAAACGAAAACATAGGATTAGGGGTTTTATTCAAAAACAGGAGTCATTAAGAAATGAAAACATATGCAGAGATTCCCAATACAAAAGATGGGATTAGGGTTTTGATTTAAAAAATAAGACATTGTGAAAAGAAACCAAGGGATTAGGGTTTTGATTCAAAACTTAAAATTTGGACACATTATGAAAAGAAAACATAGAATTAGGGTTTTAATTCAAAAGTAGCAGGCATTCCTAAAAGAAAAAAAGAAAGGATTAGGTTTTTAATTGAAAAATAAGAGACATTCAAAAAAGAAAAAAATAGGTTAGGGTTTTGATATAAAAATGATAAATTGGAGACATTCAGAAAACCAAACATAGAATTAATGCTTTGATTCAAAAATAGAAGACATTACGAATAGATAACATTGGATTAGGGTTTTGATTAAAAAATAGGAGACATTACAAAAATAAAACATAGGACTTGAGTTTTAATTAAAAAATAGGAGACATTAATATAAGAAAACATATGATTAGTGTTTTGATTAAAAAATAGTAGACATTATGAAAGGGAAACATAGGATAAGGGTTTCGATTGAAAAAGAAGAGATATTTTGAAAAGAAAACATAGGATTGGGCTTTTGATTAAAAAATAGGTGTCATTCCCAAAAAAACATAGGATTAGGGTTTTGATTGAAAAATATGAGATATTACGAAAAGAAAAGATAGGATTATTGCTTTGTTTAAAAATAGGAGACACTTTGAAAAGAAAAATAGGGTTAGGAGATTTGATTCAAAATAAGTAGACATTAAGAAAAGAAAATATAAGATTTTGGGTTTTGATTGAAAAATAGGAGACATTAACAAAAGAAAACAATGGTTTTGAGCTTTTATTCAAAAATAGGATGCATTACGAAAACAAAACATAAGATTAGGATTTCTAGTAAAAATTAGCTGAGATTTATAAAATAAAAGATAGGATTAGGGTTTTCATTCAAAAGAGAAAAATTGGTCATATTCCGAAAGGAAAACATAGAATTGGGTTTTGATTCAAAAATTGCAGACATTCTGGAAACAAAACATAGGATTAGGATTTTAATTCAAATATAGTAGGCATTCCGAAAGGAAAACATAGGATTAGTTTTTTATTTAAAAATAGGAGATATTACTATAAGAAAACATAGGATTTTGGTTTTGATTAAAAACTTAAAAATAGATGATATTTCCAAAAGAAAACATATGATTAGGATTTTCATTAAAAAATTAGAGGCATTCCGAAAAGAAAATAAAGGATTATGATTTTGGTTCAAAAATAGAAGCCATTACTGTTTTGATTTTTGATTCAAACATAGTAACCATTGTTTAAAAAAAATAGGATTACTGTTTTGATAAAAAAAAAATAGGAGATATTATTATAAAAAAACATAGTATTAATTAGTGTTTGATTAAAAAATGGTAGACATTCCGAAAAGAAAATGTTGAATTAGTGTTTTGATTGAATAATATAAGCCATTTCGAAAAGAAAATATAGGATTAGTTTTTTTATTCAAATGTAGTAAGCGTTGAGAAAGGATAACATAGGATTAGTATTTTGATTGAAAACATAAATCCTATGTTTTATTTTATTAATATCTCCTATTTATTAGTAATGTTATGATAAATAGGAGACAATATGAAAACAAAAGAAAGGATTAGATATTTGAAAAATATGAGACATTTTGAAAAGAAAAACATATGTTAGTTTGATTCCAAATGATAATTGAGGTGACATTTCCAAAAGGAACAACAGGATTAGGGTTTTGATTCAAAACCATAATTTTCTTCAAAAAAAAGAAAGGATTAGGTTTTTGATTGTAAAATAAATGACTTTACCAAAAGAAAACATAGGTTCGGGTTTTGATACAAAGCTGATAAATAGGGGACATTTCCAAAACAAAAAATAGCAGACATTCGCAAAAGAAAATGTAGGTTCAGTGTTTGATTCAAAACTATTAAATAGGAGACTTTAACAAAAAAAAAAACCATAGGATTCGGGTTTTTATTGAAAGATAGGAGATATTTAAAAAAGAAACATAAGATTAGTGTTTTGATTAAAAATTAGCAAACATTCCTAAAACAAATGATACGATTATTGTTTTGATTCAAAAATAGGACACATTCCCAAAAGAAAACATATAATTATGGTTGTGATGAAAAACTGAAAAACAAGACGTATTTGGACCAGAAAACGTAAGATTAGGGTTTTATTTTATAATATAGTAGGCATTGTGAAGAGAAAACAAAGGATTATTTTTTTTATTCAAAACTGGAAAATAGGACACATTGCAGAAAGAAAACATACGATTATTATTTTGACTCAAAATAACAGACATTACCAAAAGAAAACATAAGATTAGGGTTTTAATTGAAAACAAATAAATAGTAGACATAGTATTCAGTTTTTGATTGAAAGATAGGAGACATTCAAAACATAAAAAATAGGATTAGTGTTTTGATTGAAAAATATGAGGCATTTCGAAAAGTAAACATAGGATTAGGGTTTTGATTAAAAAATATGAGACATTAGTATAAGAAAACATAGGATTAGGTTTTTGATTAAAAATGCAAAAGTAGGGGACATTTCCAATGGAAACTATAATCCTAATACTATGTTTTCTTTTTGGAATGTCTCCTGCTTTTTAATAGGATGCATTCCGGAAAAAAAAATATTAGATTAGGTTTTTTGATTGAAAAATATGAGGCATTCAAAAAAGAAAACATCAGATTAAAGTTTTGATTAAAAATTAGCTGACATTTTAAAAACAAAATGAAGGATTAGGGTTTTGAATAAAAAAAATGAGACATTCTTAAAAGAAAACAAAGGATTAGGGCTTTGATTCAAAATTAAAAAAATAGGACATATTCTGAAAAAAAAAAAAAAACATAAGATTCGGGTTTTGATTGAAAGATAGGAGACATTTTGAAAAGAAAAAATAGGATTAGGGTTTTGACTCAATTATAGTAGCCATTCTGATATTAGGACATTTGTATTATAGGAGTTGCTCCTATTATAGAAATGTCTCATAATTTTCAATCAAAACCTTAATCCAATGTTTTCTTTTTAAAATGGCTCCTATTGTTGAATTAAAATATTAATCTTGCATTTTCCTTTAAGAATGACTCCTATTTTTCAATAATAACCCTAATCCTATGGTTTTTTAACAAAATTCTCATAATTTTCCCCTGATCCTATGTTTTCTTTTCAAAATGTCTACTATTTTTAAATCAAAACACTTATCCTATTTTTTTTTTGTAATGCCTTCTATTTTTAAATAAAAAATCATAATCCTATATTTTTCCTTTCAGAATATAGCTCCTATTTTTTTAATAAAAATCCTAATTCTATGATTTTCTTTCGTAATGTCTCCTATCTTTCAATCAAAACCCAAATCCTTTGTTTTCTTTTCTTAATGTATCCTACATATTAGTTTTGAATCAAGACCCTAATATTACATTTTCTTTTAAGAATGTCTACTATTTTTGAATCAAAACCCTAATCGTATGTTTTTTTTAAATGCCGCCTATTTTTCGGGTTTTAATCAAAACCTTAATCCTATGTTTTCTTATAGTAATGTCTCATATTTTTCAATCAAACCCCTAATCTTATTTTTTGTTTTTGAATTGTCATATATTTTTTAATCAAAATCCTAATCCTATGTTTTCTTTTTGGAATGTCTAATATTTTCAATTTTCAACCAAAAATCTGATACTTTGTTTTCATTTCAGAATGTCTGCAATTTTTTAATCAATACCCTAATCATTTTCTTTCTTTATCATACTGTCTCCTATTTTCAATCAAAACTCTAATCCTATACTTTCCTCTCGAATTGTCTACAATTTTTTTAATCAAAACCATAATAATATGCTTCTTATAGTATTGTTTCCTATTTTCATTCAAAACAATAATACTATCTTTTCTTATAGTAATGTCTCGTATTTTTCATTCAAACCAATAATCCTATGTTTTCTTTTCATAATACCTACTATATTTCAATCAAAACCATAACCCTATGTTTTTTTTTTGTAATGTCTTTTAGTTTTGAATAAAAACCCCAATCTTATCTTTTTTTATAGGAATGTCTCCTATTTTTCAATCAGAACCTTAATCTTATATATCTTTTTGAAATGTCTACTATTTTTTAATGAAAACCGTCATCCAATGTTTTTTTCTATAGTAATGTCTCATGTTTTCTATCAAAACCCTAATCCTATGTTTTTTTTTTTTTTTTTGAAATGTCTCATATTCGAATCAAAACCCTAAACATATATTTTCCTTTCTGAATGTCTCCATTCTTTCAATCGAAATAGGATTATGGTTTTCAATCAAAATAGGAGCCACTAAAAAAACTTAAGATTACGGTATTGACTAAAAAATAAGAGATATTCTGAAAAGAAAACATAAGATTAGGGTTTTGATTTTAAAATGAGGGACATTACTATATGAAAAAATAGGATAAATCTTTTGTTTCAAAAATAGCAAACATTCGAAAAGAAAAGAAAGGATTAGGTTTTTGATTGAAAAATAGGATACATTTCCGAAAGAATACATAGGATTAGGGTTTTTTTTTTTCAAAAATAGTAGACATTTCGAGAAAGAAAACATAGAATTATGGTTTTAATTGAAAAATAGGAGGCATTCCGAAAAAGAAACATAGGATAATAGTTTTGATTTAAAATATGAGACATTTAGAAAAGAAAATATCAGATTAGTGTTTTGAGGAAAAATTAGCAGACATTCCCAATGCAAAAGAAAACATATGATTCCGGTTTTGCTTCAAAATTAATAAATAACAGTTATTAATAAAAACATATGATTCCGGTTTTGATAAAAAAACTGAGACATTCAAAAAAGAAAACAAAGGATTAGGGTTTTGTTTCAAAACTAAAAAATAGGACACACTTCGAAAAGAAATTATACGATTAGGGTTTTAATTCAAAAATTGAACACATTTTCCGAAAAGAAAACATATGATTCCGGTTTTGCTTCAAAATTAATAAATAAGAGTTATTAAGCAAAAAAAATTATTCGATTATTTTTTTGATTGAAAAAATATGAGGCATTACAGTAAGAAAACATAAAATTTGGGTTTTGATTGAAAAATATGAAGCATTTGTATAAGAAAAACATGGGATTAAGGTTTTGATTAAAAACCAAAAATAGGGGACTTTTCCAAAAAAAAAACCTAGGATCAGTGTTTTGATTCAATAGTAGCAGATATTAACAAAAAAAAACAAAAGATTAGGGTTTTGGTTGAAAAATAAAAGCCATTCCTAAAAGGAAACATAGGATTATATTTTTGATTGAAAAAATGAGACAATATGCATAGAAAATATAGGATTATTGTTTTGATTAAAAAATAACAAACATTCCCGAAAGAAAATATAAAATTAGAGTTTTTAATTAAAAAATTCGAGGCCTTGATATACGAAAACATAATATTAGGGTTTTGTTTCAAAAATAGCTGACATTGCAAAAAGAAAAGAAAGAAAGACGGTTTTGATTGAAATATATGAGTCATTTTGAAAAGAAAACATAGGATTTGGGTTTTAATTGAAGGATAGGATTAGTAATGTTTTCTTTTTAAAATTTCTCCTTTTTTTTTCAAAGCATAGGATTCATGTTTTAATTCAAAGATAGGAGACATTTCAAAAAAAAAACATTGGATTATGGTTTTTATTGGAAAAAAACTGACATTCTCGAAAGAAAACATAGGTTAGGGTTTTGATTGAAAAATATAGCACATTCCAAAAATAAAACAAAGTATAAGTGTTTTGATTGAAAAATAGGACACATTCTGATTTGGGTTTTGATTCAAAGCTAGAAGACATTCCTTAGCCCTAATCCTACGTTCTCTTTTCAGAATGTCTCCTATCATTCAATCAAAACTCTATTACAATGTTTTTTTTCTTCATATCTGTTATTAATCAGTTTTGAATAGAAAATATAACCCCCTAATTCTTTGTTTTGTTTTTGGAATGGGTCCTATTTGTTAACCAAAAACCTAATACTTTCTTTTCCTTTCAGAATGTCTGCTATTTTTGAAACAAAACCCAAATCCTATATTTTTCTTTCCACAATGTCTGTTATTTATTAATAAAAAATCTAATACTTTTTTTTTCTTTTGGAAATATTACCTATTTTGCAGCTTTTAATCCAAACCCTAATCCTTTGTTTTCTTATAATAATGTCTCCTCTTTTGCAATCAAAATCCTAACCCTATGTTTTCTTTACGAAATGCCTACTATTTTTTATTCAAAACTTTAATCCTATGATTTATTTTAAGAATATATCATATTTTTCAATCAAAATCCTAATCCTAAGTTTTTTTAATGCCTCTTATTTTTTAACGAAAACACTGATCCTATGTTTTCTTATAATAATATCTCCTTTTATTAAATCAAAACACTAATCCAATGTTTTTTCTTCGCAATGTCTGCTATTTTTTTATTAAAAAAATGATGCATTCCAACAACATATTCTTAGCAGTGTTTTTTTTAGAGAATGTCTAATATTTTTTAATCAAAATTCTACTTCTAAATTTTTTATAATGATGTCTCTTATTTTTCTATCAAAATCTTAATCTTATGTTTTCCTTTCATAATGTTTTATATTTTTAATACAAAACCCGAATCCTATGTTTTCTTTTCAGAATGTTTTCTATTTTTAATACAAAACCCTAATCCTATGTTTTCTTTTCGGAATGTGTTCTTTTTTTTTTTAGTTTTATCCTTTGATTTTTTTTCGGAATGTGTCCTTTTTTTAGTTTTGAATCAAAACCTTAATCCTTTGTTTTTCTTTCAGAATGTATCCTATTTTTATATGAAAACCATAATCCTTTTTTAATCAAAACCCTAATCCTATATTTTCTCATATAAATGTATCCTATTTTCAATCGAAACCCTAATATTATGTTTTCTTTTCATAATGTCTCATATATTTCAATCAAAACCCTAATCCGATGTTTAACTTTCGTAATAACTTCTATTTCTAAATCAATCTAATTTTTTTATTTTTTGGAATGTCTCCTATCTTTCAATCAAACCTCTTATACCATGTTTTCTTTTTGAAATATCTCATATTTATCAATCAAAACCATAATCCTATGTTTTCTTTTCGGAATGTCTACTATTTTTGAATAAAAACCCCAATCCTACGTTTTCTTTTTATAATGCATCATTTTTTTTAATAAAAATCCTACTCCTATGCTTTCTTTTAGAAATGTTTACTATTTTTAAATTAAAACAATAATACTACACTTTCTAATAGTAATGTCTCATATTTTTCATTCATAAACCTAATATTTTGTTTTCTTATAGTAATGTGTCCTTTTTTTCAATCAAAACCCTAACCCTATGTTTTCATATACTAATGTCCAATATTTTTCAATTAAAACCCTAATCTTTTTTTTTTCAGAATGCCTAGTATATTTGAATGAAAACAATAGTCCTATGTTTTCTTTTGTTAATGTCTTTTATTTATCAGTTTTGAATCAAAACCCTAACCCATGTTTTCATTTTGCAATATCTCCTATTTTGCAATCAAAACCCTAATCCTATGTTTTATTTTATTAATGTCGCCTATTTTTTAATCAAAACACTAATCTATGTTTTCTTTTCAGAATATCTACTATTTTTCAATTTTTAATCAAAACCCTAAATCTATGTTTTATTTTGTTAATGTCTCCTATTTTTCAATTAAAACACATTCTTTTGTGTTCTTTTCAAAATATCTCATATTTTCATCCAAAACCATAATCCTATGCTTTCTTTACTTAATGTCTCATATTTTTTAATAAAATCCTTAATCCGAAGTTTTTTTTGTAATGTCTCTTATTTTTTAATTAAATCCCTAATCTTATGTTTTCTTTTGGGAATGTCTTCTATTTTTGAATCAAAACAATAATCCTATGTTTTTCCTTTAGAGTAATATCTCATATTTTTTAATCAAAACAATAATCTTATATTTTCTTTGTTGAAATGCCTCCAACTTTTAATCAAGCCCCTAATCTTATAATTTCTTTTTGGAATGACTACTATTTTCGAAAGAAAACAATAATCATATGTTTTCTTTTTTTAAGGCTTCATATTTTTCAATCAAAACACTAATCGTATGTTTTCTTTTCAAAATGGCTCATATTTTTTAATCAAAATCTTATTGATATGTTTTCTTTTGGTAATGTCTGTCATTTTTTAATAAAAATCCTAATCCCATCTTTGCTTTTGGAAATGTCCCAGATTTTTCGGATTGTAACCGAAATTCTAATCCTATATTTTCTTATAGTAATGTCTTCAAATTTTCAATCAAAACCCTAATCCTATGTTTTCTTTTCGAAATGTCTCATATTTTTCAATCAAGACAATTATCATATGTTTTCTTTTTGAAATGTCTACTATTTTTTTAATCAAAACAATAATTGTATGTTTTCTTTTTATAATGCCTTATATTTTTTTCGGCAAAACCCTAGTCCTATGTTTCTTTTTTGCAGTGGCTACTAATTTTTAATCAAAACCCTAATCTTTTTTTTTTTTTTTTTTTTGCAATGTCTACTATTTTGAATCAAAATAATAATGCTATGTTTTCTTCTTGTAATGTCACATATTTTTCAATCAAAACCATAATTCTATGGTTTCGTTTTGGAATGCCTACAATTTTCAAATCAAAACCATAATCTTATATTTTCTTTTTGGAATGTCTCCTATATTTCATTCAAACCCCTAACCCTATGTTTTCTTTTGAAATGTCTCATATTTTTCTATCAAAACCCCACCTCTATGTTTTCTTTTCACAATCTCTACTATATTTGATTAAAACAACCTAATCTTATGCTTTCTTTTAGTAATGGCTACTATCTTTTAACAAAAATCCTAATCCTGTATTTTCTTTTCGGAATGTATACTTTTTGAATTAGAACCCTAATCCTATGTTTTCTTATAGTAGTCTCTTCTATTTTTCAATCAAAACCTTAATCGTATGTTTTCTTTTCTTAATGCCTCCTATTTTTTAATCAAAACACTAATCTTATGTTTTCTTTTGGAAATACCTACTATTTTTGAAAGAAAACACTAATCATATTTTTTCTTATGGTAATGTCACCTATTTTTCAATCGAAACCCTAATCCTATGTTTTTATTATATTAATGTCATCTATTTTCAGTCAAAACCCTAATCCTATGTTTTCCTTTTAAAATGTCTCATATTTTCAATCAAAACCCTAATCCTAAATTTTCTTTTCGGAATACCTCCTATTTTTTAATCAAAACAATAATCTTATACTTTTTTTTTTGGAAATATCCCCTATTCTTCAATAAAAAAACGTAATCCTTTCTTTTTCAACTCTTTTTCAATCAAAACACTGATCCTATGTTTTGCTTTTGAATCAAAACATAAGATTAGAGTTATGTTTTTTTTCTTTTTTCGTAATGTTTCTTATTTTTGGTTGAAAACCTTAATCTTAGTGACGTATTTTTTAATCAAAACTCTAATCCTATTTTTAATTTTTGAATCAAAACCCTAATACAATGTTTTCTTTTCGTAATGTGTACAAATTTTAATCAAAAGGGTCATCCCATGTTTTCTTTTGGGAACATTTGCTATTTTCGAATCAAAACTCTAATAACATGTTTTCGATTGGAAATATTCCCTATTTTAAATCCAAAACCTAATCCTTACTTTTCTTTTCGGAATGGTTGCTATTTTTGAAACAAAACCTTAATCCTTTGTTTTCTCCTCTGAATTTGTCCTGTTTTTAGTTTTGAATCAAAACATTAATTATTTATTTTCTTTTCGGAATGTGTAATATATTATAAAATAAAACCATAATCCTTTGTTTTTTTTTTTTTTGGAATGTCTCATTATTTTGAATTAAAACCTTAATAATATCTTTTGGTTTATGAATTTCTACTAATTTTTAAGAAAAATCCTAATCATATTTTTTTTCTTAACGCCTCCTAATTTTTAATCAAAACCCTAATCTTATGTTTTCTTTTCGAAATCCCTCCTGTTTTTGAATAAAATTCATAATTGTATGTTTTGATAGAAAACTTATATTATTTTTTAATCAAAATCCTAATCCTATGTTTTGTTATAGTAATGACTCCTATTTCTCAATCAAAACCCTAATACTATGTTTTCATTTTGGAATGCCTCCTATTTCTTAATCAAACCCTTAATTCTATGATTAAAAAATATGAGGCATTACGAAAAGAAAACATATGATTATTGTTTTGATTAAAAAAAAGCATGCATTCCCAAAATAAAATGTAAGATTAGGGTTTTGATTGAAAAGTAATAACCATTCCAAAAAAAAAAAAACCTTTGGATTAGGGTTTTGATAAAAACATATCAGACATTCCGAAAAGAAAACATACGACAAGGTTTTTGATTCAAAATTTAAAAATACGTCACATTCCAATAAGAAAAAACATAGGATAAAGGTTTTATCTGAAAAATAGTAGATATTTTTAAAAGAAAAGAAAGGACTACAATTTTGATTAAAAAAATATGAGACAATGAGAAAAGAAAACATACGAATATTATTTTCATTCAAAACTTGCTGACATTGCCAAAGGAAAATATATTATTAGGGTTTTGATTCAAAAATAAGAGGCATTACAGAAAGTAAACATAGGGTTTGGATTTTTATTCAAAAAAAGTGGCATTATGTATAGAAAAGATAAGCAGAGAATCTTACAACTAAAGATAGGATTAGTGTTTTGATTCAAAAAATAAAACATTCCTAAAAGAAAATAAAGGATTAGGTTTATGATCCAAAACTGAAAAATAGGAGACATTCCTAAAAGAAAGCATAAGATAAGGATTTTGATTCAAAAATAGGAGCCATTTCTAAAAAATAACAAGAAAATTATGTTTTTGCTGAAAAATATGACATTCCAAAAAGAAAGCATAGGATTAGGGTTATGATTAAAAACGAAAAAAGTTAAACATTCCAAAAAGAAAACATACGATTAGAGTTTTGATTCAAAAACAAAAAATATGAGACATTTCGAAAAGAAAACACGGGATTAGGGTTTTGATTGAAAGATTAGAGACATTTTGAAAAGAAAACATAAATTTAGGGTTTTTAAAAACCCTAATCAACCTAGTTTTTTATTAGGTTTTGATAGAAATATAGGATTAGGATTTTTATTCTATTATTGATTTGAAAAATAGTAGACATTATCATCTTTTTTCCTATTTTTCTTATAGTAATGTCAATTATTTTAATTCGAAAATAGGAGACATTCTGAAAAGAAAACATAGAATTATGTTTTTGATTGAAAAATATGAGGCATTCTGAAATGAAAACATAGGCAGAGACTTTAGAAATGAAAATATAGGATAATGGTATTGATTAAAAATAATGAGACATTATGAAATTAAAACATAAGATTAGGGTTTTGAATAAAAAACAGGATACATACCAAAAAGAAAATATAGGCAAGGGTTTTGATTCTAAAATAGTAGACATTATGAAAAAAAAACATTGGATTAGGGTTTTGATTGAAAAATATGAGACATTTCGAAAAGAAAACATAACCCTATTCCTATGTTTTCCAAAAAAAAAAAAAAAGGGGGAACATTGATTAGAGTTTTGAATCAAACCCCTATTATTATGTTTTCTTTTGGGAATATCAATAATTTTTCAATCAAAATAATAATCGTATGTTTTCTTTTCGTAATGTCTCATATTTTGAAATCAAAATCCTAATTCTAAATTTTTTTTTAAAATGCCTCCTATTTTTTAATCAGAACCCTAATCTTATGGTTTCCTTTCGAAATGTCGGCAATTTTGGAATGAAACTAATAATCTTATGTTTTATTTTCGTAATGTCTCATATTTTTAAATCAAAACCCTAATCCTATGTTTTCTATTTAGAATGTCCACTATGTTTTATTCAAAACCCTAACAATATGTTTTATTTTTGAAATGTCTCAAATTGTTTTTTATCAAAACCCTAATCCTATGTTTAGTTTTGGAATGGCTACTATATTTCAATAAAAACCCTAATCCTATATTTTCTTTTCGGAATGCCTACTATATTTGAATCAAAACCCTAATCCTAAGTTTTCTTTTCGGAAAGTCTAATATTCTACTATATTTTCTTTTTTTTCATAATGTCTCTAATTTGTCAGTTTGTAAGCTAAACCCTAACCTATGTTTTCTTTTCAAAATGTCTCCTATTTTCAATCAAAACCCTAATATTTTCTTTTCTTTTGTAAATGTATGGTATTTTTGAATCAAAACCTTAATCCTATTAGTTTTTTGAATGTGTCATATTTTCAGTTTTGAATCAAAACCCTAATCATTTGTTTTCAATTTGGAATGTCACATTTTTTTAATCAAAAACATAATCCTATCTTTCATTTAAGGAATGTCTGCTATTTTTGAATCAAAACTATAATCTTATGTTTTCTTTCCGTAATGTCCCCTATTTTTGAATTAAAACCCTAATCTTATTTTTTATTTTTGCAATATCTCTTATTTTTCAATCAAAACACTAATTCTATGTGTGTTTTTTTTTTTCAGAATGTCACCTATTTATCGATTTTCAATCAAAACACTAATCTTATGTTTTATTTTTGTAATGTCTCATATTTTTCAATCAAAACTCTAATACTATGTTAATTTTTATTCAGAATGTCTTTTATTTTTAATAAGAATCCTAATCCTTTGTTTTCTTTTCGAACCATAATCCTTTGCTATCTTTTCGGTTTGCCTCCAATTTTTTAATCAAAACCCTAATCCTTTGTTTTATTTTCGATATATCTCATATTTTTCAACTAAAATCCTAATGCTATGATTTTTTTTTCGAATGTCACCTAAATTTCGATTTCCAATCAAAAACCTAATCCTATTAATTCTTCTTTGAATGTCTTCTAACATTAAATTAAAACCTTAATTCTATTTTTCTTTTCAGAATATCTCCTAGTTTTTGGTTTTGAATCAAAATGCCAATCATATGTTTTTTTTTTCGGAATGTTTAATTTTTTTATAGTTTTGAATCAAACCCCTAATTTGATGTTTTCTTTTCGTATTGTCACCTATTTTTTTGTTTTTGAATCAAAACAGCAATCCTATGTCTTACTTTGATAATGTCTCCTATTTTTTTTATTTTCTCATCAAAACCCTAATTCTGTCTTTTCTTTTCAGAATGTCTCCTATTTTTGAATCAAAGCCCTAATCCAATGTTTTCTACTCATAATGTCTCTTATTTTTTAATCTCATCTCTAATCCTATGTTTTCTTTTCTGAATGTCTCCAATTTTTTAGATTTGAATCAAACCCTTGTTGCATGTTTTCTTTTTGGAATCTAATATTTTTCCATCAAAAATCTAATCGTATGTTTATTTTTCGGAATGTCTCCTCCATTCCGCTTTTGAATCAAAACCCTAATCATATATTTCTTTTCATAATTTCTCCTTTTTTTTGTATAAAAATCCTAATCCATATCCAATGTTTTCTTTTCGTAATGTCCCCTATTTCATAATCAAAACCCTAATCCTCTATTTTTTTTTTCAGACTGTCTTATATTTTTTAATCAAAACACTAATCCTATGTTTCCTTTTGTGAAAGCCAGCTATTTTTTAATCAAAACCCTAGTCTTATGTTATCTTTTTAAAATGTCCGATATCTTTCAGTCAAAACAATAATCCTATATTCTCTTTTTGCAATGCCTCCTACTTTTTAATCAAAACCATAATCCTGTGCTTTCCTTCCTTAATGTCTACTTTTTTTAAATCAAAACCCTAATTAGATGTTTTTCTATAGTAATGTATGCTATTTTTCAATCAAAACCCTAATCCGATATTTTTTATTTTCGTAATGCCTATTATATTTGAAACAAAACTCTCATCCTATGTTTTTTTTGGGAATGTCTGGCATCTTTCAATCAAAACCAGAATCCCATGTTTTATGTTCTTAATGTCTCCTATTTATTATTTTTGAATCAAAACACTAATATATGTTTTTTTTTCGGAATGCCTCTTATTTTTCTGTTAAAAACCTAATAATTGTTTTTTGAATGTCTGTTATTTTTGAATCAAAACTCTAATCCTATGTTTTCTTTTCGAAATGTGCATTTTTTCAGTTTAGAATCAAACCTAATTGTTTGTTTTCTTTTCGTAATGTCTCATTTTTTTTTTTATCAAAACACTAGTTCTATATTTTGTTTTGGGAATCTCTGCTAATTTTTACTCAAACCAAAATCTGATTTTTTCTTTTTGGAATGTATCATATTTTTAAATTAAAATCCTAATAATTTGTTTTCTTTTAGGAATGCGTCCCATTTTTCAATCAAAACCCTAATCCTTTGTTTTCTTTTTATAATGTCTACTATTTTTAACCAAAACTCTTAATCCTTTCTTTTTTTTTTAGATGTTTGCTATTTTAGAAACAAAACTCTAATCTATGTTTTCTTTTTGTAACTTGTCCTATTTTTTAGTTTTTAATGAAAACTCTAATCCTTTGGTTTATTTTCGGAATGTCTTATTTTTTGAATAAAAACCCTAGTCCTATATTTTGTTTTTAGAATATCTGCTATTTTTAATCAAAACCCTAATCATAATTTTTCCTTACTGAATATCTCCTATTTTTAAATAAAAATCCTAATCATATGTTTTCTTTTTGTAATGTCTCCCATTTTTGAATTAAAACACTAAACTTATGTTTTCTTTTATCAATGTCCCTTATTTTTTCAATTAAAATACTAATTATATGTTTTCTTTTTTTTAATTTCTCCTATTTATCGGTCTTCAATCAAAACCCTAATACTATGTTTTATTTTTTTTATGTCTCTAATTATTCAATCAAAACTCTAATCCTATGTTTTTTTTTTCAAAATGTCTCTTATTTTTTATTCAAACACTAATTCTTTGTTTTCTTTCTGAACCATAATTCTTTGCTAGTCTTTTCAAAATGCCTCCAATTTTTTAATCAAAACCCCAATCCTATGGTTTCTATTTTATAAGCCACCTATTTTTCAACTAAAACCCTAATCCTCTTTTTTCTTTTCAAAATCTCACCTAAATTTCAGTTTTCAATCAAAACCCTAATCCTATTATTTCTTCTCGGAATGTCTTCTAGCTTTAAATCATAACCTTAATCCTATATTTTCCTTTCGTAATGCCTCCAATTTTTTTGCTTTGAATCAAAACGCTAATCTTATTGTGGGCTCATTTCTTCTCACATGGGCTTTAATTGGGATTGACCAGATAAAAATGACTGATCACAAATCTAATTTTAATATTTTGTAGAATTCAAAGAATTGTGGATTCATGACTTCCATTAGGCGCAAGCCTCTAATGTTAATTACCCTAGACATTGTCACATGAACCTCCGATTAAGAAAATAAGTGTGAACAAGAAAACAAATTCTGACAAGTAATTTTATTCATTTCAATAAACATGAATTTATAGAATTCATTAAAAGTACAAGACGTTTGAAATTATCTTGACACAACAATGATTGTAGCTGTTTATCTCCTTCCGACTATTTCGCCGAAAAGCACGCTTTGACTTTTGTTGACTTTTGGTCTTTGTCAACAATTGAAATATGCATCTTGGACATGATTTAGAAATTGGTGAACTTGTGTCTTGGATATTTGAATTTGCATCTTGTACTTGATTTGTAACTTTATTTGACTTTTACAACTTTCAGTTTTCAGGCTTTGAAACTTTGCAACTCGTGAACTCTTTAACGCTTTAGCCTTAAGGTTGTTGAGCTCATTTGTTGATTGGTTTGAAACATGGACATTTGATTTTGCATCTTGGACTTAATTTGGAATGTGATTTGACTTTTCATAAGCTTATGCTTTTATGCTTGTAAAACTTTTTTTGTAACTTGTGAACTCTTCAAGGCTTTAGCCTTGAGGTTGTTGAGTTCATTTGATGGTTCATTTAAAACTTGGTCATTTGATTTTGCATCTTGGACTTGATTTGGATTTTAAGTTGTGGGATCTCTATATTGATAAATCACGAACTTGATTTGATTCTTTTTCATAAGCTTCGGCTATTATGCTTGTGAAACATTTTTGCAACTTGTGAACTCTTCAACGCTTTAACTCTGAGGTTATTAATCTCATTTATTGATTCATTTGAAACTTGGAACTTAGGAAATTGAATTTGCATCTTGGATTTTATTTTGATTTCAAGTCGAGGGATCTTTGTGTTGATGGATCACGAACTTGATTTGACTTTCATAAGTTTTGGCTTTCAAGCTTGTGAAACATTTTTTTTTTGGCAACTTGTGAACTCTTCAACACTTTCGGCCTTGAGGTTGTTGAGCTCATTTGTTGATTTGCTTGAAACTTGGAACTTGGACATTTGAATTTGCATTTTTTTTATCTTGGATTTGATTTAGATTTCAAGTTGTAGAATCTCTATGTTGATGAATCACAAACTTGATTTTTTTTTTACATAGTTTTACTTTTGAAAAACTCTAGCTTTTGTGCTTGCGAAACTTCTTTTAGTTCTTGACTTGTGAAACTCTTTGAGTCTTTGCCTTCTGATGTCTTGAGACTACTGAGTTCAATTATCGAACAATTTGATTTTTTTAATGTCTTGACTTGTGGAACTATTAGTGTTTTGACTTCTGATGTCTTGAGACTGCCGAGTTCATTTGTAGATTTATTTGATTCCTCTTCTCTTTGTTTGATTCTTGACTTGTAAATCTCTTTGAGTCTTGACTTTTGATGTCTTGATTTTTTTTTTCTTACTTTGAGCTTTAACTTGCACATCATCAAGGTGTGACTTTTTGTGTGATAGTTCTAGCTCATTTAGTCTTGGATTGGATTTCAAGTTGTAGTCTTGAACTTGATCTCTTTTAATTTTGGCATTTGAGGACATCGTCATTTCATGCTTGTGGAGCCCTTATGACTATGACTTGTGAAGCTTTTTAAGACTTTGATTTCCTCATATCCTAGAAATTTAAAGTTTCATTTGTCATTTCATTTTCAATCTTTTTTTCTTTTTTTTGTCATTACTTGGAGAAAATATTTCTTTCATTTTGTAAAACATCATTTTTTTTTAACTCCGGAGTGTGGCATGTTTTACACTAGACCACAGTTGGGATCAACACCTTTAAAGAAGAGTCCTCAATAATCTCCCTATAAACATCAAAAGGCAATGGGGAGGTTCTCTCAAAAGGAGCTATCGCTATGTCTTGGAGCGAGCTTCAAGAGAATTCTTCAAAAGTCTTCATCAACTCTTTCAGCTTGTGTGACTGTCAAGAGACAATGGAGAGGCCCACTCGAGGAGAACAATTAGCATGCATTGGACATCATAGCTAACTTCAAGGGGGTCTTTAAGAGTCTTCAATAGCCCAGTCACTTCAGTGATTGTCAAGAGGCAATGGAGAGGTTCTCTCAAAGAGAGTTATCGCCATGTATTGGAACAAGCTTCAAGAGAGTTCTTTAAAAGTCTTCATCAACTCTTTCAGCTTGTGTGACTGTCAAGAGGTAATGGAGAGGACCTCTCAAGGAGAACAGTCGCCATGTGTTGGACATCACAACTAGCTTCAAGAGAGTATTTAAGAGTCTTCGATAGCCCATTCACTTTCGTGACTGTCAAGAGGCAATGGAGAAGCCCTTTTAAGGAGAACAATCGCTATGAAATGGACATCATGGTAAGCTTAAAGGGTTTTGCAAAATTATCAAAATACCTCTCATTTTTACTAAAACCCTTTTTTTCTCCTTTTTTTAGACTTTCTAACATTTCATTGTTTTCACATTTTTATCAAATATTTTTGCAAATCAACCCCCAAATTTTCACATTTTCATATTTTTCATGGTTTTTGCAATTAAACCCTCGAGCTACCATATTTTCATACTTTGTAACAATTTTGCATAAGTATCCTTAAATACTCCATTTTTTTTACATTTCTCCATAAATTTTGCATGAAAGCCCAATATTTTCTACAAATTTTGTACCCGAGCCCCTTTTATTTTTTAAACAAAGAATCCAAAATATTGGGTATCAGATTACATTAAAATATTAGCCAAAGCATGTTTGAACTCAGTTCAATAGAAAATCTAAAGGATAAGGCATAAGATGGAGGTTTGATTGAGAAAGTATGCTGCCATGTAATTCATAAGGGCATGCTATCAAAAATACAATTTATTGTTCATTTAATCAAGGAGTGTATGGTTCATAAAGGAATCGAAGGTGTGGATCTTACCATGACAAAGATTCACATGGGAATGAATGAACAGTGAAGCATGGGTTATGAGGATTTTCATTTTGTAAAATAAAATCTAAACATTTTTGCATGGATGCAATCAGAACATGTATATGTTCATATATATACTTGGATGGAATTCTTCACGAGCTTCTTAAGCATGCCTCAAGATTCATGCTAGGGTTATGAACATCATCTCGCTTGCCGACAAGTCCATTTGACGAAGAGCTTCATCGATGAGCAGTGACAAAGTTTTCAATGAATGTCAAAACATAGAAGTCAAGAGAGTATTTTTTATCAGCGAATGTTGTTTCTCATTGATCTCCTTAATAGCTTGGGATGGAGATCGTGATTTGGGATCGGATAAGAGAACTAGCGACGGGCTTCTTGGGTTTTTCTAGGGAGATGACTACGGCAGAAGCCATATATCGTCACCACAACGCTGTCCTTCATCTTATCCTTGATTTTCTCCACCTCATTTTGTGGTAGCATTCGGAGAGAGAAAGAGAGGGTGGAAAAGTGGTCCGAGAAGAGGTTGCTAATAAAAAAGCTCTGGGCATTGAGAACTTCTAATCAAGCAAATGAATATAAAAATGACACCTTACCATATTTGGAAGGGGGTGGAGAGAAGGAAAACCTTTGATGGAAATCGGTAAAAAAAAAAAACCTTTCTCTCGAAGATTTATAGCTAAGGAAGAGGAAACGAGCAGGTGGGAGTCTTCAAAGAAGTACCGTAATGAGGGGACTCGACAAGCGGTGCTAGGTTTTAAGATAAAATGGGGGAAACCCAAAGTTCACGTCCTCACACGGCCAGAACACGCACATGTCGAAAGCCAATTGGGTGAACAAGGGTGAGAACGGTCGTGCTCTGGGTGTGTCACTCCCCCTGAAAATTACAGGAAAAACCTTAACATTTACAAGGGTGGAAACACAAACGTGCTCTTGTTGTGCTCTGGGCATGTTCTCCACAAGTGTACTGGTCGCACACAAGTAGTAAAGTGGTATCCCGTGAGGGGTAGGGTTATCGAATCACAGTGACTAGACTCAAAGTACTAATTGATCCTCTGATATTTAGTTAAGCATAAATTTTTCGATTGATTTCAAATGAGAAATAGCTAAGAAAATATAGAATGATGAAGGTGATAGGTAGATCAAGATCGAGTGTTCCAACAGTGGGAGAGTAATGCCCCGGGATGATTCCTAGAAACTATTGCAAGCTAACATACCCTTAGTGCCTACTAGGTACATTCTATGGTTCAATTGTGTTCTCAAGAGCAATGTTGCATCTATGGTTCTCAATTACACCCAGTTTTGCTAGAGTAATTGTGTGTTTCTTTCTAAACAAGCCACGCACCGAGTTTTACCCAAACAATTGTGCAAATCGAACACATCGAGTTATGCAAAGACAAGATTTAACAAAAGAACCAAAAGAACTCCGTAAAACTCTAAAATATAAGTGTAAAAGTATACAAAGCATCCAAATTCACATCCCGGGGCACTATGGACAGTTAGGCCCTCATGGATGTGTACAACAAGGAAAAAACAATGAAAGAACTAAAAGAGGAAGATATGACTCCCTTCTCTTCTCTAGGCACACTTCCTTGTCGAGCTCGGTGTGCTAACCCCACCTCTCTAATGCCTCTAACTCGTCCTTGATCTCCTTAGGTGGTGTGGTGAAACCTGAACTTGCCTCTCATCAAAGTCCTAGTGGAGAGTAGAATCCCCAAACAAAAGATGAGAAAGAAACCTTAGAATTTGGAGTTAAAAAGGTAGATTGAGCCTGACACGATATGAGCACGGCCGTGTTTAGACCTATTCATTTCCGAGATTTGTTGAGTGAAACACCTGGGAAAATCAGTGGGAGACGCATGGTCGTGCTTCTCCCATGCTCTTCTTGCGCACGCCCGGGACAAGGGCAACACGCCCATGTTTCCCCTGATGAAAAGAAGATGTCTTCAGGATGAAATTATCAATTAGAGTGGCATGGCCATGCTGGGACCATGTTCTGCCTGGGGTACTCATGTGCTTCAATTTCGCTAACTTGTCTCCAGGCTGTGAAAATTAGTGGGACGGAGCACGGCTGTGCTCTGCCCGTACTCAGCTTGCTCACTTCCCATAGTCTTTATACTTACTCATTTCACCCTAGGTTTCACTCCAAATTTCTTCGAGACTCGAAATTCTTGTACAAAGAACAATTATACCTAGAATAACATTGAATTTATACTAAAGCATGCTAGGAAACGAGTAAAAGAATGGAATAAGGGCATGAAATTATGATATGAAATGCACTCTTCATTATTAGTTTTGAATGAAAACCTTAACCTATATTTTCTTTTCGAAAGTCTCATTTTTTTTTTAATCAAGCCACTAATCATATCTTTTGTTTTAGGGATTTTTTGCTATTTTTGAATCAAAACCCTAATCAAACTATTTCTTTTCAGAATGTATCCTATTTTTTACTAAAAATCCCAATCCTATGTTTAGTAATTGGTATTATTTTTTAAAAAAAAAACCCTAATCTTCTATTTTTTTTTAGAATGTCTATTATTTTTAAGCAAAATCTAATCTTATTTGTCCTATTTTTGAATCAAAACCCAATTCTATTTTTCAGTTTTAAGTCAAAAGCCTAATCCTATGTTTTCTTTTGGATCAAAAACTTAATCCATATTTTTCTTTTCCGAATATCTACATTTTTTTAATCAAAGATAGGATTATAATTTTGAATGAAAACTAACAGATGATACTATAAGAAAACATAGAATTAGGATTTTGATTCAAAAATAGTAGACACTAAAAAAAGAGAACATAGGATTCAGGTTTTGATTGAAAGATAGGATACATTCCAAAAAGAAAACATAAGATGAGGATTTTTACCAAAAATAAGACGAATTATAAAACAAAACGTAAGATTTGGGTTTTGATTAAAACTTAGCAGAGATTCGCAAAACAAAAGATAGGATTAGGGTATTGATTAAAAAAAAAAAAGAGACATGCCGAAAAGAAAACTAAGTATTAGGGTTTTGATTCAAACTGAAAAATAGGACATATTCAAAAAAGAAAAATATAGAATTAGGGTTTTGATTAAAAAATTACAGACATTAAGTAAAGAAAAGAAAGGATTAGGGTTTTGATTTGAAAAAGGAGACATTTCAAAAAGAAAACAAATGATTAAGGTTTTGATTTAAAAAATATGAGCCATTTCTTTTCTTTTTGCAATATCTGCTATTAATGAATAAATCCACTAATCTTATGTTTTATTTTGGAAATGTCACCTATTTTTTGGTTTTTAATCTAAACCCTAATCCTACATTTTCATATAGTATTTGCCTCCTATTTTTGAATAAAAAACCATAATCTTATGTTTTCTTTTGGGAATGTCTACTATTTTTGAATCAAAACAATAATCATATGTTTTCATTTAGTAATGCATACTATATTTGGATAAAACCCTAATCCCATGTTTTCTTTTCACAATGTATCTTATTTTGCAAACAAAAATCGAATCTTATGTTTTATTTTCTTAATGTCTTCTATTTATCAGTTTTGATTAAAAACCTTAACCTATGTTTTATTTTCAGAATGTCTTCTACTTTACAATTAAAAACCTAATCCTTTCCATTATTTTCAGAATGTCTGATATTTTTTAATCAAAACACTATTCCTATATTTTTCTTTCGCAATGTGTCTTATTTTTAAGTTTTTAATCAAGACCCTAATATTATAGTTCCTTTTCGGAATGCATACAATATTTAAAACAAAACCATAGTCATATGTTTTCTATTCGAAATGTCTCCTATTTTGCAAACAAAATACGAATCCTATGTTTTTTTGTATTTTAATATCTCATATTTATTAGTTTTTAATCAAAACCCTATTCCTATGCTTTCTTATTGTAATGTCTCCTATTTTTCAGTTAAAAGCCAAATCCTATGTTTTCTTTTCGGAAAGCCTTCTACATTTGAATCAAGAGGCTAATCCTATGTTTTCCTTTTGCAATGTCTCATATCTTTCAATCAAAACCTGAATTCTATCTTTTCTTTTTTTAATGTCCCCTATTTTTTTTGTTTTTGTTTTTAGTCATAACCCTAATCCTATATTTTCTTATAGTAATGTCTAATTTTTTTTAATCAAGACCCTAATTCTATTTTTCTTTTAGAAATGTCTTATATTTTTCAATCAAAACCCTAATCCTATGTTTTCTTATTGGAATGTCTATTACTTTTAATAAAAACTTTAATCCTATGTTTTATTTTCGAAAAAAACATAGGATTATTATTTTGATTAAAAAAAGTAGACATTAAGAAATAAAACATAAAATTAGGGTTTTCATTAAAAAATAGGAGGTATTAAAAACAAAAACTTAAGATTAAGGTTTTGATTAAAAGATATGAGACATTAGAAAAAGAAAACATATGATTATTGTTTTGATTCAAAAATCGGAGACATAACAAAAAGAAAAGATAAGATTCAGGTTTTGATTAAATAATAGGAGGCATTACGAAAAGTAAACATAGGAATAGGACTTGTATTAAAAATAAGAGGAACTATGAAAAAAAAAATAGGATTAGGGTTTTGATTAAGAATTAGCAAATATTACCTTAATAAAACATTTTAGTAAGCTATTAATTAAAAGATGAAAATAGGGGACATTTAGAAAGAAAAAAAATATAGGATTAGGGTTTTCATTCTAAAATAGTATGCATTCCAAAAAGAAAACATCGGATTAGGGTTTTGATTCAAAAATATTAATCATTAGGAAAAAAATATTGGATTAAAGTTTTGATTCAAAATTAGAAGAGATACAAAAAACAACAAAAGATTAGGGTTTTAATTCAAAACTAAGAAATAGGACACATTCCATAAAGATAATATAGTATTATGGTTTTCATTAAAAAAATAGCAGACATTACGAAAAGAAAAGAAAGGATTATGTTTTTGATTGAAAAATAGGAGACATTGCGAAAAAAACATAGGTTAGGGTTTTAATTCAAAAATATTACTCATCAAGAAAAAAAAACTTTAGAGTAGGGTTTTTATTCAAAATTAGCAGAGATACCAAAAAGATAATAATAATAAAGGATTAGGGTTTTATTTCAAAACTAAAAAGTAGGACATATGCCGTAAAGAAAATATAGGATTAGGGTTTTATTTCAAAACTAAAAAGTATATTTCATAAAGAAAATTTAGTATTATTGTTTTCATTAAAAAATAGCATACATTCCGAAAAGAAAAGAAATGACTAGATTTTTGATTAAAAAATAGGAGACATTCCGTAAAGAAAACATATGTTAGGGTTTTGATTCAAAACTGATAAATAGGAGATATTATGAAAAAAAAAACATAGGATTCGGGCTTTGTTTGCATCATAGGAGACATTATGAAAAAATATGATTACGGTTTTGATTGAAATATAGTAGGTATTCCAAAAAAAACATGGGATTAGGATTTTGATTAAAAAATAGGAGACATTCTGAATATAAAACATACGATTAGAGTTTAAAAAAAAATAGTAGACATTTCAAAAATAAAAACATAGGATTATTGTTTTGATTGAAAAATATAATATATTACGAAAAGAGAACACGGGATTATTATTTTGATTCAAAAATAGTAGACATTGCCAAAGAAAAGAAAACATAAGATTAGGATTTTGATTAAAAAATAATAGATATTAAAAAAACATAGGATTAGTGTTTTGATTAAAAAATATGGCACATGACCAAAAGAAAAATACGATTATTTTTTGATTAAAAAATAGGAGCCATTCTAAAAAAACAAAAAAAAACATATGCTTATGGTTTTGAATAAAAAATAGTAGACTTTCCCAAAGGAAAACATATGATTAGGATTTCGATTGAAAAATATGAGACATTATGAAAAAAAAAACATAGGATTATAGTTTCAATTCAAAAATATCAACCATTCCCAAAACAAAAGATAGGATTAGGGTTTTGATTAGAAAAAAAGAGACATTCCTAAAAGGTAACAAATGATTAGAGTTTTGATTCAAACTGATAAATAGGATACATTAAGGAAAAAAAAAAACATTGGATTCTGGTTTTGATTGCAGGATAGAGACATTCAGAAAAAAAAACATAAGATTAGAGTTTTGATTCAAACATAGTAGGCATTCAAAAAAGAAAACTTACGATTATGCTTTTGATTGAAAAATAGGAGATATTACTATAAGAAAACATAAGATTAGGGTTTTTATTAAAAAATAGTAGACATTACAAAAAGAAAAACATAGGATTAGGGTTTCGATTAAAAACTGAGAAATAAGAGACATTTCCAAAAGAAAACATATGAATTGTATTTTGATTAAAAAATAGCAGACATTACCAAAAAAAAAACATAGGTTTACGGTTTTGATTAAGAAATAGTAGCCATTGTGAAAAGAAAACATAGCAGTATGGTTTTGATTGGAATGTATGAAACATTCTAAAAACAAAACATAGGATTATTGTGTTTTAATTCAAAAAAAGCAAGCATTCCCAAAAAAAAAAAAAAAACTTAAAATTATGGTTTTCATTAAAAAATAGGAGGAATTGCAAAAAAAAAAATATAGGATTAGCATTTTTATTAAAAAATATGAGACATTATGAAGAAAAAATATACGATTATTGTTTTGACTCAAAAATAGCGGACATTCTCAAAAGGAAACATAAGATTATTGTTTTGATTAAAAAATAGGAGATATTCGGAAAAAAAAAACATAGGATTTGGATTTTTATTCAAAAATAGGAGGCATTTTGAAAAGAAAACATAGGCATAGATTCCCAAAACAAAAGATAGAATTAGGGTTTTGATTAAAAAAAATGAGACATTCTGAAGAGAAAACAAGGGATTAGAGTTTTGATTCTGAAGAGAAAAAATGAGACATTCTGAAAAATAGTACACATTCTGAAAAGAAAACATAGGATTATGGTTTTGAATAAAAATAGCAAACATTCCAAAAAGAAAAGAAATTATTAGGATTTTGATTGAAGAATATGAGAAATTCCAAAAAGAAAATATAGGTTAGGGTTATAATTCAAAACTGATAAATAGGAGACATTCAGAGAAGAAAACATAGGATTAGATCTTTGATTCAAATATAGGAGACATCGTAAATGGAAAACACAAGATCAGTGTTTTGATTAAAAAAAAAAAGGAGACATTTCAACGAGAAAATATAGGATTAGCGTTTTGATTAAAAAAATGAGACATTACTATAAAAAAAACGTAGGATTATTGTTTTTATTCAAAAACAGGAGACATTATGAAAATATATGAGACATTTCAAAAAAAAAATTAGGATAAGGGTTTTGATTTGAAAATAGAAGCCATTTCAAAAAGAAAACATAGGATTAGCGTTTTGACTAAAAAATATGAGGCATTATGAAAAGAAAACATAGGATTATTGTGTTGATTAAAAAATTGGAGACATTTCGAAAAAAAAAAGGATTAGAGTTTTGATTTAAAAATAGTAGATATTAATAAAAGAATCATAGGATTCGGGTTTTGATTGAAAGATAGGAGACATTCTAAAAAGAAAACATAGGACTACGATTTTTATTCAGAAACAAGAGACATTAACAAAAGAAAAATAAAAGATTAGGTTCTTGATTAAAAACTGACAGAAATTCCAAAAACAAAAGATCGAATTACAGTTTTGATTAAAAAATTTGAGACATTACCAAAAGAAAACAAAGGATTAAGGTTTGATGCAAAACGAAAAAATATGACTCATTAAAAAAGAAAACATAGGATTAGGTTTTTGATTAAAAAATAGCAGATATTTCAAAAATAACAGGTAGTAATAAGTTTTGACTGAAAAATATGAGACATTGCGAAATAAAACATAGGTTTAGGGTTTTGATTCAAAACTAATAAATAGGGGACATTAAGAAAAGAAAACAAAGGATTAGGGTTTTGATTCAAAATTGAAAAATAGGACCCATTAAAAAAGAAAATATAGGATTAGCTTCTTGATTCAAAATAGCAGTTATTTCAAAAATAACAGATAGTATTAAAACATAGGTTAGGGTTTTAATTCAAATCTAATTAATAGAACACATTAAGAAAGGCTACCATAGGATTCGGGTTTCAATTGAAGGATAGGTGACATTTCAAAAAGAAAACATAGGATTAATGTTTTGATTGAAAAATGGGATGCATTACTATAAGAAAACATAGGTTCAAGGTTTTGAAAGAAAAAAAGAGACATTAATGTAAGAAATTGTAGGATTTTGGTTTTGATTAAAAATAATAGACATTCCGAAAAGAAAACATAGGATTAGAGTATTGATTCAAATATAGTAGACATTCTGAAAAGAAAACATAAGATTAGGGTTTTGATTGAAAACTAGAACACATTACTTTAAGAAAACATAGGATGAGGATTTTGAATGAATAATAGTAGACATTATTATATGAAAACATAGGGTTAGGGCTTTGATTAAAAAATAGTAGACTTTATGAAAAGAAAAACATAAGATTAGGGTTTTGATTCAAATATAGTAGCCTTTCTGAAAAAAAAAACATAGGATTACTGTTTTGATTGAAAAATAGGAGACAATACTATAATAAAACATAGGATTATAGTTTTGATTCAAAAATAGTAGACATTCCGAAAAGAAGACATAGAATTAGGTGTTTGATTGAAAAATAGGAAGCATTCAGAAAAGAAAACATAGGATTAGGGTTTTAACTGAAAAATATGAGACATTTCAAAAGGAAAACATAGGATTATTATTTTGATTAAAAATTCACAGACATTCACATAATAAAAGACAGGATTAGTGTTTTGATTGAAAAAATGAAATATTATGAAAAAAACAAAAAATTAGGGTTCTGATTCAAATTGAAAAATAGAACACATTTTATAAAGAAAACATAGAATAAGCTTTTTGATTCAAAATTGAAAATAAGACACATTTCAAAAAGGAAAATAGAATAAGGTTTTAATTTGAAAGTAGCAGACATTCGGAAAGGAAAAAAAAGGATTATGTATTTGATTGAAAAATTAGAGATATTCCGAAAGGAAAACATAGGTTAGCATTTTAATTCTAAACTGATAAATAAGAGACAATAAGAAAAGAAAACATAATATTCTATTTTGATTGAAAGATAGGAGACATTCTGAAAAAAATTATAGGATTAGGGTTATGACTGAAAGATAGTAGGCATTCTGAAAAAAAAACATAGGATTAGTGTTTTGTTTGAAAAATAGGAGACATTATCCTAAGAAAACATAGGATTTGGGTTTTGAATGAAAATAAGAGACATTACTATATAAAAACATAGGATTAGTGTTTTGATTTAAAAATAGTAGGCATTATGAAAATAAACATAGGATGAGGGCTTTGATTGAAAAATATGAGACATTTCGAAAAGAAAATATAGGATTAGGGTTTTGATTAAAAAATATGAGACATTACAATAAGTAAATATAGGATTAGATTTTTGATTAAAAATCAAAATATAGGGGTCATTTCAAAAAGAAAATATAGTAGTAGGGCTTTGATTTAAAAAATAACAAACATTCCCATAGAAAACATAAGATTAGCATTTTAATTAAAAAATAGGAGGGATTAAAAAAACTTAGGATTTTGATTTTGACAAATAAATGAGACATTACTAAAAGAAAACATATGATTATTGTTTTTATTAAAAAATAGGAGCCATTCCAAAAAGAAAACAAAGGTTTATGGTTTGGATTGAAAAATAGGAGGCATCCCCAAAAGAAAACATAGGATTAGGGTTTTGATTAAAAAATGGCAAGCAACCCCAAAATAAAATATAGGATTAGGGTGTTGATTCAAAAATACGAGCCATTCTGAAAAGAAAAGATAGGATTATGGTTTTGATTAAAAAAATATGAGACATTATGAAAAGAAAATATAAGATTATTGTTTTGATTCAAAATAGCGGGCATTCCGAAAAGAAAACATAAGATTTGGTTTTTGAATCAAAACCATAATCCTATGTTTCTTTCCAAAATGTCTACTATATTTAAATCAAAACCCTAATCCTATGTTTTCTTTTCTGAATGTCTCTTATCTTTCAATCAAAACACTAATCCCATGTTTCTTTTAAAAATGTGTCCTATTTTTCATTTCCTGAATCAAAACCTTAATCCTTTCTTTACTTTTCGGAATCTCTCCTATTTTTTAATCAAGAACCTAATCTTATTCTTTCCTTTCATAATGTTTCCTATTTTTCAATCAAAAACCTAATTGTTTCTTTTCTTTTTGGAATGTCTGCTATTTGTGACTCAAAACCCTAATTCTATATTTCTTTTTGGAATGTGTTCTATTTTTCAGTCTTAAATCAAAACCCTAATCCTTTGATTTCCTTTTGGAATGTCTCAGTTTTTTAATCAAATCAATAATCCTATGCTTTCTTTTGCAAATGTTCCTTTTTTTTTTTGTTTTTAATCAAAACCCTTGTCCTACATTTTCTATTTGAAATGTCTATCATATTTTTGGAAAAAGGAGACATTTCTAAAAGAAAACATTACTAATCCTATCTTTCAATCAAAAATAGAATCCTATGTTTTTTGTTTTGGAAATGTCGCCTATTTTTCGGTTTTTAATCAAATCTGTAATCCTGTGTTTTCTTTTCCAAATGTCTATTATTTTTTATTCAAAACCCAAATCTAATGTTTTCTTATAATGAAGTCTACTATTTTTCAATCAAAAACCTAATCTAATATTTTCTTTTCGAAATGTCCCATATTTTACTGTCAAAACAATAACCCTATTTTTTTTCCGAAATGTCTACTATTCTTGAATCGAAACTATAATCCTATGTTTTCTTATAGTAATGTCTCATATTTTTCAATCAAACATTAATCCTACGTTTTCTTTGCGTAATGCCTACTATATTTGAATCAAAGCCCTAATCCTTTATTTTCCCTTCGGAAAATGTCCAATCTTTAGTTTTGAATCAAAACCCTAATCCTTTGTTTTTTCTTTTGAGAATGTCTCATATTTTTAAATCAAAAACGTAATCCTTTATTTTCTTTTCCGAATGTCTACTATTTTTGAATTAAAACCATAGTACCTATTTTCTTATAGTAATGTCTCCTATTTTTCAATCAAAACCCTACTTCTATGTTTTCTTTTTAGAATGGCTATTATATTTGAATTAAAACCATAATCCTATGTTTTATTTTAGGAGTGTCTCCTGCCTTTCCCTCTAAACCCAAATCATATGTTTTCTTTTCTTAATATCTCCTATTTATCAGTTTTGAATCAAAACCCTAACCTATGTTTTCTTTTTGTAATGGCTCATATTTTTGAATAAAATACCCAATCCTTTTTTTTTTATTTTAGAATGTCTACCATTTTTAATCAAAACCTTAATCCTATGTTTTCTTCTAGTAATGTCTACTATTTTTCTGTTTTGAATCAAAACCTAATTCTTTGTTTTCTTTTCGGAATGTCTCAATTTTTGTAATCAAAACCATAATCCTATCTTTTGGTTTGAAAATCTCTACTAATTTTAAATAAAAACCCAAATCTTATGTTTTATTATTGGAATGTCTGCTATTTTTAAAAAATAGTAGACATTCCCAAAACAAAAAATAAACACTGCTAAAAAATATGTTTTTGGAGTGTCACATTTTTCTTATTAAAAAATAGCAGACATTCCAAAAAGAAAACATTGGATTATGACTTTGATTGAAAAATAAGAGACATTACTATAATAAAACATGGGAATAGGGTTTTGATTAAAAAAGTGGAGGCATTTAAAAAAAACATAGTATTAGGATTTTGATTGGAAAATATGAGACATTCCGAAAATAAAACATAGGATTAGGGTTTTGAATAAAAATAGCAGACATTTTAAAAAGAAAATATTGGATTAGTCTTTTGATTAAACATAGGGGATATTACTATATGAGAACAAAGGATAAAGGTTTTGATTAAAAACCATAAAAATAGGGTACATTTCGAAAAGAAAATGTGGAAGTTCACTTTTTTCCTATTTCTCTTGTATTTTGCTTCTTGAGTGTTACTTGTGTGTTTAAGTTCCTCTGAGTGTCCTCTTATGTTAAGGTCGAGCTCTTTAAGAAGGACAAAAAGCAGTAAAAGTAAGGTCCAAGTCTTGCCTGCACTTGGGTGCCCGCAAGGGACTGATTTAGGGGCTTCACGGCCTCCCTTGCGGGTAAGGAAGCCCGTGAAACCATCCATAGTGGCTTGACAGCCTCCCTTGTGGGCAAAGGAGCTTGTGAAGCCTTCCATAGAGACCTCATGGCCTTCCTTGTTGCTATAAGGCAACCCGTTAATAGCCATAGGTTAGGGCCTATTTAAGGACCTTCTTGGACCTTCAAGGGTCTTCTTAAGCCCCTTTTCCTCTCCTTGATGAAGAGCTTCCTTAGGGTTTGGTAAAGCTTGGAGGTGAGTTCCTTCTTCTTCTTCTTCTTCTTCTCCTTGCTCTTTTAACTATAGCACTAAAGCAAGTTGGGTTCCTTTTGCTTTTCTTGTTGGTTTTGAAGGTTGTGAGAGTTTCATTCTTATAGGATCTTCAAGATGAGTTGTTTATCCAACCGTAGAAGCAATCTTTTCCCATTTTGAGCATTTTTCCTTCATTCTACTTAATTAAGTTATTGTTAATGGTTTTTTATTGTGTTGGTTGTTTAATTGCTTCTAGGAGATGAAACATTAAGCAAAGGAAAAAGAGCCGGTGAAGTAGTGACACCCGAGTTTATAGCTCACCAAGTTTGTGAGTGGGAATTTACAAAATTATGGGCTATAAATCATGCATGTTTGCTAATACTTAAATTGCTTGCCTTTGAATGATAAACTTCTTGTTGCTAAAACTCTTGAAATATTTTGCATGGGATTTAGAAATCATTATGATTTATGACTTGGCTTATTTAATGAATATTGGTAAAGTATATATATTACTTATGGTTTGGAAACCCTATGTTTTGAAATATATGTTTTCAAATTGTGTATTTTCAAAGGACTTAATAATCTTGTTAAAATGAACATAAAGGCATGTTCAAACTAGTTATACCATTTTAGGTGCGAGAGTAGAATCTCCAATCCTAATTCTATGTTTTCTTTTCGAAATATCTGCTATTTTTTAATCAAAACCGTAGTCCTATGTTTTCTTTTGGAAATGTCCCATATTTTTCAATCAAAAACCTAATTCTTTCTTTTCTTTTCGGAATGTCTGCTATCTTTGAAACAAACCGCTAATCCTATGTTATCCCTTCGGAATGTGTCCTATTATTTCAGTTTTGAATCAAAACCCTAATCATTTGTTTTCTTTTCAGAATGCCTACTACTTCATAAAAAGAACCATAATCCTTTTTTTCTTTTGTGTAAATCTTATTTTTTTTTTAAATCAAAACCCAAATCCTTTCTTTTCTTTTGAAAAATATAATATTAGGGTCTCGATTAAAAAATAGCAGACATTACGAAAAGAAAACATAAGACTAGGGTTCTAATTAAAAAATTGGAGAGATTACTATAATAAAGCAAAGTATTAGGGTTTTGATTAATAAATATGAGACAATATGAAAATAAAATATGTGATTATTGTTTTGATTAAGAAAAAAGATAATGTCCCCCCTATTCTAGAAAGAAAACCCTAATCCTATTATTTGAATTAAAACTTGAGTCCTATGTTGATTGAATCTAATACAAATAAAAAATGAAAGCTAATCCTATGTGTGTTTTTTTTTTAAAGATATCTCCTATTTTTTAATCAAACCCCTAATCTTATGATTTTTTTGTGAATGCCTACTATTTTTGAATCAAAACCCAAATACTATGTTTTCCTTTGGAAGTGTCTGCTATTTTTGAATCAAAATAATAATCCTATATTTTCTTTTGCTTTGGGAATCTAAACCCTAATCCTTTAATTTTTTTTTTCAAAATGGCTCCTATTTTTGGATCAAAACACTAATCCTATGTTTTCTTTTGGAAATATCCCTAAATGGGAAACATTCAGAAAAAAAGAAAGGATTAGGGTCTTGATTTAAAAATTACGGCTTCGCCAAAAGGAAACATATGATTAGGGTTTTGATTAAAAAAATGACATTCCCAAAAGAAAACAAACGATTATGGTGTTATTTTATAATATAGTAGGCATTCAGAAAGAAAACAAAGGATTAGGATTTTGATTCAAAATTGATAAAATAGGACACATTTCAAAATAAAAAACATAGGATTAGGGTTTTCTTTTAAAAATAGTTGACATTCTGAAAAAAAACAAAGTATTAGGTTTTTTTATTGAAAAATAAGGGATATTTCGAAAAGAAAAGATAGGATTAGCATTTTTATTTAAAAATAGCAGATGTTCCCAAATAAAAACATAGGATTTGGATAGGAGACATTACTATTTTTTATTAAAAAAAAGGCGCCATTACTATAGGAAAAATATAGGATTAGTGTTTTGATTGAAAAACAAGAGCCAATCCGAAAAAAAAAAACATAAGATTAAGACTTTGATTGAAAAATATGAGACATCCAGAAAAGAAAACGTACAATTATTATTTTCATTTAAAAATAGTAGATATTCCAAAAAGAAAATATAATATTAATGTTTTGATTAAAAAATAGGATGCATTAGAAAATAGAATAAAAATCGTAATCCTATGTTTGGAAAAGAAAACATAGGATTATGGTTTTGATTAAAAAATATAGGAAACATTCTGAACAGAAAAGAAAGGATTAGGTTTTTATTAAAACATAGGTTGAATTCCCAAAAAAAACATAGGATTGGTATTTTGATTGAAAATTAGGAAACATTACTATTAAAAAAAAAAACAAAGGATTAGGGTTTTGAATGAAAAATAGGAAATATTAATATAAAAAAAAACAAATTGTTTTTGCAAATAAAACAAAAATCCTATGTTTTCTTTCCTTAATGTCTCCTATTTTTCAATCAAACACCTAACATAAATTTTCTTATAGTAATGTCTCATATTTTTCAATCAAAATCCTAACCTATGTTTTTTTTTCATAATGTCTCCTCTCTTTCAATCAAAACCCGAATCTTATATTTTCTTTTCTTAATGTCTCCTATTTATTAATTTTGAATCAAAAACATAATCCTTTTGTTTTCTTATCGAAATATCTCATATTTTTTAATCAAATCCCTAATAAGATCTTTTGTTTTGTGAATCTTTGCTAATTTTTAATCAAAACACTAATCTTATATTTTCTTTTCGTAATGGCTCCTATTTTTGAATAAAAATGCTAATCCTATATTTTTTAATGAAAACCCTGGTCTTATGTTTTCTTTTAAAAATTTCTAATATTTATTAATCAAAATGCTAATCCTATGTTTTCTTTCCGAAATGTCCAATATTTTTCAGTTTCTAATCAAAACCCTAATCCTATGATTCCATACAGTAATGTCTCCTATTTTCAATCAAAACCCTTAACCTATGTTTTCTTTTCATAATGTCTCTTATTTTCCAGTCAAAACCTTAATCCTTTGTTTTCTTTTCGGATTGTCTCATTTTTTCAATCAAAACCATAATCATATCTTATGTTTGGTGAATCTTTGCTAATTTTTAATCAAAACCCTAATCGTATGTTTTCTTTTCATTATGCCTCTGATTTTTTCATAAAAATCCTAATCCGATGTTTTCTTTCCGGAATGTCTCCTATCTTTCAATTAAAACCCAAATCCAATGTTTTATTTACGGAAATGGCTACTATATTTCAATCAAAACCCTAATCCTATGTTTTCTTTTCGGATTGTCTACAATTTTTTAATCAAAAAACTAATACTATGTTTTTTTATATTAATGTCTGGCATTTTTTCAATTGGAACCCGAATCTTATAGTTTCTTTTGTAATGTCTGCTATTTTTTTATTAATAGAATAATCATATGTTTTCTTTTCTGTATGACTCCTATCTTATAGTTTCTTTTTTAAATGTCTGCTATTTTTTTATCAAAACCTTAATCCTATATTTTCTTTTTTAAATGTATTCTATTTTTTAATAAATACCCTAATCCTATGTTTTGTTCTGAAAATATCCACAATTTTTCGTTGTTGAATCAAAACCCTAATCTTTTTTTTTATTGTAATGTCTACTATTTTTCAATCGAAACCGTCATCCTAAGTTTTTGGAATGGCTAATATATTTGAATCAAAACCCGAATCCAATTTTTTCTTTTCGGAATGTCTCCTATTTTACAAATAAAACTTGAATCCTATGTTTTCTTTTCTAAATGTTTGGTATTTATCAGTTTTGAATCAAAAACTTAACCTATGTTTTCTTTTTGCAATATCTCCTTTTTTTTTAATCGAATACCTAATAATTTCCTTTCTTTCTAGAATATCTACTATTTTTCAATCAAAACTCTAATCCTTTATTTTGTTCTCGGAATTTCTAATTTTTTTTTGAACCAGATCTCTAATCCTATCTTTTGTTTTTGGAATCTCTGCTGATTTTAATCAAAGCCCTAATCTTATGTTTTATTTTCGTAATACCTCCTATTTTTGAATGAAAACCCAAATCCTATGTTTCCATTACGGAATGTCTGCTATCTTTGAATCAAAACAAGAATCCTACATTTTCTATTCTTAGTGTCTCCTATTTCTCAGTTTTTAATCAAAACCCAAAAGTATGTTTTCTTTTCTCAATATCTCAATTTTTCAATGGAAACACTAATTATATGTTTTATTTTTGGAATATCTCTTATTTATTGCTTTTCAATCAAAACCCTAATCCTATGTTTTATTTCAAAATGTCTCTTATTTTTCAGTCAAAACCCTAATCTTATATTTTCATTTCGTAATGTCTCATATTTGTTAATCAAAACCTTAATCCTAAGATTTTTTTGGAATGCCTAAAATATTTTAATCAAATAACTAATCTTATATTTTATTTTCGAAATGTGTGCTATTTTTGAATCAAAACAATAATCCTATGTTTTATTTTTATGATATATCATATTTTCCAATCAAAACTGTAATCCTTTTTTTTTTCTTTTCGGAATGTCTACTATTTTTTATTCAAACCCTTAATCCTATGTTTTACATTTGAAATGTCTACTATTTTTAAATCAAAACCCTAATCCTATGTTTTCTTTTCAAAATACCTACTATATGTGAATCAAAACCCTATTCCTATGTTTTCTTTATGGAATGTGTCTTATTTTTTTGTTTTGAATCAAAACATAATCCTCTATTTACTTTTAGGAATGTCTCATTTTTTTGCTACATTACTATAATAAAACATAGGATTAGTGTTTTGATTAAAAATAATGAGTCATTACCGAAAGAAAACATTGGATTATAGTTTTTAATCAAGCCCCTAATACTATGTTTTCTTATAATAATGTCTCCTACTTTTGGTAAAGTCTACTATTTTTAATCAAACATAAAATTAGGGTTTTGATTAGGGTTTTTGAAACAAAACCTTAATCTTTTGTTTTTTGTATGGAATACGTACCATATTTGAATCAAAACACTAATCCTATGTTTTTTCCGAAAAAAAACATAGGGCTAGGGTTTTGATTTCGGAATGCCTACTATAGGATTAGTGTTATCAAAAAAATATGAGGCATTTTGAAAAGAAAACATAGAATTATATTTTTGATTGAAAAATAAGAGACATTACTATAAGAAAACAAAGGATGAGGGTTTTATTTTATAATATAATACGCATTCTAAAAAGAAAACAAAAGATGAGGGTTTTCATTCAAAACTTTAAAATAGAACACATTCTGAAAGAAAATATAGGATTAGGAGTTTCCAAAAAAGATGATAATCTGAAAAGAAAAGAAACGAATAAGGTTTTGATTAAAAAATACGGTACATTTTAAAAAAAAAAAATTAGATTAGGGTTTCGATTTAAAAATAGCACAAATTCTCAAAAGAAAACATAGAATTAATGTTTTGATTGGAAAATATGACACATTTAGAAAATAAAACATAGGATTAGGGTTTTGATCGAAAAATAGGAGACTTTACTATAAAAAAAAATACGATTATGGTTTCCATTCAAAAGTTATAGACATTCTGAAAAGAAAACATTGGATTGGGGTTTTGATTGAAAAATGTGAAACATTTCGAAAATAAAACATAGGATTTCAGTTTTGATCCAAAAAAAAAAAAAGTAGACATTACTATAACAAAACATAGGATAAGGTTTTGAAACATAGGACTAGGGTTTTGTTTCAAAAATAGCAAACATTCAGAAATTAAAAGAAAGGATTAGATTTTTGAATTAAAAATTGGGCACATTTTCAAAGTAAAATATAGGAGTATGGTTTAATTAAAAATAACATATATTTCCAAAAGAAAGTATATGATTAGGGTTTTGATTGAAAAATATGAGACATTTCGGAAAGTAAACATAGAATGAGTTTTGATTAAAAAAATAGGAGACATTAGTATAAGAAAACATAGGATTAATGTTTTGACTCAAAAATAGCAGACCTTCCCAAAAGAAAATGTTAGATTAGTGCTTTGATTGAAAAATAGGAGCTATTCCTAAAAGAAAAGAAAGGATTAGGTGATGAGGGGGTTTTGGGAGAAGAAAGGAAGTGATAAGGGTTTAAAACGGACATAAAAAGACCAAAACCTCGTGTGCGCGGTCTGGTGTGCGGCTCGCACATTGGCCGCACACCCCACTACATGGGATGTGCGGACTAGTGTGTGGCCTTCACACCAAGTCACACACTTCTTTGCCTAGGGTGTACGACAACCTTTGCGGCTACACAGGAGGCCACATAGGCCCCCGAAGGGTTTGTGCACAGCCTACACCCACTGTGTGCAGCATGTGCTCAGGCCATGGACCTTTAAAACAAAATGAATCAAGCAAAAAGAATACTTAGACTCAAGTTCTATGAGCATATGTACTATATGATGGACTCTAATTGGATCCACTAGATCTGTACAACAAAGATAATCAAAGACCAGAACAGGGAACATCTATTAGTCTAAACCACTAGCTCTGATACCAATAAAATTGTCACAGCCCGACCAGCAGGTCCTGTAACACAACAACCATCATCACAACACGAGGAGGGCTTCTCACACTGCTCGGCGCTCAAGTCGCAGCAAGGCTGACAAAACTCTGGATTCTCTTAATCCTGAACCAAAATGCTATATACAAAGTATATACTGCATTGGAATTCAACAATAACAAAAAGGAATCCATCATACCCAAACCTGCGAGTAAAGTTCAATAAATTCACTAGTTAACAATACCACAAAGATTCTTAGGAAGGAAACGATAACAAACCAAACATGCAACTCAAGTAACAAGCACACTAGTAGATCCCTACCCTTACAAAATGGAAAATGTTCCAAGATACACATATAAAAGTCTAAATATGAGAAAACAAAAACAACAACGCAAGATGATGCCCAGTACTCCACCACGCTTCCGCTATGCTGCCAAGAACTAAAACATAGAAAGGATGGAGAGGCTGACTAACTAAAGTCACTCAGTGAGTGGGTAGCACAATTCTAAAAGAATATCAAGACAAAACCACAATTTCCAATAAATTGAGTTTAAGCAATGAGTCAAAAAGACATGAAATCTTTCAACAAATAAATAAAAAAAACCTCAAACTTGAGATGTAATAACCAATGGCACACAAAAACCCCAAATATTTGCTTACATGTAAGCATATCAAAGTATTAAAGATTTTCAATAAGTAGAACCAATAAAATTGGAGAATCGTTAAGCACAATTGAAAGGAGTTTGGGTTGTTATATGATAGTTATCTTGATTATTACTTATGCTAGGTGTTGAGTGTGACAATCATGTTTCAGAATTAGACTGGGGGAATTTGAAGGCCTACTATCCCCAATCTCTTAGAGGCTTGGTCTAAATCATTAGGAACTTAAGATGGAATCTCTTCCTACCCTAGCATCCTATGTTTGCTTTAAGGTTGAAAATTTCACGAGAATGGACAAATCAAAGCCTAAGCCTAAGTCCCAATCAATTCCTAATCTAGAAACCTAGCTATGCCTAACTTCTTAGCACAAGCATGATCTATCATGGCATATGTGTTCTTAACATGGGAGCATATCTTCCTCGTCCGCATTAACAAGAATATCAATAAATTAAGAACATGCAATGAACCACATAATGAGAAAGATATATTGAATTAATCAATCAAGATTTATAAATAATAATTGAGGGACCAAGACATACAATTCCTCTCGATTTGGGTTATTATGGATCATAAAATAATCAATTAAAGCAAGAGAGAGCCATAAGACTAAAGAATAAATATGCGTTTAAAGAATTCCAAAACTAACTCCGTCCAATAGTTCTTTGAAGGTTAAGGATGAAAGGATCCCAAGCTTGACAAGATGACACCGGACGCCTTCTGCGCACTCCTCTAACGATGATTATTCAATTACCTATGAGAAACTCACCAGAATCTACTGAAATATACTTGAATTGCATCTCCAGCCCCTTAGATCTTTAGAACTCCGGTAGCCCTATGTTTTTCGGTAAAAAAATCATTCTGAATTTAGAGAAAACTAGAGTATTTTGAGAATCAAGTCCGCCACAGGCTCACTAAGAGCGCTGTGATGCTGGTGCTGAGTAAGTTATTACTTGGGCTCCAAGTCACATCTTGACACGGCTCTCTGGGCATTGTTTATTGAGATCATGATTGTGATGGTTTTCATAAAGGCCGTTCTGTCTTATGTGTTGCTTCAAGTGGTTCAATGCTACCATGACATGATAACAATAGTCGTAAGTGTAGATAAAGGCTGTGGTAAGTTGTCACCATGGGCGTTGTGAGCTGTGGTGAAGTTTCGATCCAACAACTTAGCTTATTTTGCTTCAAAGTGCTACTGAATTCACTTCTTTTTCTCTAAAACAAAAATAATGCTGTGGTGAACAAAAGAATGAAATTATATACCAATTAAGTGCTAAACATGTCAAATTACATGATAAATATAGTTTAAATGATATAGAAAATGCAGTAGCTTTCACACTTCCCAGTAGGCAGCCTTTTCTCCCACTAGGGTATACATTTTGTATCCAGCTTGTTGGGAGTGCCTCTGCACTACAAGGGAGGTAGCTCTTTTCGTTGTAAACATATTTTAACTAAAACAGTAAAATAACTAACACTAATGAAACCCCTACTATAAAACATCACTCTCTAGATTGACATAAGGTGCAAGGTCTACTGGAAGAGGGACACAAGATAAAGCAAAAACTAGCAAAGTAGTCAAACTCTCGAGAAACAAAGAAAATTGCTAGTCTAACATATATCATGTCACTAGACCAGAAAAACTCCAACAAGTGCAATGCCTTCAAAGGTCAAAACTAGCATGTATATAAAGCACAAGCACCATTATCAAAAAAAGTTTCACAATATAGTATAATACAATACGAAATTCACATTACAACACAAAGAAAAGCTATTGTACACTCCATTCCCACAGTTAAAGATATACATTGTTGCCAATGAACGCATGCATGCACAAGTGTAGTAAAAAATAATAGTAAAAGAAAATAAAATAGTGTATAGTCACTAGTGCTCCCCTGATTTCATAGTTGGGCCGACTAGAGCGATGAAATTACCCTTGTCCAAGCTCCGAATTATGCCGGCCAAAACAACACCTGATCACCTCAAACCTTGATGAAGACACAAGTGAAGTAATTAAATACAATCATAAAGGAAAATACTGAGAAATAAAATCCACTATGATCAAAATATGTACAAAACTAGTAGGGCACTACACAAAAGTACGCCTTCTGCGGCGTTTACTTTGCGGCGTTTTATATAAACGCCGCCATTTACTTTTATTTTGGGGCATTTATGTGACATAAACGCCACCGTATTCTTAGAGGGATGCAAAGAATTATCGCATGAAAATAAATTTACATTAGCGGCATTTTATTTTGAAATCACCGGTAATATAGCGGCGTTTTTGGAAAATAATGGCGCCAAATAAATTTGCTAATTCAGAGGATTTAACACTCGAAAAAATTATTTTAATTAGTGGAGCTTTTATTATTAAGTGCCGATAAGTATGTTTACTTAGCGGCATTTATTGAATAAAACTCTGCTAAATAATTTATGACCTTGTAGAAGAAAATCCAAGGAATATATACATATTTCATTTAGCGGCATTTATAGAAAAGTCGCAGGCAAGTGTTTCTAATACAGCGACATTGTTTAGAAATAAATGCCGCTAGGATAACTGCTGGGACTTTGGTTAAATTTATCCACGAAATTAAAATTTGTTTAGTGGTGTTTGGTTATAAAAACGCCTATAAATTATACATTTGGCTGCATGAAAAGCGCTCGTGTTATAGTAATGCGAAGTGTTATTATCTTACAATGAGCATTATCTTTATCAGATTTTATTGCTAAATTGTGTGCATTTGTGTACTTTTGTGCATTGTACGTTTGTGGAGCTAATTTGAAGAAAAGGAACAAATTTGGATCGTGTTCGCCGTTGTTGGGGAGTTTTCAGACCAAGCAAGGAATAAGGTATGAGCCTAGACTTGTGGGTGTGTGCCAACCTCCTTTGGAGGGGCACAAAGGCAGTCACATTCACAACAAGTCTAGCCCGTATTAGCATAGGAGAACTTCACCAATTGGGAGATTCGAAGCAATCAGCACTATCTACCATTGATTATGTGCCCAATTCAATGGCCTCGATGAAGAACGGTGAATTTGGGAGCATTTTGATAAGGCACTGTAGCAAGCACTGCAGCGGAAATACTGTAGCAAGTTACTGTTTGCTGTCTGCCGAAAATCATCATTCTAGCAACTTCACACGGGCGTGTGGAAATTCCACACGGCCGTGTGAAATCCTGATTCAGCCGAATTAAAGCCACGACTCAACATTATAAAAGCTCATCTTGGAGACTTTTTCAACATCTTTTTGCCAATCTTTTCTCCCAACTTCGAGATGGTTGCGGCTAGGGTTTCAGAGAGGATTTTGTGGAGGATTGGAGCGCGTCATCGGCATCGTCATCGACGTCCGGCGGCCGCACAAGACCACGGCCACACCATATGCAAGGGGGTTTTCATCTATGCTTTCAATTTGTATTCCTTTTAATATTTTGATGGATTTGTATACCTCCATGAGGAGCTAAACCCCTTGTGCGTATTCAAACTTGTAAACCCTAGGATTATTATGTTTCTTTGACATTTTTATTATGCTTTTCCATTATCGATGAATAAAATTGGGTTTCAATCTTAATTGCATCTTGTAATTGTTTTCCTTTAGTAGTGACACTGTAGCACAGTCTTAAAAGAGGCAGAGTTTCCCCTTGTTTTTGAAGCCCAAAAATTTACAAATAATATTTCAAAATACAGGTAAATCAATGATTGCACATTCATACAACATTCCCCAAAGTTTGAAGCAAGATAAGCATGAAAATCAAGAAAAAGAAACAAGTTTGCTTCAAAACACAAGTTAGGGCTTCAAAGCTTGAATCAGCAATGATCGGTGAAGATGACGGCAAAACTCCCAATAAATCATGCAAATTAAGTCCTTGGAAGTAGGATATCCGTGCAGAGGAAGAAAAATGGAAAAAAACGGTGAAAGAATGAGGGAAAACGGATGAGAAATGAGAAAGTTATGAAGGGAATGGTGAAGGGGTACCCATTATAAAGTTCAGCCCGAGAGTCCATGTGGGCACTTGTGCGGCCGCACAAGGGGCCACACCACTCTCTGGATGCATATGCAGGCTCATGTGTGGCCAATAAACGGGCGGTTTCTAGATTTTGCATCAAATACCCATCCAAACACCCCAAAATCACATAAAAACAATGCCGAATTCACCCACAACACCCAAAACATGATAATTGATGCATGAAGATGAATGATAACACAAAGAACACACAAGAATCATGAACAAACACAAGTAAATAAATTATGAAAAATGACTAACTAACCACAATCACATACTTGAAAACAAAGAACACTCAAGCAAGCAAACACACCAAAATACGAAAACACACATGTTATGAATTTTAATGCTTGGGTTGCCTCCCAAGAAGCGCTTGTTTAACGTCATTTGCTCGACGTGTTTTACCTCAATGGGGCTTGAAGATGGTGTGTTCCTCCCGGCTAGAAGTGGCATAAGAGCTACCAAGAAAAGTGAAGCGTACCTTCCGGATGGTGTCAAAGTGGAGACCAAGCATGAGTTACCTTTTGGCCTCCATGGAAAAAGCTTGGGCCAGGCATTGCATAATTTAAAACCTTGGCGGATCCTTGGATGGCTTGAACCTCCTCTCCGCCTCTACTTTGGTCTCGGCTGAATTTCCTTGGAGCATCCATAAAGCTTGTTTTGGCCTCCAAGGGAATAAGTAAGGTTGAAAAAATTTCAAACTCGGCATGGGTGGGTCCTTGGGGGGTGTAAACCTCCTACCCACATCTCCTTCTTCAACCAATGTCAATCTTCCTTTGATTACCCACAAGAATCATTTGGGCCTCCAAGGAAATAATATTGGTTGGGATGTGTCTAACCTCGGCATAGGTGGGTCATTGGATGGCTTCAACCCCGAACCCACAATTTCTTTTGTCCCAAATAATTCTTTCTTGTGCTTGGTTTTCTTGTTAGCTTTTATGCAAATGGCCTGCTCAAGTGCTATCAATGGTGCTTTTTTTACTCCTTCAACCTCCAAAATACCAAAGTTCTCTTCTTTTTCAATATAGGTTGTAGTTTGGCATTCCATTATTGGTTCACAAATTTGTTGTTCAACCCGGCTCTCTAGCTTGTGGAGAGATGCCTGCACAGCTGAAAGTGCGGCATGGACAACTTCAAATCTAGCTTCATATTCGGCATCAAGGACCGAGTGTTGTTCAGATTGGGCCCTAGCAAGATGTCCAACCTGGCTCTCAAGAGAATGAATAGAGGCTTGGACATTCCTTAGAATTGTGCCAAATTCATAAAACCTTTTTTCTATCATCTCAAACTTTGCCTCCGTGGTGATTATGAATCGTGCCAAGACTTCCTCAACAGTATATCTCTTTTCTTGCGATGTTCCATGGTTAGGACTTGGAGGGCAATTTTGAGCTTGCATTTGTCAAGAATAGTGTACCTCGCACAAAAAAGAAAGAAAACACAAAGTGAAATGAAGCAAAACTAAACAAACAAAAAATATAATAAAATAGTATGTACAACAAGAGAAAAGTAGCTGGACCAATAGACTACATAGACAACATAGACTAAAGGACACATACAAAGACCAAAATTTACAAAAGGAAATAAAAGTGACTAAATCAGTGAACTAAAGGTTTGCCTAGCATCCTTGGAAGTTCTCCGGCAATGGCGCCAAAAACTTGATGACTTAACCGCAAGCGCACGGGTCGCCAAGTAAAACCCCTCACGCACGCGCGAGGGGGTTGTATTCCCTAGGGTCCCAAGAGCTACTATTACTCCCCTCTAGATGACACTGTCTAGTCTACCAAATATAGATTTGAAACAAGATAAGAAAAATAACAAAAGAGAAAACTATAAACAAGTGGACTAAGGTTTACCACATAAGCAAACTAAGGAAGCAAGTAACAATGAAAGTTCGAGGTCTTCGGGGGAGGATCCCCTCGGTACTACTAAAGCTAGAAGGATACTCGAATTACACAGGTAAAGGTGGTTAGGCCAAGAGATGTCCAAAGGTAGGTCACCCCGATGGTCACAGTGGTAACCCCTAATCCGGTATGAGTATTGGAATACGGAATTGCTTCCGCCCAAATCCTCACACGATTGTAATGCGCCTAGGGCAATCCCGAATTAAGGTTAAACACAACATCTAGGCTCAACCCTAATGGTTGGAGGGGTACAAATACCCGATGGTCACGGCGTATTCGTACATGTATCCCTTCCAAACTTGGTGTGTCTAATACTAAGGCGATGGTCACGCAACCTAGTATAACCTAGAAATCGATACACAGAGTTCTCATGCATACCAATACATTAAAGTGCACCAAGCTTGAACCATAAACCACACAAATACCATACATGTAAATCAAGTATTCATACAAGCAAGTTCATCCCAAGGCTCACCGGATGCCCGGTGACCTTGGGAGTCTAGTTCATCATCAACAATGGAGAGAGTATAGAAAACAAGAAATACAACAAAAAGCTCATAAAACTTCCCCTAAGATGAAGACTAGGAGGTGGTGATGAGAATTCGACGGATCGGCGCCGACGAACTCCTAGATGTGCTCCTTGAAAGATCCCTCTTCTTCCCTTGATTTGCCCATCAGATCTACCTTCTCCAACCCCTTGAAGCCTAGGAAGATGATGGTGGAGAAATGGTGGCCAAAGACCCCTCAAAATGATGCCCTAGAAACCCTTAAAAATCAATTCCAGTGAGCTATGCGGCCTCCCATGCGGCCCCGCATGCGGGGAGAGAAAGTTTCCGAGAAAGCCCGAAAACCGCGTAAGTTGCTACAGTGCCGCTACAGTGAAATTGCCACAATAGAACTGCTGCAGTACTCATGCGGCCTGCTTTGCGCCCGCATGGTAGCCCACATGAATCTCATGACCAAGCCGTTTCATCAAGTGTTCGTGCTACAGTGGTTGTTACAGTTCTGCACAGTACCGGGCTCGGAAATAGTGTTTTCCTTGCCGATTTCTCCTTAAATCATGTTGTCGAGCTCGCCATGGTAACTTTTGTACCTGTAACACGAAATAAACCAATTTAGACAGAAAACGGGCATCCACACATACAAAAATACTCTATTTATACTTACACATACATGAATAATACGTACATTTAGGTGTTTATCACCAAGTAATACCATGTGAGTGACACAGGGGTTCATATTCCACTGGTGCCAAGGAAGTAATATTACTCACTCTTCATCTATTTTCTAGCCTACCATTCAATTTGAGTGGGAAAAGAAATAAAACAAATAAACTAATTAAAACTAATACTATGGCCTCGTAACTAGCACATGGATGTAAACAAACAAGGGAGTATCAAGCATGAGAAGGGTGCGTTTGGATAAGTAATCCACTTAGCATTGTCATTTAGTCCAAAACTAGGGTGATATAAAGATGCATTGATGATAGTTGAGAACTAGAGACCTCGTGAGTAGATTAGCCCCAATCTCTCAGTGACTAACCCCTAATCCTATATGAGTGTTAATCAGAATCTCTCTGTATTAACCCACCTACGATCGTATTAAGCTCCGTGAAATCTCTAATAGGAGAGATTTAAAGGGGATTCTTGTGCCGGCACACAGAGAAATTGGGTGCCGGTAGCCCTCCATTGCTAGGTTTAAGCCGAAGGATAGTAGGTCACATCTATGCATAAAACTCATAAAAGAATTACGGATTTCTCCATAAATCTAATTCTAGACATGAAAGCATGAAAGATTGAATCTCAAACAACTATCAAAATAGATTTATAACAACATCCAAAGTTCATACACAAGGTGAACCCTAGGGTTCATCCAAATCCAAACACAATGATAAGTTAATCCCTCATGACAAGGGATAGGTATACAACATAGAAGGAAGACAAAAACATAAAAGAAGTAATGAAAACTCCCTCAAGGTCGTGATCCCCTTGAATGGATGAAGCTTCACAAGGTTTGTCGATGGTGGCTTAGATCTTCACTCTAACTCCTTCTCCCTTACTCCTCTCCCTCTTGGTGATGATATGTGCTTCTTTCCCACAAAGATCGCCGCCAAAAGGTGGCCGGAAAGCCTCAAGAAGGTGCGGTGGCGGCGGCCTCAAAGGCCAAAAGAAAAGTCCTCTTCAAACGTCATAGAAATCCCCATTTATACCTCCGAAGCATACAGGCCGTGAGGGGGGCCATGAAGATGTAGATTAGGTCAAGGAAGACCCCAAATCCCGAGCCTCACGGGGTAGTTAACAGGGTAGTGAAGGTTAGGCAAAACATTCTGAAAGGTCTTCACTGGGTCGCAGACTGGGCCGTGAGTTCCTCACAGGTTAGCAGACGGGGCCGTGAGGCTTGGGCATAATTCTCAGGATTTTCTTGCCCGAAGACCCCCAGGTGCTACAGTACCTGCTACAATGCTTCGACTACAGTAGATCTGCTGCAGTACCACGACTAGGTTTTTCTACTCTTTTCTGCCCAGAATATGTGCTCGTGATCTCCATGGCTTTTACTTGCCCTACAAAGCAAATATGACTCGATTAAGCATAAAAATGGGAACAAAATGTGACAAAATACATGCAAAGTGCAATGTATAAGTATACTAGAATACGTACATTTAGACACTTATCAAACATCCCCACCCTAAGCGTTTGCTTGTCCCCAAGCAAACAAATCATGAAAAATAAGGAGACAGATAAGTGGCTAAATGTACTATCTCCGGCTCGAATAAATATAAGATTCTACAAGCAATGAATAATGATATACAGATATTGAGTTACAATTAATAAGTACAACAAAAAGATCTTGTCTCACCTCTTACATGTCTGTGCAGTGTAAGTGAATCTTTTATCTCATTTGCAATTGCTTGGTCTAGCCTACCGACTTTAATCAGTACAACTCTAGATGCTAATCACTCCACAAATAAGAATACTGGGTCTTAAAATGCTAAGTGCTACCTCAATGAACAAGTAAGATCCTTCTAAGTCCTATATTTGAAACTAAAACCCTATTCTTCTCAAAACATCAAGTAGGCAGTCTAAGTGATCACTAGGGTTTTATTTACATGTATATTCACTCTTTTTTTTCGAGTCAGCCTAACATAGATTGCACAAAAATCTTTCTGGAGGGTGCACATGCTGGTTAGGCACAAGAGCCACCCAATTACTCGATTACAATCTACATAGACGCATTCATGCTTCATTAGCAGAGGAATACTGACATAGACTCATTTTCATTTTTTTTCATTTTTTTTTCATATTCACCCTAGATCATGTCTTTAGACTGCACTACAAGTAACAAAACTAGGACTAGCTCAAGAAGGCTTAGAAGTTCTCAAGAGTTTATTGAAGAATAGAACTTAGTCTTCTAAGGCCAAGTACTCAAGGTTGTGTGTTAAGCATACAAGAGAGTTAAAATAGTCAAGTTGGCTATTCCTAGGGCATCAACAAAAAATTCAAGGCATAAGACAATACTAGAAGTGAAACAAGATTCAATAGAGCACAAAAATATGTAACTCACATCAATCATTAGTTCATGCTTGAAGAAACTAACAAGAATGAACAAAGCCATCATTGATAACACTAGCATGTAAATATGACCCTAATACATGTAATATACCCATCCCTGCACCTAGTGTTGTACATTGCCCTTAATGTACACGAATCATGTATAACATGGCAATATATTCAATAAAAACAATAGAGGAGGGTGAAAGCGAACTTCCCCGGATTATTTTGTGCAATTGGCGATGTGCGACCCGAACATAGGGTACGACAAGATATACATGTTGGGTCCAATCTCCATTGAATGTGGAGAAGCTACCAAATTTTCCTTAATGCCCTACAAGGAAAAAGGGGCACATCATCATTCCACAAAATTTACAAAGGAGAGACAGGGAGTAATCATGCAAGAACTAAAACAAAACACAAAAAGAACACAAAGCTAGAAAAAAAGTCTAAAACAACAAAATAAAGTATCCATGCTAGTCCTTGTCATTGATTGCTTGTTGATTCCTTCATCCTCTACATTCCTATAAATCATGAAAAACCTAATCAAGCATAGAGGAATCCAAAAGAAACCAAAATGTGGTGCAAAAGACGGAGAAAAATTTTGGTAAAATGATGAATAGTAACCATACGGGCATATGGTTACTGTTCACTCCGAAAGAACCTCCCCAAAAACACGATAATCCAAAACTTTTTACATAAAATCAATTGAAAACTCATCCATAACCATCACACCACCAAGATCAAGCAAAATGCTTGAAAACATCCACACAAAAGCTCCACGAATGCAAGAAAAATGAAAAACATAAAGTTAGGGCACCAAACAGCTTACCGACGAAAACTTGAGAAAACTAGAGTTAAGCTCGAAGAAAACCATTAGATCGACTTCTCAAAGAGGTTAGGAGGTGATCTAGGAGAAGCAATGAGAAGATTCGGCCAAGATTTGGTGGAGAAAGAAAAGAGAAAATCGTGTGGGAAGAAGGAGAAATGAAGAGAGAGAGAGAGAGAGAGAGAGTAGCAAGACTTATTGTGCTACAGTAACCATACCACCCCCCTTACGGGCCGTGAGGGGGGCCATATGCCCTAGGCAAACCTCACTGGATGGGGGCAGATGGCCTCCGAAACGGCTCCTTGAGGCCGTGAGGACCTGGAAAACTCTGGAAACCTTTCAAATGCAACCCAAAACAGCAAATGAAGGCCATGAAGTGATTAAGAACACCTCCAACTTGAAAGAAATGCTTAAAAACTCGATCTAATGCATGACATAACATCAAAAACATGCTTCTCAAGATGTTTAACAATTAAAACACAAAAACGACGATGAGACAAATGTACAAGGCATGCAAACATGGACTTATTCAAACAAATAAAGACATCAAAGAAACACAAACATACACAAACCACACTCAACTAAAAACACGAAAAGAAGAAAATGAAGAAATTGAAGCTTGGGTTGCCTCCCAAGAAGCGCTTGTTTAACGTCATTAGCTCGATGTACCTCTTTCTTACCTAGGGAGGCTTGAAAATGGTGTGTTCATCCCGACTAGAAGTGGCATAAGAACTACCAAGAAATACGAAACATACCTTCCGGGATTATGGAAATTTGGAGGTCAAGCATGAGTCACCTTTTGGCTTCCATGGAAAAAGCTTGGGCCGGGAGTTGTGCAATTTAAACTTGGGCGGATCCTTAGACGGCTTAAACCTCCTCCCCGCTTCTTCTTTTGTCTTGGCAAGAATTCTATTGAGTATCCCACCACAAAGTTGCTTGGGCCTCCATGGAAAAGGCTTTGGCGGAGAGTTATTCAAGCTCAGCACGAGTGGGTCCAAGGACGGTTTCCACCTCCTACCCACATCATTTTCCTCGACCCATGTAGAATTGCCTTGAACTACACATAAGTGTTGTTTGGGTCTCCAAGAGAACAAATTTGGTTGAGAACTTGTCAAGCCTTGCATAGGTGGATCAATTGGAGACTTCAACATCCTATCAACAATTTTTTTCTCAACGTTATTGTGATAAAGTTCAATTGGCCATAAAATTTGCTTAGGCCACCAAGGAAAAATTTTTGGTTGGGAATTGTCCAAGCCCGGCATTGCTGGGTTCAAGGATGGCCTTAGCTTCCTTCCCACGTCTTCAAATATGATTCCCGGAGTTTCTTTTCTACACTTGAAGATTATTGATTGGTTTGTTGAATGATCAATGTTGAGGCAAGTAGCGCCTTCAAATGTGGTTAATTGAGCTTCTTCCACTTCCTCACATGTTTCCATGGCCATGATGACATCACCATCCTTGTCTTGCTTGACCCCATCTTCCATGACACTTGGACTTTCTTCGGCCCCCACCTCTATTAGCTTCCCATTCCTAGGAGTGATCACCCTCAAGTGCTCAATTGGGTTCTTTTCGATATTGCTCGATGGGTTACTTGAAGAATGCTCGGAATTTTCCCTAACAAGTTGCCCGACTTGGTTCTCGAGAGATTGAATAGAATCTTGGACATTTCTTAATATGGTGCCAAATTCATCAAACTTTTTGTCTACATTCCGAAACCCTGTTTCTGTATTGATCATAAATTTGGCCAAGATATCTTCAATGCTGTACTTTCTCACTTGTTGTGGTTGGGGCTGAAATAATACCCTGTGAGTGACACAAAGGTCATATTCCACTGGGGCCAAGGAAGTACTATTACTCAATCTTCATCTATTTTCTAGCCTACCATTCAATTTGAGTGGGAAAAGAAATAAAACAAATAAACTAATTAAAACTAATACTATGGCCTGGTAACTAGCACACGGATGTAAACAAACAAAGGAGTATCAAGCATGAGAAGGGTGTTTTTGGATAAGGAATCCACCTAGGGTTGTCATTTAGTCCAAAACTAGGGTGATATAAAGATGCATTGATGATTGTTGAGACTTAGAGATCTCGTGAGTAGATTAGCCCCAATCTCTCGGTGACTAACCCCTAATCCCATACGGGTGTTAATCGGAATCTCTCCATATTAACCCACCTACGATCGTATTAAGCTCAGTGAAATCTCTAATAGGAGTAAACCTACTATCCTTCGGCTTAAACCTAGCAATGGAGGGCTACCGGCACCCAATTTCTCTGCGTGCCGGCACAAGAATCCCCATTCAATCTCTCCTAGATCTAGTGCACGTGAGTAGGTCATATCTACGCATACAACTCATAAAAGAATTACGGATTTCTCCACAAATCTAATTCTAGACATGAAAGCATGAAAGATTAAATCTCAAACAACCATCAAAATAGATTAATAACAACATCCAAAGTTCATACACAAGGTGAACCCTATGGTTCATCCAAATCTAAACATAATGATAAGTTAATCCCTCATGACAAGGGATACTTATACAACATAGAAGGAAGATAAAAACATAAAAGAAGTAATGAAAACTCCCTCAAGGTCGTTATCCCCTTGAATTGATGAAGCTTCGCAAGGTTTGTCGATAGTGGCTTAGATCTTCACTCCAACTCCTTCTTCCTTGCTCTTCTCCCTCTTGGTGATGATGTGAGCTTGTTTCCCACAAAGATCGCCACCAAGAGCTGGCCAGAAAGCCTCAAGAAGGTGCGGTGGCGGCGGCCTCAAAGGCCAAAAGAAAAGTCCCCTTCAAACGCCCTAGAAATCCACATTTATATCTCCGAAGCATACGGACCGTGAGGGGGGTCGTGAAGATGTAGATTGGGGCAAGGAAGATCCTAAATCCCGAGCCTCACGGGGTAGTTAACTGGGTAGTGAAGGTTAGGCAAAACATTTTGAAATGTCTTCACTGGGTTGCAGACTGGGTCGTGAGTTCCTCACGGGGTAGCAGACGGGGCCGTGAGGCTTAGGCATAATTCTGAGGATTTTCTTGCTCGAAGACCCCTAGGTGCTACAGTACATGCTACAGTACTTCAACTACAGTGGATCTGCTACAGTACCACGCCTAGGTTTTTCTACTCGTTTCTGCCAGAATATGTGCTCATGATCTCCATGGCTTTTACTTGCCCTACAAAGCAAATATGACTCGATTAAGCATAAAAAGGGGCACAAAATGTGACAAAATACATGCAAAGTGCAATGTATACATATACGTATACTAGCATAAGCACGCAGCCTTCGAAACCCCTGGCTCGTACTGTCCCTCACCGCACAACGCCCTGTAGGCCCTCTGCGGGGTAAGACTGCCCGGTAATCAGTAGGGAGGCCCTCATACTCCTCTGTCTCTGCATAGGCCTCATCATGCAGCCTCATTCTGGTTGAAAACTGTGTCACGCTGAGGCTATAATGCTGTCCTAGTGCTCTGAACTGAATAGCATCAGGAATAGAGAAAGCCCTGTACGATCTGTCAAACTCGAATGAGGCCAGAAACTCGAGTGTCATCTCGCGAATAGCCGGCTCTCTGATCATCAGTAACCTCTGCTAACTACCCACTGAAAGTAGCTCCTCGACCTCGTCCGTGACACCATCCCCCCACTGTATCCCTCTAACTGCGCTCAGGTCTGGGTATCATGACTATCCTAATCTAAGTGTTGTTAATCGCTTGAAACGGACCTGATGCTTGGGTAAAGCAAAATCCATCTCCTCGGGGGATGCGGTAGGCTCACGGGGATGCTTCCCTGCTTGCTTCTTTACCCTGGAGGTCATATCTGCAAGATTGAAAAGAAAAATCATCAAATCCAATTCAGAAACACAATCTGCAGAAATCCACACGGCTGTGTCAAAATTCCGCACACCCGTGTGGATCTTCGGGTGGACAGAGCCCCAATGCCATGGAGCTAAAATTCCATTTTTACATTCTAGTTCGTTCTAAATTCTCTTTAAACACGTTCGCATACACATTAATCATTCAAAACAAGCGAAATAATAAAAAAGAATGAATTAAATCAAGACTTGACGAAGAAAAATGGTTTGAAGTTCTTACCGACGTTATGGATGAATAAAGCTTTGAAATCGGTCGAAAAACTTCGAATAAAACCTCAAGAATGCTCAAAGACGATTGGGCGAGTAAAAGAGAGGGGCCAAGAGCTCTTTAGAATGAAAAATAAATGAGGCTCAAGTGAAAACCAAAAGAAAATCACGGCTTTTGAAGTTCTGCGAATCCACACGACCGTGTGCCTCTACAATTAGGGTTCACAGGGGCCTGTACACACCCCTGTGTACACTCTGGTTGCTCACTGGACTACACCACACGGCCGTGTGATAACCCCACATGACTATGTGCCCAACCTAGTCAAGAACATAAGGCCGGTGATGATTGACCGCAAGCGCACGTGTCGCCAAGTAATACCCCTCGGGCAAGCACGAAGGGGACGTATTCCCTGGGGTCCCAAGAGCTGCTATTACTCCCCTCTAGATGACACTGTCTAATCTAACAAGTATAGATTCAAAATAAGATAAGAAAACAAATAAAAGAGAAAGCTATAAACAAGTGGACTAAGGCACACCATGTGAACAGAATAAAGAAGCAAATGACAATAATAGCGCGAGGTTCGAGCAAGGATCCCCTCGAGAATACTAAAGCTAGAAAGATGCTAGAATGACATAGGCAATGGTGGTTTTGGGCCAAGAGATATCCTAAGATAGATTAACCTGATGGTCATGGTGATAACCCCTAATCCGGTACAAGTGTTGAATATGGAATTCCTTCCGCTCAAATCCTCACACGATTGCATTAAGAATAGGGAAATCTCAAATTATGGCCGAACTCAACCTAGGTCTAGCCCTAATGGTTGGAGGGGTATGAAATACCTGATGGTCATGGCGTATTCATACACGTATCCCTTCTAATCCTAGTCTGTCTAGTACAAGGACGATGTTCACGCTGCCAAGTACAACCTAGAAGTTGAAATACAGAGTTCTCACCCAAATCAACACATCAAAGATCACAAGGCCCTATTCTCACCTTGATTTTCCCTTCAGATCTGCCTTCTTGACAGGCTCCCCGAAAGTGCACGGGTTTGTCGAAGTAATAAAAGTTACCCCGGTGAGAGGGTAGTCGAATCCACAAGGAATAGGGAGTTAGAGTATGTGATTTCACTATTAAAACTATGCGAAGTACGGAAAAGTAATAATCGATTCGTGTGTGAATTGTGAGAACAACTATACTAAAAAACAGGAAATTAAATAGAGAAAGGTGAAAGATTAGAGAGTGCAAGAAAAAGAGATTAAGGAGGATTTAACAATGAATGAAGTGGGGTATCCGGACAAGTTACCTCTAGGATCTATGCTTCTAGTGCAAGACTATGCTGCTATACCTTCCTATTGATGCTAATTGAGTCGAGAAAATCCTAAGACTCACGGTCCCAAACCTAAGGTCAACCGTGACTAACCCCAACATTACGCCCCGGTATTAAGATTCACAACAACCCTTCACTCTATCGCTCGCACGATTAAGTCCCAGGGGAGTACATCTACCTAAACCTCACACTACGTGGGATTGCATTAAGTTCTAGGTATTCCTAGTGATTAAACCTGTTACTATGTGTAGTTCTAACCCTTTGGTCCAGGAGGAAGAACCCTAGTCTAGATTAAGCCCCAGTGCATAGGATTCACTTCAACCCTTCGCTCTGTTACTCGCATAACTAAGCTCTAGGGGAGTTTATCTACCTAGCACTTCACTCTATCTTGACCGCTAATAAATCAAGGAAACGGAGGTAGGGAAAAATCACACCTGAAGGGAAAGGGGTACATCGCTACCTCACAACTCTCCCTCTCAACCCTCTTCAATCTTGAATAGTCTAATCCTATAGGAGTTGTCACACCTCCAAAGGAAAACCTAGATTGCTCTCAACCCTAGTGTCACATCTAAGGGAAAACAATAGCAAAATAAAATCAAGATTGAAACTCAATTCTTATTCATCAATAATGGAAAAGCATAATAACAATGTCAAAGAAACATGATAACCCTAGAATTTACAAGTCTTAATACCCACAAGGGGTTTAGCTCCTCATGGAGCTATACATGTTCATCAATGTATGAAATAAAACACAAAGTAAAGACATAGATGAAAACCCCCTTGCGTATGGTGTGGCCGTGGTCTTGTGCGGCCGCCGGACGTCGGTGACGATGCCGATGACGCGCTCTAAACCTCCACGAAGTCCTCTCCAAAACCCTAGCCGCACTCCCAGAAGTTGGGGAGAAGAATAGGTCAAAAGATATCTCAAAAATTCTACAAATCGGGGTTTTATAATGTGGAGTCGTAGCTTTAAATTTGCTACAGTATAAACCCGGCCGTGTGAAATCCCGTTTTCAGCAAATTTAAAGTCGTGACTCCACATTATAAAACCCCGATTTGTAGACTTTTTGAGATATCTTTTAACCTATTCTTCTCCCCAACTTCTAGGAGTGCGGCTAGGGTTTTGGAGAGGACTTCATGGAGGTTAAGAGCGCCTCATCGGCATCGTCACCGACGTCCGGCTGCCGCACAAGACTACGGCCACACCATACGCAAGGGGGTTTTCATCTATGTCCTTACTTTGTGTTTTATTTCATACATTGATGAACATGTATAGCTCCATGAGGAGCTAAACCCCTTGTGGGTATTCGGACTTGTAAATTCTAGGGTTATCATGTTTCTTTGACATGTTATTATGCTTTTCCATTATTGATGAATAAGAATTGAGTTTCAATCTTGATTTTATTTTGCTATTGTTTTCCCTTAGATGTGACACTAGGGTTGAGAGCAATCTAGGTTTTCCTTTGGAGGTGTGACAACTCCTATAGGATTAGACTATTCAAGATTGAAAAGGGTTGAGAGGGAGAGTTGTGAGGTAGTGATGTACCCCTTTCCCTTCATGTGTGATTTTTCCCTACCTCCGTTTCCTTGATTTATTAGCGGTCAAGATAGAGTGAAGTGCTAGGTAGATAAACTCCCCTAGGGCTTAGTTACGTGAGTAACACAGTGAAGGGTTGAAGTGAATCCTATGCACTGGGGCTTAATCTAGACTAGGGTTCTTCCTCCTGGACCAAAGGGTTAGAACTACACATAGTAACAGGTTTAATCACTAGGAATCCCTAGAACTTAATGTAATCCTACGTAGTGTGAGGTTTAGGTAGATGTACTCCCCTGGGACTTAATCGTGCGAGCGATAGAGTGAAGGGTTGTTGTGAATCTTAATACCGGGGCATAATGTTGGGGTTAGTCACGGTTGACCTTAGGTTTGGGACCGTGAGTCTTAGGATTTCCTCGACTCAATTAGCATCAGTAGGAAGGTATAACAGCATAGCCTTGCACTAGAAGCATAGATCCTAGAGGTAACTTGTCCGGATACCCCACTTCATTCATTGTTAAATCCTTCTTAATCTCTTTTTCTTGCACTGTCTAATCTTTCACCTCTCTCTATTTAATTTCCTATTTTCTAGTATAGTTGTTCTCACAATTCACACACGAATTGATTATTACTTTTCCGTACTTTGCATAGTTTTAATAGTGAAATCTCATACTCTAACTCCCTATTCCCTGTGGATTCGACTACCCTCTCACCGGGGTAACTTTTATTACTTCGACAAACCCGTGCACTTTCGGGAATCCTGTCACCCGTCCACTTGCGGGATACACGCAAGGGGTTGTGTCACGTTTTTGGCACCGTTGCCGGGGAGAAGACATATTTTTGATACTTGGTTTTGCTATTTTATCTATTCACTTCGTTTTCTACTTCACACTTTTTCTATCTATCATCATTCTCACCTGTGTTCTTTTCTTTGTTCTCAGGTATCAGAGAGGATGTTTGATCCAATTGTGATTTTTGATACACTTATAGGAATCGTAAAGCATCTGGAACAGAAAATGCAGTTCTTCACGATACAGTCTGTTACAAATTTCGTGGAGTTTGAGCAACCAGTAGCCATTCCTTTTATAGAAGAAGAGACCGTTGTTGATCAATCTTGGGTAGAGCAAATCATGGGTTGTGAATTGGGCAGTGTGTTAGATGAGTTTGAGAAATCAGCCCTAGCTTTCTTAGGTGGTGATACAGAAGAAAATCTAGGAGGGTCCGTGCTCAGTTTGAAACATGCTATCTGGAGCACAGGCAAGAAGCCTTTTCGGTAGGAATTATAGATTTAACTGAGGAAGCTTGTGAGATAGAAGTTACAACAGGGTCACAAGAGTGATAGAATCGATCCGCAAGCGCACGGGTCGCCAAGTAATACCTCGCACAAAAGCACGAGGGTCGTATTCCACGGGGTTAATGAGCTACTCTTACTCCTCCATCGCCTATTATCTAACCTAACAACACAAGCATGGATGTTTGTTCTACTAAAGCAAAGAGATAAATACGATATGATTAAACAAATTTAAAAGCATACAATGTGGATGCAAGTGCTACAATGAAGAGTAAAGGCCTATGGATGTGGATCCCCTTGAGGGGTCATCATGATACATGGATGAAGGATGAAAGGTAGCTTGGTTGATTTAGACCGAAGGATCTCAAGATTAGATCAACCCCAATTTCTCGGCCATTGAACCCTAATCCCATACGGATATTGGTTGGAATCTCTTCCTAACCAACATCCCTACGATTGCATTAAGTATAAGGAGATCCCAAAATAAGGATACACTAAACCCTAGTCTATCCTTAAAGCTCGGAGGGCTATCGACACCCAATTTCTCGGTGTGCCAATACAAGTAACCCCTTTTAATTCATTAATGACCTAATACACGTGAGTAGGTCACGTCTACGTGTATAATTCAAGAAAGAACTACGGATCTCTCCATGTGGTAGTTCTAGACATGAGGCACAATGAACTAAATCTTAAACCAAACCAAGCTTGCAATTAAATAAAGATCATCCAAAATACATGATAAACCCCCCAAGGTTCACCAACATCCGGTGGCCTTGGGGGTCTAGTGTGCCATCAAGCAAGTAACAACAAAAATACAAAGTAAATCGCTTAAAAAGCTCATAAATGACACTCCCTAGATGAAATGATGAAGGAGGAGGTGGAGGTCCGGCCAAATGACGCTTTCCTCCGTCCAAGAGATGCCGAATGACGCTTCCCCTTGTCTTGGATCCTTGCCTCCTTGATGGTGAAGCTTCTCCCCTTCAAAATGATGTTCTTGCCTCCTTCCTTGGCTCCAAATCGTCGTCTCTTCAAAGATTTCTTCGTTTCTTTCCTTTAGATGCCGGCCAAGAAGTCCCCTTTGTGTGCCCTAAAAACCTCTATATATACTCCCGCAGGATCCTGGGGTGGATAGATCCATCCCGGGGTGGATAGATAGGCAAAAATAGGGCAAAACCTGTCTCATGTGGGGGTGCATCCCGGGGTGGATGAATGGATCCCGGGGTGGATAGGGGGCCGTGAGGGCTAGTTGAAAACTACTGTCTTTTGATGCTCACGGCCCCTTATACGGCCCCGTATGCTGCAGTACTCCAGCACCCTGATTCTTCATCCTTTTTTCGCCCAAATCGTATTATCATGTTCCTCATGGCTCCTCCATGCCCTACAACATAAATAATGCTCAATTAAGCATAAAACGGGCATCCATTCATATAAAAACACATGCTAAGTGAACAAAATATGTATGTTAAAACACATACATTTAGACACTTATCAAAGAGCATTTCCAGAGTCATGTTTTGGAGAACAATGCAGATAGTGGTATTGAACGAGAACCGACTCAGTTTGAAGAAATTGATAGATTGAAGGAAAGTCGATTGCGATCATCTATTGAAGAACCACTTGATTTGGAGTTGAAAACACTACCAAAACATTTGGAGTATGCATTTTTAGCAGAAGAAATGAAGCTCCCTGTGATTATAGCATCAGATCTATCTTCGGATCAAAAGGTTAAGTTGGTGACTATGCTAAAGAAACACAAGTCTGCCCTTGCTTGGAAAATTTCAGATTTGAAGGGCATAAATCCCTCATTTTGTACACATAAGATCTTAATGGAGGATAATTTCAAATCAGTAATCCAGCCTCAAAGAAGATTGAACCCGAATATGAAGGAGGTTGTCAAGGCAGAGGTGGTGAAATTATTGGATGCAGGGATTATATATCCTATCTCTGACAATGCTTGGGTAAGCCCTACACAAGTGGTTCCGAAGAAAGGGGGGATGACGATGATCAAGAATGAAAAGAATGAAGTTATTCTGACTAGAACAGTCACAGGATGGAGAGTGTCCATTGATTACATAAGACTGAATGATGAAACCAGGAAGGATCACTTTCCATTGTCTTCTATTGATTAAATGTTGGAGCGATTGGCTGGGCATCAGTTCTACTATTTCTTAGATGGGACGTCAGGCTACTTCAGATTCCTATTGCTCCAGAAGATCAAGAAAAGAGAACATTTACTTGTCTGTACGGGACCTGTGCATACAGACGAATGCCATTTGGACTATGTAATGCACTCGCCACATTTCAACGATGTATGATGGCCATTTTTTATGAACTGTTGGAGGCTATAATGGAGATGTTCATGGATGATTTTTCTGTGTTCGGCGATTCATTTGACATGTGTTTGAAGAACTTGGAAAGGGTTTTGATGAGATGTGAGGAGACAAACCTTGTGCTAAATTGGGAAAAATGCCACTTCATGGTTCAAGAAGGCATCGTTCTGGGGCATAAGATCTCTCGAATGGCATGGAAGTAGATAAAGCCAAGATTGAGGTCATAGATAAACTTCCTCCACCAACAAATGTTAATGGGATTCGAAGCTTCTTGGGGCATTGACACAACCCCTTGCGTGTATCCCACAAGTGCACGGGCTTGTCGAAGTAATAAAATTTACCATGATGAGTGGGTAGTCGAATCCATACGGAATAGGGATTTAAAACACAAGATTTCGCTATTTAGTTGTGTGGTGTACGAAAAATGACAATAAGATTGGTGAGTGAATTATGGAAGCAATGAAAATAAAAGACAAGAATTAAAATAGAGAGATAGAAGACAAGAAAGTGCAAGTACAAGTGAAAAGAGAAAGACTAGCAATGGATGAAATAGGGTATCCGGACAAGCTACCTCTAGGACTTATGCTTCTAGTGCAAGACTATGCTATTATACCTTCCTATTGATGTTAATTGAGTTGAGGATGTCCTTAAACTTACGGTCCCAAACCTAAGGTCAACCGTGACTAACCCCAACACTATGTCCCGGCATTAGGATTCACGTCAACCCTTCACTCTGTCGCTCACGCCACTAAGCCCCAGGGGAGTATTTCTACCTAAGCCCAACACTACATGGTATTGCTTTAAGCTCTAGGGATTCCTAGTGATTAAACCTGTTCCTATGTGTAGTTCTACCCCTTTGGTCCAGGTGGAAGAACCTTAGTCTAGATTAAGCCCTAGTGCTTAGGATTCACGTCAACCCTTCACTCAATTGCTTGTGCAATTAAGCCCCATGGGAGATTATCTACCTAACACTTTGCTCTATTTCGACCGCTAAGAAATCAAGAAAAACGGAGGTATGGAGAAATCACGGCGGAGAGGAAAGGGGACGCTTCGCTACCTCACAACTCACGCTCTCAACCATCTTCAATCTTAAGTAGTCTAATCCTATAGGAGTTGTCACACCTCCAAAGGATAACCAAGATTGTTTTCAACCCTAGTGTCTGATGACTCGATCCGCAAGCGCACGGGTCGCCAAGTAATACCCCTCACGCACGCGCGAGGGGGTCGTATTCCCAAGGGCCAAGGAACTACTATTACTCCCCCTTTATCTATTTCCTAGCCTAACAACTCGATTGTCATGCAATACTTACAAAATGGAGAAAGAAATAACTATAATGAAATCCAGGCTACTACTACACACATTTAGCAAACAAGGGAGACTCAAACATGCGAAGGCGTGATTTGGACAACGAATCCCCCTAGGGTTGTCATTAAGTCCTGAATTTAGGATGAAATGTTATGATGGTAGTTGGGCCAAGAGATTCCTAAATTAGGTCACCCCGATGGTCACGGTGATAACCCCTAATCCGGTACGAGTATTGGAATACGGAATTACTTCCGCCCAAATCCTCGCACGATTGCCTTAAGCCTAGGGAAATCTCAAATTAGAGTCAAACACAGTATCTAGGTTCAACCCTAATGGTTGGAGGGGTACAAATACCCGATGGTCACGGCGTACTCGTACATGTATCCCTTCCAAGCCTAGTGTGTCTAGTACAAGGGCGATGGTCACGCAACCAAGTACAACCTAGAAGTTGAAATACAGAGTTCTCATGCAAATCAACACATCAAAGTACACAAGGCTTGAACCACAAACTACAAGATTCCATAAAAGAAATACAACATCAAACAATGCATCAATAAAGATGTTCATCCAAATTACAAGCAACCAACCCTAAGGTTCATCATGCCCAAATCACAAATAAGTTAGTTCCTCATGAAAGAGGAAAACTCATACAACTACAAGGAATAACAAAACAAGAAATGAAGCAAGAACCACTCCCTCTAGCCTTGGAATCCCTTGATGGATGAAAACCCTAAAAATATGCCTCAATGTCTTGGATCTTCCCTCCAAACTCCTCCTTCGACGTTGTCTCCCTCTTGGTGAAGCTTCGTGCCGTAGATCGCCGGAAATCGCCGCCAAAATGGGTGGGGCGGCGGCCCAAAAGTCTCCCCAAAAGAATCCTTTTCCAAAATGTGACAAAAAAGCCCTTAAAAACAATTCCAGCGACCTATGCGGCCTCCCATGCGGCCCAGCATGCGGGGAGAGAAAATTCCGGAGAAATCCCGAAAATTGCGTAAGTTGCTACAGTGAAATTGCTACAGTAGATATGCTACAGTAGAACTGCTACAGTACAGCATGCGGCCTCTGCAGTACCCGCATGGTAGCCCGCATGAATTTCCTGACCAAGCCGTTTCTTCAAGTGTTCGTGCTACAGTGGTTGCTACAGTCCCACTACAGTACCAGGGGCTCGAAAATAGTATTTTCCTTGCCAATTTCTCCTTAAATCATGTTGTCGAGCTTCCCACGGCAACATTTGTACCTGTAACACGAAATAAGCCAATTTAGACCGAAAACGGGCATCGATTCATCAACAAAATACGGAAAAGCATGCGCAAGTATACGTATAAAATACGTACATTTAGACGTTTATCAAACATCCCCACACCTAAGCGTTTGCTTGTCCCCAAGCAAACAAACATGAAGAACAGGGGCAAGAAGATAAACGACTAAATGTACGACCTCAAGCTCAATAGTAAAGAACTCCGCAAGCACAAATGGACAAAAATCAAGAAGTGAGCTGTTCAATAAATAGTCAAGTAATATTAGTTCTGTTACTCCTCAAGTGCCCCCGTGAGTGTGTGCAAACTCCCACCTTGACAGACACCCTGGATTATCCCAGGATGACCATTCACCCCACGCACAATGAAGACAGCATTAAAGTGTTAAAGGCACCCTCAATACCCAGTTAAGAGTCCTTCGGTTCCTAAACATGACTCTAGCACTTAAGTGACGACGCAGTGAGCACCAGGGGATCAAGACATTTTATTACTCTCACATACGTACAAACATACTTTTTTTTTTTTTTTTTTTTTTTTTTTTTTTTTGTGTGTGAGTCCGACTAACGTAAACTGCACAAAAATCTTTCAGACGGATGCACATGCTGGCCAGGCACAAGAGCCACCCATCCTACTTGATTACAGTCTACATAGACGCATTCGTGCTACACTAGCAGAGGAATACTGTCATAGACTCCCTTTTTTTTTTTTTTTTTTTTTACATACATATATGTACAGACTAACTCTCAAATCCCCTGGTTAAACCCACAACAATAGTTCACTTTAGGCTAAAGAAAAAAATGAAGGAACACAAAAGCTCTTAAAAGAGTATTGAAAATAGAATTTAACAATCTAATACCAAAATCATTATGATGGGTTGGTTGGAGTCTACAAGGTAGAAGTGATCGTGAACAAGTATAATGGTGCACTAAAGATGAAACAGAACTACATTCAAGCACAGGTAAAGTACAGCTCACAACTATCATTCTACCAAGCTAGGAAGTCCTTAACAATAAAATCATAGCTATCATAGGTAATTCAAGCATGCAATTGCAAAAAATTTTAAAAGTTCACGAAAATCCAACTCCACCCCCCACTTAAAGATGCACATTGCCCTCAATGTGCCTAAGCAATAAAATGCAACAAGATAGACAATAAAAAACATAGTAGGAGAGTTTCGTGAACTTCCCCGAGTCTCAAAACATGAGTCTTTAAGTCCATGAGATCGGGGTGACCACCAAAGCTTCATGGTAATATAGGAGACGGGAAGTGCACTTGATGTCCAAATTCCACCCTGCAAGGTAGAAAAGAACATCAAATCAAGGCATTCATCACACACAAAGAAAATAAAACACAAAAATAAACAAACAACTAACATCACAAGAACAACTAAACAAGAAATGATCCAAGCAAGTCCTTTGTGCAATCAAAACCATGAAGTCCAATTTTCTTTAATGCAAGTGTTGTGGGGAATAAGAGTATACAAGGATGCTACAAAATCAGGACAAATACAAGAGAAGAAATGGTTTCTCATGATGGGAAATGAATGAGTTCAAGAAGTGCTACAGTGATTCCCAAAAAAAATTTTGCAAGAGCTTCTCTTGTACATGGAGCAAAACATTTTTACAAAGCTTTCAAATTACTCCAAAAACCCACAAAAACAACAAACAACCAAACTCCCACAACATTATCATCCATTCAACATAAAAAATAGGAGAAAGGAAGAAGTAGCAATCATGCTCACAACTAGGGTTTAGAAAAAGGTACCTAGGAAAGTCGGTGAAGATGATGGCAAAAACTCCCAATAAATCATGCAAATTAAGTCCTTGGAAGTAGGAGATCCATGTAGAGGAAGAAAAATGGAGAAAAACGGTGAAAGAATGAGGGAAAACGGATGAGAAATGAGAGAGATATGAAGAAAATGGTGAAGAGGTACCGAGTATAAAGTTCAGCCCGAGAGTCCATGCGGCCCCTTGTGCGGCCGCATGGTAGCCCGCATCACGCTCGGGAAAATTCATGCGGCCCCTTGTGCGGCCGCATGATAGGCCGCACAAGGCTCGGGAAAAAACATGCGGCCTGCTATGCGGCCGCATAGCAGGCCGCACAACTCTCTGCATGCAAATACGGGCTCCAAACACCCCAAAACCACATAAAAACAATGCCGAATTCACCCACAACACCCAAAACATGATGTTTGATGCATGAAGATGAATGATAACACAACGAACTCACAAGTATCATGAACAAACACAAGTAAATAAATTATGAAAATGACTAACTAGCCACAATCACACACTTGAAAACAAAGAACACTCAAGCAAACAAACACAACAAAAATACGAAAACACACATGCAATGAATTTTTATGCTTGGGTTGCCTCCCAAGAAGCGCTTGTTTAACGTCATTAGCTCGACGTGTTTTACCTCAAGGGGGCTTGAAGACGGTGTGTTCCTCCCGGCTAGAAGTGGCATAAGAACTACCAAGAAAAGTGAAGCGTACCTTCCGGGATGGTGTCAAAGTGAAGACCAAGCATGAGTTACCTTTTGGCCTCCACGGAAAAAGCTTTGGCCGGGCATTACACAATTTAAACTTTGGCGGATCCTTGGACGGCTTGAACCTCCTCCTCGCCTCTACTTTGGTCCCGGCTGAATTTCCTTGGAGCATCCACAAAGCTTGTTTTGGCCTCCAAGAGAATAAGTAAGGTTGAAAAAATCTTAAGCTTGGCATGGGTGGGTCCTTGGGGGGTGTAAACCTCCTACCCACATCTCCTTCTTCAACCATTGTCAGTCTTCCTTTAATTACCCACAAGAATCGTTTGGGCTTCCAAGGAAATAGTTTTGGTTGGGACGTGTCTAACCTCGGCATAGGTGGGTCATTGGATGGCTTGAACCTCCTTCCCACAATTTCTTTTGTCCCAAATACTTCTTTCTTGTGCTTGGTTTTCTTGTTAGCTTTTATGCAAATGGCGTGCTCAAGTGTTATCAATGGTGCTCTTTCGACTCCCTCAACCTCCAAAATACCAAAGTTCTCTTCCTTCTCATTATAGGTTGTAGTTGGGCCTTCCATTGTTGGTTCACGACATTGTTGTTCAACCCTGCTCTCTAGCTTTTGAAGAGAACCTTGCACATCCGAAAGTGTGGCATGGATGGCCTCAAATCTAGCTTCATATTTGGCATCAAGGGCTGAGTATTGTTCAGATTGGGCCCTAGCAAGATGTGCAACCTGGCTCCCAAGAGAATGAATAGAGGCTTGGACATTCCTTAGAATTGTGCCGAATTCATAAAACCTTTTTTCTATCCTTTCAAACTTTACCTCCGTGGTGATCATGAATCGCGCCAAGACCTCCTCAGTAGTATATCTCCTTTCTTGTGAAGCACCATGGTTAGGACTTGGAGGGCAATTTTGAGCTTGCATTTGTCAAGAATAGTGTACCTCGCACAAAAAAGAAAGAAAACACAAAGTGAAACAAAGAAAAACTAAACAAACAAAATAAATAACAAAACAGTATGTACAACAAGAAAAAAAAAAAAAAAAAACAAAGTGGCTAGAGCAATAGACTACAGGTTTTCCTAGTATTCCTTGTGAGTCCCCGGCAACGGCGCCAAAAACTTGATGACTCGATCCGCAAGCGCACGGGTCGCCAAGTAATACCCCTCACGCACGCGCGAGGGGGTCGTATTCCCAAGGGCCAAGGAACTACTATTACTCCCCCTTTATCTATTTCCTAGCCTAACAACTCGATTGTCATGCAATACTTACAAAATGGAGAAAGAAATAACTATAATGAAATCCAGGCTACTACTACACACATTTAGCAAACAAGGGAGACTCAAACATGCGAAGGCGTGATTTGGACAACGAATCCCCCTAGGGTTGTCATTAAGTCCTGAATTTAGGATGAAATGTTATGATGGTAGTTGGGCCAAGAGATTCCTAAATTAGGTCACCCCGATGGTCACGGTGATAACCCCTAATCCGGTACGAGTATTGGAATACGGAATTACTTCCGCCCAAATCCTCGCACGATTGCCTTAAGCCTAGGGAAATCTCAAATTAGAGTCAAACACAGTATCTAGGTTCAACCCTAATGGTTGGAGGGGTACAAATACCCGATGGTCACGGCGTACTCGTACATGTATCCCTTCCAAGCCTAGTGTGTCTAGTACAAGGGCGATGGTCACGCAACCAAGTACAACCTAGAAGTTGAAATACAGAGTTCTCATGCAAATCAACACATCAAAGTACACAAGGCTTGAACCACAAACTACAAGATTCCATAAAAGAAATACAACATCAAACAATGCATCAATAAAGATGTTCATCCAAATTACAAGCAACCAACCCTAAGGTTCATCATGCCCAAATCACAAATAAGTTAGTTCCTCATGAAAGAGGAAAACTCATACAACTACAAGGAATAACAAAACAAGAAATGAAGCAAGAACCACTCCCTCTAGCCTTGGAATCCCTTGATGGATGAAAACCCTAAAAATATGCCTCAATGTCTTGGATCTTCCCTCCAAACTCCTCCTTCGACGTTGTCTCCCTCTTGGTGAAGCTTCGTGCCGTAGATCGCCGGAAATCGCCGCCAAAATGGGTGGGGCGGCGGCCCAAAAGTCTCCCCAAAAGAATCCTTTTCCAAAATGTGACAAAAAAGCCCTTAAAAACAATTCCAGCGACCTATGCGGCCTCCCATGCGGCCCAGCATGCGGGGAGAGAAAATTCCGGAGAAATCCCGAAAATTGCGTAAGTTGCTACAGTGAAATTGCTACAGTAGATATGCTACAGTAGAACTGCTACAGTACAGCATGCGGCCTCTGCAGTACCCGCATGGTAGCCCGCATGAATTTCCTGACCAAGCCGTTTCTTCAAGTGTTCGTGCTACAGTGGTTGCTACAGTCCCACTACAGTACCAGGGGCTCGAAAATAGTATTTTCCTTGCCAATTTATCCTTAAATCATGTTGTCGAGCTTCCCACGGCAACATTTGTACCTGTAACACGAAATAAGCCAATTTAGACCGAAAATGGGCATCGATTCATCAACAAAATACGGAAAAGCATGCGCAAGTATACGTATAAAATACGTACATTTAGACGTTTATCAGTGTCACGGCTAAGAGAAAACAATTGCAAAAGATAATTAAAACTGAAACTCAAATTTATTCATCAATAATGGAAAAGCATAATAACAATGTCATAGAAACATAATAATCCTAGGGTTTACACGTCCGAATACCCACGAGGGGTTTAGCTCCTCATGGAGCTATACATGTTCACTAAAAATATGAAAGAAAGCACAAAGTAAAGGCATTGATGAAAACCCCCTTGCGTATGGTGTGGCCGTGGTCTTGTGCGGCCGTTGAACGTCGATGACGATGCCAATAACGCACTCTAAACCTCCACAAAGTCCTCTCCGAAACCTTAGCCTCACTCTCCAAAAGTTGGGGAGAAAGTTAGGTCAAAAGATATCTCAAAAGTCTCCAAAATCGGGCCTTTATAATGTTGAGTCACGGCTTTAAAATTGGACTTATCAGGACTTCACACGGCCGTGTGGAATTTACACACACCCGTGTGAAGTTTCTGGTTTGCTGAAAAATTAATTCACACGGCCGTGTGGAATTTCCACACGCCCGTGTGAACTCTCTGAAATCCTGATTTTCGGCAGAAAGTGAACAGCAGATTGCTACAATGTTTTGCTACATTACAACGCTACAGTACTCACCGAAACGCTCTTGAATCCATTGTTCTTTATCGAGGCCATTGATTTGGGCACACAATCAATGGTTGATCGTGCCAAATTCTTCAATTCTCCTTCTTGGTGAAGTTCTCCTAAGCTACACGAGTTAGACTTGTTGTGAATGTGACTTCTTTTGTGCCCCTCCAAAGGAGGTTGGCACGCACTCACAAGTCTAGGCTCATGCCTTGTTCCTTGCTTGGTCCGAAAACTTCCCAACAACGGTGAACACGATCTAACTTCGTTGTTTTTCTCCAAATTAGCTCCACAAACCTACAATGCATAAGAATACACAAATGCACAGTATTTAGTGATAAAATCTGATAAAAGATATGTTCATTGTAAGATAATAACGCTTTGTGTTACTATAACACAAGCACTTATCAGGCATGCAGGTTTCTACGGGTGATTCATCAAGGATTTTTCGAAGATTACACAACCATTGACTAAGCTTCTTGAAAAGGATGCTCCATTCGACTTTGGGGGTGAATGTAAGACAGCATTTATTGTTTTAAAGGAAAAGTTAATTCAAGCCCCAATTTTGATTACACCTAATTGGAATAAACCCTTCGAGCTTATATGCGAGCAAGTGACTATGCAATTGGTGCAGTTTTGGGGCAGAGAAAGGGCAAGCAGTTCCAACTGATATACTATGCTAGTAAGACTCTCACACTCACATGTGCATAAGAAAGTTATACCACTACAGAAAAGGAGTTGTTAGAAGTCGTGTTCGCCCTCCACAAATTTAGGCCGTATCTCATCTTGTCAAGGGTCATTGTGTTCACAGATCACTCAGCTCTCTGTTACCTCATGAATAAGGCTGATGCGAAACCGAGACTGAGTCGTTGGATATTACTCTTGCAAGAGTTTGATATGGAGATAAAGGACAAGATAGGGACTGAAAACGTGGTAGCGGATCACCTGTCACGGTTAGAGGGTAGTGTTGGACAAGAGCCATCAAGCAAGGAGATCAATGACTCTTTCCTGGAGGAGCACCTGTATTTGCTCTAGAACTCAGTATCATCAGGTGATACTCCATGGTTTGCAGACTTTGCCAATTATCTGTCAGGGAAGGTCCTTAAACAAGAGCTCACATTCCAACAAAAGAGGAAGTTCTTTAGTGATTTGGAGAACTATTTCTGGGATGATCCGCTCCTCTTTCACATTTGTGCAGATCATATAGTTCGAAGATGTGTATCAAGGGAGGAAGGATGGTATATTCTTGCTCATTGTCATTCAGGGCCTGTTGGAGGGCACTATGCATCAAGTAGAATTACAGAAAAGGTTTTGGCTGTAGGATTTTATTGGCCGACTCTCTTCCAAGATGCACACCAGTTTGTTCTTCGATGTGATAATTGTCAGAGGGCAGGAAATTTATCTCGACAGGATGAGATGCCTCAGAACCCTATGTAATTTTGTGAGGTATTCGATGTTTGGGGCATTCATTTAATGGGGCCATTTCTGGAGTCTAACGGGAACCAATACATATTAGTGGCAGTTGATTATGTCTCCAAATGGGTTGAAGCCCAAGTATTGCCGACTAATGATGCTAGAACTGTGGTAAAATTCTTGAAGAAGTTTACTCGGTTCGGAACTCCCTGAATCATCATTAGTGATCGAGGGACCCATTTTTACAATGCCCAATTAGAAAAGGTGTTGAAACAATATGGGGTATGACACCGCCTTGCCACTCCGTATCATCCGCAAACTAGTGGTCAAGTGGAAGTCACAAATAAAGAACTTAAGCGAATCTTGACGAAGTCTGTGGAACAAGGGAAGCGGGATTGGTCTGAGCGGTTGGATGATACACACTGGGCTCATCACACAGCGTACAAGACCCCAATAGGAATCACTCCATACACCCTGGTTTATGGAAAGTCATGTCATCTACCCGTGGAACTTGAACATAAAGCATATTGGGAAATCAGGGCAATGAACTTCGATTTGGGAAAAGCCGGTGAAAAAAGACTACTTCATCTTAATGAGCTCGATAAATGGAGGCTGAAAGCATATGAGAATGCTAGAATTTACATGGAGAAGATTCGAAAGTGGCAACACAAGCATATCAAGTTGCCTAAGGAGTTTAAAGTAGGTAACCAAGTGCTACTATTCAATTCTCAGTTGCGATTTTTCCGCGGAAAATTAAAGTTGAGATGGTTTGGCCCATACACAGTCACCCAAGTATCACCTCATGGGTCAATTGAGCTCACTCATCCGGAGAAGGGTACGTTCAAAGTAAATGGGCGCACCGGCTGAAGCCATACTTTGGTGCTGAGGTTTGTAACGATGACAAGGAGTTGTAGGTACTTCAAGCTAAGTGGTGTTAAACAAGCGCTTCTTGCGAGGCAACCCAAGGTTTTATAGCTTTTCCAGGATCTAGTTTAATCTTAGCATGAACAAGAGTCTTAGTTTTGCTGTCCAGAATGTTTAAAGTATATGCTGCGATATTTTTATGGATTGTTGATGTTTTTGTGTGCCTAAACATTAATTAATGAAGTTTGAGTCAGTTGAGCATGTTTTCCATAGTATCTGGTCGTGTTTTGATGGTTTTCATAGGATCTAAGTATCGTATTTTTATTTCTGAATTTTGCTGTAGAATCTGTGAATTTTTCTAAGTAAACCAGAGAAAACACACGGCCGTGTGGAATTTCCACACGGGCGTGTGCTACCAATTAGGGCTCAACCAGAGAGGGCAAAGGGGCATGACTTTGCCCATGTGGAAAACCCTAGAAGGGGCACACGATCATGTGGAATTTCAACACGGGCGTGTAAGATCTTGCAGAACTTAAACTCTCGTTCTAGAGAGTCCACAGGGTGTGTGAGTGCCTGATAAATGCCTAAACATACGTATTTTCTATGTATTCGGGCGTATGTATTGCGTATTTTTCTATGAGTTGACGCCCATTTTTGGTCTGAATTGGTTCCTTTCGTGTTACAGGTACCGATGAAACCCCTTTGAGCTCGTTGACAGAATTTTAGAAGAAATCGACATCGAAAACACTATTGCTGACCCGGGGGATACTATAGCAGTCACTGTAGCAATCGCTGTAGCACAAAAGTTCGAAGAAGTTCGTCAGGAGATTCATGCGGGTGGTGTTGAGGCGCATTCGACACTGTAGCAGTTTCACTGTAGCATTTACGCGACTTTCGAGATTTCTCGGAGAATTTCTCTCCCCGCATGCGGGGCCGCATGGGAGGCCGTATAACTCGCTGGAATTCATTTTTAAGGGTTTTGAGAGAGCATTTAGAAGGTGGAGGCTAGGCCTTGGGAGAGTTGGACTTCACCACCTTCTTTGGGAGCTTGAGGCCGGATTTTGGAGGCGATTCTTGAGGAGAGGACGACGGGGAGAGCACGACACGACGAGTCCACACCTTCGATTCACATTTGAGAGGAAGATTGACAAAGGAAGCCACTCCTTGGGTGGCGTCCTTGGAAGCGTCATTCGGCCTTGATCCTTTAAGGGAGTGTTCTTGTTATGCTTTTGGTTATTTTCATGTATTTTCATACTTATTTTGTGACCATGAGTAACTAAACCCCAAGGTCACCGGATGTAGGTGAACCTTGGGGGTGAACTTGTGTATTTTGGATGCTTTTCTAGTTTATTGCATTTGTCTTGGTTTGTGATCCTTGTTTGGTGCTTCTTGATTGCCTTGATATGTATGAGAACTCTATGTATCAATTTCTAGACAATGCTAGGTTGCATGACCATTCCCCTAGTATTAGACTCACCAAGCTTGGAAGGAAATACATGTACGAATACGCTGTGACCATCGGGTATTTGTACCCCTCCAATTGTTAGGGTTGTCCTTGATTGTGTTTCAACCCTAGCTTGGGGAAATCCACTAAACCCGTTGCAATCGTACAAGGATTTGGGCGGAAGCAATTCCGTATTCCAATACTTGCAACGGATTAGGGATCAATACCGTGACCATCGGGTTGGTCTATTTTAGGGTTTCCCGGTCCAAACCACTCATGTGCATGTTAGTTAGGGCATCCTAGACACTTTAGTAACCCCTGAGGGAATCCTCATCCGTGACCACTTTCTCACCTTGATACTTTCCTCTATATTTATACTTGTCATTTGTATGTTCTTTGCTTTAGTAGGCTATTTTTAGTTCTTCTTCCAAGTGATTGATTAGGTTAAACAATATTGTGATAAGGAAGTAAGAATAGATTCTCGGGCCCTTGGGAATACGACCCCCTCGTGTTCGCGCGAGGGGTATTACTTGGCGACCCCGTGCACTTGCGGGTGAGCGATTCAAACGCGTAACCAAGTTTTTGGCGCCACTGCTGGGGACCCACGAGGAATATTCTGAAAACTTAAAGCGTGTTGATTTGACCATTTTCATTTTTGTTCGTTTTTACCATTCTTGTTTATATTTCATCATTCCATCTTTTACTTGTTTTGACTTTAGCTATTTTGCGAGGTACCCCTCTTATGACACGGGCGGGTCAAGCAACTCTTGTTGAGCCCGACGACGAGATTGAGCGCACTCTACATCAACGTTTGAGAGAGGTTACCGAGAGTTCGAGGCAACAGGAGGTTCGGGTAGAGTCTAGTGAACCATCAGTTATGGCCGAACCAAGGAGAACTTTATCCGATTTTGAGAGACCACAGTTCACCGGGGAAGAATTCAGTGTGCAAGCTCCCACAGTCCCGGCGAATAACTTTGAGATCAAGGCAAGCACAATCGGGATGATACAAAATTCGGTTCAGTTTGATGGGCTAGTCGATGAAGACCCGCATGCCCATCTATCCCGCTTCTTGCAGATTTGCTCTACTTTCAAGATCAATTCGGTGTCAGACGATGCTATCAGACTACGATTGTTTCCATTCAGTTTGAGGGGAGCAGCATACAGATGGCTCACTTCCTTAGCTCCCGGGTCCATTACCACCTAGAAGGAAATGGTCGAGAAATTCTTGGCACGGTATTTCCCACCGAGCAAGGCTGCAAGACTGAGACAGGAGATCTCCTCTTTCAGGCAGGGGAATTCGGAAACTCTTTTTGAGGCGCACGAGCGGTTCAAAGATTTGTTACGTAGGTGCCCTCATCATGGCTTCCCTGCTTGGATGCGAGTGCAGATGTTCTGTAATGGCTTGAATTATGCCGCGAGGCAACTCATTGATGCCGCGGCAGGTGGTTCCCTGAGTGACAAGCTCCCTGAGGAAGCTGAGAAACTGATTGAGAACATGGCAAACAATGAGTGCCACTGGAGCACTCGGCAGAAAGGACCAAGGGTTGCTGGCCTGTTCGAGGTGAATGAGACCACTGCATTGACCGCAAAGGTTGAGGCCTTATCGAAGAATGTCACCGATAACAACGCCGCCGTTAGTGCTTTGACACAGAAATTTGAACAGTTCATGTTGGGGTCTAGTTCTACCCCTAAAGCAGTGATGTCTTGTGAGACTTGTGGTGCAGGACATACAACTTCGCAGTGTCCAATTTTTATTGCTCCTCCTGCACCCGTGGAATCGGTGGACTATGTTGGTGGAGGTCCTCGGGGACCGGGGAATCAATACGGTAATAGCTACAACTCGGGATGGAGGAATCCCCCGAACATGTCGTGGAACCAAAGCCAAATCCAACAGAGACCTCCGCCACCCCAGGGACCCCAACTTTAGCAACATTGAATGCAACCCAACGGAACACTTAAAGGCGGTGACACTAAGAAGTGGGAAGCAGTTGGAGGTAAGGACCGGGGATGGTCCAAGTGCCTCCAACGATAGGGTAGTCGACCGGGAAGACCCTAAGGCAAGTAATGATGAAAGTAATGACATGGAGGGGAAGCACAATGGAAATGTTCCAAGTTCTTTGACTAAGAAGGAGCATGAGTATAAACCTGTGGTACCATATCCTTCAAGGCTCAAACAAGATAAAGAAGACGCTCAATTCAAGAAATTCTTGAACATTTTTAAGCAACTTCACATAAACATTCATTTGGTTGAGGCCCTTTCACAAATGCCGAAATATGCTAAATTCATGAAGGACCTCCTCACCAATAAGAGGAAGCTTGAGGACTTGGAGACCGTGACTCTGTCGCGAAATTGCTTGGCCGTAATTCAAAAGAAACTACCCAAGAAACTTAATGATCTGGGTAGCTTCATCATCCCTTGTGTGATTGGGGATGGAGTGCAAGAAAGCGCCTTGGCCGACTCGGGAGCTAGCATTAACGTCATGCCGTACAACTTGTTCTTGAGATTGGGGTTAGACAACTTGAGACCCACATGGATGACTTTGCAACTTGCGGATCGTTCAGAACGAAGACCCCGGGGAATTGTTGAGGACGTCCTTGTTCAAGTTGATAAGCTTATCATCCCGGTTGACTTTGTAATTCTAGATGTGGATGATGATGTGGAGGTCCCATTGATCCTCGGGCGTCCATTTCTTAATACCGCCGGAGCACTAATCGATGTTAAAGGAGGAAAGATGACTTTGAGGGTTGGGGACGAACAAGTGGTTTTTACCTTCCCCGAAGCAATGAAGCGTACACTTGATCACGATGATACTTTGTATTTCACAGATACCACTGATGTGATTATCTCTGATTGTGTGCAGGAAGTCCTCGCTTTGAACACTTTGGAGGAGTACTTTGAAGATTTCGGAGATGATGTAGTGGATGATGAGACCCCCCCTCCACCAATGCAACAACTGGCACAAGTAGAGGTTAGATCTTCACCACATTCCAATGAGAAGAGAACCTTGAAGAAGTTGTGGAGGAAGAAAAAAGAGAAGCAAAAGAGGGGGGTGAATGTTTCTACAATGTCACCCGAGGAGGTTGACCATTTATTCTTTGATGACCGCAGGAAATTCAAGATCTTTTCGTGTCTCTCATTAAACTTTCCGGGTAACAATGTGTCATCGAAAAATGGAGTTATTTCTCACCCCTTTGTCCCACCATGAGTTGAGGTAAGCCATGTCGAGCTAAAGACATTAAAAAAGCGCTTCTTGCGAGGCAACCCAAGTCTTTAAATTGATTGCATTTATTTTTCTTCTTAGTTGTTGTTGTTGTGTTTGTGTGTTTTTCGTATTTTTTTTTTGTGGTGCTTGTGAGTTTGAGTGTTGTTGATTTCTTTGATTGTGGTGGTTGTTTAGTTGTTTTCCTTAATTTATTTTACCATGTTGCACCCTTGGTTTCATGATCATTGTATTTTTCCTTGAATGTTGGTGCTTCAATCTCCATGTTTTCAATGATTTTTGAGTGTTTTTGGCTTTGTTTTCATGTAAATTTTGAGTGCTAGGTTGAGTTCAATGGTTAACTTGAGAGTTTTTTTGAGCTGGAGAATTATAGAGCCTTGTGCGGCCTGCCATGAGGCCGCACAAGGGGCCGCACACTTTTTCCCGAGAGCGGTGCGGCCTGCTATGCGGCCGCATAGCAGGCCGCACGATTTCTCCAGAGAGGGTTGCGGCCTGCTATGCGCCCGCATAGCAGGCCGCATGTGTTTTCCCGAGAGCTATGCGGGGTACCATGCGGCCGCACAAGGAACCGCATGGTCACCCGAGCTCTACTTGTCCCTCTCTTCACCCCACTCCCTCACTATTCACTCCATTTTCATCAAACTTCTTCTCTTTTCTCCTTCATCTCTCCACCATTTTTCTTCATTCTTTTTGCATCCAAACACTCTCTCCATCCTAACAAGCAAATTTTTGGAAGATTTTCAAGGTTTTATCAAGCTTTAAGCCGATTTTCACTTCATCTCCTCATTGGTGCCCTAGTTCAAGGTTTGTTTTCTTATCGCTCATTCTTTGGTTTTTAATGGTTGAAATGATGGGAATGCATGATGTTTTAAATGGTGAATTCTTCTTGTAATTATTTCTCTTGAATTCCAAGCTTTATACATTTAGATTATCACTTTTACAAGAAGAAACTCTACCAAATTTTTCCCGAAATTACTGTAGCAACACTAAGATTTCAGCCCATTGATGCCATTGAGCATTCGTTTCATATATTTTTGTTTTGATGAAGCTTGTATGGTCTTGTAGGGATGCCTATCAAGCATGTGGCTTCAAAGAGACCCCGGAGGAGCTCTCCGCCGCCCGTGCGCGAGCCAAGGTTCACCGACGATACCCACAAAGCCCGTTATGCACTTTTGTCAAGGAAGAAGTTCGGCATCGTTCGCAAGATAGATTGGGAAACTTTGAGGGTTTTGAACCTTGATCATGCCATCCGGGAGTACATTTCGCTTGGTGGTTGGGATAAGATTTTTGAGATTGATGAACCGACTTACAAGGAGATTACATTGGAGGTCCTTAGCTCGATTGAGGCATATTGTCCACACCCCTACACAGGACAGGCCGGCTTTGTTTCATTCATGGCATTCGGCAAGAAACACAAGATGTCTCAAGACAAGTTTGCCTTTTATCTTGGACTTTACTCGGATGATGACATTCGCACTTCGGAGTTCAAAAATTTGCCGCGAGACTTTCCACACCCAACCATCCATAAATCCTTCTGGAAGTCCATCGCGTGCACATCATCCATGAAGGCGTCCACGATGGTGGCGCCTGCTCACAGGTACATTCAGGCTTTGCTATCCAGGAGTGTGAGCGGTCGAGCTGATTCTACAGGGGTAGTTACTCGCACCGACTTGCTTATGCTCTACAGCATCCTAGAGCGTTACCCCATACACCTGGGCTACCTTCTTGCCGACTTTTTCACCCACCAGGGGACCTCGACCAGCCTTGGGATGATTTTTGCCGGCCCATACGTTACACGCCTGATCAGGGGCCTTGGCTTGATTGAGCTCACCCGGGGCATGCGAGTTGCGGGGATTATCGCCCCGCTTGGACTGCCGACCTTGCTTTCTATGGGTATGGTTGTGAGATCTGGGACCACTTATCACCTCAAGCGCCCGACAGAAGGAACATCACGAGACCCTGAGTCCCTGCAGGATTCTGAGGCAGGATCTAACTCCGAGTCGGAGTCTGCTCCCGAGCCTGAGCCCGACAGTGGAGCTAGTACATCTTCTCTTGAGGCTAGGTTCACGGATTTCGCCTCGAGGTTCAGCAGCAGCTGCAGACACTTGAGAGAGGGCAGAGCCGCATTGAGAGCAGCGTTGCTGAGATCCTCACATTCCTGCGCAGCTCATCTTCATCTACTGGCACTTCATCCGCCATGACCACGCGCATTGCCTCATCACTCCCTCCAGATCTCTAGACTCACAGCACCACCTTTAGTTTTTATGTTGTTTGTACTGGTTTTTATTTCTAGTCTTGTTGGTTTGTATTGTTGTACTTTTCAGTTAGTAAGGATCCTGACCCTCCTAAACTGTACTTTCCTGTTTTTGATTCGTGCTTACTTGTCCCGCTCTCTATTTATTTCTTGGGGTGTGATTTGCTTTCTTTCTATTTTCAGGACTGATCACTGTAGAAGCTCCACGCCCCTTGCGCCCCTCATATTTCCCCAGTTCATGCGTATTTGGAGTTCATATCATTGACCATTTGGGGAAGTTTCTTTACCTCATTTTTTTATTTTTTCTGGCATGTATCGGACGTTACTCTGCTGATCTATGTACATTAAGGGCAATGTACAACTTTAGGTGTGGGGATGGGGTACTTTACTAGTTTTGCATGCATGAATACCGATGATAGCTATGATTTTAGTGTTTAGTACTTCCTAGCTTGAAAGAATGATAGGAGTGAGTTGTATTCTTATACTGTGCTTGAATGATGCCCTGTTTTATTTTTAGTGCTTTTTCATGCTATATCATGATTGCTCCTACCTTGTACACTCTAACTAACCCATTATGATGATTTTGGCATTAGGCGGTTAAATTCTTTCTTCAATAGTCTGTTAAGAGCTTTTGAGTTCCTTCGTTGTTTTCTGTAGCCTTAAGTGAACTATTTTGACATGTTACCAAGGGACATGAGATACAGTGTGTAAAAAAAAAATGTGGAGTCTATGACAGTATTCCACTGCTAGTACAGCATGAATGCGTCTATGTAGACTGTAATTGAGTAGGTTGGGTGGATCTTGTGCCTAATCAGCATGTGCATCCTTCTGAAAGATTTGTTGTGCAGTCTATGTTAGTCGGACTCAGAAAAAAAAAAAAAAAAGGAATTTTGGTATCTCTACTTCGTCCCCTGGGACTTGTTGCACAGTCATTTAAATGCTAGAGTTTTATTTAGGAACCCAAAAGACTTTTAACTGGGTATTGAAGATGTCCTTAACTGTCTAATGCCACTCTCACCATATGTGGGGTGAATGGGCCCTTGGGGTAATCCAGGGTGTAGAGGTTAAGGTTGGGAGCCAGCACACACTCACAGAAGCACTTTGAATAAAACAGGGCTACCATTACTCGATCACTCACTGTACAGCTCACTTTCTAGATTTCTTTTCACATGTGCTAGTGGAGTACTTTACAGTTGAGCTTGAGGTCGTATGTTTAGTCATTTATCATCGTGCCCCTGTTCTTCATGTGTGTTTGCTTGGGGACAAGCAAATGCTTAGGTGTGGGGATGTTTGATAAATGCCTAAACATACGTATTTTCTATGTATTCGGGCGTATGTATTGCGTATTTTTCTATGAGTTGACACCCATTTTTGGTCTGAATTGGTTCCTTTCGTGTTATAGGTACCGATGAAACCCCTTTGAGCTCGTTGACAAAATTTTAGAAGAAATCGGCACCAAAAACACTGTTGCTGAGCCGGGGGGTACTATAGCACTCAATGTAGCAATCGCTGTAGCACGAAAGTTCGAAGAAGTTGGTCAGGAGATTCATGCGGGTCAACATGCGGGTGTTGTTGAGGCCGCATACGACACTGTAGCAGTTCTACTGTAGATGTTTCACTGTAGCATTTACGCGACTTTCGGGATTTCTTGGAGACTTTCTCTCCCCGCATGGGAGGCCGTATAACTCGCTGGAATTCATTTTTAAGGGTTTTGAGAGAGCATTTAGAAGGTGGAGGCTAGGCCTTGGGAGAGTTGGACTTCACCATTTTCTTTGGGAGCTTGAGGCCGGATTTTGGAGGCGATTCTTGAGGAGAGGACGACGGGGAGAGCACGACACGACGAGTCCACACCTTCGATTCACATTTGAGAGGAAGATTGACAAAGGAAGCCACTCCTTGGGTGGCGTCCTTGGAAGCGTCATTCGGCCTTGATCCTTTAAGGGAGTGTTCTTGTTATGCTTTTGGTTATTTTCATGTATTTTCATACTTGTTTTGTGACCATGAGTAACTAAACCCCAAGGTCACCGGATGTAGGTGAACCTTGGGGGTGAACTTGTGTATTTTGGATGCTTTTCTAGTTTATTGCATTTGTCTTGGTTTGTGATCCTTGTTTGGTGGTTCTTGATTGCCTTGATATGTATGAGAACTCTATGTATCAATTTCTAGACAATGCTAGGTTGCATGACCATTCCCCTAGTATTAGACTCACCAAGCTTGGAAGGGAATACATGTACGAATACGCCGTGACCATCGGGTATTTGTACCCCTCCAATTGTTAGGGTTGTCCTTGATTGTGTTTCAACCCTAGCTTGGGGAAATCCACTAAACCCATTGCAATAGTACAAGGATTTGGGCGGAAGCAATTCCGTATTCCAATACTTGCACCGGATTAGGGATCAATACCGTGACCATCGGATTGGTCTATTTTAGGGTTTCCCGGTCCAAACCACTCATGTGCATGCTAGTTAGGGCATCCTAGACACTTTAGTAACCCCTGAGGGAATCCTCATCCGTGACCACTTTCTCACCTTGATACTTTCCTCTATATTTATACTTGTCATTTGTATGTTCTTTGCTTTAGTAGGCTACTTTTAGTTCTTCTTCCAAGTGATTGATTAGGTTAAACAATATTGTGATAAGGAAGTAAAAATAGATTCTCGGGCCCTTGGGAATACGACCCCCTCGTGTTCGCGCGAGGGGTATTACTTGGCGACCCCGTGCACTTGCGGGTGAGCGATTCAAACGCGTAACCAGTGCCCATGTGAGTGTCCATGTCTTAAGGCATACGGCCGTGTGGAATTTCCATACGACAGTGTAAAATTCTGCAGAGAGTCCCCTTCCATCCCGAGAATACACAGGGGCGTGTGGTTGCCCCTGTAGGAGTGCTTGTGAAAGGCATACGGCCATGTGGATTTTGCACACTGCCGTGTGGAACACTTAAAGTTTCTCGGGTTGATCCAGAGAATCCACATGGGCGTGTGGGAGCCCCTGTGCCTGGCCTCATGTTCTTAGCAAGGTTGGGCACACGCCCGTGTGGTATTTCCACACGGCTGTGTGACTATGTTCAGAGGCCTCAGTGTTTTCACAAGAGTCCACAGGGGCATGTATCTGCCCCTGTGAATTCCCTTGTGAAGGCGCACGACCGTGTATGTTTATCACACGGCCGTGTGGGGGTATTCCAGAGAGCAACCAAAGTGCACACAGGGGCGTGTGTCTACCCCTGTGAACCCTCTCATTAGAGGCACATGGCCGTGTGGTTTATCCAAACGGGTGTGTGAGCACGCAGAATTAAATAAGGCCTAAACTTTTGTTCAGACCCTTCTGGCTTTTCATTTCTGGGCTACTCTACACTCGAAGGAACGCTCTTCTCTGCATTCTTAATCACTTCTCTGGTGATTTCTACTGTTTCAAGAGGGTTTTCCGGCCGTATTTTGGGTTTCTGATTTATTCATCACCGGTAAATCGTTCTTGTTCTTTCCACTTCGTCAATCTATTTTTATCAGTTGATTGGATCTATTTACACGAGTTTTGGAAAGTTTCAAAACAATTTGGGGGTATTTTGTATGAGATTTTGGCCTCACGACCATATGTTTACTGCGCCCCGAGGATTCGCACGGGAGTGTGGAATCCTGCAGAGTAACTCTCCAACAATGTTTTGATTAGTTTTTACATTTTGCAGGAATGGTACCTAGATAGAAGCAAGTAACTAGTAAGAGGTCCCTTGAACACTCTACCGAACAGTTGAACTTTGCCACAACGGAACATCGGATAAAATATGCAAGGTTGACAAAACTCAAGTTCGGGCAGTCTCAATACATAGATTTGAGCTGCCTAAGGCCAGCTTATTGGGGTAATGATATGGCGGACAAGATTGAAGAACTCATAGCAGCGGGGAATTGGAAGAGCTTGCTGTCTATTTGAGATCCAGCCAACTGCTCACTTTCTTTGGAGGTGCTTGATAAGTGCTTGATTATACATGTTTTACCTACTTGTTTTACATACATTGAGCATCATTTTACCATTGATTATGTCTCATAAAATGTATTTTGGTGTTCTTTTATGCAATTAGGTTGTGGAAGTGTTAAAGGAGGAAAAGGAAGCAAAGATGGGTTATAAAGACGTATTGTTGGGAGCTTTTGTACAACACAAGTGGCAAGGCACAAGAGGGGATCATGCACATGAGGGTGTGTGCCAACTTCCTGAAGAATTCAAGATGATTTATGTGATGGAAGGGCACAAAGGCAGTCACACCTTCATGTCCCAACTTGTGTGAAGATAGTTAAAGCTCTCAAATGATGATTCGAAGAAGGAGAAGTCTTATAACTCACCACATGGACGTGTGCCCGACCATGTGGCCTCAAGATGAGAGAGTTTGGATCATGGCTATGAAGAGTACTGTAGCAAAAACACGGTTCATTTCACTGTAGCATCACTGTAGCAGAATTACTGTTCACGCGACCGCATGGGAATTCTGCAGCCCACGCGATCGCGTGGGATCTCACGCGGTCGCGTGAAGACACGTGACTGGCGCGATTCAGACTTATAAATAGGCCGTTTCGTCGATTCTTTTGATATCTTTTGTATGGCTTTTGAGAGGAGAGGCGGCTAGGGTTTGAGGAGGAGGTCTTTGCCGAATTGGAGGGCCGTTCTTCACCAACTTTGATAGTTCTTTCCTCCGTCATAGCATCGAGGGAGTCATTGGCAACCTAGCTTCGGAGAAGGATCCTTCAAGACGTTGAGCGACCCATCAAGGCCATCATCACGAATTCAAGGTGGTTTATTTCCATGGTTTACATTGCTTTTCATTGTGTTATGTTTTGCTTTGTAATAAGCCCCATGGAGGGCTAAACCCTAGTAGATACTTGGGCATGTGAACCCTAGGTTTCGATTCATGTATTGACTTTCTTTATGCTTTCTTTTAAATCCGAGTTTATTTGAGTTTCATTCTTGTTTTATCATTGCTTGCATGCCTTATTGATTCGTATGGTTGTTTGGTATGCTTGATTTGTTGCCTTGGTGAGAGAGAGGTCTCCATTAGGGTTAGAACATATGAGATTGAAGAGGGTTGAGAGGGTGAGTCATGAGATAGTGGAGTGTCCCCTTTCCCTTCCGATTAAGTGTTTCCTATCTCCGTATTCCCTAAGATCTATGCAACCATATTTGGTGTGAGGTGTGAGATTAAGAGATTTCTCCGCCGGGACCTTGTAGGGGGTTAGGGATCTTCCGCCTAGAAATAGGGTTAGGTCTAATTTTAGGAATCGGTTTCACTTTTAGGTATCCCTAAAGCTTATTGCGGTCATATGGGGTGTGAGGTGTTGAGATTGAGCGATTTCTCCACCGGGACCTTGTAGGGGACTAGTATCGGTGGCCTGGAAGCAGGGACCGATTATTCTTGGATTACCTCGACTCATAGAACTCGGTTTAGAAGCATTTAGTTAGTCTTGCACTTCATGATAGAGCCTAGGGGGAGCATTGCCCGGGTATCTCATCTTCATTGATTGAGATCTCCCTTTATTTACCTTTTGCCTATTCATCTCTGGTATTAATTTCTATGCACACTAGATCACCACAAAATCACATTGGTCATTAGGCTAGATTGCAGAGAAGAAGTTAGTACTAGTAGCCCTGTTCCCTGTGGATTCGACTACCCCTACTCACCAGGGTAATTATTACTTCGACAACCCGTGCACTTGCGGTACACACACGCAAAGGGGTGTGTCAGTGCTCGCATCTTTTGAGTTTGACAGATCACATAAAGGACTGACAAGTGCAGACGCTATACAGTTTATGGCTTTCGGGCATTATTACGGTATGTCAGTAACGCGGTTTTCTATTCGCATGGGTTTGTATGATGAAACATTTACTAAGGCAGAGGAGTACGAGAGGCTTCCGACTGATTACCCTGGCAGTTTGACCCCTCAAGGAGCTTACCGACTGTTGTGTGGACAGGGGCAATATGAGCCAGGGATATCGAAGGCTACTTGTCTATCACGGCCAGCTTATAGATACATTCACGCCATTCTGAGTAGATCACTGAGCGGCCGAGGTGATAGTACAGGGGTCCTTAGCCGAAAGGAGCTCCTATACCTACATTCAATAGTACAGAGCGAGGCGCTCCATCTTGGTTATATTCTTGCAGATTACATGCGTCATCAAGGCTAATACCCCAGGCTTGGAGCTATCTTTGTAGGACCATATGTTACAAGACTTATCAAGGGGATGGGCCTTCGTGAGGCAATTAGAGGGATGGAGAAGACTGTCATACCCTCTCCTATTAGCTTGAAAATGTTGAGACAGATGGGCATGGCCAAGAAACGTTATCAAACTTATGCCCTGAACTGGCCCACATCTGGGCCAATAGAGGGAGACATGGGCGGAAGTTCACAATCGCCGTTGTAGTTGCCTACAACACTACTAGAGACACAGGTACCACCTACAGCGCAAGAGCCACCTCCAGTGCGCATGTTTTCGCCTTCTCCAGGCCAGGACAGACATGAGTGCCTCAAGAGTGTTGTAGGGGTGTTAAAGAGTAAGGTAGCTGAGTTTCGAGTGACACAGGCTGCGCAGTTTCAGCATACATCGACACAGCTCGCCACCATCTGTCAGATACTCGAGCGATCTGTATCGACATCTCCTTTTGTGGTACAGCCCAGAGCCTCGACTCCACCACCATCTCCTCCACCAGCAGCAGATCCACCAGCTTCAGAGCCTTCAGCAGCACCAGAGGCTCCATTACAGGACACTGACGCTGAGGCATCGTAGTCTATTTTAGTTTTTCTTTCTATTGCACTTTTCGTATTATTTTTTACTTGTAGCACTAAGAAATGACTCTCCTTCTGAGTTTATCTTTTATCTTTTATCTTCTTTTATTTGTCACGAGTTGTATTTCATTTCTTTATCTTTATATACTCGAGTTTAGTTTGATTTCTTCTTGAACTATACTGAACCCTTGTGCATGTGTGCAGATGGTCTTGGATGTAAGGAAATTGAGGAATAAGTCATAGACACGGTCATGGGACCGTGTGTGCTCCACAAACAATTGAAACTTAACTCTCAATGAAATTAGCTCCATCAAACGCAACATTTGGATTTCAGGGGAGTAATGTTTCAATTGCCCACTTGGACACTAATTGTTTTTCATTGCTTTATGTTTAATTGTGCTTCCATGCGTACATTGGGGACAATGTACATCTTAAGTGTGGGGGGAGTTCACTTTGCACACACCTATACTTGTGCATTCAATTGCTTATGCTTATGTAGCCTATGGTGGTTCACCTTAGTTACAAAATTAGTATTCTTAGAGTTTAGGAGAATTTTTAACATTGTATCCTATCATGCTCTAGTTTTACTTGAATTTTAGGGGATTTTTTCTTCATTACTTCTTATTGCACTACTCACTCTTGAAATCTTTTGGAAACTCGAACTAAAAGTTTTAAGGACTAGTTTAGTACTACTTTAGTAAGTTTTGAAGTTCTATGTAGCTGGAAAAAAAACTTGTGAGCTTGTGAATATTAGTTTAGTGTTTATCGTTGCATTTGTGGTGGAAAGAGCTATATCGTATGAAGTATGTAGCTACTCTAATAAGTCGGATACAAGTTATGCCCTAATGAGAGAAAGAGCTATCTCATGGGAAGCGTGAAAGCTACTACCCCAGTAGAAAGAGCTACCTCCTTGAAAGTGTGAAAGCCACTTTTTGTGGCCGCCTAGGAAAGGGCTACCTTAGAGGTTGAGTGAAGCTACTACTTCCGTACTTTTTGTATATAAATAAGTCCTTGTAACAAGCGTTTGAGCAGTACTCGTTGGTTCTCTTGAGTGAATTCGCACACACTTACACATTTTCGAGTTGTTATCTTTTTCAATTCGAGTTTTTAGCTAGAGCAATAGTAACCTTATGCAATGTTTTAATATACCCTTACTTGTAGAATGCTTCTTCTGCATACTTTTGGTGAACCTAAGGCCGAGCATTTTCAATTGTTCTTCCCAAGTACTTTCACGTTCTATTTTGCTTGAGGACAAGCAAAAGCTTAAGTATGGGGGGTTTAATAAGTGCTTGTTGATTAGTGCTCGTGTTATAGTAATGCGAAGCGTTATTATCTTGCAATGAGCATTAATTTAATCAGATTTTATCACTAAAAAGTGTGCATTTGTTTACTTTTGTGCATTGAAGGGTTGTGGAGAAGATCTAGAGAAAAAGAAGGAAGAATAGGTTATGTTCGCCGTTGTTGAGGAGTTCTCGGACCAAGCAAGGAACAAGGCACGAGTCTAGACTTATGGGTGTGTGCCAACCTCCATTGGAGGGGCACAAGGGCAGTCACACTCACAAAAGTCTATAACTCGTGTAGCATTGGAGAACTTCGCCAATGAAGAGAAATGAAGTAATCGACATAATCTACCGTTGATTGTGTGCCCAATTCAACGGCCTCGATGAAGAAAGATGGATTCGGGAGTATTTCGGAGAAGTACTGTAGCAGGCATTGTAGTAAAAACTGTAGATAAATAATGTAGCAGCTACTGTTCACATTCTGCCGAAATTCAGAATTCCAGAGAGTTCACACGGGCGTGTGGAAATTCCACACGGCCGTGTACTGTAGCAGAAACACTGTTCACATGTGCCGAGAAATCACGATTCCAGAATTTCCACACGGCCGTGTGGAATTAACACACGGGCGTGTGGAATTTCTGGATTTTCACAGAAGTCCGATTTCAGCCCGAATTCAGCCCGATTTCAGTCTATAAATAGCCCGTTTTCATATCTATTTGGGGACCCTTCTCTTCTATCACTTGGATATCTTTTGGGGGGCTTTCGGCTAGGGTTTGGAGAGGTTCTTGGAGGTCTTTGGAGGTAATTAAACGGCATCGACATCGACATCCTTTGGAAGAAAGCTATTGGGGAAGCTCTCATCGGCATTGATTTGGCGAGGTGTGCCCTAGGCTTGACAAGGGATTCGTTGGAGAAGACACGCGACTACACAAGACCATCGATACGATCTACAAGGGGGTTTTATTTATGGTTTTCATGCATATTTTCTTAAATTCTTTATTGATTTTGTATTGCTCCATGGAGAGCTAAACCCTAGTGGGTATTCGGACTTGTAAACCCTAGGATGATATTGTTTCTATGACTTTTATTATGCTTTCTTTATTGATGAATTTAATTGAGTTTCAATTTTAATTATCTTGTGCTATTGTTTTCCCTTAGCCGTGACACTAAGGTTGAGAGCAATCTAGGTTATCCTTTGGAGGTGTGACAACTCCTATAGGGTTAGACTCCTTAAGATTGAAGAGGGTTGAGAGGGAGAGTTGTGAGGTAGCGATGTACCCCTTTCCCTTCCGGTGTGATTTCTCCCTACCTCCGATTCCTTGATTTATTAGCGGTCGAAATAGAGTGAAGTGCTAGGTAGATAAACTCCCCCAAAGCTTTGGGGTGACGTGAATCCTATGCACTGGGGCTTAATTTAGACTAGGGTTCTTCCACCTGGACCAAAGGGTTGGAACTACTACACATAGGAACAGGTTTTATCATTAGGAATCCCTAGAGCTTAAAGCAATTCCACGTAGTGTTAGGCTTAGGTAGAAATACTCCCCTGGGGCTTAGTTGAGCAATCAACAGAGTGAAGGGTTGACGTGAATCCTAATGCCGGGACATAGTGTTGGGGTTAGTCACGGTTGACCTTAAGTTTGGGACCGTGTGTTTAAGGATATTCTCGACTCAATAGACATCAATTGTAGAGCATAATACAAGTTTTGCACTAGAAGCATTAGTCATAGGGGGAACTTTGTCCGGATACCCCATCTTTATATCGATTACCTCTCCTACCCTCATTATTCTTCTTGTACTCTTTTATTTTCTTTTACATCTATATATAAATATTTTTCTCATCATCGATTCCCATCATAGCTAAATAGCGATTAACACTTGTTTCTAAACACTATTCCCTGTGGATTCGACTACCTTCTCACCAAGGTAAATTTATTACTTCGACAAACCCGTGTACTTGCGGTACGCACGCAAAAGGTCGTGTCACTTGTGTTATAGTAATGCGAAGTGTTATTATCTTTCAATGAGCATTGATTTAGTCAGATTTTATCACTAAAAAGTGTGCATTTGTTTACTTTTGTGCATTGTAGGGTTGTGAAGATAATATGAAGAAAAAGAAATGAAATTAGATCGTGTTGGCTATTGTTGGGGAGTTTTCGGACTAAGTAAGGAACAAGGCATGAGCATAGACTTGTGAGTGTGTGCCAACCTCCTTTCGAGGGCACAAAAGCAGTCATATTCACAATAAGTCTAGCTCGTGTTAACATGGAGAACTCCACCAATAAGGAGACTTGAAGCAATCGACACGTCTACCATTGATTGTGTACCACAATTCAACGGCCTCGATGAAGAACAATGAATTCGGAAGTGTTTCGGCACATCTATTGGAGCAGCACTGTAGCAAGTTACCATTCACTGTCTGCTGAAAATCAGCATTCCAACAACTTCACACTAGTGTGATGAAATTCCACACGGCCGTGTGAAATCCAGATTTCAGCCGATTTAAAGCCGCTACTCAGCATTATAAAAGCCCATTTTGGAGACTGTTTTTGAATCTTTTTGGCTCTCTTCTGACCTAACTTCTGGAGAGGTGCGGTTAGGCTTTAGAGAGGACTTTATGGAGGTTTAGAGCGCGTCATCGGCATCGCCATCAATGTCCGGCGGCCGCATAAGACCACAGCCATATCACACACAAGGGGTTTTCATCGATGCTTTCAATTTGTGTTCATATTATTATTTTGATGGATTTGTATAGCTCCATGAGGAGCTAAACCCCTTGTGGGTATTCGGACTTGTAAACCGTAGGACTATTATGTTTCTTTGGCATTGTTATTATGCGTTTATCGTTGCATTTGTGGTGGAAAGAGCTACCTCCTATGAAGTATGTAGCTACTCTCATAAGTTGAATACAAGTTATGCCCTAATGGGAGAAAGAGCTATCTAATGGGAAGCGTGAAAGCTACTACCCCAGTAGAAAGAGCTACCTCCTCGAAAGTGTGAAAGCCACTTTTGGCGGCCGCCTAAGAAAGGGCTATCTTAGAGGTTGAGTGAAGCTACTACTTCCATACTTTGTTTATATAAATAAGTCCTTGTAACAAGAGTTTGAGCAGTACTCGTTGGTTCTCTTGAGTGAATTCGCACACACTTACACATTTTCGAGTTGTTATCCTTTTCGATTCGAGTTTTTAGCTAAAGCAATGGTAACCTTATGCAATGTTTTAATATACCCTTACTTGTAGAATGCTTCTTTTGCATACTATTGGTGAACCTAAGGCCGAGAATTTTCAATTGTTCTTCCCAGGTACTTTCACATTCTATTTTGCTTGAGGACAAGCAAAAGCTTAAGTATGAGGGGGTTTATTAAGTGCTTGTGTTATAGTAATGCGAAGTGTTATTATCTTTCAATGAGCATTGATTTAGTCAGATTTTATCACTAAAAAGTGTGCATTTGTTTACTTTTGTGCATTGTAGTGTTGTGAAAATAATTTGAAGAAAAGGAATGAAATTAGATCGTGTTGGCTGTTGTTGGGGAGTTTTCGGACTAAGCAAGGAACAAGGCACGAGCATAGACTTGTGAGTGTGTGCCAACCTCCTTTGGAGGGGCACAAAGGCAGTCATATTCATAATAAGTCTAGCTCGTGTTAACAAGGAGAACTCCGCCAATAAGGAGACTTGAAGCAATCGGCTCGTCTACCATTGATTGTGTGCCCAATTCAATGGCCTCGATAAAGAATGATGAATTCGGGAGTGTTTCGGCACATCTAATGGAGCAGCACTGTAGCAAGTTACTGTTCCCTGTCTGCTGAAAATCAGCATTCCAGCAACTTCACACGAGCGTGTTGAAATTCCACACGGTCTTGTGAAATCCAGATTCCAGCCGATTTAAAGCCGGTACTCAGCATTATAAAAGCCCGTTTTGGAGACTGTTTTTGAATCTTTTTGGCTCTCTTCTGACCTAACTTCTAGAGAGGTGCGGTTAGGCTTTAGAGAGGACTTCGTGGAGGTTTAGAGCGCGTCATCGGCATCGGCATCAATGTCCGGCGGGCGCATAAGACCACAACCATATCACACACAAGGGGGTTTTCATCGATGCTTTCAATTTGTGTTCTTATTATTATTTTGATGGATTTGTATAGCTCTATGAGGAGCTAAACCCCTTGTGAGTATTCGGACTTGTAAACCCTAGGACTATTATGTTTTTTTGACATTGTTATTATGCTTTTCACGAAGATGGGAAAAATCACATTGGATTGAAAATCACTCTATCTTCACTCTATCTCCTATCCCAAGGGGACGTTCCACTACCTCACGACTCACCCTCTCAACCCTCTTCAATCCTAAGTAATCTAACCCTATAGGAGTTGTCACACCTCCGAAGGATTACCTAAATTGTTGTCAACCCTAGTGTCATGGCTAAGGGAAAACAATAACAAAATTAATCAAGATTAAAACTCAATTTTATTCATCAATAATGGAAAAGCATAATAACAATGTCAAAGAAACATAACAGTCCTAGGGTTTACAAGTCCGAATACCCACAAGGGGTTTAGCTCCTCATGGAGCTATACAAATCCATCAAACTAATAATAAGAACACAAATTGAATGCATAGATGAAAACCCCCTTGTGTGCGATGTGGCGGTAGTCTTGTGCCGCCGTCGGACATTAATGTCGATACCGATGACGTGCTTCAAACCTCCACGAAGTCCTCTAAAAACCCTCTCCGTTCCTCTCCAGAAGTTAGGCCAAAGAAGAGCTAAAAAGATCCTCCAAATAGTCTCCAAAACGGCTTTTATAATGTTGAGTCGCGGCTGAAATATGCACTTATCGGGATTTCACACGGCTGTGTGGAATTTCCACACGCCCATGTGAACCTTCTGGTTTTCTGAATTTTGACCGAAAATGAACAGTAGCTTGCTATAGTGTTTTTGTTACAGTAACGTGCTACAATGCTGCTACAGTAACTCGCCGAAACGCTCCCGAATTCATCTTTCTTCATCGAGGCCTTTGAATTAGCCACACAATCAACGGTAGATCGTGTTGATTGCTTCAAATCTTCTAATTTGGTGAAGTTCTCCTTGTTAGCATGAGTTAGACTTATTGTGAATGCGACTGCTTTTGTGCCCCTCCAAAGGAGGTTGGCACACACTCACAAGTCTATACTCATGACGTGCTCCTTGCTTAGTCCGAGAATCTTCCCAACAATGGCGAACACGATCTAACTTTGTTCCTTTCCTTCACTTTATCTTCACAACTCTACAATGCACAAAAGTAAACAAATACACAATTTTTAGTGATAAAATCTGATTAAATTAATGTTCATTGCAAGATAATAATACTTCGCATTACTATAACACGAGCACTTATCAAATCCCCCCACATTTAAGCTTTTGCTTGTCCTCAAGCAAAATAGAACGTGAAAGTAGTTGGGAAGAACAATTGAAAGTGCTCGTCCTTAGGTTCACCAAAAGTACGAGTACTCCTCAAACTTTTGTTACAAGGACTTATTTATATACATAAAGTAAGGAAGTAGTAGCTTCACTCAACCTCTAAGGTAGCCCTTTCCTAGGCGGCCGCCAAAGGTGGTTTTCACACTTTAGAAGAGGTAGCTCTTTCTACCGGGGTAGTAGCTTTCACGCTTCCCATGAGATAGCACTTTCTCTCATTAGGGCATAACTTGTATCCGACTTATGAGAGTAGCTACATACTTCATGGGAGGTAGCTCTTTCCACCCCAAATGCACAAATAAAAGCTAGAATAATATTCACAAGCTTACTTGGTTTTTTTTTTAGCTACACAAAACTTCACAGCTTACTACAGTAGTGCTAAACTAGTCCTTAAAACTTCGAGTTCGAGTTTCCAAAAGATTTCAAGAGTGAGAAGTGAAAAAAGAGATAACCGGGCAAAAATTCCACTAAAAATTCAAGTGAAACTAGAGCATGATAGGATACAATGTTAAAAATTCTCCTAAACTCTAAGAATATAACAGTTGCAACTAAGGTGAACAGCCATAGCCCACATGAGCATAAGCAATTGAACGCACAAGTATAAGGTGTGTGCAATGTGAACTCCACCCCACACTTGAGATGTACATTGTCCTCAATGTACGCATGCAAGCACAATAAAAGTGAAGAATTGTAAACTAATTAGTGTGGAAGTAGGCAATTGAAACATTACTCCCCTGAACTCCAAGTGTTGCGTTTGATGGAGCTAGGTGCATTGAGAGTTGAGTCTCAATGAGTTGTGAAGTGACACACCCCTTGCATGTGTGTACCGCAAGTGCACGGGTTGTCGAAGTAATAATTATACCCGGTGAGTAGGGTAGTCGAATCCACAGGGAACAGGGCTACTAGTACTAACTTCTTCTCTGCAATCTAGCCTAATGACTAATGTGATTTTCTGGTGATCTAGTGTGCATAGAAATTAATACCAGAGATGAATAGGCAAAGGGTAAATAAAGGGAAATCTCAATCAATGAAGATGAGATACCAGGGCAATGCTCCCCCTAGGCGTTGGTGTCCTGTGCCGGGGCCTCTAGTGCTGCAGGAGCTGGTGCAGGTGGATCTGCTGCTGGAGGAGCTGGAGACGGTGGTAGAGTAGAACCTCGGGGTCGGACCACAAACGGTGATGTCATGGCCTACTCGAGTAGCTGCTGAATAAAGTCAAATCGAGCCATGACCTCAGTGTGTTGTGCTGCCTGTGTGGCCCTGACCTCGGTCACCTTGGTCTGAAGGACACCCACAGCACTCTCGAGGCGCTCTAGTCTATCTTGGCCTCGAGAGGGTGAGAACATGCATACCGGAGGTGGCTCCGGTGCTGTGGGTGGTACCTCGGCCTCTGTCTCTGTCGGAGGTGGCTCTAAGGTTGCCTGTGAACCCTCTGCCTGGTCTAGCTGGGGTATGATCCATGCGTAAGTTCCTGACCCAGCTCTACGGATCATACCCATAAGTCTCAGTGTCTCTGTGCCTAAACGAGCTGGTACCATCGTCTTCTCGGCCCCGCGTATCCCATCCCTGAGCCCCAGACCAATGATCAAGCGAGTAATGTACGAGCCTGCGAAAATGACTCCGATCCTGGGGTACTGACCCTGGTGGCGGATGTACTCGGCCACAATGTGCCCTATGTGGACTGGCTCGCTCTCAACCATCGAGTACAGGTACAGGAGCTCTTGACGGCTCAGAACCCTTATGCTGTCTCCTCGCCCACTCACAGATCGGCTAAATATGGCGTGAATGTATCTGTGAGAAATCCTAGACAAACAGGTAGCCTTGGATGCCCCCGGTTCATACTGACCCTGTCCGCATAATCTGCTATACACGTGTTGTGAAGTCAATGTACCGGGATAATCTGTGGGGAGCAGTGCGTACTCCTCTGTCTGAGTGTATGTGACACGCCCCGAAAGTGCACGGGTTTGTCGAATTAATAAAATTTACCCCAGTGAGTGGGTAGTCGAATCCACACGGAATAGGGAGTTAAAATACGAGATTTCTCTATTTAAGCTATGTGGAGTATGGAAAGATAAGAATAGAATTGATGAGTGAATATGGAAGAAAATATAATAAAAGACAAGAAATTGAATAGAAAGATGGAAGATAAGAAAGTGCAAGTAAAAGAGAATAGAGAGAAACTGGTAATGGATGAAATAGGGTATCCGAACAAGCTACCTCTAGGATCTATGCTTCTAGTGCAAGACGATGCTATTATGCTTTCCTATTGATGTCAATTGAGTCGAGGAAATCCTTAGATACACGGTCCCAAACCTAAGGACAACCGTGACTAACCCCAACATTATGCCCCGGTATTAGGATTCATGTCAACCCTTAGCTCTGTCACTGGCACGACTAAGCCCCAGGGGAGTATATCTACCTAAACTTCACACTACGTTGGATTGCTTTAAGTTCTAGGGACTCCTTGTTGTAAAACCTGTTCCTATGTGTAGTTCTAACCCTTTGGTCCAGATGGAAGAACCCTAGTCTAGATTAAGCCCCAGTGCGTAGGATTCATTTCAACCCTTCTCTCTGTTACTTGTGTAACTAAGCCCCAGGGGAGTTTACCTACCTAGCACTTCACTCTATCTCGACTGCTAAGAAATCAAAGAAACGGAGGTAGGGAGAAACCACATCGGAGGGGAAAGGGGAAGCTTCGCTACCTCACAACTCACCCTCTGAATCCTCTTCAATCTTAAATAGTCTAATCCTATAGGAATTGTCACACCTCCAAATTACAATGTAGATTGTTCTCAACCCTAGTGTCATGTCTAAAGGAAAACATTAACAAGATGAAATTAAGATCGAAACTCAATTTTTATTCATCAATAATAGAAAAGCATAATAACAATGTCAAAGAAACATAATAACCCTAGAGTTTACAAGTCTGAATACCCACAAGGGGTTTAGCTCCTCATGGAGCTATACATGTTCATCAAAATATGAAAGAAAGCACAAGGTAAAGACATCAATGAAAACCCCCTTGCGTATGGTGTGGCCGTGGTCTTGTGCGGCCGCCGGACGTCGGTGACGATGCCGATGACGCGCTCTAAACCTTCACGAAGTCCTCTCCAAAACCCTAGCCGCACTCTCCCAAAGATGGGGAGAAAGATAGGTCCAAAGATATGCTAAAAATCTCCCAATCACTCTTTATATTATTGAGTGCGGCTTTAAAAATCGGACTTATCGGGACTTCACACGGCCGTGTGGAATTTCCACACGGGCTGTGAAGTTTCCGGCTTGCTGGAAAATTAATTCACATGGCCGTGTGGAATTTCCACAAGCCCGTGTGAATTCTCTAGAATTCTGAATTTCGGCCGAAGATGAACAGTAGTTGCTGCAGTGACTTGCTACATTACTTCCGCAGTAATTGTCCTAAAACGCTCCCGAATTCGTCGTTCCTTATTGAGGCCCTTGAATTGGGCACACAATCAACGGTAGATCGTGCTGATTGCTTCAAATCTCCTAATTGGTGAAGTTCTTCTTGCTAGCATGAGTTAGACTAATTGTGAATGTGACTGCCTTTGTGCCCCTCCGAAGGAGGTTGGCACACACTCACAAGTCTCTACTCATCCCGTGCTCCTTGCTTAGTCCAAGAATCTTCCCGACAATGGCGAACACGATCTAACTTCGTTCCTTTCCTTCACTTTAGGTTCACAACTCTGCAATGCATAAAAGTAAACAAAATGCACACTTTTTAATGATAAAATCTGATTAAATTAATGCTCATTGCAAGATAATAACGCTTCGCATTACTATAACACGAGCACTTATCAGGCACACACTCACAAGTCTCTACTCATGTCGTGCTCCTTGCTTAGTCCAAGAATCTTCCCAACAATGGCAAACACGATCTAACTTCGTCCCTTTCCTTCACTTCATCTTCACAACCCTACAATGCACAAAAGTAAACAAATGCACACTTTTTAGTAATAAAATCAGAATAAATTAATGCTCATTGCAAGATAATAACGCTTTGCATTACTATAACACGAGCACTTATCAGTATGCCTCATCATATAATCCCATCCGCACTGAGAACTAGGTCATGCTCAAGATAAAATGTCGACCGAGGGCACGAAACTGGATAGTGGCATCGTCAATAAAACTCTGGTATCCTCGGTCGAACTCGAACGATGATAGTACCTCCAGTGTGAGTGATCGGATCGCTGGATCTCTGATAGATAATAATCTGTCCCAGCTACCGACTACAAGCAGCTCACCGATCACATCTTCTATACTATCTCCCCGCTGAATACCTCTCACTGTACTTAGGTTGACGTATCGTGTCTGTCCAAATCGGACCGCTGATAATCTCTTGAATCTTTCCCTGTGCTCCGGTAAATTAAAATCCATCTCTTCGGGGGGTGGGGTGGGCTCTCGTGGTCGCTTCCCTGCCGATTTCTTAGACCTAGAAGCCATATTGATGTTGTGGATGAATAGTGACATGACCCCTTGCATGTATCCCGCAAGTGCACGGGTTTGTCGAAGTAATAAAATTTACCCTGGTGAGAAGGTAGTCGAATCCATCGGGAATAGGGATTTAGAATATGAGATTTCACTAATTAAGCTATGCGGTCTATGGAAAATCAATATCTAGATCAATGAGTGAATGTAGAAGCAAACAGAATAAAAGACAAGAAACTAAATAGAAAGATGGAAGATCAGAAAGTGCAAGTGAAAGAGAATAGAGAGGACTAGCAATGAATGAAATAGGGTATCCGGACAAGCTACCTCTAGAATCTATGCTACTAGTGCAGGACTATGCTATTATACTTCACTATTGATGTTAATTGAGTCGAGGATATCCTAAAACTCACGGTCCCAAACCTAAAGATAACCGTGACTAACCCCAACACTATGCCCCGGTATTAGGATTCATGTCACCCTTCACTCTGTCGCTCCCACGACTAAGCCGCAGGGGAGTATATCTACCTAAACCTCACACTACATGGGATTGCTTTAAGCTCTAGGGATTCCCAGTGGTAAAACCTGTTCCTATGTGTAGTTCTAACCCTTTGGTCCAGGTGGAAGAACCCTAGTCTAGATTAAGCCCCAGTACGTAGGATTCACTTCAACCCTTCACTCTGTTACTTGCGTAACTAAGCCCCAGGAGAGTTTATCTGCCTAGCACTTCACTCTATTTTGATCGCTATGAAATCAAGGAAACGGAGTTAGGGAGAAACCACGTCAGAGGGGATAGGGGCACATCGCTACCTCACAACTCTCCCTCTCAACCCTCTTCAATCTTAAGTAGTCTTACCCTAAAGGAGTTATCACACCTCCAAAGGGTAACCTAAATTGTTCTCAATCCTAGTGTCACATCTAAGAGAAAACATTAGCAAGATGAAATTAAGATTGAAACTCAATTTTTATTCATCAATAATGGAAAAGCATAATAACAATGTCAAAGAAACATAATAACCCTAGAGTTGAGGAAAAACATAATAACGCATGCTAAACCTCCACAAAATCCTCTCCAAAACACTAACCACACTCCCCAAAGTTGAGGAGAAAGATAGGTCCAAAGATCTCCCAAAAGGTCTCCAAAATCACCTTTTATAATGTTGAATCGCAGCTTTAAAATCGGACTTATCGAGGGCCTCACACGGCCGTGTGGAATTTCCACACGCCCGTGTGAAGTTTCTGTCTGGCTGAAAAATCAATTCACATGGCCGTGTGGAATTTCCACACGCCCATGTGAATCCTCTGAAACCCTGATTTTCAGCAAAAAATAAACAGTAACTTGCTACAGTGTTTCGCTACAGTACAAACTACATTGCTGCTACATCGAGGCCATTGATTGGGCACACAAACAATGGTAGGTCGTGCCGATTGCTTCAAGTCTCCTTCTTGGTGAAGTTCTTCTAAGCTACACGAGTTAGACTTGTTGTGAATGTGACTGCCTTTGTGCCCCTCCAAAGGAGGTTGGCACACACTCACAAGTCCAAGCTCGTGCCTTGTTCTGTACTTGGTCCGAAAACTTCCTAACATCGGTGAACACGACCTAATTTCATTCTTCTTCTCCAATTTAGCTCCACAAACCTTCAATGCACAAGAATACACAAATGCACGCCGTTTAGTGATAAAACCTGATAAAAGATATGCTCAATGTAAGATAATAACGCTTCGCTGTACTATAACACAAGCACTTATCAAATAGATTTGAGAAATCGGCCGGAAAACCTCAAATAAAACCTCTAAAAAGCTCAGAGATGATCGAAGAATCGGAAGAGAGGGTCAGAGAGTGTTTTAGAGTGGAAAATGAAAGAGGCACGAGTGAAATCTAAAAGAAAACGCGCAGCTTTTGAAGTTCTGGGAATACACACGGCCGTGTGGAAATTCCACACGGCCGTGTGCCTCTGAATTTAGGGTTCACAAGGGCACCTCACACGCCCCTGTGGTCTCTCTGACTTACCTGAGAAACCCTAAGTATTTCACACGGCATTGTGAAATATCCACACGGCCGTGTGCCATGCACAAGCACTTCACAGGGGTAGCCACAAGCCCCTAAGTATTCTCGGGAAGAAAAGGGGGTCTCTGCAGAATTTTCACACGGGCCTGTGGAAATTCCACACGGCCGTGTGCCTTAACACAGGGTTTCTCACAGGGGCACCCACACACCCCTGTGGACTCTCTGGAACGAGAGTTTAAGTTCTGCAGTTTTCCACACCGCCGTGTGGAAATCTCACACGGCCATGTGCCCCTTCTGAAGTTTTTCACAGGGGCAAGGTCACGCCCTTGTGCTCACACTGGTTGAACCCTACTTGGTAACACACGGCTGTGTGGAAATTCCACACGGCCGTGTGTTTTCTCTGGTTTACTGGGAAAAATTCACAGACTTACAGAAAAATTCAGAAACATAAATACAATGCTTGGAACCTGTGAAAACTATCAAAACACGCCTAGATACCATAGAAAACATGCTCAACCAACTCAAATCATTTAGGCACACGGAAAACATCATCAATCCACATTAAAATTGCAGCATATGCATAAAGAATTCAGGACACCAAAACTAAGGCTTTTATTCAACATAAAACTAAACTAAGTCCTAGAAAAACTGTTAATGCTTGGGTTGCCTCCCAAGAAGCGCTTGTTTAACATCACTTAGCTTGATTTACCTAGTCTTACCTTACGGTGGCTCATGAATAGAAGTTGCCCAGTTCCCTACTACCTGAAAGCATGCAGAACATAGTCTTTGTATAATAGAGGTAGAGTTAGTGATTTTGTTACCACACGAGGGCGAAACACCCTCACTCCTTAGTTGCTTATCCCCATTGACTTTGGGGCCTTTGGTGTGGCGTTTTTTCGCTTTCTTGATTTTTTTCCTCATCTTCTTTATGAGCCCAGTTTTTGGCTCGACCTTCTCCTCGACTAGACCTAGTGTTAGCACTTCTTCTTCAATCTCCTCATCTTGGTACGGCCACCCTTCATATGGATCCGGGTTCATCATTTCCTGCACATATTCATCAATACACTCATCAATAGCATCAAGATAATATAGAATGTCATCAAAATCAAGAGAATGTTTCATGGCTTCGGCTAGGCGATAAGTGAGCTTGTCATCTCCAACTCTAAGTATGAGCTCTCCACCGTCCATGTCTATCAAAGTCTTGGAAGTGCGTAAGAACGGCCTCCCAAGAATTAGCGGTACTTCGACATCCTCATCCACATCAAGCACAACAAAGTCGACAGGAAAGATGTACTTGTCTACCTTCACCAACACGTCTTCCACAATTTCCCTCGGATGGCTCACCGATCGATCCTCAAGTTGAAGTGTCATCCGAGTGGCTCTAGGCTCGCCCAAGCCTAGCTTTTGGAAGAATGTGTAGGGCATAACATTGATACTTGCCCCGGAATCAGCCAATGCCATCTCTTCACCCAAGTTACCGATATTGTATGGTATTATAAAACTCCCGGGATCCTTTCTCTTGCTTGGCATGTTCTCTTGCAATACGGCCGAGTAATTAGCATCAAGGATTACAGATGCACTCTCCTCCAATTTCCTCTTATTGGTTAAGAGGTCCTTCAGGAACTTCGCGTACTTGGGCATTTGGGCTAATGCTTCCACGAATGGTATGTAGATGTGCAATTGTTTGAAAATACCTAGAAATTTCTTGTATTGCTCATTGTCTTGGTCACTCTTCAACCTCGAAGGGTAGGGGATCCTCGGCTTGTAGGGTGGTGGTGCCACCTCTTTCTCCTTTGGTGCTTCTCCCCCTACTTCTTCAACTTCAGATGCTTCTTTTGTCTTCTCAAGAGGGAGATTTCTCTCGACCTCTTTCCCATTTCTCAAGGTAATTGCCTTCACTTGCTCCCTTGGATTAGTCTCCGTATTACTAGGCAAACTACCTTAAGGCCTTTCCGCCAAAGTCTTCGCAATTTGCCCCACTTGATTCTCCAAATTGTGTAGGGAGGCGGTATGATTGCGAAGTGGAGCTTCCACCGACTGAAACCTAGCATCCAAAGAAGAAATGAACCTTGTGAGGGCTTTCTCTAGATTGGTCATCTTTCCTTCTAGTCCGGTCACTCGGCTTTCTAGGTTTGGTGCTTGTTGATTTTGAAATCCCGGTGGTGTGTTACTCTTTGGATGTGACTGACCTTGATTGCTCCATGAGAAATTCGGGTGGTTCCTCCACCCCGGGTTGTAAGTTCCACTGTACGGGTTGCCTTGGCCTTGTCCTCTATACATATTGCCCTCAAAATCTGCCTGTTCCACCGTACTAGTACCTCCAATTGCAATCGGACAATCACTCGAAGCGTGACCTCCCCCCACAATCGTTACAAGTAGTAATGGCCGCAATTCTTGGTGAAGTTAGAACATCTAACTTCTAACTCAGTGATTCCACTTGTACCGCCAAAGATGTAACTACATCAATCTCATGAATTCCGGCCACCTTCTTTCGATCCCTTGTGTTCCATTGATAGGTATTCATAGCCATCTCTTCAGTAAGGTGTCGGGCTTCACCGGGAGTCTTGCTTCCTAGAGTTCCTCCTGCGGCTGCATCTATAAGTTGTCGGGCCTCACAAGGAGTTTTACTTCCAAGAGTACCCCCTACTACCGCATCTAATATCTGTTTAGTGCTCGGATTCAACCCATTGTAGAAGGTATAAATAATCATCAATTGTAAAATCCGTGTTGTGGACACTTCCGCAGGAGCTCTTTGAACCTATCCCACGTCTCAAAGAGAGACTCTAATTTCGTTTGCATGAAGGATGAGATCTCATTGCGAAGCTTTACTGATTTATCGGGAGGGAAATATCGGGCCAAGAACGCTTAAACCATCTTCTCCCATGTTGTAATAGATGCCCTTGGTAATGAGTGCAACCATTGCTTCGCTCTCTCCTCAAGGAAAATTGGAAAGCTCTAAGTTTGATGGCATCATACGTCACTCCATTGATTGTCAGCATGTCCCACATCTCCAAGAAGTTCTCGATATGACTGTTGGGATCCTCATCAGCCAATCCATTAAACCGTACTGTCTGCTGCAACATTTGGATGAAACCAGGCTTTAGCTCAAAGTTTTGAGCTGTGATTAGAGGCCTGACTATGCTTGATTGGGTCCCCAATACTGCGGGCCTAGCAAAATTGGACAATGTCCTCTACTGTTCATTCTGCTCTGCCATTGTTTCTGACAATTCTGTTTGAATATCGGCTTGATTTGAAGATTCTTGTACAGGTTCCTTCCCTTTTCTAAGTGTTCTTCTACCAATGTACGGGTCTCCTTCAACAAGAATCGAAGGGTTCACACGGGTCATAACCTGGAGCCGAAAATAAAGAATGATGATAGATAAAGAACGTGTGAAATAGAAAATGAAGTGAATAGCTAAAATAGCAAAAAAGCGAGTATCTAAAATACGCCTATTCCCCGATAACAGCGGCAAAAACTTTGATAGGGGCCGGAAAGTGCACCGGTTGTCACAGTAATAATAGTACCCAGTGAGAGGGTAGTCGAATCCACAGGGAATAGGGATTTTAAAACACAAGAATTCACTATTTAGCTATGTGGTGTACGAAGAGTGATAATAGAGTCAATGAGTAAGTGCAAAAGTAAGTTTAAAGAAGCAATAAATAAAAGAGAGGTACGGAAGGTAAGAGTGTGCAAGTAAGAGTAAATAGAGAAGGACAATAAATGAGCAAAGTTGGATACCCGGACAAGCTACCCCTAGGACTTATGCTTCTAGTGTAAGACAATGCTATTATACTCTCCTATTGATGTTAATTGAGTCGAGGATATCCGTAAACACACGGTCTGACATGACCCCTTGCGTGTATCCCGCAAGTGCACGGGTTGTCGAAGTAATAAAATACCCTGGTGAGTGGGTAGTCGTATCCACAGGGAATAGTATTCAGAAACAAGTGTTATCGCTATTTAGCTATGATGGGAATCGATGATGAGAAAAGTATATATGTATAGATGTAAAAGAAAATAAAAGAGTGCAAGAAGAATAATGAGGGTAGGAGAAGTAATCGATATAACGATGGGGTACCCGGACAAAGCTCCCCCTAGGACTAATGCTTCTAGTGCAAAACTTGTATTATGCTCTACAATTGATGCCTATTGAGTCGAGGATATCCTAAAACACACGGTCCCAAACCTAAGATCAACCGTGACTAACCCCAACACTATGTGCCGGCAATAGGATTCACTTCAACCCTTCACTCTGTTACTTGCGTAACTAAGCCCCAGGGGAGTATAACTACCTAAGCCTAACACTACATGGAATTTCTTTAAGCTCTAGGGATTCTTAGTGATAAAACCTGTTCCTATGTGTAGTATCCTTTGGTCCAGGTGGAAGAACCCTAGTCTAAATTAAGCCCCAGTGCATAGGATTCACGTCACCCCAAAGCCTTGGGGGAGTTTATCTACCTAGCACTTCACTCTATTTCGACCGCTAATAAATCAAGGAATCGGAGGTAGGGAGAAATCACACAGAAAGGGAAAGGGGTACATCGCTACCTCACAACTCTCCCTCTCAACCCTCTTCAATCTTAAGTAGTCTAACCCTATAGGAGTTGTCACACCTCCAAAGGGTAACCTAAACTGCTCTCAACCCTAGTGTCACAGTTAGGGGAAAACAATAGCAAAAGATAATTAAAATTGAAACTCAATTAAATTCATCAATAAAGAAAGCATAATAAAGGTCATTGAAACAATATCATCCTAGGGTTTACAAGTCCGAATACCCACTAGGGTTTAGCTCTCCATGGAGCAATACAAAATTAATAAAGACATTAAGAACATATGCAATAAAACCATAAAGAAAACCCCCTTGTAGATCGTATCGATGGTCTTGTGGAGTCGCACGTCTTCTCCAACGAATCCCTTGTCAAGCCTAGGGCACACCTCGCCGAATCGATGCCGACAAAAGCTCCCCCAATAGCTATCTTCCAATAGATGTCGATGCCGATGCCATATAATCGCCTCCAAAGACCTCCAAGAACCTCTCCAAACCCTAGCCGAAAGCCCCCCAAAAGATAGGCAAGAAGTAGAAGGGGAGGGTCCCCAAATAGATCTGAAAACGGGCTATTTATAGGCTGAAATCTGGCTGAAATCGGAGTTCCACACGCCCCTGTGTTAATTCCACACGGCCCTGTGTAAAACCAGGAATTCCACACGCCCGTGTCTTAATTCCACACGGACGTGTGTAAAATCAGGAATTCCACACGCCCGTGTCTTAATTCCACACGGCCGTGTGGAAATGATTTTCGGTAGACTGCGAACAGTGTTTTTGCTACAGTGCTTTTGCTACAGTACATGTCCGTGTGGAATTTCCACACGCCCGTGTGAAGTTTCTGGTTTGCTGGAATTTCCACAGTAATTTGACGAAATGCTCCCGAATTCATCGTTCTCCATCGAGGCCGTTGAATTGGACACACAATCAACGGTAGATTATGTCGATTACTTCATTTCTCTTCATTGGCGAAGTTCTCCAATGCCACACGAGTTGTAGACTTTTGTGAGTGTGACTGCCCTTGTGCCCCTCCAATATAGGTTGGCACACACCCACAAGTCTAGACTCGTGCCTTGTTCCTTGCTTTGTCCGAGAACTCCTCAACAATGGCGAGCATAACCTATTCTTGCTTCTTTTTCTCTAAATCTTCTCCACAACCCTTCAATGCATAAAAGAACACAAATACACACTAATTAGTGATTAAATCTGAGAAAAGTAATGCTCAATGTAAGATAATAATACTTCGTATTACTATAACATAAGCACTTATCAAACTCCCCCACACTTAAGCTTTTGCTTGTCCTCAAGCAAAAATAAAACGTGAAAGTACTTGGGAAGAACAATTGAAAGTGATCGGCCTTAGGTTCACCAAAAGTATGCAAAAGAAGCATTCTATAAGTTAGGGGAAATCAAAACAATGCATAAAGTTATCATTGCTCTAGCTAAAAACTCCAATAAAAAAGGATAAAAACTCGAAAATGTGTTAGTGTGTGCGATTTCACTCAAGAGAACCAACGAGTACTCCTCAAACTTTTGTTAGAAAGGACTTATTTGTATACAAAAACAAAACTAAAGATAGAAGGAAGTAGTAGCTTCACACATCCTTGAAGGTAGCCCTTTCCTAGGCGGCCGCCAAAGGTGGCTTTCACACTTTCGAGGAGGTAGCTCTTTCTACCGGGGTAGTAGCTTTCACGCATCCCATGAGATAGCTCTTTCTCTCATTAGGGCATAACTTGTATCCGACTTATGAGAGTAGCTACATACTTCATAGGTGGTAGCTCTTTCCACCCCAAATGCATACATAAAAAAAAGCAATTCTTCACAAACTCATATTTTTCTCTTTTTTTCTTTTTCATTTTTCCACTTTTTTTTTTCATTTTCATCTTTTTTTTCATATTTTTCTCTCCTTATATATGCATTTTCCAAAGTAAAACTAAGAACAACGATAAACTTGTCCTTAAAAACTTCAAGATTGAGTTTCCAAAAGATTCCAAGAGTAAGTTGTGCAATATAAGATAATCGAGCAAAAATTCTCTAAAATTCAAGTAGAAACTAGAGCATGATAGGATACAATGTTAAAAATTCTCCTAAACTCTAAGAATACAACCGTTGCAACTAAGGTGAACCGCCATAGGCTACATGAGCATAAGCAATTGAACGCACAAGTAAATGTGTGTGCAATGTGAACTCCCCCCCACACTTAAGATATACATTGTCCCCAATGTACGCATGCAGGCATAATGAAAAGTAGCAATTAAAACAATTAGTGTAGGGGTAGGCAATTGAAAAAAATACTCCCCTGAACTCCAAGTGTTGCGTTTGATGGAGCTATGTTCATTGAGAGTTGAGTCTCAATCGGTTGTGGAGCACACACGGTCACTTGACCGTGCCAATAACTAGTCCTCAAATTCCTTACTCGCAAGACCATCTGCATGCATACACAAGGGGGTTCAGTGAAGCTCAATAAAAGTAAAATAAAACAAAAGAAATATAAAACTAGAAACGCCTCAAGCGTCGGTGTCGTCTTCTACTGTTGCCGATGCTGTTGCTGTTGTTGATAGTGATCTTCGTGTTGAAAAAGAAAGAAAAGATTGATGAAGAAAAGGAGAAAAGATGCTTGCCGACAAAATGTAAATCAAAAACTTCGAATATGGCCGGAAAATGACTTAAAAACTCCTTAAAAGGACGAAGAGAGGGTTGCGAAGATGGGAGGAAACATCCCTTGAGTGTGGAGGCATTTAGAATCGAAAAGGCACAAATAGATTTTTAAGAGAAACCACAGCCTTTTGTGTTCTGCGCAACCACACGGCCGTGTGCCTCCACTAGTAGGGTTCACAGGGGCAGTCACACCCCCCCGTGTTTCCTCTGTTTGATTTTGAATATACACACGGCCGTGTGGAAATTCCACACGGCTGTGTGCCCAACCTGGCCAAGCACAAGGCTGGCCACAGGGGCACCCACACGCCCTTGTGGCCTCTACGGATATCCCGAAAAACTCTAAGTGTCCCACACGGCCGTGTGAAAATCCACACGACTGTGCGTGTTTCACAGGACCTCTCACAGGGACGGCCACACGCCCCTGTGTTTTCTCGGGATGGAAGGGAAACTCTGCAGAGTTTCACACGGCCGTGTGAGACATCGACACGGTCGTGTGCCGTAACACATCGGCACTCACAAGGGCATCCACATGCCCCTGTGGACTCTCTGGAATGAGAGTTGAAGTTTTGCAGAATTTCACACGGCCGTGTGGAAATTCCACACGGCCGTGTGCCCTTCACTGGGTCGCTTACAGGGGCAGCTACACGGCCCCTGTGATGCTCGGGATGAGCTCTGAGATGAGTCACACGGCCGTGTGGAAATTCCACACGGCCGTGTGTTTTCTCTGGACAACTTAGAAAAATTTACAGGCTTTGCAGAAAATTTCAGAAACTTAAATACAACATTTAGAGCCTGTATATACGATACAAATTCAACCAGAGATCCATGAACACACACTCAAACGACCCAAAACTTCGACAATCACAATTAGGCACACTAAAACACCAATAATCCATGGGAAAATCACAGCACACACATAATAAAATGAAAACACCAACACTAGGCAATTATTCATGCTAAAACTAAATTAATTAAGCCTAGAAAAGCAATAAAAACTTGGGTTGCCTCCCAAGAAGCGCTTGTTTAACGTCACTAAGCTTGACGTACCTCTTCCTTACCTTATGGCGGCTTGAAAAGAGTGAATTCCTCCCAACAAGACATTGCATAGCTACTTCCTTTAAACCAAAAATCTACTTGCCGGAGTGGAGTATTTGTTGGAGGGTCCAACCATCTTACTTTTGGCCTCCAAGGAAACAATTTGGGTTGGGAATTATCTAAGCTTAGCATAGGTGGGTCATTGGATGGTTTAAATATCCTCCCCACATCTTTTTCCCTTCCCAAAATCTCTTTCTTGCTTTCTATGAGTTGATCAATCCCAAAGAATGGTACTTGTTCCATTACCTTAGGGTTTGCTTCTTCTTGTGTATTTTTATCTTGGGAAGAACATGACACTAGCAAATCCCCTTGCAAATTTCCTTGCTCACAAGCACCATCTTCATTTAAGCAATTCCAATTCTCCAAATGATCTTCTTCTATTTCCTCTTCAATTTCTACAACAACGTACTCGGTCTGCCCCGTTTCTTCATTATCGTTCAATACCACATCATCTCTACAAGAAACTTGCATTGCTTGCTCAAATACTTCATTTTCCTTGGAGAGTGTGTCATGTATCCATCCTAATTGATGCTCAAGGTTGTTATAGGAGGCTTCATGACACTTTCTTGTGGCTTCCATACTTTGGCAAGAGGCATCGGATGCTTTAATAAAGTTATCTAGCGTTTTTTTCCACTGAGGTGCATCCTCTTCAAGTACCTCATCCTTTTGGAATTGCTCTCGAGTTGCTTCCCAATGTTGTCCATCATTATTCCATGAAAAATTTTGGTAGCTCCTTTCATTTGGATGATATGTGTTGTAGCTTGGATTGCTTTGTTCTTGTGAAGCAATAATTCTATCAAGCCTTGTACTGAGAGCTTCAACTTGAGAATATAGCTCAATGATTGCATCAATCCCCATTTAGGCCCCTTGCAAGAAAAAGTAAGACAAAACAAAAGAAAAACAAATAAGAATGATGGAAGAATAAGAAAAGGTGAAATAGAATGAATGATAAATAGCTAAAATAGCAAAGTACAAATGTCTCTAAAACGCCTATTCCCCGGCAACGGCGCCAAAAACTTGACACGACCCCTTGCGTGTGTCCCGCAAGTGCACGGGTTGTCGAAGTAATAAAATACCCTGGTGAGTGGATAGTTGTATCCACAGGGAATAGTATTCAGAAACAAGTGTTATCACTATTTAGCTATGATGGGAATCGATGATGAGAAAAGTATATATGTATAGATGTAAAAGAAAATAAAAGAGTGTAAGAAGAATAATGAGGGTAGGAGAGGTAATCGATATAACGATGGGGTACCTGGACAAAGCTCCCCCTAGGACTAATGCTTCTAGTGCAAAACTTGTATTATGCTACACAGACTTGAGCGCACTGAGAGAGATACAGTGGGGGTGATACGATAGCCACCGAGGTGAAGGAGCTGCTGGCAGTAGGTAGTTGGGGCAGGTTGCTATCCATCCAAGAGCCAGCCATTCGAGCACTCACAATCGAGGTGTTATTGATGTTCGAGATTAACCGAGGATAGGATAGTTTCACCGATATGGACACTATTCAATTTTGTACACTCGGTCAGCACTTCAGCTTGGGTGTCACTCAGTTTTCGGTCAGGATGGGCCTCTACGACGAGGGATTTACCGAGACAGAGGAGTATGCGTTACTGGCCACAGATTACCCAGGGACCTTGACACCTCAAAGGGCCTACAAGGCGTTGTGCAGAGATGGGCAGTACGAGCCAGGGGTTTGGAAGGCGACATTCCTTTCCCATCCAGCATACAGGTACATCCATGCTGTACTGAGCAGGTTAGTAAGCGGCAGAGGAGATAGCACAGGGGTGCTGAGTAGATAAGAGCTGCTCTACCTGCACTCCACGGTAGAGAGTGAGCCACTCCATCTGGGGTATATCCTAGCTGAGTACATACGCCATCAAGGTCAGTACCCCAAGTGCGGAGTGATCTTCTCAGGCCCTTACATCACTCGCCTTCTTATAGGCATGGGACTTAGAGACAGAGTTCGTGAGGCTGAGAAGGCGACTGTACCAGCTCCGCTCGGCACAGAGATGTTGCGATTGATGGGGATGATCCGCAGATTAGGACCGGGAGTCTACTCTATGATCATACCTCCGTCAGATCAGGCCGAGGGGTCACAGGCAGCATTAGAGCCACCCCAGGGCAGGCTGAGGCTGAGGCACCACCCACACCACCGGAGCCACCTCCAGTGCGCATTTTCTCTCCCTCTCGAGGCCAGGATAGATTCGAGCACCTCAAGAGTGCTGTGGGTGTTCTCCAGACTGAGGTGCCCGAGGTCAGGTCTGTATAAGCAACACAGCATACTGTGGTCATAGCTTGATTAGACCTTGTCAAGCAGCTACTCGAGCGAGCCATGACATCACCTTTCGTGGTCCGACCCTGGGCTTCCACTCCACCACCACCGTCTTCTCCATCAGCAGTAGATCCACCAGTAGAGCCTACAGCAGCACCAGAGGCTCCCATACAGGACACCGACGCTGAGGCGTCGTAGTTATTTAATTTTATTTTTAATTTTGATATTTTGTACTTGTAGTACTCAGAAAGGATTCTCCTTCTGAGTTTATCTGTTATTTTTGTTATTTTCCTCGAGTTGTATCTCATTTATCTATCTTTATATACTCGAGCTTTATTTTGGTTTTTCTTAAGCTATACTGAACCCTTGTGTGTGTGCGCGCAGATGGTCTTCGATGTAAGGAATTTGAGGAATAGTCATAGGTACTTTCATGGGACCGTGAGTGCTTCACAACCCATTGAGACTCAACTCTCAATGAACTTGGCTCCACCAAATGCAACACTTGGAGTTCAGGGGAGTAATGTTTCAATTGCCTACTTCCACACTAATTGTTTTGCAATTCTTTACTATTGCTTGTGCTTGCATGATTACATTGGGGACAATGTACATCTTAAGTATGGGGGTAGTTCACTTTGCACACACCTTTACTTGTGCGTTCAATTGCTTATGCTCATGTAGCCTATGGCGGTTCACCTTAGTTGCAACGGTTGTATTCTGATGGGCGCCACGCGACACGCTAAAGAGCGAGCACGTGACTCCCCGGCCGCAAGTGCACGGGTCGTCAAGTAATAACCTCTCATTCGAGCACGAGAGGGTCGTATTCCCAAGGGCCCTAAGATTTGTTATTACTTCTGACACGACCTTTTGCGTGCATACCGCAAGTGCACGGCCTTGTCGAAGTAATAAAAGTTACCCCGGTGAGTGGGTAGTCGAATCCACAGGGAATAGGGATTTAAAATACGAGAAGTTGCTATTGAGTCGTGTGATGTGCGAAAAGAAACAATGATCGGAGTGATGAGTGAATTTATCGGAACTAGAGTAGATGCAAAGCAAATAAATCGAAAGATGAAAGAGAGAAAAGTGCAAGCAACGAGTAAAAAGAGAGAGACTAGTAATAAGTGAAAATAGGGTATCCGGACAAGTTACCTCTAGGACTTATGCTTCTAGTGCAAGACTATGCTATTATACCTTCCTATTGATGTTAATTGAGTCGAGGAAAATCCTGAAACACACGGTCCCAAATCTAAGGTCAACCGTGGCTAACCCCAACACTATGTCCCGGCAATAGGATTCACGTCAACCCTTCACTCTGTTGATTGCTCAACTAAGCCCCAGGGGAGTATTTCTACCTAAGCCTAACACTACGTGGGATTGCTTTAAGCTCTAGGGACTCCTAGTGATAAAACCTGTTCCTATGTATGATAGTTCTAACCCTTTGGTCCAGGAGGAAGAACCATTGTCTAAATTAAGCCCCAGTGCGTAGGATTCAAGTCACCCCAAAACCTTGGGGGAGTTTGTCTACCTAGCACTTCACTCTATTTCGACCTCTAATGACTCAAGGAATCTGAGGTAGGGAGAAATCACAACGGAAGGGAAAGGGGTACGGTGCTACCTCACAACTCTCCCTCTCAACCCTCTTCAATTTTAAGTAGTCTAATCCTATAGGAGTTGTCACACCTCCAAAGGATAACCTAGATTGTTCTCAATCCTTAGTGTCACGGCTAAGAGAAAACAATAGCACAAGAAATCTAAAATTGAAACTCGAATTTATTCATCAATTAATGGAAAAGCATAATAACAATGTCAAAGAAACATAATTATCCTAGAGTTTTACAAGTCCGAATACCCACGAGGGGTTTAGCTCCTCATGGAGCTATACATGTTCATCAATTTATGAAAGAAAGAACAAAATAAAGACATCAATGAAAACCCCCTCGCGTATGGTGTGGCCGTGGTCTTGTGCGGCCGTCGAACGTCGGTGACGATGCCGATGACGCGCTCCAATCCTCCACAAAGTCCTCTCCGAAACCCTAGCCGCCCTCTCCAGAAGTTGGGGAGAAAGATAGGTCAAAAGATTCTTCAAAAAGTCTCCAAATCGGCTTTAAATAGGCTGAGTGCGGCTTTAAATTTGAAGTTATCGGGAATTCACACGGCCGTGTGGAATTTCCACACGCCCGTGTGAAGTTTCTGTCTTTCCTGAAAATTACTTCACACGGCCGTTTGTTAATTCCACACGCCCGTGTGAAGTTTCTGGCTTGCTGGAAAATCAATCCACACGGCCGTGTGTTAATTCCACACGCCCGTGTGACGTCTCTGGTTTGCTGGAAAATTAGTTCACACAGCCGTGTGTTAATTCCACACGCCCGTGTGAATTCTCTGGAACCTTGATTCTTCGGCAGAAGTGCACAGTAACTTGCTACAGTGATTCGCTGCAGTAACAAGCTACAGTGTTGCTGCAGTAGCACTCTGAAATGCTCCCGAATATGTTGTTTCTTCATCGAGGCCATTGAATTGGGCACACAATCAATGGTAGATCGTGCCTATTGCTTCGAGTCTCCTTCTTGGTGAAGTTTTCCTAAGCTACACGAGTTAGACTTGTTGTGAATGTGACTGCCTTTGTGCCCCTCCAAAGGAGGTTGGCACACACTCACAAGTCTAACCTTGTGCCTTGTTCCTTGCTTGGTCTGAAAACCTCCCAACAACGGCGAACACGACCTAACTTCGTTCTTCTTTTCCAACTTAGCTCCACGAAACCTACAATGCTCAAGAATACACAAATGCACACTATTTAGTGATAAAATCTGATAAAAGTATGTTCATTTGTAAGATAATAACGCTTCGCGTTACTACAACACAAGCACTTATCAACTTCCTCCTAGGTATCTCTATCTAGTCTACCAAATGAAGAGTTTGTTGTATAAAAACAGAAATATGAAAATAAATAAAAGAAAAGCTATAAACAAAATGGACTAAGACACACCAGACAAGCAATCTAAAAAGCAAGTAGCAATGAGAACTAGAGGCCTCGGGCTAGGATCCCCTAAGGAGAAGAACAAGTTAGGATGAATACATGAATTAAGGCTTAAGGTTGGCAAGAGTTGGTCCGCTAAACTCGGATATCGATTACCCCGGAACCTCTGTAGTGTAGCCCTAATCTAGTACAGGTTCCTCTATCCAGAAGATACCCCTACGATGTCATTGGGAATAGGGAGTCTTGGTTAGGGTAATTCTAATGCGCGCTTTCGGCTAAAACAACCCTAACCACGTGGGGAGCTACCGACATCCGGAACCTCCGGTGTACTAGCACATTGAATCCCCCTTCAATCATTGTGCGACCTAATACATGCAAGCATCTCGCCATACATATACAATTCGTGAATCAAAACCTATAGAATCCATCCATTATAGGTTGAACATCAAAACAATAGATTGAAACCAACAAACATGGCAACAATTAATTAAAACTAACAATTATCATCCATCCATACAAACATGTTCTTCTCCAAAGGTTCACCGGATGCCCGGAGACCTTAGGAGGCTAGTTCCACATCATAAAGAGAGAAATCAAGGTATAATAAATAACAAAGCACATAAAAATCTCCCTTGGACGTAGGCTAGAAGGTGGTGACGAAAACTCACCGGATCCGGGCCGCCGAGCTCCTTGATGAGTTCCTTGAGTGCAACCTTCTTCTTCCCTTGAGTTTTGCTTTTCAAATCGCCTCTCCAATCCGTTTGTGATGATGAAGAATGATGGAGATGATGGTGGAGAATGAGGGAGGTGCTAGTGGAGAAGGATGGAGAAAATGCTGGCCAAAGACCGCCTCCAAAATGCCCTAGGTGCCTTTAAATAACCAAAAACTTGAAGATCTGGCCATGTGTGTGCGGGCTGTGTGTGGGCTGCACACAGCCCGCACATCCTTCTGTCTGCCCTATGCGGGTGGTGTGCGGGGCCGTACAGTGCCCTCACACTGCTACAGTACCGGTGCTACAATAAATGTCTACAGTAATGATGCTAGAGTATCGTCCAAAAATCTGCTCTCGTATTGGCCGAAACATGAGGATGCGTATGAGCTTCAATAAATTCTTCGATTCATGCTGAAACAAGGCTCAATCACGTGCTAGATGATCTTCTGATATCCTGAACAACAATAACAAATAAACGCGTAAAGGGCATCGGAATCATACAAGAATGCATGAAAGCGTATAAAATGTACATAATAAAAGTGATGTATTTAGATAGTTATCAAATACCCCCCTACTTGAGCGTTTGCTTGTCCCCAAGCAAACAAACATGAAGAACAAAAGGGATTGATAAGTGGCTAAATACACAACCTCTGGCTTAAGTGTAAGTGTAAAATAGCAATGGTAAAACTCAAGATACTAAGTACGAACCACTTAAGAAATTTCATGCATTTAATGGCAATGACATTGTGTGTGTGTGCAACCCCTCTATTTCGAAGCCCTGTAGTCCAGGTCAGGTCGACAGAACCCCGAGGACCACGTCTTGAGGCAAGTCATGCCACTTAGTGGAATTCGGCCTTAAGATGATAGAGATACTCCTAGTAGACTCCTAAAGATCTTTCCTCTTTCGTTCAAACAATCACCGATCATAAAACCTTATTTTCCTATACACAAACACATTTTTTTTTCGGGACTAACATGAACTGCAAATCAACATTACCTGGAGCTTTGCACATTCATATATACGCGCTCATGCCTTTATAGCTTTTGGCGAGAGGAACACTCTAGTTAGGAGCGAGAGCCCCAGGTTACTTTGCTAGTAAGGCAGAGGAGCACTCTCCTTTTTATTTGTTAAATTTCTCCCATCTTGTTTTTTATTTTGCATTTTCTTTTTGACCGTGCTGAGAGAAAAACAAAGAGGAAAGTCCTTAAGAGTCTATTAGAAGCAATACCTAACACATCAAGGCACGAGGCCACTCGAATGGGTTAGCAACTAAGAAGGTCACGAAGGTTACTGCTTTCCTAACCTAGGTTTCCAAGGTCCTACATAGGGGGTAAGTGTAAGGAATGCCGAGAATGACACAAAATTCTTAAGAGTGCAAGGTTATGAGTAGCTCAGCATGTATCATGGTTCTACACTATCATACACGTACTAGAATCATTAATGCCATTATTGGTTCACAATCATGCATGAATTTCACATTTCAACGTTTAAGTTCACGAAAACTATGAATATTTATGAAACTACACCCACCCCCCACTTAAAGTAGTACATTGTCCCTAATGTACCTAAATCAGCAGCTTTCAAAAATATGTATAATTAAAGAAAAGTAAGAGGGTTTCGTGAACTTCCCCGAGTCTCAAAGCATAAGTCTTGAAGTCCAAGAGATCATGGTGGCCACCGATGATTCTTGTAGATGTCGCGGGAGAAAGTCTCATTTGATACCCCAATTCCACCTGCAAGGTTGAAAGGAACATCATCTCAAGGCATCCATCACACACACAAAAAGAAAAACAAACACACAAATAAACAACAAACAACAAAGCTAAGAACAAAGGAAACAAGAAATACAAAGCACAATGTGTGGGTGCTCACGTGAAATTTTCCAAATTGTCGATGCATGGCAAAACTTGAAAACAAATGATATAAGATTATGCATTTTGAAGTTTACAACATCATTACATCAAAAATCTTGGGAATTAAAACAAATTTAAGCAATGAAAATCAATAAAGATGAGAGATACGCTTATACTCGAACATTCTCATATTGTACTATTCACCCTTGGAATCTTTTGGAAACTCATGCTCGAAGTTTTAAGGACTAGTTTATCATCCATTTAGTAGTTTTTAGTTTTGTTTTGAGAAATACATAAAAAAAAACTAGTGAGCTTGTAAATATTTGTTTAGATTTTAATTGCGTATTTGGGGTGGAAAGAGCTACCTCCTATGAAGTATGTAGCTACTCTCATAAGTCGGATAGAAGTTATGCCCTAATGAGAGAAAGAGCTATCTCATGGGAAGCGTGAAAGATACTACCCCGGTAGAAAGAGCTACCTCCTCGGAAGTGTGAAAGCCACCTTTGGCGCCCGCCTAGGAAAGGGCTACCTATAAGGTTGTGTGAAGCTACTACCTCCTTTCATTTTGTATATAAATAAGTCCTTGCCTCCAACTGACACACCCCTTGCGTGTGTGTACCACAAGTGCACAGGCTTGTCGAAGTAATAATAGTACCCTAGTGAGAGGGTAGTCGAATCCACAAGGAATAGGGATTAAAGAAGAGAAATAAAAGAGAAATATGGAAGATAGGAGAGTGCAAGTAAGAGTAATAACAGAAGCACAATCAATGAATGAAATAGGGTACCAGGACAAGCTACCCCTAGGATTTATGCTTCTAGTGCAAGACAATGCTACTGTACTCTTCTATTGATGTTAAATGAGTCGAGGATATCCTTAAACACACGGTCCCAAACCTAAGGTCAACCGTGACTAATCCCAACACTATGACCCGGCATTAGGTTTCACTACGACCCTTGACTCTTGTTTACCTATCAACTAAGCCCTAGGGGAGTCCATCTTCCTAAGCCTTACACTACGAGGGATTGCTTTACGTTTAGGGATTCCTAGTGATAAACCCTGTTCTTATGTATACTTCTACCCCTTTGGTCCAGGTGAAAGAACCCTAGTCTAAATTAAGCCCCAGCACTAATATTCACTACAACCCTTTACTCTATTGCTCATGCAACTAAGCCCAGGGGAGTTCATCTCCTAGTACTTGGAACACGGAGGTAGGAAGAATCAAACTGGAAGGGATAGGGGACGTTTCGCTACTTCACGACTCACCCTCTCAACCCTTTTCAATCTTAAGTAGTCTAACCCTATAGGAGTTGTCACACCTCCAAAGGATAACTTAGACAATTCTCAACCCTAGTGTCATGGCTAAGGGAAAATCGATACAAGATGCAATTAATATTGAAACTCAATTTTATTCATCAATAATGAAAAGCATACTAACAAGTCAAAGAAACATAATCATCCTAGGGTTTACAAGTCCAAATACCTATAAGAGGTTTAGTTCCTCATGGAGCTATACAAATCCATCAAAATATAAAAATAAACACAAATCAAAAGCATAGATGAAAAGCCCCTTGCATATAGTGTGGCCATGGTCTTGTGCGGCCGTGATAAGTGCTCGTGTTATAGTAATGCGAAGTGTTATTATCTTGCAATGAGCATTGATTTAATCAGATTTTTTCACTAAAAAGAGTGCATTTGTTTACTTTTGTGCATTATAGGGTTGTGAAGGTAAATTGGAGAAAAGGAATGAAGTTAGATCATGTTTGCCATTGTTGGGGAGATTTCCGGACTAAGCAAGGAACAAGGCATGATTTACAGCAGCGACTCAGCACTATTTAAAGCACTTTTCGGCACTTTTTCTGGATTTTTTTGCCTATCTTCTGGAGGGTCACGGCTAGGATTTGGAAAGGACTTTGTGGAGGATTGGAATGAGTCCTCTATATCAACATCGAAGCTCATTGGAAGAAAGCTATTAGGGGAGCTTTCGTCGGCACCGATCCGGCGAGGTGTGCCCTAGGCTTGATAAGATGCTTGGTGGAGAGGACGGAGCGACCTCACAAGACCATTGTAACGCATCACAAGAGGGTTTCATCTATGTTTTCTATTCTTATTTATTCATATACATTGATGGATTTGTATAGCTCCATGGAGAGCTAAACCCCTTGTGGGTATTCAGACTTGTAAACCCTAGGATGACATTGTTTCTATGACTTTTATTATGCTTTCTTTATTGATGCTTTTAATTGAGTTCCAATCTTGATTGCTTGTTGTATTGATTTTCTCTTAGCCATGACACTAGTGTTGAGAATCATCTAGGTTGTCCTTTGGAGGTGTGACAACTCCCATAGGATTAGACTACTCGAGATTGGAGAGGGTCGAGAGGGTGAGTTGTGAGGTAGCAAAACATCCCTTTTCCCCTCCGATATGATTTTCCCTACCACCGTGCTCCAAGAGTTCTTAGCGGTCAAAGTAGAGTGAAGTGCTAATAGTTGAACTCCCCTGGGTCTTAGTTGTGCGAGCAACAGAGTAAAGATTGTAGTGAATCCTAGTGCTGGGGCTTAACTGAGACTAGGGATCTTTTACCTGGACCAAAGGGTTAGAACTATACTTAGGTGAAGGGTCTATTAGTTGGAATCCCTAGATGGCCAAGAAGTTCCACGTGTGTGAGGCTTAGTATGATGTACTCCCCTGGGGCTAAGTTGAGAGATCGACAGAGTGAAGGGTTGAAGTGAAGCCTAATGCCGGGGCATAGTATTGGAGCTAGTTATGGTTAATCTTAGGTTTGGGATCGTGTGCTTTAGGATGTCCATGACTAATTAAACATCAATAGGAGAGTATAATACATTGTCTTGCACTAGAACATTAGTCCTAGGGGGACCTTGTCTACGTACCCTATTTTACACTTGATTGTTTCTCTCTTTACTCTTTACTTGCACTCTCCTGTCTTTCATATTTCTCTTTCATTTTCTTATTTCTCTTAATTACTCTTGTACACACAAAATTATTTTTGCTTTCACCATTCATACTTCACACTAGCTAACTAGCAAGTTCTTGTGTCTACAATTCCTACTCTCTGAGGATTTAACAACACTCTCACAGGGGTACTTTATTACTGTGACAACCCGTGCACTTTTGGGCTCCTGTCAAATAGCTATCAATGGAATTCAACAGATAGGAAGAAGGTGGCCGGCCTCCATGAGATTGATGCGATAACTTCCTTGGCGGCCCAAGTTGAATCTTTAAGCAAGAAGTTAGACACTATAACTTCACCAAGTGTGGCAGCCATTAAAATTGCAATGGATGTGTGGAAGGACATGCTTCTAGTGATGCACCATCGGGGTTTCAACAACAACATGATTGCAATTGGTGGTACTTCTTCGGTTGAGCAAGTGGATCTTTTAGGTAATGAATTCAGAGGTCAAGGGAATCCTTATAGTGGCATCTACAATCCGTGGTGGAGGAATCACCCTAACTTGTCATGGAGCAACCAAGGGCAACAAAAGAGTAATGCATCACTGGGCTTTCAACAATAACAAGCACCGAATTTGGAAAACCGGGTGTCGGGGCTAGAGAACAAGATGACTGATTTGGAGAAAGTGTCACGCCCCGACCAACGGGTCCTGTGCACGACATACCGCCATGATAACCCAGGGGAGGTCACACACTACCTCAACCCTAGGTAGCCATAAGGCTAACCTGTTCCCTGTATAATGCATCTATAATCACAATACATAACTCAACAACAATTATTTATATTACTCATACAAGGTATCACACACCGAAACTCATAACAAGGAGTACATAAGGAAGTTAATAACAACCACTCCAAATAAAGGATACACTCCTACAAAACATGGACTAGACTGGCATACAAAGTATTTTAGATAAAGAAGACATAACAGGGTCCTACAACTCATGGTGGATCCCTAATAATACATGCCAAGAAATAAGAACATACATAACTCAAAATAAGGGGACAAAACTCTTGCCAAGCACTTCACGCCTTCACCCCTACGTTGTGCTATCACCTGGGAGGAAGAAAGAGGGGGTGAGTAGCTAGGTTACTCAGTGAGGGGTTAGTCATGGGACTATAGTTCAAGCATGATCAAATCGAAATAAAACATCATAAAAATATTTCAATACTTAACAAGAATGAAGCATGCTTTGAGTAACACATATCTCATAAGAACATAGCTTTTCTCATTGAAATACAAATAGAGGTTCTTTGAAATCAACAAGAAAACACATGCCATCCTGGACCTAGTACGAGCACAATTCTTATTGAGAGTTTCAAATATCAAGATACTTAGAAACAAGTAATTCAGCATTCACAAATAAACAATAATGTCCAGAATGGCCTCAAAACTCTCTTTCGCTAGCCATGGCCTTGGTTAGGTCTGGAGCTACCATGATGAGTGTATCTTGGCATTGGCCACTAGGAAGTTAGTGTGGTGACTCCGAACAACCCAACTATATCCATGTCAGGGATCTATGCTCCCACTTGACATGGCATACCCGTTTTTGATAGTATTCCACGCCATCTCTATATAGGTCGGCCTGTGAAAACCATCCACTTCTTACTGCAGCAAGTTCTAGAGCTCTGCTCCCATGTCACCAACAAAGAATTTAAATAATAACTCAGCCCGTAGGCTCAATATATACATCATGATAACATAATTCTCAATAAGAGATTATAAGTGTTCACAATGGCAATTCGCACCCCAAGGGTGATCAATTTGATCAAAACATCAATAATGAAACCAATTTCATCATGGTATCATATAAAGGTGTCTTTTGAAGATACACATCAAACATTGTCTTAACACAATGAAAATCAACTTGGTTTAACATGCTTTTTGGTCATCATATTGAGAACATCAATCTCTTGAAAACACATATCTTGAAACGTATATTTTGAATCATAAAGTTTCAAATCATAAGAAACATGCATACACTTTGCAAGAAGTCAAGAAATAAGCCCATCTCATAAATCATCACAACTCTAAACTTCGATCAAAGCCTTCGAGCAAATTTAGCTATAAGAAAATCCATAATTCAAAGCAAATAACTCAAAATATCAAAATAAACAACATGCATGAGTCATAGTCCACTTTGTTAAATTCCCACTCACAAACTTGGTGAGTAAATGCCTCGAGGTCACTTCTCCACCGGCTCTTTGCCCTTAATCGAAGCCTCACCTCCTAGAAGCAATCAAGCAACCAACACAAGCAACCAAACATCAACAAACATTAATTAACTAAGATGAAGAAAAAATGCTCAAAATGGGGAATGGTTGCTTCTAGGGTTTGCTAAACACCATAGCAAGAAGTTCTAGCAAGAAGAAGACCTCTCACAACTCATAAAAACAACAAGGGAAGCAAGAATGACCTAACATGGTCGGTGCTACAGTAATTTCGGGATTAGGGTTATGACGGTTCTAGGATTTCATGAGTTCAAAGCCATACAACTCAATAAAATAAATCCTCAAAAGATTAACCATCAAAGAGGAAGAAAGAGACAACAATCAAGCTCTCATGAAAGGGTTCACATCCAACCCTAACCATCATCATCAAAGAACCAAGAAGAAGGAACAATTGGATGAAAGCATACCTTGATCTTAAGAATGAGCAACTTGATGATCTAAGTTTCAAGCTCTAAAACCCCCTCTAAGCCAGCCTTAGAACCTTATGAGATGATAGAGGAAGAGAGGAGAAGGAGATGGAGGGGTTTGGGAGAGAAGAAATGAAGAGAAAGGGCTAAAAATGAGGCTTTATAGGCAAACTCGGGCCGGTGTGCGGGCTGTGTCGGCCCCGCACACCATCCGCACACCACAGGCAAAAGAGTGTGCGGGTGGTGTGCGGCCCTGCACACCAGCCGTACACCCCTCTGCCTGGGGTGTTCGGCCTGTGCACAGCCCAGACCCTCTCTAAACTCCTCCAAAACACTCTCAAATACCCGGCAAACAACCCCAAAGGATCGACAAGAAAACTCAAAGAAAACTCAACGGGAAAACGACCATGACACCTAAGACAATCGAAACAACAAACAAGGGTAAAGGGACCGAATTATCACATCCTACCCCCTTACAGAAATTTCGGCATCGAAATTTCACATACCTCTTACAACAAACAAATGAGGGTTTTTTCTCAACATCAAGACCCCTGGCTCCCAAGTAAGCTCTTCTACCACGTTATTCCTCTAAAGCACTTTCAACATAGGAATGACCCTGTGTCGAAGTATCTTCTCTCAGCGATCAAGAATCATCACGAGTTGCACATCAAACTTTAAGTCTTCTCTCAACTCCACTGGTGGCACTTCAAGGCAATGAGAAGGGTCAGGTGATGAGTCGCCGCGCGACTAGCTACAGAGCTAACACGCGACTCCCCGGCCGCAAGTGCACGGGTCGTCAAGTAATAACCTCAATAGGAGGGTTGTATTCCCTAGGGCCCGAGATCTACTATTACTTCCTTTTGGGGGTCACTTTCTAGTCGATCGAAACAGGGTTGATGCAAATTTAAGTAATAAAAATAAGTAAAGAAATGCAAGTAAAATAAAACTCAATCCGGAATAAAGATAGAGATGAAGAAGCCAATAATTTGGGAAGGCCTCGGGCGAGGATTCCCCCGGGAGGAGACTAAATAAGAAAGACCATGATAACTATAAAAATAAGGTCGGCAAGGTTTTGGTCCGCTAGACTCGGATGTCGACTACCCCGGAACCTCCGTAGTGTAGTCCTAATCCAGTACGGGTTTTCCTATCCAAAAAATACCCCTACGATGTCAATGAGAACAAGGAGTCTTGATTAGGGTTAATCTAATGCACACTCTCGGCTAAATTAACCCTAAACGCGCGGAAGGCTATTTGATAAGTGCTTGTGTTATAGTATCGCGAAGCGCTATTATCTTACATTAAGCATACCTTTTATCAGGTTTTATCACTAAATGTGTGCATTTGTGTTCTCTTGTGCATTGAAGGTATTGTGGAGCCTAATTGGAGAAGAAGAATGAAATTAGGTCGCGTTCGCCAATGTTGGGATGTTCTCGGACCAAGCAAGGAATGAAGCACGTATTTGGACTTGTGGATGTGTGCCAACCTCTTTTAGAGGGGCACAAAGGCAGTCACATTCACAACAAGTCCAATCCGTGTTACTTAGGAGAATCTCGCGAAAGAAGAAGACTTGAAGCAATCGGCGTGACCTACCGTTGCTTGTGTGCCCAAGTAATGGCCTCGATGAAGAACAATGGACCCGGGAGGCGTTTCGGCAAGTTACCAAGCCTGTTCAGCTGAAGATTAGTGTTCCAGAGAAGTCACACGGGCGTGTGGAAATTCCACACGGCCGTGTGAGCCATTTTCCAGCCAAACAGAGAAGTCACACGGGCGTGTGGAAATTCCACACGGCCGTGTGTTTTGCAATTTCAGCCATCCAGTGAAGATACACGGGCGTGTGGAAATTCCACACGGCCGTGTGAAATTAATTTTTCAGCCGAGACAGAAGCTTCACACGGGCGTGTGGAAATTCCACACGGCCGTGTGAAGCCCCTGATAAGTCCAATTTTAAAGCCGCGATTCAACAATATAAATGGGGATTTTTGCAACCTTTGGAGGGATCTTTGGACCTATCTTTTCCCCAACTTTCTGGAGTGCGGCTAGGGTTTCGGAGAGGGTTTCGTGGAGGTTCTAGCGCGTCGTCGGCATCGATTTCGAGGTTCGACGTTTGCACAAGACCACGGCCACACTAATTCGAGGGGGTTTTTCATTGATGTCTATGTTTTATGCTTTATTTCTCACGTTGATAAACATGTATAGCTCTATGAGGAGCTAAACCCCTCGTGGGGTATTCGGACTTGTAAACTTTAGGGTTTCTTATGTTTCTTTGACATTGATTATTATGCTTTCCATCATTGATGAATAAAATTGAGTTTTTAATCTTGATTATCCTTTCATATTGTTTTCCCTTAAACGTGACATTAGGGTTGAGAGCAATCTAGGCTTTCCTTTGGAGGTGTGACAACTCCTATAGGATTAGACTACTCAAGATTAACGAGGGTTGAGAGGGAGAGTTGTGAGGTAGCAATATACCCCTTTCCCCTTCGATGTGATTTCTCCCTACCTCCGATTCCTTGATTTAATAGCGGTCGAAATAGAGTGAAGCAATAGGTAGATAAACTCCCCTAGGGCTTAGTTACGTAAGTAATAGAGTGGAGGGTTGTAGTGAATCCTATTTGCTGGGGCTCAATCTAGACTAGGATTCTTCCACCTGGACCAAAGGGTTAGAATTACGTATAGGAACAGGTTTAATCACTAGGAATCCCTAGAGCATAATGCAACTCCACATAGTGTGAGGTTTAGGCAGATGGACTCCCATGGGGCTTAGTCATCTAGGTGACAGAGTGAAGGGTGTTGTGAATCCTAATACCGGGGCATAGTGTTGGAGTTAGTCACGGTTGTCCTTAGGTTTGGGACCGTGAGTCTTAGGATATCCTCGACTCAATTGACATTAATAGGAGAGCATAATATTATAGTCTTGCACTTGAAACATAGACCCTAGAGGTAGCTTGTCCGGATACCCCCCCCTTTACTCATTGTTAGTCCTTCTCGATTTTCCTACTTGCACTTCTTTCTTCCATCTCTCTATTTAGTTTATTGCTTTGCATTATTTTCACTCATCAATCTTATTATCGTTCTCCGTATTCTGCATAGCTTAATTAGTGAAACCTTATATTCTATCTCCCTATTCCCTGTGGATTCGACTACCTTCTCACCAAGGTAAATTTATTACTTCGACAAACCCGTGCACTTGCGGGATACACGCAAGGGGTCGTGTCAAGTTTTTGGCGCCGTTGCCGAGGAATAGGCATTTTAGAGACATTTGTACTTTGCTATTTTAGCTATTCATCATTCATTCTATTTCACCCTTTCTTATTCTTTCATCGTTCTTATTTGTTTTCGTTTGTTTTGTCCTACTTTTTCTTGCAAGGAGCCTAAATGGAGATTGATGCAATCATTGGGCTATATTCTCAAGTTGAAGCTCTCAATACAAGGCTTGATAGAATTATTGCTTCACAACAACAAAGCAATCCATGCTACAACACATATCATCCAAATAAAAGGAGCTACCCAAATTTTTCATGGCATAATGATGGACAACATTGGGAAGCACCTCAAGAGAAATTTCAAAAGGATGAGGTACTTGAAGAGGATGCACCTCAATGGAAAAAAGCGATAGATAACTTTATTAAAGCATCCGATGCCTCTTGCCAAAGTATTGAAGCCACACGAAAGTGTCATGAAGCCTCCTATAACAACCTTGAGCATCAATTGGGATGGATACTTGACACACTCTCCAAGGAAAATGAAGTATTTGAGCAAGCGACGCAAGTTCCTTGTAGAGATGATGTGGTAGTGAACAATAATGAAGAAACGGGGCAAACCGAGTACGTTGTTGTAGAAATTGAAGAGGAAAAAGAAGAAGATCATTTGGAGAATTGGGATTGCTTAAATGAAGATGGTGCTTGTGAGAAAGGAAATTTTCAAGGGGATTTGCTAGTTTCATGTTCCGCTCAAGATGAAAATACACAAGAAGAAGCAAACCCTAAGGTAATGGAGCAAGCATCCTTCTTTGGGATTGATCAACTCACAAAAAGCAAGAAAGGGATTTTGGGATGGGAAAAAGATGTGGGGAGGATATTCAAACCATCCAATGACCCACCTATGCTAAGCTTGGATAATTCCCAACCCAAATTGTTTCCTTGGAGGCCAAAAGAAAGATCGTTGGACCCTCCAACGAATACTCCACCTCGGCAAGTCGATTTTTGGTTTAAAGGAAGTAGCTATGCAAGATCTTGTCGGGAGGAACACACTCTTTTCAAGCCGCCTTGAGGTAAGAAAGAGGTACGTCAAGCTTAGTGACGTTAAACAAGCGCTTCTTGGGAGGCAACCCAAGTTTTTAATGCTTTTCTAGGCTTAGTTTAGTTTTAGTATGAATAATTGCCTAGTTTCGGTGTTTTGATTTTATTATGCTTGTGCTGTGATTTTCTCATGGATTATTGGTGTTTTAGTGTGCCTAATTGTGATTGTCGAAGTTTTGGGTCGTTTGACTGTGTTTTCATAGATCTCTGGTCGTGTTTTTATCGTTTATACAGGCTCTAAGTGCTATGAGTGTGTTTCTAAAATTTTCTGCAGAGCCTGTGATTTTTCTAAGTCATCCAGAGAAAACACACGGCCGTGTGGAATTTCCACACGGCCGTGTGAACCATCTCAGAGCTCTTCCCGAGCATCATAGGGGCCGTGTAGCTGCCCCTGTGAGCGACCCAGTGAAGGGCACACGGCCGTGTGGAATTTCCACACGGCCGTGTGAAATTCTGCAGAACATCAACTCTCAGCCCAGAGAATCCACAGGGGCGTGTGGGTGCCCCTGTGATTGCCCATGTGTTAAGGCACACGGTCGTGTGGCAAGTTCACACGGCCGTGTGAAATTCTGCAGAAACTTCCCTTACATCCCGAGAAAACACAGGAGCGTGTGGCAACCCCTGTGAGAGAGCTCGTGAAAGGCACACGGCAGTGTGGATGTTCCACACGGCCGTGTGGAACACTTAGAGTTTTTCGGGATATCCAGAGAGGCCACAGGGGCGTGTGGGTGCCCCTGTGGCCGGCCTTGTGTTGGCCAGGTTGGGCACACGGCCATGTGGATGTTCTGAGAAGCAAACAGAGGAAACATAGGGGGGTGTGACTGCCCCTGTGAACCCTACCAGTGAAGGCACACGGCCGTGTGGAATTTCCACACGGCCGTGTGGATGCGCAGAACACAAAAAGGCTGTGATTAATTTTAAAATCTTCTTTTGCCTTTTCAATTCTAAATGCCTCCACACTCAAGGGATTTTTCCTCACATTTTCCCAACCCTCTCTTTGTCCATTTAAGGAGTTTTTAAGTTGTTTTCCGACCATATTCGAAGTTTTTGATTTTCACTTCGTCGGTAAGCATATTTTCTCCTTTTCTTCGTCAATCTTTTCTTTTTCAACACCAGATCCACCAGTATCAGCACTGACAGCAGCACCGGAGATCGAAGAACGGACGACACCGACGCTTGAGGCGTTTTTAGCTTTAGTTTTCTTTTGTTTTATTTTACTTTTATTGAGCTTCACTGATCCCCCTTGTGTACGTGCAGATGGTCTTGGATGCAAGGAATTTGAGTACTAGTCATAGGCACGGTCATGGGACCGTGTACCCTCCACAACCCGTTGAGACTCAACCCTCAATGAACATAGCTCCATCAAACGTACCACTAGGAGTTCAGGGGAGTATTGTTTCAATTGCCCACCTTCACACATTATGTTTTGATTGTTATACTTTTTATTGTGCTTGCATGTGTACATTGAGGACAATGTACATCTTAAGTGTGGGGGGGAGTTCACATTGCACACACTTTTACTTGTGCGTTCAATTGCTTATGCTAATGTAGCCTATGGCGGTTCACCTCAGTTGCAACGGTTGTATTCTTATAGTTTAGGAGAATTTTCAACATTGTATCCTATCATACTCTAGTTTTCACTTGAATTTTAGGGAATTTTTGCTCGAAACATCTTAGTACACAACTTACTCTTGGAATCTTTTGGAAACTCAATCTTGAAGTTTTTTAAGGACAAGTTTATCATCGTTCTTAGTTTTACTTTGGAAAATGCAAAAAAAAAAAAAAAAAAAAAAAAAAGTATATGAGTTTGTAAATATTAGCTTTGTTTTGATTATGCATTTGGGGTGGAAAGAGCTACCTCCTATGATGTATGAAGCTACTCTCATAAGTCGGATACAAGTTATGCCCTAATGAGAGAAAGAGCTATCTCATGGGATGCGTGAAAGCTACTACCCCGGTAGAAAGAGCTACCTCCTCGAAAGAGTGAAAGCCACCTTTGGCGGCCGCCTAGGAAAGGGCTACCTTCAAGGATGTGTGAAGCTACTACTTCCACCTTTATTTTTTTTATCTTTGTATATAAATAAGTCCTTTTTAATCAAAGTTTGAGGAGTACTCGTTGGTTCTCTTGAGTAAGATCGCACACACCAACACGCTTTCGAGTTTTCATCCTTTTTGATTCAAGTTTTTAGCTAGAGCATTGATAACCTTATGCAATGTTTTAATTTTCCCTTACTTGTAGAATGCTTCTTTTGCATACTTTTGGTGAACCTAAGGCCAAGCACTTTCAATTGTTCTTCCCAAGTACTTTCACGTTCTATTTTGCTTGAGGACAAGCAAAAGCTTAAGTGTGGGGGGGTTTGATAAGTGCTTGTGTTATAGTATCGCGAAGCGCTATTATCTTACATTAAGCATACCTTTTATCAGGTTTTATCACTAAATGTGTGCATTTGTGTTCTCTTGTGCATTGAAGGTATTGTGGAGCCTAATTGGAGAAGAAGAATGAAATTAGGTCGCGTTCGCCAATGTTGGGATGTTCTCGGACCAAGCAAGGAACGAAGCACGTATTTGGACTTGTGGATGTGTGCCAACCTCTTTTGGAGGGGCACAAAGGCAGTCACATTCACAACAAGTCCAATCCGTGTTACTTAGGAGAATCTTGCGAAAGAAGAAGACTTGAAGCAATCGGCGCGACCTACCGTTGCTTGTGTGCCCAAGTAATGGCCTCGATGAAGAACAATAGACCCGGGAGGCGTTTCGGCAAGTTACCAAGCCTGTTCAGCTGAAGATTAGTGTTCCAGAGAAGTCACACAGGCATGTGGAAATTCCACACGGCCGTGTGAAATTAATTTTTCAGCCGAGACAGAAGCTTCACACGGGCGTGTGGAAATTCCACACGGCCGTGTGAAGCCCCCGATAAGTCCAATTTTAAAGCCGCGATTCAACAATATAAAAGGGGATTTTTGCAACCTTTGGAGGGATCTTTGGACCTATCTTTTCCCCAACTTTCTGGAGTGCGGCTAGGGTTTCGGAGAGGGTTTCGTGGAGGTTCTAGCGCGTCGTCGGCATCGATTTCGAGGTTCGACGTTTGCACAAGACCACGGCCACACTAATTCGAGGGGGTTTTTCATTGATGTCTATGTTTTATGCTTTATTTCTCACGTTGATAAACATGTATAGCTCTATGAGGAGCTAAACCCCTCGTGGGGTATTCGGACTTGTAAACTTTAGGGTTTCTTATGTTTCTTTGACATTGATTATTATGCTTTCCATCATTGATGAATAAAATTGAGTTTTTAATCTTGATTATCCTTTCATATTGTTTTCCCTTAAACGTGACATTAGGGTTGAGAGCAATCTAGGCTTTCCTTTGGAGGTGTGACAACTCCTATAGGATTAGACTACTCAAGATTAACGAGGGTTGAGAGGGAGAGTTGTGAGGTAGCAATGTACCCCTTTCCCCTTCGATGTGATTTCTCCCTACCTCCGATTCCTTGATTTAATAGCGGTCGAAATGGAGTGAAGCAATAGGTAGATAAACTCCCCTAGGGCTTAGTTACGTAAGTAATAGAGTGGAGGGTTGTAGTGAATCCTATTTGCTGGGGCTCAATCTAGACTAGGATTCTTCCACCTGGACCAAAGGGTTAGAATTACGTATAGGAACAGGTTTAATCACTAGGAATCCCTAGAGCATAATGCAACTCCACATAGTGTGAGGTTTAGGCAGATGGACTCCCATGGGGCTTAGTCATCTAGGTGACAGAGTGAAGGGTGTTGTGAATCCTAATACCGGGGCATAGTGTTGGAGTTAGTCACGGTTGTCCTTAGGTTTGGGACCGTGAGTCTTAGGATATCCTCGACTCAATTGACATTAATAGGAGAGCATAATATTATAGTCTTGCACTTGAAACATAGACCCTAGAGGTAGCTTGTCCGGATACCCCCCCTTTACTCATTGTTAGTCCTTCTCGATTTTCCTACTTGCACTTCTTTCTTCCATCTCTCTATTTAGTTTATTGCTTTGCATTATTTTCACTCATCAATCTTATTATCGTTCTCCGTATTCTGCATAGCTTAATTAGTGAAACCTTATATTCTATCTCCCTATTCCCTGTGGATTCGACTACCTTCTCACCAAGGTAAATTTATTACTTCGACAAACCCGTGCACTTGCGGGATACACGCAAGGGGTCGTGTCACTATTAACACCCGGGACCTCCGGTGTGTTAATACATGTATCCCTCTTTAACTCATCAACTGACCTAATACATGCTAGCATCCCGCCAAACAAGTATCATTCACAATCAATTCTACGGAATCCATCCAATGTAGAACGAACAACATATTGATGAATTAAAACCAAACAATCAAACCAACACATTCATTCAAATCAATACAAGGTCATTCATACAAAGTCTCCTCCCAAGGTTCACCGGGAACCCGGTGGCCTTGGGAGGTTTAGTTCGACATCACAAAGCTGAGGAGCTCGTCATAAAAAGGATTCATCGAATAAAAACAAGAAAAACTCCCTCAAAGATGTCGACTAGGGTTGATGGTGTAGCTCGTCGGATCCGCGCCGGCGAGCCCTATGAAGCTTCTCCACGTCTTCCCCTTCTTCTCTCCTTCAATTCTGCCCAATAATTCCTCCAAATACCTCCAAAGATGATGAGAGTGGTGAGTGATGGAGTGGAGGTCGGATAGAGAACAGATCCCCTAAAGAAACCCTGAAAGAACCCATATATAGCTCGAAGGTGTGCGGGCACTGCGCGGGGCTACGCAGTGACCGCACAGCCTTCTGGCTGTGCTGTGCGGCCAGTGTGTGGCCCTGCGCACAGGGCGCACAGCCTTCTGGCTGGAGCCTGCGGGGACTGTGCGGTCCGCATAGTGGCCGCACATGGCCGAGAAAAATCAGCCCGTGTGTGGTGCGTCGGCTTTCGGGGTGCTCCAACTCTTCGTTTCTTCATCAATCATCCCCGAAATGACACGAATACTGTTTAATCTCGCGCACTTGGTCCTCAAAACCCTGAAACGAAAATAAAAGCATCAAGTGCGCAAAATGTCATCAAAACACACACAAGTTGCACGAAAGTACAAGAATATCATTGCTAAAACATGATGTATTTAGGCACTTATCAAATACCCCCCACTTAAGCATTTGCTTGTCCTCAAGCAAACGGACATGAAAACCAGGGATACTGATAAGTGACTAAATACACAACCTCAGGCACAAGATGATATCATAGCCAAAATGAAACTCAAAATACTAAGCAAAGACCACTTGAGATCATTCACGCATTCGTTGGCCGTGTTGTGCTGTGTGTGTGCAAATCCCCTAGTTCGAATCCCTGTAGTCCAAACAAGGTAGACAAGACACCGAGGACCACTTCGTGAAGCAATTCACGCCACTTAGTGGAATGCAGCCTTGAGGTGGTAGAAATATGTCTAGTAGAGTCCTAAGGATCCTTCCTCTTATTATCGAACAAATACCGGTCAAAATTTATTGTTCTGTACATAATTGCTTAACTTTTTCTTTTTCTTTTCCGGGACTAACATGAATTGCAAATCCACATTACCTGGAGCTTTGCACATTCATGTAGACGCGTTCATGTCCTTATAGCTTTTGGCAAGAGGAACACTCTAGTTAGGAGCCAGAACCCCAAGTTACTTCGCTATTAGGGCAGAGGAGCACTGTCCACATTTTTTTTTTCCGACCGTATTGCAAAAAAGAACAAGAAGAAGGTCCTTAAAACTTTATTAGACGACATTCTAACATGCCAAGGCGCGAACCCACTAGTATGGGTTAGCAACTAAGAGGGTCACGAAGGTGTTGTGGTCCCTTGCCTAGATGTCTAGGGTTCTACCCAGGGGAATAGTGCGAGAAATGCCTAGAATGACATGAAAATCTCAAGTGTGCAAGGTTATAAAAAAAAAACTTAGCATTTATCATGGTTTCGAGCTATACTATAATCACAATCAAGCACACCATCTTAGGTTTAACAAACATGCAACAATTCAAAAGTTTCCAAAAATTTTCATACAAGTTCGCGAAATAAGTAGTAAAGCTCAGACATGCATACCCACCCCCCACTTAAAAGCAGTACATTGCCCTCAATGTACATGGTTCAGCAGTACAAACAAATTAATGCATGGAAAATAAGGAGGGTGGTTTCGTGAACTTCCCCGAGAAATTTGTAATGAAACTTGTAGGGAATAAGCTCGGGGTGGCCATCACCATGGCAACAAGCAAAGTGGAGAGGAAGAGAAATGGACGTCTTGTTCAACTTGCAAGGAGAAAAGACGTCGAGTCAAGCATCCATCAACCACACAAAAATAAAGAAAACAACAGACAGTAAAAGGGAAGTGAGCTCTCGAATTAAAAAGATGGGTGGGGTCGTCCAAAGTCCTCCGTGTTTCCTCCACGTGGTTTGATCGGACAATTAAGCTACATCGTCAGAGATGAAGATCAAGCAATGGTTGAATATCTTGAAAACATGAAGGGAAATGGGGTTTTGAAAATGTTTTTAAAGTTGAAACGATGCGACGGGAGGTGAAGAGATTAAGATGAGTGCTAGAAGGTGGAGAAAAGCCGAAGAAGAAGACATTTATGCAGCAAGACCGGTCCAAATGTGCGGGTGGTGTGCGGGCGGCACACCAACCGCACACCCCTCTGGCTGGGGTGCGCGGGTGGTGTGCGGGCCGCACACCAGCCGCACACCCTTTTGCCAAGGATGTGCGGCCTCTGTGCGGCCGCACAGTAGCCGCACAGAGTACTGCAAAACACTCAAAAATCAGCTAGTTCCAAACCAAAACTAGTCTTCAACATTACAAACGTGACGAAACTCATCTCAGACAATTAAAACATGTTGAAAAACACAAAACAAATGGGCCCAAGATGGGGGGGAAACACAGACATACACAGTAAATCACACCAAGAACGAATGAAGTGGAGAGCTCACAATCCAAACCTAATTCATGCTTAATAAAAATACGGAATTGTAAAAATCATGGGTTGCCTCCCACAAGTGCTTGTTTAGCGTCACGAGCCTGACGTTCAAGTTTCTCATCATCAAGGTGGTTCAAAGGCAGAGATGTTACCTGAATTTCCCATGTATGCAAATGATGACCCCGCCGGTAAATTCAAGGAAAGGAGAGAATCAACATTGTGCGTACCTAGGTCGACGAAGCATGCCATGTGTCCCTTTTCATGAGAGTTTCTGCTTGCTTTGCTGACCTTAGGAGTCACCTTTTTCTATGCTCGCTTCCATGATCGTTCTCCTTTGCTTCTCCCTTGTGCCTTGTCCGGATGTGTATGAGGAGGGTCTTCTTGTGCCTTCTTTGGTGCTTTTTCCTCCTCAACATCAACATCTTGTAATAATTCATCAAGGGGGTTCATCATAACGACTTCATGCACACAATCTTCAACTTGTAGTTCTGTATCATCTAGTGCATAGGAAGTGTCGTCAAGCTCCTTGGGGTGTTTCATTGCCTCGGGAATTTTAAAAGTGGCTTCCTCATTCCCTGCTCGCAAGGTCATTTTCCCGTCTTGGATATCCAGCAGGGCACAGGATGTGGCAAGGAAAGGCTGGCCAAGTATGATGGGGACCTCAGTAGCATCATCAACATTGAGGATGACAAAATCAGCTGGAAAGACGAGACTACCAACTTTCACAATCACATCGCTCACAACACCACGTAGGCGTTTAACAGTCCGGTCCGCAAGTTGTATGGTGATCCGTGTCGGCTCTAAGTTTTGAAGGCCTAGTTTTAAGAAAAGCTTGTAGGGAATAACATTTATGCTTGCACCGGAATCGGCGAGGGCTTTCTCTACAAGCGAGTCCCCAAAGTGACACTCCACAATTAAACCACCCGGGTCTTTGATTTTCTCGGGCAATTTGCTTTGGATAATTGCCGAACAACTCTCACCAAGAGACACAGTAGATGCTTCTTCGAATTTCTTCCTATTTGTAAGCAACTCCTTCATAAACTTGGCATATATTTTGGCATTTGAGCGAAGGCCTCGACAAGTGGAAGGTTAATGCGAAGTTGCTTGACCATCTCCAAAAATTTTTTGAATTGAGTGTCCTCCTTATCCCGATTGAGTCTTGCCGGATAGGGGACCTTTGGTTGGTGCTCTAGCAATTTTTTCTCTTTGCTTGGAGGTTCAATCGAACTGTCATGGCTGTCATTAGCTTCATCCCCACTCACGGAGGAAGTGTCTCTCACCATTTTCTTTTCCTTGTTCTCAGTTGGCCTAGGAACCGGCCGAACCTCAACCTCTCTATGACTCCTCAAAGTGATAGCTTGTACATGTTCACGTGGGTTAGTCTCAGTGTTGCTAGGGAGACTACCCGGTGTTCTTTCTGCCAAGGATGCTGTAATCTGCCCCATGTGTTTTTCGATGCCCTGGATTGAAGCTTGCATGTTCCTCACTGTCGTTTCAAGTGTGTTCAACCTTGCATCGGTGATTTGCATGTATTTAGCTAGGACATCTTCGGTAGTGAATTTCCTTTCCGTTGGAGGTGCTTGTGAAGACTGTGCCTGAAACCCTGGCGGTTGTGAAAATTTCTGTTGGCCTTGATTTACCCAATTGAAATTTGGGTGATTTCTCCACCCGGGGTTGTATGTCCCACCATAGGGGTTTCCTTGAAATTTCTGCCCCTGATTCACATAATCAACATGTTCAATAGGGACGGCATCAGGGACTGCGATGGGGAAACTAGAAACATCATGCCCCCCCCCCCCACAAGTTCCACAGTTCATTACTTGCTTGACACTTGTGCTCGAACGCTCGGTTCTTTTGGACATAAGCAAACTCACTTGCTTCGCTAGTGCTTCGAGCCTCGCATCTTGAGCGGTCTTATTGTCTATTTCATGAACTCCTCGAGCTTGAGTCATTTTTGCCCTCGAACCCCAATGTGATTCATTTCGTGCCATGTTCTCAATTAATTCTTCGGCATCTTCGGGGTACTTAGCACTCAAGGATCCACCGGCTGCGGCATCAATGAGTTGACGATTCTAGTAGCTCAAATCATTATACAGTATCTGCACTCGCATCCAAGCTTCGAAACCATGATGTGGACGTTTTCGCAAGAGATCCTTAAATCTCTCATGGGCTTCAAAGAGGGTTTCGTTGTCTCTTTGACTAAAGGCGGAGATCTCTTGCCGTAACCTTGCAACTTTGCTCGGGGGGAAGTATCGGCCCATAAATTTGTTCACCATTTCCTCCCATGTCTTGATGGATCCCGGGGTGAGTGACGTGAGCCACCTGTAAGCGGTGCCCCGCAAACTGAATGGGAAAAGACGGAGTCTAGCTGCATCATCAGATAGGCCATTAACTTTGAATGTCGAGCACATTTGGAGGAAACGGGATAGGTGTTCATTCGGGTCCTCATCGGCCAAGCCGTCAAACTGTACTGTGTTCTGTATCATGCCGATTGGTCTGGCCAAATAAAAATTTCCTGCACTGACGGCCGGTGCTTGCACACTAAACTCTTCCCCGGTAAACTGTGGCCTCTCATAGTCCGACAACGTTCTTCTCTCTTCAGCCATAGCAATAGGGATTGATTTCGGTGGAGCAACTAATCCAGAGGAGGAACCCACTTGAGTTTCCTTCAACCGTTGGTGTATGACACGTTCGATTTCTTCGTTTGGCTCTACAAACCCAGTGGGGTTTGCACGAGTCATGCACAGAATGCCTGAGAAAACAAAAGGCAAAACGAGATATTAGTGAATATATACAAACAATGGAAACGAAAATAATAAAAGATGGATAATTACAGGTGAAAGCAAAATGACTAGAGCAATGATCCAAAAGTTTTCCTAGTATTCTCGGTGTGGTCCCCGGCAACGGCGCCAAAAACTTGATGAGTCGCCGCGCGACTAGCTACACAGCTAACACGCGACTCCCCGGCCGCAAGTGCACGGGTCGTCAAGTAATAACCTCACAAGGAGGGTCGTATTCCCTAGGGCCCGAGATCTACTATTACTTCCTTTTGGGGGTCACTTTGATAAACGCCTAAACATACGTATTTTCCATGTATTCGGGTGTATGTATTACGTATTTTTCTATGAGTTGACACCCGTTTTTGGTCTGAATTGGTTTCTTTCATGTTACAGGTACTGATGTGACCCCTTTCGAGCTGATTGATAGAATTTGAGAAGAAATCGGCGATGAAAACACTATTCCTGAGGGGGTTACTGTAGCCACTACTGTAGCATATCCTGTAGCACGACCCCTTTGGCGAAATGGCTAAGTCTGGAGGTCATGCGGTCTGGCATGCGGGCACTGCAGAGGCCGTATACGGTACTGTAGCAGTTTACTGTAGCGGCACTGTAGCAACTTACACGATTTCGGGTTTTTCTCGGGATTTTCTCTCCCCGCATGCGGGGTCGCATACGGGGCCGCATGACGTTCTGGATGATGTTTTTAAGGGTTTTGGGAAGTCATTTTGAGGGAGAGCTAGACCTTGAGCAAGCTTGACTTCACCACCTTCTTTGGGAGCTTGAGGCCGGCTTTTGGAGGCGATTTTTGAGGAGAGGACGACGGGGAGAGCACGAGACGACGACTCCACACCTTCGATTTGGATTTTAGAGGAAGTTTGACAAGGGAAGCCACTCCTTGGGTGGCGTCCTTGGAAGTGTCATTCGGCCTTGATCCTTTGAGGGAGTGTTCTTATTATGCTTTTGGTTGTTTCCATGTATTCATTTGCATACTTTGTGATCATGAGCAACTAAACCCCAAGGTCACCGGATGTAGGTGAACCTTGGGGGTGAACTTGTGTATTTTGGATGATTCCTTTCTAGTTTATGCATGTGTGTTGGTTTGAGATCCTTGTTTGGTGGTTCTTGAATGCCTTGATATGTATGAGAACTCTATATGTCAATTCCTAGACAATGCTAGGTTGCATGACCATTGCCCTAGTATTAGGCTCACCAAGCTTGGAAGGGAATACATGTACGAATACGCCGTGACCATCGGGTATTTGTACCCCTCCAATTGTTAGGGTTGTCCTTGATTGTGCTTCAACCCTAGCTTGGGGAAATCCATTAAACCCATTGCAATCGTACAAGGATTTGGGCGGAAGAAATTCCGTATTCCAATACTTGTACCGGATTAGGGACCAAACACCGTGACCATCGGGTTGGTCTAATTTAGGGTTTTCCGGTCCAAACCACCCACGTGCATGCTAGTTAGGGTATCCTTAGCACTTTAGTAGCCCCCGAGGGAATCCTCATCCGTGACCATTTCCTCGCCCTGATTTCCCTTAGTATTTGTATTTATTATTTGTATGCTTTTCACACATCCGTAGATTATTTGTAGTTATCTCCTTTGAGTGTTTGCTAGGTTAAACAACATTGTGATAAGGAAGTAAGAATAGCTCCTCGGGCCCTTGGGAATACGACCCCCTCGTGCTCGCGCGAGGGGTATTACTTGGCGACCCCGTGCACTTGCGGGTGAGCGATTCAAACGCATTCTCATCACACTTTCTAGTCGATCGAAACAGGGTTGATGCAAATTTAACTAATAAAAATAAGTAAAGAAATGCAAGTAAAATAAAACTCAATCCGGAATAAAGATAGAGATGAAGAAGTCAATAATTTGGGAAGGCCTCGGGCGAGGATTCCCCCGGGAGAAGACTAAATAAGAAAGACCATGATAACTATAAAAATAAGGTCGGCAAGGTTTTGGTCCGCTAGACTCGGATGTCGACTACCCCAGAACCTCCGTAGTGTAGTCCTAATCCAGTACGGGTTTTCCTATCCAGAAAATACCCCTACGATGTCAATGAGAACAAGGAGTCTTGATTAGGGTTAATCTAATGCACACTCTCGGCTAAATTAACCCTAAACGCGCGGAAGGCTATTAACACCCGGGACCTCCGGTGTGTTAATACATGTATCCCTCTTTAACTCATCAACTGACCTAATACATGCTAGCATCCCGCCAAACAAGTATCATTCACAATCAATTCTACGGAATCCATCCAATGTAGAACGAACAACATATTGATGAATTAAAACCAAACAATCAAACCAACACATTCATTCAAATCAACACAAGGTCATTCATACAAAGTCTCCTCCCAAGGTTCACCGGGAACCCGGTGGCCTTGGGAGGTTTAGTTCGACATCACAAAGCTGAGGAGCTCGTCATACAAAGGATTCATCGAATAAAAACAAGAAAAACTGCCTCAAAGATGTCGACTAGGGTTGATGGTGTAGCTCGTCGGATCCGCGCCGGCGAGCCCTATGAAGCTTCTCCGCGTCTTCCCCTTCTTCTCTCCTTTAATTCTGCCCAAGAATTCCTCCAAATACCTCTAAAGATGATGAGAGTGGTGAGTAGTGGAGTGGAGGTCGGATAGAGAACAGATCCCCTAAAGAAACCCTGAAAGAACCCATATATAGCTCGAAGGTATGCGGGCACTGCGCGGGGCTGCGCAGTGACTGCACAGCCTTCTGGCTGTGCTGTGCGGCCAGTGTGCGGGGCTGCACACAAGCCGCACAGTCTTCTGGCTGTGCTGTGCGGCCAGTGTGCGGCCCTGCGCACAGCCCGCACAGCCTTCTGGCTGGAGCCTGCGGGGACTGTGCGGTCCGCACAGTTGCCGCACATGCCCGAGAAAAATTAGCCCGTGTGCGGTGCGTCGGCTTTCGGGGTGCTCCAACTCTTCGTTTCTTCATCAATCATCCCCGAAATGACACGAATACTGTTTAATCTCGCGCACTTGATCCTCAAAACCCTGAAACGAAAATAAAAGCATCAAGTGCGCAAAATGTCATCAAAACACACACAAGTTGCATGAAAGTACAAGAATATCATTGCGAAAACATGATGTATTTAGGCACTTATCATCAGGGATATACTTCTTTAACATGGACACATAGAACACGTTATGAATCTTCTCCAACTCAGGCGGTAACTCCAATCGATATGCTACAAGTCCAATCCACTCTAGAATAAAAAATGGACCTATATACCGGGGATTCAACTTTCCCCTACCTCGAAACTGAATTACCCCTTTCCATGGAGATATTTTCAAGAACACTCTATCCCCAACCTCAAACTCAAAGAATCTCCTACGGTTATCAGCATAGCTCTTTTGACGGTGTTGAGCTACTTTAAGTCTATCTTTAACCACTTTCACTTTCTCAATAGTCTGGTCTATCAATTTCACATTATGAAGCTTCTTTTCTCCCACTTCATTCCAACAAAGAGGAGTCCTGCACTTTTTTCCGTACAAAGCTTCATACGGAGCCATACCGATGCTTGCTTGTAAACTGTTGTTGTAGGCGAACTCCACTAAAGCTAGATGTTGATCCTAACTACCTTGGAAATCTATGACACAAGCTCTCAACATGTCTTCAAGTGTCTGAATGGTCATCTCGGACTGACCATCTGTTTGAGGGTGGTAAACAGTGCTGAACTTTGATAAACGCGTAACTGTATGTATTACTTATGTATGTTTGCGTATTTATCGAGTATTTTTATATGTGTGGATGCCCGTTTTCAGTCTAAATTGGACTGGCTCTTTTTGAATCAAAATTCATTGCCTTAATTGCCTAGTATGCTTTATGCTCGAGCTCCACCGGTTAATGACATGACTTCGCATAGACCAAATTATATGAGGTAGTTCCGATAAGAGTCTTGTATGCTGTTCGATAGCCCCAAAGTGTATCATCCAAACACTTAGACCAATCTCGTTTCCCTTGTTCTATGGATTTTATCAGGATCCTCTTGAGCTCTCTGTTAGTTACCTCGACTTGGCCACTAGTTTGAGGATGGTATGGAGTAGCTAGGCGATGATGTACCCCATACCTTTTCAACACTTTTTCCAGTTGGTAATTGTAGAAATGAGTTCCTCGATCACTAATGATAACTCGCGGAGTTCCAAACTAAGTGAACAACCTCTTCAAGAATTTTACCACCGTTCTAGCATCATTAGTCGGTAGTGCCTGAGCTTCAACCCATTTGCATACATAATCAACCACCACTAGTATGTACTGGTTCCCATTGGACTTTGGAAATGACCCCATGAAGTCAATACCCAAAACATCAAATACCTTGCAGAATTGCAACGGGTTCTGAGGCATCTCATCTCGTCGAGATAGATTTCCTGCTCTCTGACAATTATCACATCGAAGAACAAACTGATGTGCATCTTGGAAGAGGGTTGGCCAATAAAACCCCGTAGCCAAGACCTTTTCTGTGGTACTCCCTGATGCATAATGGCCCCCAACTAGTCCTAAATGGCAATGGGCAAGGATATCCCATCCTTCCTCCCGCGATACACATCTCTGAACTACATGGTTTGCACAGATGTGGAAGAGCAACGGATCATCCCAAAAATAATTCTTCAAGTCACTAAAGAATTTCTTCTTTTGTTGAAATGTGAGCCCTTGTTTCTGGACCTTCCCTGATAGGTAGTTGGAAAAATCGGCAAACCATGGAGTATTATCTGATGATGCTTAATTCTGTATTGAATATAAGTCTTCCTCTGGAAAGGAATCATTGATCTCCTTGCTCAATGGTTCTTGTCCAATGCAATTTTCTAACCGAGATAAATGATCCGCCACCACGTTTTCAGTTCCTTTCTTATCCTTTATCTCCATGTCAAACTCATGTAATAGTAATATCCAACGGATCAGTCTTGGTTTTGCATCAGCATTGTTCATGAGGTAACAGAGAGCTGAATGGTTTGTAAAGACAATGACTATCGATAGGATGAGATACGATCTGAATTTATCAAGGCCAAAAACAACTGCCAATAACTCCTTCTCTGTAGTAGTGTAATTTTCTTGGCACTTGTAAGGATCTTACTGCATAATAAATAGGTTGGAACTGCTTACCTTTCCTCTGTCATAAAATTGCTTCGATAGCATAGTCACTTGCATCACACATGAGCTCGAACGGTTCATTCCAATCCGGTGTGGAAAAAATTGGAGCTTGAACTAGTTTTTCTTTTAGCACATTAAAAGCTACTGTACATTCTTCCCCAAAATCAAACGGAGCATCTTTTTCGAGGAGCTTAGTCAATGGTTGTGTGATTTTTGAAAAATCCTTGATGAACCGCCTATAGAAACCTGCATGCCCCAAGAAACTCCGAATTCCTTTAACGTTTGTTGGCGGAAGTAGTTTATCTATGACTTCAATTTTTGTCTTGTCCACATCCATACCCATCCGAGAGATCTTGTGCCCTAGAACAATGCCTTCTTGAACCATGAAGTGGCACTTTTCCCAATTTAGCATAAGGTTTGTTTCTTCACATCTCATCAGCACTCTCTCCAAATTCTTCAAACATATGTCAAAGGAATCACCGAACACAGAGAAATCATCCATGAACATCTCCATTATATCCTCTAGAAGGTCATCAAAGATAGCCGTCATACAGCGTTGGAATGTAGTGGGTGCATTACATAGTCTGAACGGCATTCTTCTGTATACAAAAGTCCCGTAGTGACACATAAATGTTGTCTTTTCTTGATCTTCCGGAGCTATAGGAATCTGAAAATATCCTGACATCCCATCGAGGAAGCAGTAACACTGATGCATTGCTAATTGCTCCAACATTTGATCAATAAAAGGCAACGGGAAATGATCCTTCCGGGTTGCATCGTTCAATCTTCTACAATCAATACACACCCTCCATCCTGTGACTGTCCTAGTTGGGATGAGTTCATTTTTTTCATTTTTTATCACTGTCATCCCCCCTTCTTTGGAACCACTTGTGTCGGGCTCACACAAGCACTATCAGATATAGGATAGATAATCCCCCGCATCTAGTAGTTTCACCACCTTTGCCTTGACAACTTCCTTCATATTCGGGTTTAGTCTCCTTTGAGGTTGGATCAATAACTTGAAGTTATCCTCCATCAAAATCTTATGCGTACAGAATGAGGGGTTTATTCCTTTTAAATCTGCAATTTTCAATGCAAGGATAGACTTGTGTGACTTCAGCATATTCACCAATTTAGCCTTTTGATCCCCAGAAAGATCTGATGCTATGATCACGGGCAGCTTCGTCTCTTCTGCCAAAAATGCATATTCCAGGTGTTCTGGAAGTGTTTTCAACTCCAACTCAGGTAGTTCTTCAATGGATGGTCGAAGTCGGTTCTCCTTTAATGTGTCAATTTCTTCAAATTGATTTGTTCGCTGTTCAGTAACACAGTATGAAATCTTCTCCGAACCCTGCAAATCGAGTTATCCTTGAGACTCTATTGCAATTCCCAACTCACAGGTTCCCCTTGTCACATCTACAATCCCCACTGAAAAGACTTCTTGCCTGTGTTCTCGATAACATGATTCGAATTAAGCAAGAACTTTCTCTAGACTTTCTTCCGAGTCACTACTTGAAAAGGCTAAGGCTGATTTCTCAAATTCATCCAATACATTACTTAGTTCACAATTCATAAGCTGCTCCCCATAAGAATAACCAACATTTGTTTCTTCTTCTGTAAAAAGAATGCCCACTGGTTGCTCATACTCAAAGTAGTTAGTCACTGATTATGTTGTGAATAACTGCATTTTCTGCTCCACCTCCTTAACTACTCCTGTAAGTGTATCAAACTTTTCTGTTGTGTCAAACATCCTTTCTGAGCTGAAATACAAGAAAAGAGATCAAGTAAGAATGATGATAGATAAAAGAAGTGTGAAATAGAAAACGAAGTGAAATAGCTGTAATAGCAAAAATAAGTATCAAAAATACGCCTACTCCCCGAAACGGTGCAAAAAGTTTGACAGGGGCCCGAAAGTGCACGGGTTGTCAAAGTAATAAAATACCCTAGTGAGTCGGTAGTCGTATCCACAGGGAATAGGGATTTGAGATACAAGTATTCACTATGTAGCTAATGCAATGTGTGGAAAGAAATTGATAAGTGAGTGCGAAAGAAACTAATAAAAACAAGAATTAAAATAGAATTGTGGAAGGTGAGAAAGTGCAAGTAGGAGTAAAAGAGTAGGACAAGCAATAAGAAGAGATGGGTACTCGGACAAACTACCCCTAGGACTTATGCTTCTACTGCAACACAATGCTATTATACTATCCTATTGATGTTAATTGAGTCGAGGAAATCCTTAAACACACGTTCCCAAACCTAAGGTCACCCGTGACTAACCCCAACACTATGTTCCGGTCATTAGGTTTCACTACGACCCTTGACTCTCGTTGACATGTCAACTAAGCCCTAGGGGAATCTATCTACCTAAGCCTCACACTGTGTGGAATTGCTTTAAGTTCTAGGGACTCTTAGTGATTAACCCTATTCCTACTCATAGTTCAAACCCTTTGGTTCAGGTGAAAGAACCCTAGTCTAAATTAAGTACCGGCACTAACGTTCACTTCAACCCTTCACTTGGTTGCTCGCACAACTAAGCCCTAGGGGAGTTTATCTCCTAGCACCTAACTCTATCTCGACCGCGAATAAATCATCGAACATGGAGGTAGGGAGAATCACATCGGAGGGGAAAGGAGACGTTCCGCTACCCCACGACTCACCTTCTCAAACCTCTTCAACCCTAAGTAGTCTAATCTTATAGGAGTTGTCACACCTCCAAAGGATAACCTAGATTGCTCTCAACCCTAGTGTCACGGCTAAAGGAAAACAATAACAAGAAGAAATTAAGATTGAAACTCAATTTTATTCATCAATTATGGAAAAGCATAATAGCAATGTCAAAGAAACATAATAATCCTAGGGTTTACAAGTCCGAATACCCACAAGGGGTTTAGCTCCTCATGGAGCTATACAAATCCATCAAAATAATAAAAAGAACACGAATTGAATGCATAGATGAAAACCCCCTTGTGTGCGATGTGGCCATGGTTGACACACCACTTGTGAGTGGGTAGTCGTATCCACAGGGAATAGTGTTCAGAAACAAGTGTTATTGCTATTTAGCTATGATGGGAATCGATGATGAGAAAAGTATATATGTATAGATGTAAAAGAAAATAAAAGAGTGCAAGAAGAATAATGAAGGTAGGAGAGGTAATCGATATAGCGATGGGGTACCCGGACAAAGCTCCCCCTAGGGCTAATGCTTCTAGTGCAAAACTTGTATTATGCTCTACCATTAATGCCTATTGAGTTGAGGATATCATTAAACACACGGTCCCAAACCTAAGGTCAACCGTGACTAACCCCAACATTATGTCCCCGCATTAGGATTCACTACTACCCTTGACTCTCATTGACCTGTCAACTAAGCCCCAGGGGAGTCTATCTTCCTAAGCCTAACAGTACGTGGGATTGCTTTAGGCTCTAGGGATTCCTAGTGATAAAACCTGTTCCTATATGTAGTTCTAACCCTTTGGTCCAGGTGGAAGAACCCTAGTCTAGATTAAGCCCTAACACTCTATCTCAACCACTAATTAACCAAGAAAACGGAGGTAGGGAGAGATCACATCAGAAGGGAAAGGGGATACATCGCTACCTCACAACTCTCCCTCTCAACTCTCTTTAATCGTAAGTAGTCTAACCCTATAGGAGTTGTCACACCTCCAAAGGATAACCTAGATTGCTCTCAACCTTAGTGTCACGGCTAAGGGAAAACAATAGAACAAGATAATTAAAATTGAAACTCGAATTTATTCATCAATAAAGAAAGCATAATAAAAGTCATAGAAACAATATCATCCTAGGGTTTACAAGTCCAAATACCCACTAGGGTTTAGCTCTCCATGGAGCAATAAAAAATCAATAAAGAGATTAAGAACATATGTATAAAAACCATAAAGAAAACCACCTTGTAGATCGTATCGATGGTCTTGTGAAGCCGCCTAGTCTTCTCCACGAATCCCTTGTCAAACCTAGGGTACACCTCGCCGAATCGATGCCGACGAAAGTTCCCCCAATAGCTTTCTTCCAAAGGATGTCAATGTTGATGCCGTATAATCGCCTCCAAAGACCTCCAAGAACCTCTCCAAACCCTAGCCGAAAGCCCCCCAAAAGATAGGCATGAGATAGAAGGGGGTCCCCCAAATAGATCTGAAAACGGGCTATTTATAGGCTGAAATCGGGCTGAAATCGGAGTTCCACAAGCCCCTGTGGAAATTCTACACGGTCCTATGAAAAATCAGAATTTCCACACGCCCGTGTCTTAATTCCACACGGTCGTGTGGAAATTCTGTTTTGCTGATTTTTGGCAGACTGTGAACAGTAACTTGCTATATTGTTTTGCTGCAGTGTTTTTGCTACAGTCACGGCCGTGTGGAATTTCCACACGCCCCTGTGAACTCTCTGAAATCCTGATTTTTGGCAGAAGTGAACAGTAGCTTGCTACATTGGTTTTGCTACAGTAACAAAACTACAGTGCTTATACAGTACTCACCGAAATGCTCCCGTATTCATCATTCTTCATCGAGGCCGTTGAATTGGATACACAATCAACGGTAGATCATGTCGATTACTTCATTTCTCGTCATTGGCGAAGCTCTCCAATGCTACACGAGTTATAGACTTTTGTGAATGTGACTGTTTACATAAAAAATTACATATCTTAATTTAAAATTTAAATCAAATAAAAAATTTTAAATCACGTATAAGAAAACATATAAATCCTAGATCAACCGAGAGCACAGATCTCCAGGTGATCTAAAATATTCAAATCCCAAGATCAGCTAAGAGCACAGATCTAGAGTCGATCTAAAATATTCAAATCCCAAGATCAGCTATGAGCATAGATCTCAAGGCGATCTAAAATGTTAAAATCTTAAGATCAGGCGAGAGCACAGATCTCGAGGCGATCTAAATATTTAAATCTCAAGATCAGCCGAGAGAACATATCTCGAGGCGATCTAAAATATTCAAATCCCAAGATCAGCTAAGAGCACAGATTTCGAGGCGATCTAAAATGTTCAAATCTTAAAATCAGTCGAGAGCACATATCTCGATATATATATATATATATATATATATATATATATATATATAAGGTATTAAAAAAGAAAAGCCGCCTGTCGTTGTTGATCAAATTAAAGCCGACCATTGCTACCACTGTTAACGCCGGCGAGGGTGGAATACCCCTCGCTGGCCGTTGACACAAATCCGTCTGACGCCGCCACTACAGTCAACGCCAGCGAGGGTGAAATACCCCTCGTTAGCTTGATTCTATCGTTACTTGCCGCCTGTCGCTGCCTGATTCCGTTGTTGCTGCCACCATCGTTGTTGTCACTGCTACTGCATGATACTATCGTTGCCATTGCCAACGATGCATGATGCTGCTGCTGCCTGATGTCACTACTGTTGCTGCCAACGTTGCTGCCATGCTGCTGTTGCTGCCTTGATGCTGCTGCTGCCATTGTTGCGTGCTGCCGTTGCTGATCATCGTCGATATTGCTTCCTTTGTCGCCGAAATTAGCAACGTAGAAGTCTCTATCTCCAAGATCACCACGGAGATCCATGCCAGCATCTCTACAAGCAAGCTAAGCTATAAAGAATTCATCGATACTCTCGTTCGTGGCGCCGGGGCTTTGCTTCCATGATGCGAGGATGTCAATGCGAAGAACCTCATCCATCATTCTCCATTATTGATTCGTTAAATGGAGATTGACACGACCCCTTGCATGTATCCCGCAAGTGCACGGGTTTGTCGAAGTAATAAATTTACCTTGGTGAGAAGGTAGTCGAATCCACAGGGAATAGTGTTTAGAAACAAGTGTTAATCGCTATTTAGCTATGATGGGAATCGATGATGAGAAAAGTATTTATATATAGATGTAAAAGAAAATAAAAGAGTACAAGAAGAATAATGAGGGTAGGAGAGGTAATCGATATAAAGATGGGGTATCCGGACAAAGTTCCCCCTATGACTAATGCTTCTAGTGCAAAACTTGTATTATGCTCTACAATTGATGCCTATTGAGTCGAGAATATCCTTAAACACACGGTCCAAAACTTAAGGTCAACCGTGACAAACCCCAACACTATGTCCCGGCATTAGGATTCACGTCAACCCTTCACTCTGTTGATTGCTCAACTAAGCCCCAGGGAGTATTTCTACCTAAGCCTAACACTACGTGGAATTGCTTTAAGCTCTAGGGATTCCTAGTGATAAAACCTGTTCCTATGTGTAGTAGTTCCAACCCTTTGGTCCAGGTGGAAGAACCCTAGTCTAAATTAAGCCCCAGTGCATAGGATTCACGTCACCCCAAAGCTTTGGGGGAGTTTATCTACCTAGCACTTCACTCTATTTCGACCGCTAATAAATCAAGGAATCGGAGGTAGGGAGAAATCACACCGGAAGGGAAAGGGGTACATCGCTACCTCACAACTCTCCCTCTCAACCTTCTTCAATCTTAAGGAGTCTAACCCTATACGAGTTGTCACACCTCCAAAGGATAACCTAGATTGCTCTCAACCTTAGTGTCACGGCTAAGGGAAAACAATAGCACAAGATAATTAAAATTGAAACTCAATTAAATTCATCAATAAAGAAAGCATAATAAAAGTCATAGAAACAATATCATCCTAGGGTTTACAAGTCCGAATACCCACTAGGGTTTAGCTCTCCATGGAGCAATACAAAATCAATAAAGAATTTAAGAAAATATGCATGAAAACCATAATGAAAACCCCCTTGTAGATCGTATCGATGGTCTTGTGTAGTCGCGTGTCTTCTCCAACGAATCCCTTGTCAAGCCTAGGGCACACCTCGCCAAATCAATGCCGATGAGAGCTTCCCCAATAGCTTTCTTCCAAAGGATGTCGATGTCGATGCCGTTTAATCGCCTCCAAAGACCTCCAAGAACCTCTCCAAACCCTAGCCGAAAGCCCCCCAAAAGATATCCAAGTGATAGAAGAGAAGGGTCCCCAAATAGATATGAAAACGGGCTATTTATAGGCTGAAGTCGGGCTGAATTCGGGCTGAAATCGGACTTCTGTAAAAATCCAGAAATTCCACACGCCCGTGTGTTAATTCCACACGGCCGTGTGGAAATTCTGGAATCGTGATTTCTCGGCACCTGTGAACAGTGTTTTTGCTACAGTGTTTCTGCTACAATATTCCTGCTACAGTACACCGCCGTGTGGAATTTCCACACGCCCGTGTGAACTCTCTGGCTTGCTGGAAAATTAATTCACACGGCCGTGTGGAATTTCCACACGCCCGTTTGAACTCTCTGGAATTCTGAATTTCGGCAGAATGTGAACAGTAGCTGCTACAGTATTATCTACAGTATTTTTGCTACAGTACTTCTCCGAAATACTCCCGAATCCATCGTTCTTCATCGAGGCCGTTGAATTGGGCACACAATCAGCGGTAGATTATGTCGATTACTTCATTTCTCTTCATTGGCGAATTTCTCCAATGCTACACGAGTTATAGACTTTTGTGAGTGTGACTGCCCTTGTGCCCCTCCAATGGAGGTTGGCACACACCCACAAGTCTAGACTCGTGCCTTGTTCCTTGCTTGGTCCGAGAACTCCTCAACAACGGCGAACATAACCTATTCTTCCTTCTTTTTCTCTAGATCTTCTCCACAACCCTTCAATGCACAAAAGTAAACAAATGCACACTTTTTAGTGATAAAATCTGATTAAATTAATGCCCATTGCAAGATAATAACACTTCGCATTACTATAACACGAGCACTTATCAAATCCCCCCACACTTAAGCTTTTGCTTGTCCTCAAGCAAAATAGAACGTGAAAGTACTTGGGAAGAACAATTGAAAGTGCTCGGCCTTAGGTTCACCAAAAGCATGCAAAAGAAGCATTCTACAAGTAAGGGGAACTCAAAACATTGCATAAGGTTACCAATGCTCTAGCTAAAAACTCGAATCAAAAAGGATGAAAACTCGAAAATGTGGTAGTGTGTGCGATCTTACTCAAGAGAACCGACGAGTACTCCTCAAACTTTGGTTAGAAAGGACTTATTTATATACAAAAACAAAAAAAAAATAGTGGTGGAAGTAGTAGCTTCACACATCCTTGAAGGTAGCCCTTTCCTAGGCGGCCGCCAAAGGTGGCTTTCACTCTTTCGAGGAGGTAGCTCTTTCTACCGGGGTAGTAGCTTTCACGCATCCCATGAGATAGCTCTTTCTCTCATTAGGGCATAACTTGTATCCGACTTATGAGAGTAGCTGCATACTTCATAGGCGGTAGCTCTTGCCACCCCAAATGCATAATTAAAACAAAGCTAATATTTACAAACTCATAATTTTTTTTCTTTTTTTTTCTCTTTTCATTTTTCCACTTTTTTTTTTTTCATTTTTTTCATTTTTTTTCTCTCCTTATATATGCATTTTCCAAAGTAAAACTAAGAACAACGATAAACTTGTCCTTAAAAACTTCAAGATTGAGTTTCCAAAAGATTCTAAGAGTAAGTTGTGTACTAAGATGATTCGAGCAAAAATTCCCTAAAATTCAAGTGAAAACTAGAGCATGATAGGATACAATGTTGAAAATTCTCCTAAACTATGAGAATACAACCGTTACAACTAAGGTGAACCGCCATAGGCTACATGAGCAAAAGCAATTGAACGCACAAGTAAAAGTGTGTGCAATGTGAACTCCCCCCCACACTTAAGATGTACATTGTCCTCAATGTACACATGCAAGCACAATAAAAAGTATAACAATCAAAACATAATGTGTGGAGGTGGGCAATTGAAACAATACTCCCCTGAACTCCTAGTGGTACGTTTGATGGAGCTATGTTTATTAAGGGTTGAGTCTCAACGGGTTGTGGAGGGCACACGGTCCCATGACCGTGCCTATGACTAGTACTCAAATTCCTTGCATCCAAGACCATCTGCACGTACACAAGGGGGATCAGTGAAGCTCAATAAAAGTAAAATAAAACAAAAGAAAAATAAAGCTAAAAACGCCTCTAGCGTCGGTGTCGTATGCTATTGGTGCCGATGCTGCTGCTGCTAATGATGGTGATCCTGGTGTTGAGAAAGAAAAGAAAAGATTGACGAAGAAAAGGAGAAAAGATGCTCACCGACAAAATAGAAATCAAAAACTTCGAACATGGCCAGAAAACAACTTAAAAACTCCTTAAATGGACAAAGAGATGGTTGGGAAGATGGGAGGAAACATCCCTTGAGTGTGGAGGCATTTAGAATTGAAAAGGCAAAAGAAGATTTTAAAATTAAAAACAACCTATCATGTTCTGTACATCCACACGGCCGTGTGGAAATTCCACACGGCCGTGTGCCTTCACTGGTAGGGTTCACAGGGGCAGTCACACCCCCCTGTGTTTCCTCTGTTTGCTTCTCAGAACATCCACACGGCCGTGTGGAAATTCCACACGGCCGTGTGCCCAACCTAGCCAACACAAGGCCGGCCACAGGGGCACCCACACGCCCCTGTGGCTTCTCTGGATATCCCGAAAAACTCTAAAGTGTTCCACACGGCCGTGTGGATCATCCACACGGCCGTGTGCCTTTCACAAGCTCTCTCACAGGGGTTGCCACACGCTCCTATGTTTTCTCGGGATGTAAGGGAAGTTTCTGCAGAATTTCACACGGCCGTGTGAACTTTCCACACGGCCGTGTGCCTTAACACATGGGCACTCACAGGGGCACCCACACGCCCCTGTGGACTCTCTGGGCTGAGAGTTGATGTTCTGCAGAATTTCACACGGCCGTGTGGAAATTCCACACGGCCGTGTGCCCTTCACTGGGTCGCTCACAGGGGCAGCTACACGGCCCCTGTGATGCTCGGGAAGAGCACGGAGATGGTTCACACGGCCGTGTGGAAATTCCACACGGCCGTGTGTTTTCTCTGGATGACTTAGAAAAATCACAGGCTCTGCAGAAAATTTCAGAAACACATTCATAGCACTTAGAGCCTGTATAAACGATAAAAACACGACCAGAGATCTATGAAAACACACTCAAACGACCCAAAACTTCGACAATCACAATTAGGCACACTAAAACACCAATAATCCATGAGAAAATCACAGCACATGTATAATAAAATCAAAACACCGAAACTAGGCAATTATTCATACTAAAACTAAACTAAGCCTAGAAAAGCATTAAAAACTTGGGTTGCCTCCCAAGAAGCGCTTGTTTAACGTCACTAAGCTTGACGTACCTCTTTCTTACCTCAAGGCGGCTTGAAAAGAGTGTGTTCCTCCCGACAAGATCTTGCATAGCTACTTCCTTTAAACCAAAAATCGACTTGCCGAGGTGGAGTATTTGTTGGAGGGTCCAACCATCCTACTTTTGGCCTCCAAGGAAACAATTTGGGTTGGGAATTGTCCAAGCTTAGCATAGGTGGGTCATGGGATGGTTTAAATATCCTCCCCACATCTTTTTCCCTTCCCAAAATCTCTTTCTTGCTTCTTATGAGTTGATCAATCCCAAAGAGAGATGCTTGTTCCATTACTTTAGGGTTTGCTTCTTCTTGTATATTTTCATCTTGAAAGGAACATGACACTAGCAAATCCCCTTGAAAATTTTCTTCCTCACAAGCACACTGTTCTTTCAAGCAATCCAAATTCTCAACAAGATGTTCTTCCTCTTTCTTTTCAATTTCTACAGCAACGTACTCGGTATGTCTCATTTCTTTATTGTCGTTCACTACCACATCAACTCTACAAGGGTCTTGCGTTACTTGCTCAAATATTTCATGTTCCTTGGAGAGTGTGTCAAGTATCCATCCTAATTGATGTTCAAGGTTGTTGTAGGAGGCTTCATGACACTTTCGTGTGGCTTCCATACTTTGGCAAGAGGCATCGGATGCTTCAATAAATTTGAGTAATATGCTTTCCAACCGAAGTACATCCTCCTCATGCTTCTCATCCATCTGAAATTCTTCTATAGATGCTTCCCATTGCTGTCCATCAATATTCCATAAATGGTTCGGGTAGCTCCATTGATTTGGATGATGTGTGCTGCGATATTGGTTGCTTTGTTGTTGTTGTGCAGAAATAAGTCTATCAAGTTTTCCACTGAAATCTTCAATCTGAAAATATAACTTTGTAATTGGATCAATCATCATTCAAGTACCTTGCAAGAAAAATTAACACAAGTCAAAATAAAACAAATTAGAACGGTGGAAGAAAAAGAAAGTATGAAATAGATAAGATAACGAAAATGATAAATGGCTAGAGCAACAAAGTCCTAGCGTTCCTAGTATCCTATTCCCCGGCAACGGCGCCAAAAACTTGACACGACCCCTTGCGTGTATCCCGCAAGTGCACGGGTTTGTCGAAGTAATAAATTTACCTTGGTGAGAAGGTAGTCGAATCCACAGGGAATAGTGTTTAGAAACAAGTGTTAATCGCTATTTAGCTATGATGGGAATCGATGATGAGAAAAGTATTTATATATAGATGTAAAAGAAAATAAAAGAGTACAAGAAGAATAATGAGGGTAGGAGAGGTAATCGATATAAAGATGGGGTATCCGGACAAAGTTCCCCCTATGACTAATGCTTCTAGTGCAAAACTTGTATTATGCTCTACAATTGATGCCTATTGAGTCGAGAATATCCTTAAACACACGGTCCCAAACTTAAGGTCAACCGTGACTAACCCCAACACTATGTCCCGGCATTAGGATTCACGTCAACCCTTCACTCTGTTGATTGCTTAACTAAGCCCCAGGGGAGTATTTCTACCTAAGCCTAACACTACGTGGAATTGCTTTAAGCTCTAGGGATTCCTAGTGATAAAACCTGTTCCTATGTGTAGTAGTTCCAACCCTTTGGTCCAGGTGGAAGAACCCTAGTCTAAATTAAGCCCCAGTGCATAGGATTCACGTCACCCCAAAGCTTTGGGGGAGTTTATCTACCTAGCACTTCACTCTATTTCGACCGCTAATAAATCAAGGAATCGGAGGTAGGGAGAAATCACACCGGAAGGGAAAGGGGTACATCGCTACCTCACAACTCTCCCTCTCAACCTTCTTCAATCTTAAGGAGTCTAACCCTATAGGAGTTGTCACACCCCCAAAGGATAACCTAGATTGCTCTCAACCTTAGTGTCACGGCTAAGGGAAAAGAATAGCACAAGATAATTAAAATTGAAACTCAATTAAATTCATCAATAAAGAAAGCATAATAAAAGTCATAGAAACAATATCATCCTAGGGTTTACAAATCCGAATACCCACTAGGGTTTAGCTCTCCATGGAGCAATACAAAATCAATAAAGAATTTAAGAAAATATGCATGAAAACCATAAAGAAAACCCCCTTGTAGATCGTATCGATGGTCTTGTGTAGTCGCGTGTCTTCTCCAACAAATCCCTTGTCAAGCCTAGGGCACACCTCGCCAAATCAATGCCGATGAGAGCTACCCCAATAGCTTTCTTCCAAAGGATGTCGATGTCGATGCCGTTTAATCGCCTCCAAAGACCTCCAAGAACCTCTCCAAACCCTAGCCGAAAGCCCCCCAAAAGATATCCAAGTGATAGAAGAGAAGGGTCCCCAAATAGATATGAAAACGGGCTATTTATAGGCTGAAGTCGGGCTGAATTCGGGCTGAAATCGGACTTCTGTAAAAATCCAGAAATTCCACACGCCTGTGTGTTAATTCCACACGGCCGTGTGGAAATTCTGGAATCGTGATTTCTCGGCACCTGTGAACAGTGTTTTTGCTACAGTGTTTCTGCTACAATATTCCTGCTACAGTACACCGCCGTGTGGAATTTCCACACGCCCGTGTGAACTCTCTGGAATTCTGAATTTCGGCAGAATGCGAATAGTAGCTGCTACAGTATTATCTCCAGTATTTTTACTACAGTGCCTGCTACAGTACTTCTCCGAAATACTCCCGAATCCATCGTTCTTCATCGAGGCCGTTGAATTGGGCACACAATCAACGGTAGATTATGTCGATTACTTCATTTCTCTTCATTGGCGAATTTCTCCAATGCTACACGAGTTATAGACTTTTGTGAGTGTGACTGCCCTTGTGCCCCTCCATTGGAGGTTGGCACACACCCACAAGTCTAGACTCGTGCCTTGTTCCTTGCTTGGTCCGAGAACTCCTCAACAACGGCGAACATAACCTATTCTTCCTTCTTTTTCTCTAGATCTTCTCCACAACCCTTCAATGCACAAAAGTAAACAAATGCACACTTTTTAGTGATAAAATCTGATTAAATTAATGCCCATTGCAAGATAATAACACTTCGCATTACTATAACACGAGCACTTATCAGAGATCAAATCCAAGTTCAATTCCAAAGCACGTTCCCAGGACGAGATTTCTTCTCTCGATTTGGATGATTTCTTGAGCAAGAGAGAGAAGAGGATGAGGAGATCAAGCATGGCTCTAGAACCGGTCGATGATCTGAACGAGAAGAATCCTTGCCTTCTAGATGAGGATGACATTGCCCTTCTCAAGACCTGCGGTTTGGGTCCTTAGTCCTTACTCTGCAAGCATCAAGGAAGCAGAGAAGGAAATTAAGGATATAGCCAGGAAAGTTAATGACCTCTATGGAATCAAGGAGTTAGATACTGGCTTAGTTACTCCAACCCAGTAGGATTTGGTTTCTGACAAGCAAATGATGCAAGAAGAACAACCTTTTCAAGTGGCAAGAGAGTCCCCAACTGATATTGAAGAAGGAATACTTGTAGCAGTAGATAGGAACAAATATCGAATTCAAATTCCTTTGCCGCCAAAGATTGATCCAAGTGTGATGATGACGACCGTGGAAGAAAAGCCTGATATAACATACAATGATGTTGGTGGATGCAAAGAACAAATTGAGAAGATGAGAGAGGTGGTGGAGCTCCCTATGCTTCATTCAGAGAAATTTGTCAAGCTAGGTGGTGACCTCCCAAAGGTGTTCTGTGTTATAACTCCCCTAGAACCAGTAAAACATTACTGGCACGAGTAGTGGCAAACAAAATTGATGCCTGCTTCATCCGTGTTATTGGAGATGAGCTTGTTCAAAAAACACGTAGGAGAAAGGGCCCGTATGTTTGCTATTCGAGCACGGAGGAAGACAATCACAGAGAAAGACTTTCTTAATGCAGTGAATGAGGTCATCAAAGGCTACTAGAAATTCTGTGCAACACCCAAGTACATGATCTACAACTGAGCTTGAGATTAAACCCAGTGCTTGCCGCAAACCCAGACCTTAATGATAGCACATCCTTTATCAAAGTCATCAGCACGCACATGTGGGAGGGATATCATCTACTGCTGTTGTGGACCATGCCAGATCTGAACCTCATTATTTCAATAGGTTTCTCTTGTCAAAAGGAAATTAATTTATTTCCCAATGTTATACAACATTGACTTGTTGAAATGCAACTGCATAAACACTTCTTTGTTTCCATTCTTAAGTTTGCAATGCGAATAAAAAATGAAATGATCTGGGCATATAATTAAAAAAAAATGAGAAAGCATACTCACATGAAGCACAAGTCCTGTGTCTCTGACATGACCTTTTGCGTGTGTACCGCAAGTGCACGGCCTTGTCGAAGTAATAAAATTACCCTGATGAGTGGGTAGTCGAATCCATAGGGAATAGGGATTTAGAACACAATTAAAATTGGAGTGATGAGTGAATTTACGGAAACAATTAAAATAAACGACAAGAAAGTAAATAGAGAGATGAAAGACAAGAAAAAAGCAAGTAGAAGTTAAAAGAGAAAGAGTAGCAATGGGTGAGATAGGGTATCCGGACAAGCTACCTCTAGGACTAATGCTTCTAGTGCAAGACTATGCTATTATACTTCGCTATTGATGTTAATTGAGTCGAGGATATCCTTAAACTCACGGTCCCAAAACTTAAGGTCAACTGTGACTAACCCCAACATTATGTCCCGGTATTAGGATTCACTATGATCCATGACTCTTGTTGACCTGTCAAGTCCCAGGGGAGTCTATCTTCCTAACCCTAACACTACGTGGGATTGCTTTAAGCTCTAGGGATTCCTAGTGATAAAACCTGTTCCTTTATGTAGTTCTAACCCTTTGGTGCAGGTGGAACAACCCTAGTCTAGATTGAGCCCTAAAGCTCTATCTTGACCGCTAATTAACCAAGGAAACGGAGGTAGGGAGAAATCACAAGGGAAGGGAAAGGGGTACATTGCTACCTCATAACTCTCCCTCTCAACCCTCTTCAGTCTTAAGTAGTCTAATCCTATAGGAGTTGTCACACCTCCAAAAGATCACCTAGATTGTTCTCAACCCTAGTGTCACGGCTAAAGAAAGAACAATAGCAAAAGATAATTAAAACTGAAACTCGAATTTATTCATCAATATTTGAAAATCATAATAACAATGTTATAAAAACATAATGATCCTAGGGTTTTACAAGTCCGAATACCCACGAGGGGTTTAGCTCCTCATGGACTTATACATGTTCATCAAAGTGTAAAATAAATTGCAAAATAAGAACATCAATGAAACCCCCTCGCGTGTAATGTGGCCGTGGTCTTATGCTGCCGTCGGACGTCAATAACGATGCCGTTGGCGTGCTCCAATCCTCCACAAATTCCTCTCCAAAACCCTAGCCACACCCTCTCGAAGTTGGAGAGAAAGCTATGTCCAAAGATTCTCAAAAAGTCTCCCAATCGGGCTTTAAATAGGCTGAGTGTGGCTTTAAATTTGAACTTATCGGGGCTTCACATGGCCGTGTGGAATTTCCACATGCCCGTGTGAAGTTTCTGTCTTCCTGAAAAATTACTTCACACGGCCGTGTGGAATTTCCACACGCCCGTGTGAAGTCTCTGGCTTGCTGGAAAATGATTCACACGGCCGTGTGCTAATTCCACACGCCCGTGTGAACTCTTTGGAAACTTGATCTTCAGCAGAAAATGCACAGTAACTTGCCGAAACGCTCCCGAATATGTTGTTCTTCATCGAGGCCATTGAATTGGGCACACAATCAATGGTAGATCGTGCCGATTGCTTCAAGTCTCCTTCTTGGTGAAGTTCTCCTAGGCTACATGAGTTAGAGTTGTTGTGAATGTGACTGCCTTTGTGCCCCTCCAAAGGAGGTTGGCACACACTCACAAGTTCAAGTTCGTGCCTTGTTCCTTGCTTGGTCCGAAAACCTCCCAACAACGGCGAACATGACCTAACTTTGTTCTTCTTTTTCCAACTTGGCTCCACAAACCTACAACGTACAAGAATACACAAATGCACACTATTTAGTGATAAAATCTTATAAAAGAGATGCTAATAGTAAGATAATAACGCTTCGCGTCACTATAACACAAGCACTTATCAAATCCCCCCACACTTAAGCTTTTGCTTGTCCTCAAGCAAAAATAAAATGTGAAAATACTTGGGAAGAACAATTGAAAGTGCTCGGCCTTAGGTTCACCAAAAATATGCAAAGGAAGCATTCTACAAGTAAGGGGAAATCAAAACATTGCATAAGGTTATCATTACTCTAGCTAAAAACATGAATAAAAAAGGATAACAACTATAAGACGTGTAAGTGTGTGCGAATTCACTCAAGAGAACCAACGAGTACTCCTCAAACTTTTGTTAGAAAGGACTTATTTATATACAAAAACCAAAACTAAAGAGAGAAGGAAGTAGTAGCTTCACACATCCTTGAAGGTAGCCCTTTCCTAGGCGGCCGCCAAAGGTGGCTTTCACACTTTCGAGGAGGTAGCTCTTTCTACCGGGGTAGTAGCTTTCACGCATCTCATGAGATAGCTCTTTCTCTTATTAGGGCATAACTTGTATCCGACTTATGAGAGTAGCTACATACTTCATAGGTGGTAGCTCTTTCCACCCCAAATGCATACATAAAACAAAGCAACTATTTACAAACTCATATTTTTCTCTCTTTTTTTCATATTTTTCTCTCCTTATATATGCATTTTCCACAGTAAAACTAAGAACAATGATAAACTTGTCCTTAAAAACTTCAAGATTGAGTTTCCAAAAGATTCCAAGAGTAAGTTTGTGCAATAAGGTGTAATCGAGCAAAAATTCCCTAAAAATTCAAGTAAAAACTAGAGCATGATAGGATACAATGTTTAAAAATTCTCCTAGACTCTAAGAATACAAACGTTGCAACTAAGGTGAACCGCCATAGGCTACCTGAGCATGAGCAATTGAACGCGCAAGTAAAGGTGTGTGCAATGTGAATCCCCCCCCACACACACACACTTAAGATGTACATTGTCCCCAATGTACGCATGCAAGCACAAAAAATAAAGCAATGAACAACAATTAGTGTGGAAGTAGACAATTGAAACATTACTCCCCTGAACTCCAAGTGTTACGTTTGATGGAGCTAGGTTCATCGAGAGTTGAGTCTCAATGTTTTTGTGGAGCATACACGGTCCCATGACCGTGCTTATGAATATTCCTCAAATTCCTTCCATCTAAGACCATCTGCACACATACGCAAGGGTTAAGTATAGCTCAAGAAAAACCAAAATAAAACTCGAGTATATAAAAATATGAAGATGAAATACAACTCGAGACAGAATAAAATAAACGAAACTGAAAACAAACCCAGAAGGAGAGTCCTTTCTGGGTACTACAAGTCCAACAGAAAAATATAAAGTGCAATAGAAGTGCAATAAACTAAAATAAAACTACGACGCCTCAGTGTCGGTATCCTGTTGTGGGTCCTCTGATGCTGTTGCTGCTGCTGGTGCTTGGATTCAACCCGTTGTAGAAGGTATGAATGATCATCCACTCGGGGAATCCATGTTGCGGGCACTTTCGGAGGAGCTCCTTGAACCTATCCCATGTCTCGAATAGAGACTCCTATTCCACTTGCATGAAGGATGAAATTTTATTCCGGAGCCTCGCTGATTTTCCCGGGGGAAAGTATCTAGCCAAGAATGCCTCGGCCATCTCCTCCCATGTAGTAATAGATGCTCTTGGTAATGAATGTAACCAATGTCTCGCTTTTCCCTTCAACGAAAATGGGAAGGCTCTCAATCTGATTGCGTCGTCTGTTACTCCATTGATCTTCAACATGTCGCACACTTCAAGAAAGTTCTCGAGATGGTTGTTGGGATCTTCGTCGGCCAACCCATTAAACTCTGCGGACTGTTGCAACATTTGAATGAACGACGGCTTCAACTCAAAGTTATTTGCGGTAATTGGGGGCCTCAAAATGCTCGATTGGGTTCCCATTACCGCGGGTCTAGCAAAATCGGCTAACGTCCTTTGTTGTTCGTTCTGTTCTGCCATAGCTTCCGACCCTTCTGAATTTATGCTGGCTTGCTTGGATTGTTCTTCCACAGGCTCTTTCCCTTTACGGTGTGTTCTTCTACCAATGTCCGGGTCTCCTTCAACAAGAATCGAAGGATTCTCGCGGGTCATAACCTGAAACCAACACAAAGAAAAGAAAAATAAGAACGGTGATAGATAAAGAAAGTGTGAAATAGACAATGAAGTGAATAACCAAAGTAGCAAAAACTAGTATTAAAAATACGCCTATTCCCCGGCAACGGTGCCAAAAACTTGACACGACCTTTTGCGTGTGTACCGCAAGTGCACGGCCTTGTCGAAGTAATAAAATTACCCTGGTGAGTGGGTAGTCGAATCCACAGGGAATAGGGATTTAGAACACAAGAATTCACTATTTAGTATGCGGTGCACGAAAAGAAATAATTGGAGTGATGAGTGAATTTATGGAAACAATTAAAATAAATGACAAGAAAGTAAATAGAGAGATGAAAGACAAGAGAAAAGCAAGTAGAAGTTAAAAGAGAAAGACTAGCAATGGGTGAGATAGGGTATCCGGACAAGCTACCTCTAGGACTAATGCTTCTAGTGCAAGACTATGCTATTATACTTCCCTATTGATGTTAATTGAGTCGAGGATATCCTTAAACTCACGGTCCCAAAACTTAAGGTCAACCGTGACTAACCCCAACATTATGTCCCGGTATTAGGATTCACTACGACCCTTGACTCTTGTTGACCTGTCAACTAAGTCCCAGGAGAGTCTATCTTCCTAACCCTAACACTACGTGGGATTGCTTTAAGCTCTAGAGATTCCTAGTGATAAAACATGTTCCTCTATGTAGTTCTAACCCTTTGGTCCAGGTGGAAGAACCCTAGTCTAGATTGAGACCTAAAGCTCTATCTTGACCGCTAATTAACCAAGGAAATGGAGGTAGGGAGAAATCACACCGGAAGGGAAAGGGGTACATTGCTACCTCACAACTCTCCCTCTCAACCCTCTTCAGTCTTAAGTAGTCTAATCCTATAGGAGTTGTGATTGAATCGATCCGCAAGCGCACGGGTCGCCAAGTAATACCCCTCACGCACGCGCGAGGGGGTCGTATTCCCTGGGGTCACAAGAGCTATTATTACTCCCCTCTAGATGACACTGTCTAGTCTACCAGATATAGATTTAAAACAAGATAAAGAAAACAAACAAAAGAAAAGCTATAAACACTTGGACTAAGGCACACCACAATAGCACATTAAGGAAACAAGTAGCAATGAAATTTCGAGGTCCCCGAGCGAGGATCCCCTCAGGACTACTAAAGCCATAAAGATGCTTGAATGACACAGGCAACGGTGGTTTTGAGCCAAGAGATATCCTAAGATAGATTAACCTGATGGTCACGGTGAAAACCCCTAATCCGGTATAAGTATTGGAATACGGAATCACTTCCGCCCAAATCCTCACACGATTGCATTAAGAATAGAGAAACCTCAAATTAGGGCCGAACACAACCTAGGTCTAGCCCTAATGGTTGGAGGGGTATGAAATACCCGATGGTCACGGTGTATACATACATGTATCCCTTCTAAGCCTAGTGTGTCTAGTACAAGGGCGATGGTCACGCTACCAAGTCCAACCTAGAAGTTGAAATACAGAGTTCTCATGCAAATCAACACATCAAAGATCACAAGGCTTAGACACAAACCACACAAATGCCATAAATGCAATCAAAACATCAATACAAGCAAGTTCATCCCAAGGTTCACCGGATGCCCGGCGACCTTGGAAGTCTAGTTCGTCAACAACAAAGGAGGATGTATACAAAACAAGAAATACAAGATGAAGCTCATAACAACTCCCCTCGAATGTAGACTAGAAGGTGGTGAAGAGAACTCGTCGGATCCGCGCCGGCAAGCTCCTAGATGCTCTCCCTCGAGTATGATCTCCTTCTCCCTTTGATTTGCTCCTCAAAAATGCCTTCTCCCGCAGCCTTGACGTCCTAGATGATGATGGAGGAGAAGAGGTGGCCAAAGACAACAAGAAGAATGCCCAAAAGGCCTTTAAAACCTAATTTCGGGATACTATGCGGCCTCCCATGCGGCCCCGCATGCGGGGAGAGAAAGTTTAAGAGAAATTCCGAAAATCGCGTAAGTTGCTACAGCGCCGCTACAGTAATATTGCTACAGTATAACTGCTACAGTACCGTATGCGGCCTGCTATGCGCCCGTATGGTAGCCCGCATGAACCTCCAGACCACGCCGTTTCTTCAAGTGTTCGTGCTACAGTGGTTGCTACATGTTCGCTACAGTACCGGGCTCGAAAATAGTGTTTTCTTGCCAATTTCTCCTTAAATCATGTTGTCGAGCTCTCCACGGTGACTTTTGTACCTGTAACACGAAATAAACCAATTTAGACCGAAAACGGGCATCCACACATACAAAAATACTCTATTTATATGTACACATACATGAATAATACGTACATTTAGGTGTTTATCAAACATCCCCACACCTAAGCGTTTGCTTGCCCCCAAGCGAACAAACATGAAGAATAGGGGCAAGAAGATAAACGGCTAAATGTACGACCTCAAGCTCAATAGTAAAGAACTCCGCGAGCATAAATGGATAGAAATTAAGAAGTGAGCTGTTCAATGAATAGTCAAGTAATATTAATTCTGTTTCTCGTAGAGTGCCCCCGTGAGTGTGTGCTAACTCCCACATTGACCTCCACACCCTGGATTACCCCAGGATGACCATTCACCCCACGCACAATGAAGACGGCATTAAAGTGTTAAAGACACCCTCAATACTTAGTTAAAAGTCCTTCGGGTCCTAAATAAAACTTTGGCTCTCAAGTAGCAGTGCAACAGGTTCCAGGGGACACAGACAAGATACTTTATTCTTTTGCTACATATATACATACTTTTTCTCCTTTTTTTTTTCTCTTTTTTTTTCTTTCTGAGTCCGACTAACTTAGACTGCACAAAAATCTTTTAGACAGGTGCACATGCTGGCCAGGCACAAGAGCCACCCATCCTACTCGATTACAGTCCACATAGACGCATTCATGCTGTACTAGCAGAGGAATACTGTCATAGACTCCACTTTTTTTTTTTTTTTTTTTTTTTTTTTTTAGTACATATCTACAATGTATCTCGTATCCCCTTGTATAAAACCTGTTAAACAACCTCACTTAAGGCCAAAGAAAACAAGAAAGGACCTCAAAAGCTCTTAAAAGAGCATTGAAAGTAGACTTTAACATTTTAGTGCCAACAACATTGCAATGGGTTGGTTGGAGTGTACAAGGTGACAGTGATCGTGAACAAGTATAAGGGTACACTAAAGATGAAACAGAACTACATTCAAGCACAGGTAAAGTACAGCTCACAACTATCATTCTACCAAGCTAGGAAGTCCTTAACAATAAAATCATAGCTATCATAGGTTGTTAAGCATGCAATTGCAAAGAAATTTCAAAGTTCACGAAAATCCAACTCCACCCCCCACTTAAAGATGCACATTGCCCTCAATGTGCCTAAACAATAGAATGCAACAAGATAGACAATAAAAACATAGTAGGAGGGTTTCGTGAACTTCCCCGAGTCTCAAAACATGAGTCTTTAAGTCCATGAGATCAGGGTGACCACCAAAGCTTCATGGTAATATAGGAGACGGGAAGTGTGCTTGATGTCCAAATTCCACCCTGCAAGGTAGAAAAGAACATCAACTCAAGGCATCCATCACACACAAATAAACAAACAACTAACATCACAAGAACAACTAAACAAGAAATGATCCAAGCAAGTCCTTTGTGCAATCAAAAACATGAAGTCCAATCTTCTTTAATGCAAGTGTTGTGTGGGATAAGAGTTTACAAGGATGCAACAAAATCAGGACAAATACAAGAGAAGAGATGGTTTCTCATGATGGGATATGAATGAGTTCAAGAAGTGCTACAGTAATTCCCAAAAAAAATTTTACAAGAGCTTCTCTTGTAAATGGAGCATAAAAAATTTTACAAAGCTTTCAAACTGATCTAAAAACCCACAAAAACAACAAACAACCAATCTCCAACAACATAATCATCCATTCAACATGAAAAATAGGAGAAAGGAGGAAGAACCAATCATGCTCAAAACTGGGGTTTAGAGAAAGGTACCTAGGAAAGTCGGTGAAGATGATGGAAAACCTCCCAATAAATCATGCAAATTAAGTCCATGGAAGTAGGATATCCGTGTAGAGGAAGAAAAATGGAGAAAAATGGTGAAAGAATGAGGGGAAACGGATGAGAAATGAGAAAGTTATGAAGGAAATGGTGAAGGGGTACCCAATATAAAGTTCTGCCCGAGGGTCATACGGGGTCTTGTGCGGCCGCATAGCAGGCCGCACCCGTCTCGGGATTTTTCATGCGGTTTCTTGTGCGGCCGCATAGTAGGCCGCACCAGTCTCTGGATGGGGCATGCGGCCTGCTATGCGGGCGCATAACAGGCCGCATGGATGGCTGGAGAGCCCCATGCACTAAAAATGCTCAAAAACCAACCCGACAAAACCTCGTACTCATCCTAGCACTCAAAAATCACATGAAAACAAAGCCGAATTCACCCACAACAACCAAAACATGATATTTGATGCATGAAGATGAATGATAACACAAAGGAATCACAAGTACCATGAATGAACACAAGTAAACAAATTATGAAAAATGACTAACTAACCACAATCACATACTTGAAAACAAAGAACACTCAAGCAAATGAACACACCAAAATACGAAAACACACATGTTATGAATTGTAATGCTTGGGTTGCCTCCCAAGAAGCGCTTGTTTAACGTCATTAGCTCGACGTACCTTTTTCTTACCTAAGGAGGCTTGAAAACGGTGTGTTCATCCCGGTAAGAGGTTGCATAAGAACTACCAAGAAATACGAAACATACCTTCCGGGGTGATGTAAATTTGGAGGCAATGCTTGAGGTACCTTTTGGCCTCCATGGAAAAAGCTTGGGCTGGGAGTTGTGCAATTTAAACTTGGGCGGATCCTTAGACGGCTTGAACCTCCTCCCCGCTTCTTCTTTGGTCCCGGCAAGAATTCCTTTGAGATGCCCTTGACCTACCCATAAGTGTTGTTTGGGTTTCCAAGGGAACAAATTGGGTTGAGAACTTGTCAATCTTTGCATAGGTGGATCAATTGGTGGCTTTAACATCCTTTCCACAATTTTTTTCTCAACCAAGTCATAATGAACTTCAATTGCCCATAAAGTTTGCTTTGGCCTCCAAGGAAAAATTTTTGGTTGGGAATTGTCCAAGCCTGGCATTGGTGGGTTCAAGGATGACCTTAGCCTCTCCCCCACATCTTCAAATACAATTCCCGGAAATTTCTCTTTGCACTTGAAAATTATTGATTGTCTTGTTGAATGATCAATGTTGAGGCAAGTAGCGTCTACAAATGTTGTCAATGGAGCTTCTTCCACTTCCTCACATTCTTCCATGGCCATGATGTCATCCTCCTCTCTCTTCTTCAACTACACCGTGAATTGGAACGTCTATCATTTGCTCACAAGGTATAGATGAAACCTCAACCGCTTCTTCAATCTCCCACACCTCAACATCAATTTCCACCTCAATTTCACCTATGTTCTCTTCCAAACTAGTGTCAATCTGAGGTAGGTCTTCTCTAGTGCGTGGCAACTCCGTCGATATATTGGAAGACACTCCTATCTTGTTTTCCATGCTTGGAAGAGATAGATGGGCACTAGAATTTGTGGAATTCAGGGCTTCACGTTCAGCATCATAATTCATCATAAATCTTTCAAACACATCTTGTGTATTGAAACCCCATTCATTAAGTGGTCTTCTTTGAACGACTGGAGGGTGGTAATGCCATGGTTCTTGAAAGGAGGGTTCTTGTGGCAATCCTTGGTAAGGGTGCTCCCAATGTTGAGTATAATGTTGTGTAGAAAAATTTTGGTGCCCTTGCCAATATGGATAGTAGTCATTAGGGTGTGGATTGCACTGGTTTTCTCTCATGGCAGAATATTCTTCCATTGCTTTCTCAAATGCATAGTTTCTTGTAGCCAATAGTCTTTCTCTGTGGTCCATGGCCCTGTGTAAGCAAACAAAAATTAAAATTAATAAGCTATCAAAGAAAACAAGAAAGAAGTAAAATAAATAAATATGCACAAAATGGTAAAGGACTCATACAAAGACCAAAATTTACAAAAGGAAATAAAAATGACTAAATCAGTGAACTAAAGGTTTTCCTAGCATCCTTGGAAGTTCCCCGGCAACGGCGCCAAAAACTTGATTGAATCGATCCGCAAGCGCACGGGTCGCCAAGTAATACCCCTCACGCACGCGCGAGGGGGTCGTATTCCCTGGGGTCCCAAAAGCTGCTATTACTCCCCTCTAGATGACACTGTCTAGTCTACCAGATATAGATTTAAAACAAGATAAAGAAAACAAACAAAAGAAAAGCTATAAACACTTGGACTAAGGCACACCACAATAGCACATTAAGGAAACAAGTAGCAATGAAATTTCGAGGTCCCCGAGCGAGGATCCCCTCAAGACTACTGATAAGTGCTTGTGTTGTAGTAACGCGAAGCGTTATTATCTTACAAATAAACATACTTTTATCAGATTTTATCACTAAATAGTGTGCATTTGTGTATTCTTGAGCATTGTAGGTTTCGTGGAGCTAAGTTGGAAAAGAAGAACGAAGTTAGGTCGTGTTCGCCGTTGTTGGGAGGTTTTCAGACCAAGCAAGGAACAAGGCACGAGGTTAGACTTGTGAGTGTGTGCCAACCTCCTTTGGAGGGGCACAAAGGCAGTCACATTCACAACAAGTCTAACTCGTGTAGCTTAGGAAAACTTCACCAAGAAGGAGACTCGAAGCAATAGGCACGATCTACCATTGATTGTGTGCCCAATTTAATGGCCTCGATGAAGAAACAACATATTCGGGAGCATTTTCGGAGTGGTACTGTAGCAACACTGTAGCTTGTTACTGTAGTGAATCACTGTAGCAAGTTACTGTGCACTTCTGCCGAAGAATCAATATTCCAGAGAATTCACACGGGCGTGTGGAATTAACACACCGCCGTGTGAACTAATTTTCCAGCAAACCAGAGACGTCACACGGGCGTGTGGAATTAACACACGGCCGTGTGGATTGATTTTCCAGCAAGCCAGAAACTTCACACGGGCGTGTGGAATTAACACACGGCCGTGTGAAGTAATTTTCAGGAAAGACAGAAACTCCACACGGGCGTGTGGAAATTCCACATGGCCGTGTGAATTCCCGATAACTTCAAATTTAAAGCCGCACTCAGCCTATAAAAAGCCGATTTGGAGACTTTTTGAAGAATCTTTTGACCTATCTTTCTCCCCAACTTCTGGAGAGGGCGGCTAGGGTTTCGGAGAGGACTTTGTGGAGGATTGGAGCGCGTCATCGGCATCGTCATCGACGTTCGACGGCCGCACAAGACCACGGCCACACCATACGCAAGGGGGTTTTCATTGATGTCTTTATTTTGTTCTTTCTTTCATAAATTGATGAACATGTATAGCTCCATGAGGAGCTAAACCCCCCGTGGGTATTCGGACTTGTAAAACTCTAGGATAATTATGTTTCTTTGACATTGTTATTATGCTTTTCCATAAATTGATGAATAAATTCGAGTTTCAATTTTAGATTTCTTGTGCTATTGTTTTCTCTTAGCCGTGACACTAAGGATTGAGAACAATCTAGGTTATCCTTTGGAGGTGTGACAACTCCTATAGGATTAGACTACTTAAAATTGAAGAGGGTTGAGAGGGAGAGTTGTGAGATAGCACCGTACCCCTTTCCCTTCGGTTGTGATTTCTCCCTACCTCCGATTCCTTGAGTCATTAGAGTTCGAAATAGAGTGAAGTCCTAGGTAGACGAACTCCCCCAAGGTTTTGGGGTGACGTGAATCCTACGCACTGGGGCTTAATTTAGACAATGGTTCTTCCTCCTGGACCAAAGGGTTAGAACTATCATACATAGGAACAGGTTTTATCACTAGGAGTCCCTAGAGCTTAAAGCAATCCCACGTAGTGTTAGGCTTAGGTAGAAATACTCCCCTGGGGCTTAGTTGAGCAATCAACAGAATGAAGGGTTGACGTGAATCCTATTGCCGGGACATAGTGTTGGGGTTAGCCACGGTTGACCTTAGATTTGGGACCGTGTGTTTCAGGATTTTCCTCGACTCAATTAACATCAATAGGAAGGTAATACGTACAGTTAGGCGTTTATCAAAACTTGACACGACCCCTTGTGTGTATCCCGCAAGTGCACGGGTTTGTCGAAGTAATAAAATTTACCCCGGTGAGTGGGTAGTCGAATCCACAGGGAATAGGGAGTTAAAATATGAGATTGTACTATTTAAGCTATGTGGAGTATGGAAAGATAAGAATAGAATCAATGAGTGAATATGGAAGAAAATACAATAAAAGACAAGAAATAGAATAGAAAGATGGAACATAAGAAAGTGCAAGTAAAAGAGAATAGAGAGAAACTGGCAATGGACGAAATAGGGTATTCGGACAAGCTACCTCTAAGATCTATGCTTCTAGTGCAAGACGATGCTATTATACTTTCCTATTGATGCCAATTAAGTCGAGGAAATCCTTAGATACACGGCCCCAAACCTAAGGACAACCGTGACTAAGCCCAACATTATGCCCAACATTATACTTTCCTTGAGGCCGTGAGGACCTAGAGAATCACTCAAAAGCCAAAATTTTCTTTTACAAATGGCTAAGTACAACCTTGAAACATTATAGAACACCTCCAACTCGAAAGAAATACAAAATAATTCAATCTAATGCATGAAACGATGACAAAAACAAGCAACACTCAACAAATAAAATGATTACACCACTTACAAGACGATAGGAAAATTGCGAGCATGGACTTATTCAATTGCAAAACTAGTAAAGGAAATGCCAACTAAAAAAATAAAATGAAGAACCTAGAATATGAAAAATGAATAAAAAAACCCCTGAATGCTTGGGTTGCCTCCCAAGAAGCGCTTGTTTAACGTCATGAGCCTGACGTACTTTTTTCCTTACCTCACGGGGGTTCAAAGAGCTTGAAGTTACCCCCGGTCAAGCTTGAAGAATCATTATGGTTGAAGTACAATTTTAGCCTTTGCCCATTCACTTTGAAGGTACCACGATCTGGTGGGTCACCTCAACTGCTCCATGCGGGAAGACCTGAGTGACAGTATATGGACCTGACCATCATGATCTGAGCTTTCCTGGGAATAATTTCAACCTAGAATTAAAGAGTAGCACTTGATCTCCTTGGTGGAATTGTTTTGGGCACTTGATATGTCTGTCATGGTACTCCTTTACTTTTTCATTGTAAAGCTTCGAATTCTCATATGCATTGGAGCACCATTTATCCAATTCATTCAGTTGTATCTCCCTCTTGCAACCTACAAGAGAAGAGTTAAGATTTAGAAATTTTATGGCCTAAAATGCTTTGTGTTCAAGCTCAACTGGTAAATGGCATGCTTTCCCGTAGACTAGCCTATAAGGGATAGTCCCTATAGGAGTCTTATATGCAGTTCTGTAGGCCCAGAGAGCGTCATCCAAGTGCTCTGCCCAGTCCTTCCATGTTGATTTACCATTTTCTCCAGTATTCACTTTATGTCTCTATTGGACACTTCTACTTGCCCACTAGTTTATGGGTGATACGGTGTCGCCATTTTGTGGTGTACACCATAACGCTTCAAGATTTTTTGCGAATTGGGCATTGCAGAAGTGCGTGCCCCTCTCACTAATGATTGTGCGCGGCGTGCCAAACCTGGAAAACAGTTTCTTCAAAAACTTTACCACTGCCCTAGCATCATTTGTTTGCAAGGCTTGTGCTTCCACCCATTTGGAACATAATCAACTGCCACAAGGATGAACTTAAATCCATGGGAGCAAGGAAATGGTCCCATAAAGTCAATCCCCCAAAAATCAAAGACTTCACACGCTTGATTCCAATTCTGGGGCATCTCATCCCGGCGAGAGATGTTTCCAACCCGTTGACAACGATCGTAAGATTGTATGAATCTTTGAATATCTTGAAATAATGATGGCCAATAGAAACAAGCATCAAGAATCTTCTTTGTTGTCCAGTTCACACTGTAGTGGCCTCCAGTAGGCCCTGAATGACAATGTTTCAAGATGCTTAGGCCCTCAGTCTGGGATACACATCTTCGAACAACCTGATCAGAGCAAACTCTAAAAAGGTAAGGATCTTCCCATATGTAGTGTTTGAGGTCCGAAAAGAACTTCTTTCGTTGTTGAAATATGAACCATCTTGTGAGAACTCTCCACACTAAGTAGTTGGCAAGTGTTCTTCAGGGAATGAGTCGTTGATGTCTTTTTCTCTTGGGACCTCAATGTTAGGGTTCTCTAGACCGGATAAATGATCTGTCGCAAGATTTTCTACCCTCCGCTTGTCCTTGATCTCGAGATCGAACTCCTCGAGTAGCAACACCCATCTGATTAGTCTTGGTTTAGCATCTGACTTGCTAAGCAGGTAGCACAAGGCAGAATGATCAGTGTATACTACTACTTTTGAAAGAACCAAATAGGACCGAAATTTATCAAAAACGAACACCATGGCTAGTAGTTCTTTTTCAGTAGTAGTGTAATTTTCCTGGGCCCCAGTCAAAGTTTTACTTGCATAATAGATGGGGTGAAAATGTTTGTCTCATCGCTGCCCCAGGACTGCACCCACTGTAAAATCGCTTGTGTCACACATTAGCTCAAATGGGTAATCCCAATCTGGGGCCACCATTATGGGTGCTTGGATTAGCTTCTCTTTAAGTGCAGTGAAAGCTTTCATGGCGAGACGATCATTGAACTTAAATGGGACATCCTTTTCTAACAATTTTGTCATGGGTCTAGCAATTTTTGAAAAATCCTTGATGAATCCCCTGTAAAAACCTGCATGTCCAAGGAAGCTTCGGATGGCCTTTACTGAGATCGGGGGTGGTAGCTTCTCTATGACAGAAATTTTTGCTTTGTCTACCTCAATCCCTTCTTTAGAGATTTTGTGACCCAAGACTATCCCTTCTTGAACCATGAAATGGCATTTCTCCCAACTAAGCACGGGGTTGGTTTCCTCACATCGGATGAGAACACACTCTAGATTCTTGAGGCATAACTCGAATGTATCACCAAAGACAGAAAAATCATCCATGAACACCTCCATGAAGTCTTTCGCCATGTCCTCAAAAATTGCCATCATGCATCTCTGAAAAGTAGCCAGGGCATTGCGAAGCCTGAAGGGCATCCGGCGATAGGCAAATGTTCCATATGGGCATGTGAATGTGATCTTTTCCTGATCTTCCGGTGCGATGGGGATTTGAAAGTAGCCAGAAAAGCTATCCAAGAAACAATAGTAGGGGTGTCCAGCTAGCCGCTCAAGCATTTGGTCAATGAATGGTAATGGGAAGTGATCCTTCCGAGTGGCATCGTTCAATTTCCTGTAATCAATGCAAACACGCCATCCGCTGACTGTACGGGTGGCGATTAACTCATTTCTCTCATTGGTGATCACGGTCATCCCCACTTTCTTAGGGACTACTTGCACTGGACTAACCCACTCACTGTCAAATATTGGGTAGATGATCCCTGCATCGAGGACTTTTATTACCTCAGCCCTTACCACTTCTTTCATATTCGGATTGAGTCTCCTTTGAGGTAGGACCGAAGGTTTGTGATCATCCTCCATTAGAATTTTGTGAGTACAAAAGGAGGGGTTTATTCCCTTGATGTCAGCTATTTTCCAAGCAATTGCTTTCTTGTGCTTCTTCAAGACACTCACCAAGTCTTTCTTTTGCCCAACTGTTAAATTTGCCGCAATGATAACTGGAAGCTCCGATCCTTCACCCAGAAAGGCATACTCAAGATGGTCAGGTAGCTCTTTCAGCTCGAGTTCAGGTGCTTCTTCTATTGAGGGCCTCAAATTTTTGTTTTTTAGCTTTTCACATTGTTCTAACACTTCCTCTTCTGTTGGTCTCGAGCCTCCGTCTGTACTGTCATCTATGTTATACCACTATTGCACAACACAATTCACTGTTTCTACTCGATTTTCACTTAGCTCAACAATCTGGTTTAGATGGGGTGCCTGTTGTTTCTCCATATTTTCTATGTGCAGATAAGTAGGGTAATCAACCTCTTCTTCTGGTGGGACACTCCCAAAATTCATGAAGTTTGTGAAGAAATTTTTCCAAGCCTCATCCTTATATGCCATTCTTGAATCTTCCCAAGGTTTAAATCTACAAAAGGAATTGTTTTGAATATAAGCCAAGTGTTGTATAGGTGGCATCCATTTGTGCCAGATATCAGTGACACGACCCATTGCATGTATCCCACAAGTGCACGGGTTATCGAAGTAATAAAATACCCTAGTGAGTGGGTAGTCGTATCCATAGGGAATAGTGTTAAGAAACAAGCGTTATCACTATTTTAGCTATAAATGGAATCGATGATAAGAGAATTCAATATGTAGATATATATATAAGAAAGTAAAAGAGTGCAAAAAGGGCAATAAAGGTAGCAGAGGCAATCGATATAAAGATGGGGTACCCGGACAAGTTACCCCTAGGACTAATGCTTCTACTGCAAGACTATGCTATTATACTTTCCTATTGATGTTAATTGAGTCGAGAATATCCTTAAACACACGGTCCCAAACCTAAGGTCAACCGTGACTAACCCCAACACTATGCCCCGGCATTAGTATTCACTACAACCGTTGACTCTCGTTGACCTATCAACTAAGCCCCAGGGAAGTCTATCTTCCTAAGCCTCACACTACGTGGGATTGCTTTAAGCTCTAGGGATTCCTAGTGATTAAACCTATTCCTATGTATAGTTCTAACCCTTTGGTCCAGGTGGAAGAACCCTAGTCTAAATTAAGCCCCAGTGCTTAGGATTCACGTCAACCCTTCACTCTATTGCTCACGCAACTAAGCCCCAGGGATTTCCTCTCCTAGCACTTCACTCTATCTCGACCGCTAAGAAATCAAGGAACATGGAGGTAGGGAGAAATCACACCAGAGGGGAAAGGGGACGCTTCGCTACCTCACGACTCACCCTCTCAACCCTCTTCAATCTTAAGTAGTCTAATCCTATAGGAGTTGTCACACCTCCAAAGGATAACCTAGATTGTTCTCAACCCTAGTGTCACGGCTAAGGAAAAACAATTGTAAAAGATAATTAAGATGGAAACTCGAATTTATTCATCAATAATGGAAAAGCATAATATCAATGTCATAGAAACATAATAATCCTAGGGTTTACAAGTCCAAATACCCACTAGGGTTTAGCTCTCCATGGAGCAATACAAAATCAATAAAATGTTTAAGAACATATGCATGAAAACCATAAAGAAAAACCCCCTTGTAGATCGTATCGATGGCCTTGTGGAGCCGCACGTCTTCTCCAACAAATCCCTTATCAAGCCTAGGGCACACCTCGCCGAATCGATGCCGACGAAAGCTCCCCCAATAGCTATCTTCCAATAGATATCGATGCCGATGCCGTATAATCACCTCTAAAGACCTCGAAGAACCTCTCCAAACCCTAGCCGAAAGCCCCCCAAAAGATAGGCAAGAGATAGAAGGGAGGAATCCCCAAATAGATCTGAAAACGGGCTATTTATAGGCTGAAATCGGGGTTCCACACGCCCCTGTGTTAATTCCACACGGCCCTGTGGAAAATCAGAATTTCCACACGCCCGTGTCTTAATTCCACACGGGCGTGTGGAAATTCTGTTTTGTTGATTTTCGGCAGAATGTAAACAGTAACTTGCTACAGTGTTTTTGCTGCGTTGTTTTGCTACAGTACACGGCCGTGTGGAATTTCCACACGCCCGTGTGAACTCTCTGAAATCCTGATTTTCGGCAGAAAGTGAACAGTAGCTTGCTACATTGTTTGCTACAGTGCAAAAAAGCTACAGTACTCGCCGAAATGCTCCCGAATTCATCGTTCTTGATTGAGGCCGTTGAATTGGGCACACAATCAACGTTAGATTATGTCGATTACTTCATTTCTCTTTATTGGCAAATTTCTCCAATGCTACGTGAGTTATAGACTTTTGTGAGTGTGACTGCCCTTGTGCCTGATAAGTGTCTAAATACATCACTTTTATTATATACATTTTATTCACTTTCATGCATTTTTGTATGACTCCGATGCCCTTTACGCGTTTATTTGTTATTATTGTTTCAGGGCATCGGAAGATCATCTAGCGCGTGATTGAGCCTTGTTTCAGCATGAATCGAAGAATTTATTGAAGCTCACACGCATCCTCTTGTTTCGGGCAATAAAAGAGTGGATTTTTTTGGTGTCGTCACTGTAGCACCGTTATTGTAGCGATTTCACTATAGCACTATTACTGTAGCAGTGTGCGGGCCATTGTGCGGCCCGCACAGAGGTGACAGAACGGTGTGCTGGCTGGTGTGCGGCCCGCACACACTCGGCCAGATCTTCAATGTTTTGGTTATATATGGGCTTCTAGGGCATTCTAACTTGTTCTTCTCCCGGGGGGATCCTTGCCCGAGGTCTTTAATCCTCATCGCTACTTGTCTTTCAAATTGTCTGTATGGTGTGCCTTAGTCCATTTTGTTTATAGTATTTATTTTATTTATTTTCATATTTATATTTTATACTTCAACTCTTGGTTTGGTAGACTAGGTAGCGATACCTAGGAGGAAGTAATAGCAGATCTTGGGGCCCTTAGGAATATGACCCTCTCGTGCTTGCGCGAGAGGTTATTACTTGACGACCTGTGCACTTGCGGCCGGGGAGTCATGTGGTAGCTCTGTAGCTAGTTGCGCGGCGACCATCAAGTTTTTGGCGCCGTTGCCGGGGATATCCAAGAATGCTAGGAAAACTTCTAGCTCGCTACTCTAGTCATTTATCCTTTGTTTTGTAAATATTTTTGTTTTCTTTTATACCTTAATTTTTTGTTTGTTTGTTTTGTGCATAGGGCAATGGGTTTTCATGATGCCTCGTATGGTCGAAATTTTCATCTCGAAAAATGGCAGATCAATAAGTATGAGGCCTTGAGGGCATGCAATACCAATCAATTCCAGTATGTATACAATCCATATCAGCTAGGGCACCTAGATTATTCATCGCATCACCATGGACAACAATGGAAGCCCTCTAACCTTGGACTGCTGCCAAAACCCCCACAACCACCAACAAAGAGGGCGTATACCACTAAAGATGTCTTAGCCAAGTTCATGCAAATCACAGACTCTCGTTTGGATGCGTTGGAAGCAAGCGTGACAATTGTTCAAGCATCTATTTATAGAATTGAGAAACAAGTGGTAGAACTTCTCAAACTAATGGATGAGGAGAAAAGGTGTAATGAGCAAGCTGTTGAAGTTCCACCCGTAGATGCTATGGAAGAAGACAGGGGGATTGAAGAAAACCTAGCCATGGAAAAATGTGAGGAAGTAGAAGCTAGTCCATCAGTCACAATTGAAGATGCTACTTGCCTCAATATTGATCATTCCACCTAGCTGCCCATTTTGATCAGGTGCACTAAAAAAATACCGGGAATTGTATTTGAACATGTGGGTAGCAAGATAAAGCATCACTGAACCCACCTATGCCTGGCTTAGACAATTCCCAACCAAAAATATTTCCTTGGAGGCCCAAGCAAATTTTGTGGGCAATCCAAGATTATCCCACCATGGTTGAGAAAAAAGATGTGGGTAGGAGGTCGAAGCCGTCCAAGAACCCACCCGTGCCAAGCTTAGATAGTTCTCAACCAAAGCTCTTTCCCTGGAGACCCAAACAATTTGGTGGGATAATCAAAGGAATTTTGGTCGGGAATTAAGAAGAAGCAGAGAAGAGGTTCAAGCCATCCAAGAATCCGCCTAAGTTCAAATTGCACAATTCTCGGCCCAAGCTTTTTCCTTGGAGGCCAAAAGGTAATTCGACCTTGACCTCCACCTCGGCACCATCTCAGCAATTATGTTTTGTATTTGTTGGTAGTTCTTATGCCGTGTCTAGCCGGGAGGAGCACACCGTTTTCAAGCCTCCATGAGGTAAGAGAGGTACATCAAGCTCGTGACGTTAAACAAGCGCTTCTTGGGAGGCAACCCAAGGTGTTAAATTCCGTATTTTGCTTAGTATGTTTGTATGTTGTAGTTTTCTTAGTTTTGGTTGTTTAGCTTTGTGAGGGTATGCTAATTTCATGTTTGTATTGCATTTGATGCTTGGATGAGTATTTTCATTCGTGTTGGTGATTTTCGGTGTGTTCTTCATTGTTTATGATCATCTTTGTGTTTTGATGAGTATTATGCATGTAGGGTTGAGAATGTTAGTGTTTGGGAGGTGATTCATGATAATCCAAGGCCATTAACACACATTTTATGGGTGTGCGGGCTATTGTTTCCGTATTCTTCCATTTCCGTATTTTAGTTTTTCGTATGTTGTCGCTTGGATTTTGAGCTCTTTCTCTCGTTTCTTCCAATTTTGCTAAATTTTTGTGTCTTTGTTTCACCTTCATTTTGGTGATTTCTTTTATGTTTTGTGGTTAAAAACCTGGAATTTTTGTCGAAGTAAAGCTTGAGTTGCATGTTCTTCATTGTTTACATGTTTGGAGATTGAAATTGAGGTTTTTAGTGCGCAACAGTGCGTTTTGCGGGCTGTATACAGCCCACACGCCCTTGCCAGAAGGGTGTGCGGGTTGATGTGCGGCCTGCACACCAGCCGCATGCCTCAGCCAGAGGAGCGTGCGGCCTGGTGTGCGGCCCGCACACAAGCCCGCACACAGCCATTTCAGCCCATTTTTCAGCCAAATTTCGCCATCTTCCTGACTGATTTCTTCATCTTCCGTCCACCCGATTTCTCTCCAATTTTTTTTGGTGTATCCTCTTAGTTTGCCTCCTCATTTGGCCAAACTTTCATTGATCTTAAAGTTCTCATCATTTTTGAGTTTTAATTTTGTCGATCTATTGTTTTCATCGAGTTTTCACCGACATCTTTGAATTTTGTCGTCTAGCTTTGGGTTTAAGCGTATCTCTCATCTTTATTTATTTTTCTTGTTTAAATTTGTTTTAATTCCCAAGCTTGTTGATGTGAGAATGTTGTAAACTTGATAATGTTCCCTCTTATATCATTTCTTTTCAAGTTTTGCCAAGCATTGAGTTGGAAAGTTTCACTCGAGCACCCACACATTCTGCTTTGTGTTTCTTGTTTCTTTTGTTCTTAGCTTTGTTTGTTTGTTTGTTTGTTTTTCTTTTTCTGTGTGTGATGGATGCCTTGAGATGATGTTCTTTTCTACCTTGCAGGTGGAATTGGGACATCAAACGAACTTTTCTCCCTCCATATCTTCAGGAATCTTCAGTGGCCGCCCTGATCTCACGGACTTCACAATTATGCTTTGAGACTCAGGGAAGTTCACGAAACCCTCTTACTTTGCTTTAACTGCATATCTTTTTTTGAGCCGCTGATTTAGGTACATTGGGGACAATGTACTACTTTAAGTAGGAGGGTGGACTTTCATGATTTTCGTGAACTTTAAGAATTTTTGAGCAACTTTGCATGTTAGTAAACCAAGGATGGCATGAATGATTCTTGTATGTGTATGATAGTGTAGAACAATGATAGATGCTAAGCTACTCATAACCTTTTACTCTTAGGAATTTTTTGTCATTCTCGGCATTCCATCACTTAACCTCCTATGTAGAACCTTGGACACCTATGTTAGGAAAGTAGTAACCTTCGTGACCCTCTTAGTTGCTAACCCATTCGTGGAGTTTCGTGCTTTGACGTGTTAGGTATTTCTCCTAATAGACTCTTAAGGACTTTCCTCTATGTCTTTCGCTCAACACGGTTAAAAAAAAAAAAAGGACAGTGCTCCTTTGCCCTACTAGCGAATTAACCTTGGGTTCTTGCTCCTAACCAGAGTGTGCCTCTCGCCAAAAGCTATAAAGGCATGAGCGCGTTTATATGGATGTGCAAAGTTCCAGGTAATGTGGATTTGCAATTCATGTTAGTCCAGAAAAAAATGTGTAAATATATACTTATACATGTACATATATGTGTGGAACAAAAGAAAGTGTTATGACCGGTGGTTGTTCGAACAATAAAGGAAAGATCCTTGGGAGCCTACTAGGAGCATCTCTACCACTTCAACGCCGAATTCCACAAAGTGGCGTGATTTGCCTCAAGATGTGGTCCTCGGGGTTTTGTCTGCCTGACTTGGACTACAGTGCTTCGAATTAGAGGGGTTGCACACACACACTATATCATTGCCGTTGAATGCATGAAATTTCTTAAGTGGTTTGCTCTTAGTATCTTGAGTTTTACCATTTCTATTGTACACTTACACTTAAGCCGGAGGTTGTGTATTTAGTCACTTATCAATCCCTTTTGTTCTTCATGTTTGTTTGCTTGGGGTCAAACAAACGCTCAAGTAGGGGGGTATTTGATAAGTGTCTAAATACATCACTTTTATTATATACATTTTATTCACTTTCATGCATTTTTGTATGACTCCAATGCCCTTTACGCGTTTATTTGTTATTATTGTTTCAGGGCATCGGAAGATCATCTAGCGCGTGAATGAGCCTTGTTTCAGCATGAATCGAAGAATTTATTGAAGCTCACATGCATCCTCTTGTTTCGGGCAATAAAAGAGTGGATTTTCTGGTGCCGTCACTGTAGCACCGTTATTGTAGCGATTTCACTGTAGTAGTGTGCGGGCCAATGTGCAGCCCGCACAGAGGAGACTGAACGGTGTGCGGGCTGGTGTGACATAGCCCGCACACACTCGGGCAGATCTTCAATGTTTTGGGTATATATGGGCTTCTAGGGCATTTTGAAGCTTGTCTTTGGCCACCCTCTCCTCCATCCTTCTCTACCATCATCCCCACGATCCTCCACCATCATTTCCATCACCATCACCGGATTGGAGAGGCAATTTGAAGAGCAAAACTCTAGGGGAGAAGAAGGAAGCACTCAAGGATGTCATCAAGAAGCTTGATCGGCGCGGATCCGGCGAGCTTTCATCACCACCTTCTAGCCTACGTCAAAGGAAGATTTTTATGAGCTTTATAATTGATTATATCTTGTTTTCTCTCTTGTGATGTGGAACTAGCCTCCCAAGGTCTCCGGGCTCCGGTGAACCTTGGGAGGAGAACTTGTATGGATGATGACAATTGCTTATAATTGATTGTTGGCTTGTTTGTTTGATTTCAATCTATTGTTTTAATGTTCAATCTACAATGGATGGATTCCGTAGGATTTGATTCATGAATTGTATATGTATGGCGGGATGCTTGCATGTATTAGGTCGCACAATGATTGAAGGAGGATTCAATGTGCCTGTACACCGGAGGTTCCGGGTGCCGGTAGCTCCCCGCGTGGTTAGGGTTGTTTTAGCCGAAAGCGTGCATTAGAATAACCCTAATCAAGACTCCCTGTTCTCAATGACATTGTAGGGGTATCGTCTGGATAGAGGAACCAGTATTGGATTAGGGCTACACCACGGAGGTTCCGGGGTAGTCGACTCCCGAGTCTAGCTGATCAAACCTAGCCAACTCAGCACTCAATTTCATATATTCATCCTAACTTGTTCTTCTCCTTAGGGGATCCTAGCCCGAGGCCTCTAGTTCTCATTGCTACTTGCTTTTTAGATTGTTCATATGGTGTGCCTTAGTCCATTTTGTTTATAGCTTTTCTTTTATTTATTTTTTGTATTTGTGTTTTATACTATAACTCTTAATTTGGTAGACTAGATAGTGATACCTAGGATGAAGTAATAGCAGATCTTGGGGCCCTTGGGAATACGACCCTCTTGCGCTCGCGTGAGAGGTTATTACTTGACGACCCGTGCACTTGCGGCCGGGGAATCTCGTGCTCGCTCTTTAGCGTGTCGCGCAGCGACCATCAGTGCCCCTCCAATGGAGGTTAGCACACACCCACAAGTCTAGACTCGTTCCTTGTTCCTTCCTTGTTCCGAGCAAGTAGTATCTAGGATCATCGATGCACTCTCCTCCAATTTTGTCTTGTTGGTCAAGAGGTCCTTCAAGAACTTCGCGTACTTAGGCATTTGGGACAACGCCTCCACGAATGGGAGTTTGATGTACAACTGTTTGAACAACCGCAAAAACTTCTTGTATTGCTCATCATTCTGATAATTCTTCAATCATGAAGGATAGTCGATTCTTGGCTTACAAGGTGAGGGTGCCACCTCCTTCTCCTTAGATGCATCCTCTACCTCCACATCCTTAGGTGCTTCACTTCTTGTCTTCTCAAGAGGGAGTCTACTCTCAACTTCATGACTACTTCTCAAAGTTGTCGCCTTCACTTGTTCTCTCTAGTTTATCTCTGTGTTGCTTGGCAAACTCCTTTTAGGTCTTTCTGATAAAGACTTCGCAATTTAACCAACTTGGTCCTCCAAGTTGTGTAATGATGCATTGTGGTTGCGAAGTGTGTCTTCAACAGAATGAAATCTTATATCTGATGATTGGACAAATATTGTAAGTGCCTTCTCCAAATCGGTTATCTTTTTCTCTAAACCGAACACTATGTTCTCCAAATTCGGTGCTTGTCGTTGTTGGAAGCCCGGTGGTGGGTGATTCCTTCATCCCGGATTGTAGATGCCACTATACAGATTTCCTTGACCTCTCATTGCATTGCATATAAAATCCACTTGCTCAACCGAAGAAGTGCCACCAATGGCTATAGGGTAACCACTAGAAGCATGTCCTCCCCCACATCCATTACAATTCGTAATGGCCACCACTCTAGGGGAAGTTAGAGTGTCAAACTTCTTGCTCAATGACTCAACTTGGGCCACCAACAATGTTACCGCATCAATCTCATGAAGTCCGGCCACCTTCTTCCTATCTCTTGAGTGTCATTGATGGCTATTCATAGCCATCTCTTCAATGAGGTGTCGGGCTTCACCGGAAGTCTTGCTTCCTAAGATACCTCCTGCTGCTGCATTGAACAATTGCTTCATACTTGGATTCAACCCACTTTAGAAAGTGTGGATAATCATCCACTCGGGGAATCAATGTTGTGGGCATCTTCGCAGGAGATCCTTGAACCTGTCCCATGTCTCAAATAGAGACTCCAATTCCGTCTAAACAAAGAAGAAATCTCATTCCTAAGCTTTGCTAATTTTTTGGGAAGGAAATATCTGGCCAAGAACGTTTCTACAATCTCCTCCCATGTCATCATTAATTCTCAAGGCAATGAGTGTAACCAATGTCTTGCTTTCCCCTTCAACAAAAATGGGAAGGCTCTCAATTTGATAGCATCATCCATTACTCCATTGATCTAAAGCATGTCACACACTTCCAAGAAATTCTCGATATGGTTGTTGGGATTTTCATCAACAAAACCCTTAAATTGAGCGTACTGTTGTAGCATTTGGATGAATGGCGGCTTGAGCTCAAAGTTTTGAGTTGTAATTGGGGGCCTCACCATGATCGATTGTGTCCCAAAAACTGAGGGTCTAGCAAAATTACAGAGAGACCTCTGCTGTTCGTGCTGTTCTCCCATAGTATCAGACCATTCTATATCTATTATAGCTTGATTAAAATGTTCTTGCATAGGTTCTTTCCCTTTACTGTGTGATCTCCTTCCCATATCTTGGTCTCCTTCAACTAGAATTGAAGGATTACCACGGGTCATAACCTAGAGCTGAAACCAAAGAAATGAAAACAAATAAGAACGATAAAAGAATAAGAAAACATGAAATAAAATGAATGATGAATAGCTAAAATAGTAAAGTGCCAATGTCTCTAAAACGCTTACTCCCTGGCAATGGCACCAAAAACTTTGACACAACCCTTGCGAGCACTCCGCAAGTGCACGGGTCATCGCAGTAATAATGCCACGATGAGTGGGTAGGCTAATCCACAGGGAGTAGTGATTCAAAACAAGAGAAGTTGCTACTTTGCTAGTGTGAAAATAATGGTGGTGAGAGAAAAAAAATGTGCGTGCAATAGAAGAAAATAAGTCAAAGAAAGGGAAAAGTGCAAGCAAAGAGTAAGGAGTAAGCAATCAATGCAAATATAGGGTACCCGGATAATGCTCCCCCTAGGACTAATACTTCTAGTGTAAGACTAATATTATACCTTGTAATTGACGTCTAATGAGTCGTGGAAATCCTAAAGTGCATGGTCCCAAACCTAAGGTTAACTGGTGACTAGTTCTGACACTATGCCTCGGCGGAGAAGATGCTCTCGATGCCTCACACTACATGGAACTGGTTGGGGTTCTAAGGATTCGAAGTGATAAACCCTATCCCTAAGTGTAGCTCTAACTCTCTGTTCCAGGCGAAAGAACCCTAGTCTCAGTTAAGCCCTAGTACTGGTATTCACTACAACCCTTCATGCTATTGCTCATGCAACTAAGCCTGATAAACGCCTAAACATACGTATTTTCCATGTATTCGGGTGTATGTATTACGTATTTTTCTATGAGTTGACACTCGTTTTTGGTCTGAATTGGTTTCTTTCATGTTACAGGTACTGATGTGACCCCTTCGAGCTGATTGATAGAATTTGAGAAGAAATCGGCGATGAAAACACTATTCCTGAGGGGGGGGTACTGTAGCGACTACTGTAGCAGATCCTGTAGCTGGTACTGTAGCGACTACTGTAGCGTTTTACTGTAGCGGCGCTGTAGCAACTTACACGATTTCGGGTTTCTCTCGGGATTTTCTCTCCCCGCATGCGGGGTCGCATACGGGGCCGCATGACGTTCTGGATGATGTTTTTAAGGGTTTTGGGAAGTCATTTTGAGAGAGAGCTAGACCTTGAGCAAGCTTGACTTCACCACCTTCTTTGGGAGCTTGAGGCCGGCTTTGGGAGGCGATTCTTGAGGAGAGGACGACGGGGAGAGCACGAGACGACGACTCCACACCTTCGACTTGGATTTTAGAGGAAGTTTGACAAGGGAAGCCACTCCTTGGGTGGCGTCCTTGGAAGCGTCATTCGGCCTTGATCCTTTGAGGGAGTGTTCTTATTATGCTTTTGGTTGTTTCCATGTATTTATTTGCATACTTTGTGATCATGAGCAACTAAACCCCAAGGTCACCGGATGTAGGTGAACCTTGGGGGTGAACTTGTGTATTTTGGATGATTCCTTTCTAGTTTATGCATGTGTGTTGGTTTGAGATCCTTGTTTGGTGGTTCTTGAATGCCTTGATATGTATGAGAACTCTATATGTCAATTCCTAGACAATGCTAGGTTGCATGACCATTGCCCTAGTATTAGGCTCACCAAGCTTGGAAGGGAATACATGTACGAATACGCCGTGACCATCGGGTATTTGTACCCCTCCAATTGTTAGGGTTGTCCTTGATTGTGTTTCAACCCTAGCTTGGGGAAATCCATTAAACCCATTGCAATCGTACAAGGATTTGGGCGGAAGAAATTCCGTATTCCAATACTTGTACCGGATTAGGGACCAAACACCGTGACCATCGGGTTGGTCTAATTTGGGGTTTTCCGGTCCAAACCACCCACGTGCATGCTAGTTAGGGTATCCTTAGCACTTTAGTAGCCCCCGAGGGAATCCTCATCCGTGACCATTTCCTCGCCCTGATTTCCCTCAGTATTTGTATTTATTATTTGTATGCTTTTCACACATCCGTAGATTATTTGTAGTTATCTCCTTTGAGTGTTTGCTAGGTTAAACAACATTGTGATAAGGAAGTAAGAATAGCTCCTCGGGCCCTTGGGAATACGACCCCCTCGTGCTCGCGCGAGGGGTATTACTTGGCGACCCCGTGCACTTGCGGGTGAGCGATTCAAACGCATTCTCACCAAGTTTTTGGAGAGCCATGCGGGCAACCATGCGGCCGCATGGGGGGCCGCATGGTCACCCAGCCCACTTCTCCCTCTTATTCACCTCATTTCAGCACTGTTCATCCACTTTTCATCAAACTTCTTTTCCTTTCTCCTTCATTTCTCCACCATTTTCCTTCATTCTTTTTGCATCCAAACACTCTCTTCATCCTAGCAAACAACTTTTTGGAAGATTTTCAAGGTTTTATCAAGGTTTTAGCCGATTTTCACTTCATCTTCTCATTGGTGCCCTAGTTCAAGGTTTGTGTTCCTATCACTCATTCTTTGGTTTTTTATGGTTGAATTGATGGGAAAACATGATGCTTTTCATGGTGAATGCTTCTTGTAATTATTTCTCTTGAATTTCAAGCTTTGTACATTTAGATTGTCACTTTTACAAGAAGAAACTCTACCAAAATTTCCCCGAAATTACTGTAGCACTAGCCAAAAATCAGCCTTTGTTCTTCATTAACCAATTTTCTCAAGTTTTTTTTGCTTGATGATGGTTCTCTTGTCTTGTAGGGATGCCGATCAAACACATGGCTTCCAAGCGCGTTAGGAGGAGCTCTCCACCACCCGTTTGCGAGCCTACATTCAAGAATGATGCCCACAAGGCAAGATTTGCGTGTTTGTCGAAAAGGAGGTTTGGCACGGTGCGAGTTATCGATTGGGAGGCTTTGAAGACATTGGACATTGATGATACCGTTCGAGGCCTCATCTCCCGTGATGGATGGGATGATATTCTTGAGATCGATGAGCCCACTTATCGGGAGTTGACTTTGGAGGTGTTGAGCACATTTGAGGTCTCCGGGCATGCTCCCCATTTGCGCCAGGCTAGCACCATTACTTTCAGAGCCTTTGGTAAGCTGCACAAGATCACCGACGACCAGTTGGCAATTTACCTTGGGTTTCACACTTATGAGTCCCTCGCCGATTCAGAGCTCAGGGCTTTACCTCGTGACTTCCCACGCTCGGTGTCCCCTAGTTCCCTTTGGAGGTCTATTGCTAGCTCGTCATCTTCGAAGAAGGCTTCTTTGATGGCCGACCCCGTTCACAGGTACTTACAGGCCCTACTATCCAGAAGTGTGAGCGGTCGCGCTGATTCTACTGGGGTGGTTTCTCGTACCGATCTACTTATTATGTACAGTATTCTTCAGCGGTACCACATCCACATGGGCCATCTGTTCGCCGGACTTATTGAGCATCAGGGGACTTCTACTCGCCTTGGGGCTATATTTGCCGGGCCGTATATTACACGCATCATCAGGGGCCTAGGACTGATTGAGCTCACCCAGGGCATGAGCATTGTGAGCACCGTGGCACCACTTAGTCTGTCGATCTTGCTTCATATTGGGATAGTTGAGAGGTCGGGAGACACTTACCGCCTCCCGCGCAGTGGAGGCACGAGTTCCCATGACCCCGACACCTCTCGGGATTCTGAGTCAGGATCAGAGTCTGATTCAGAGTCCGCCCCTGTACCCGACGCAGCACCTAGCGGGAGTCGACCATCACTTGAGGAGAGTTTCGCGGAGTTCCGCATCGAGGTCCGTCAGCAGTTGCAGACCCTTGGGACCTCTCAGGAGGCGTTGACAGCATCAGTGCATGATTTAGCCATATCACAGGGCCGCATCGAGAGCAGCATGGCCGAGATCTTATCATACATGCGCGGCGCTTCATCTTCTGTCGGCACCTCCTCCACAGCCACCACGTGCTTTGCGCCATCACTCCCTCCGGATCTCTAGACCCACAGCACCACTTTAGTTTTTCTTTCTGTTGTTTATACTGGTTTTTATTTCTAGACTTGTTGGTTTGTATTGTTATACTTTTCAGTTAGCAAGGGTCCTGACCCTTCTAAACTGTATTTTCCCGTTTTTGATTCGTGCTTTCTTGTCCGGCTCTCTATTTATTTCTTGGGATGTGATATGTTTCCTCTCTATTTTCAGGACTAATCATTGTAGAGGATTCACGCCCCTTGCACCTCACAACTTTTCCCCGGTCCAGGCACACGTGGAGTTCATCTCATCGACCAATTGGGGAAGTTTCTTTACCTCATTCCCGTATTTCTATGTTTATATTTTTTATCTCGCACCTTACTCTGCTGATTCATGTACATTGAGGGCAATGTACAACTTTAGGTGTGGGGATGGGGTACTTTACTAGTTTTGCATGCATGAATACCGATGATAGCTATGATTTTAGGGTTTTGTACTTCCTAGCTTAAAAGAATGATAGAAATGAGCTGTATTTTTACACTGCGCTTGAATGATGCCCTGTTTTATTTTTAGTGCTTTCTCATGCTCTATCATGATTGCTCCTACCTTATACACTCCAACCAACCCATTATGATGATTTTGGTATTGGACTGTTAAATTCTTTCTTCAATATTCTTTTAAGAGCTTGTGAGTTCCTGTTTTGTTTTCTGTAGCCTTAAGTGAACTTGTGTGACAGGTGTCCAAGGGACTGAGATACAGTGTGTACAGTTAAAAAAAAAAAAAAAAAAAAAAGTGGAGTCTATGGCAGTATTCCTCTGCTGGCACAGCATGAATGCGTCTATGTAGGCTGTAATTGAGTAGGTTGGGTGGCTCTTGTGCCTAATCAGCATGTGCATCCTTCTGAAAGATTTCTTGTGCAGCCTATGTTAGCCGGACTCAGAAAAAAAAAAAAAAAAAAAAAAAAAAAAAAAAGTATATTTGTAAATAGGTAAATAAGTATCTCTGTTGCGTCCCTTGGAACTTCTTACACAGTCGCTTAAGTGCTAGAGTTTTATTCAGGAACTCAAAAGACTTTTAACTGAGTATTGAAGAGGTCTTTAACTGCCTAATACCATTCTCACCATATGTGGGGTGAATGGACCCCTGGGGTAATCCAGGGTGTGGAGGTTAAGGTTGGGAGCCAGCACACACTCACGGAAGCACTTTGAATAAAATAGGGCTACCATTACTTGATCACTCACTGTACAGCTCACTTTCTAGATTTCTTTTCACGTGTGCTAGTGGAGTGCTTTACCGTTGAGCTTGAGGTCGTATGTTTAGTCGTTTATCACCGTGCCCCTGTTCTTCATGTGTGTTTGCTTGGGGACAAGCAAATGCTTAGGTGTGGGGATGTTTGATAAACGCCTAAACATACGTATTTTCCATGTATTCGGGTGTATGTATTACGTATTTTTCTATGAGTTGACACTCGTTTTTGGTCTGAATTGGTTTCTTTCATGTTACAGGTACTGATGTGACCCCTTCGAGCTGATTGATAGAATTTGAGAAGAAATCGGCGATGAAAACACTATTCCTGAGGGGGGGTACTGTAGCGACTACTGTAGCAGATCCTGCAGAGGCCGTATACGGTACTGTAGCAGTCTGGAGGTCATGCGGTCTGGCATGCGGGCACTGCAGAGGCCGTATACGGTACTGTAGCAGTTACTGTAGCATACGGTACTGTAGCAGTTTACTGTAGCGGCGCTGTAGCAACTTACACGATTTCGGGTTTCTCTCGGGATTTTCTCTCCCCGCATGCGGGGTCGCATACGGGGCCGCATGACGTTCTGGATGATGTTTTTAAGGGTTTTGGGAAGTCATTTTGAGAGAGAGCTAGACCTTGAGCAAGCTTGACTTCACCACCTTCTTTGGGAGCTTGAGGCCGGCTTTGGGAGGCGATTCTTGAGGAGAGGACGACGGGGAGAGCACGAGACGACGACTCCACACCTTCGACTTGGATTTTAGAGGAAGTTTGACAAGGGAAGCCACTCCTTGGGTGGCGTCCTTGGAAGCGTCATTCGGCCTTGATCCTTTGAGGGAGTGTTCTTATTATGCTTTTGGTTGTTTCCATGTATTTATTTGCATACTTTGTGATCATGAGCAACTAAACCCCAAGGTCACCGGATGTAGGTGAACCTTGGGGGTGAACTTGTGTATTTTGGATGATTCCTTTCTAGTTTATGCATGTGTGTTGGTTTGAGATCCTTGTTTGGTGGTTCTTGAATGCCTTGATATGTATGAGAACTCTATATGTCAATTCCTAGACAATGCTAGGTTGCATGACCATTGCCCTAGTATTAGGCTCACCAAGCTTGGAAGGGAATACATGTACGAATACGCCGTGACCATCGGGTATTTGTACCCCTCCAATTGTTAGGGTTGTCCTTGATTGTGTTTCAACCCTAGCTTGGGGAAATCCATTAAACCCATTGCAATCGTACAAGGATTTGGGCGGAAGAAATTCCGTATTCCAATACTTGTACCGGATTAGGGACCAAACACCGTGACCATCGGGTTGGTCTAATTTGGGGTTTTCCGGTCCAAACCACCCACGTGCATGCTAGTTAGGGTATCCTTAGCACTTTAGTAGCCCCCGAGGGAATCCTCATCCGTGACCATTTCCTCGCCCTGATTTCCCTCAGTATTTGTATTTATTATTTGTATGCTTTTCACACATCCGTAGATTATTTGTAGTTATCTCCTTTGAGTGTTTGCTAGGTTAAACAACATTGTGATAAGGAAGTAAGAATAGCTCCTCGGGCCCTTGGGAATACGACCCCCTCGTGCTCGCGCGAGGGGTATTACTTGGCGACCCCGTGCACTTGCGGGTGAGCGATTCAAACGCATTCTCACCAAAGCCCCAATGGAGTTCATCTAATAGCACTTCACTCTATTTTGACAGCAAAGAAATCTTGGAATATGGAGGCAGGGAAAATAACGTCGAATGGGAAATGAGACGCTACCTCTTGACTCACCATCTCGACCCTCTCCAATCTTGTGTAGCCTAATCTTAAAGAAGTTGTCACACCTTCAAAGGATAACCTAGATGACTCTCAATCCTAGTGTCATGGCTAAAGAAAAATCAAAGCAATTAACATTCAAGATTGGAACTCAATTAAAATCATCAATTAAGAAAGCATAATAAAAGTCATAGAAACAATGTCATCCTAGGGTTTACAAGTCCGAATACACTCTAGGGGTTTAGCTCTCCATGGAGCTATAAAAAATCATTAAAATATTTGTATCAATAAGCATAGCAATCATGAATTAAACCCCCTTGTAATGTGCGGTGATGGTCTTGTGAAGTCGCTTCTTCTTGTCCACCAAGTCTCTTGTCAAGCCTAGGGCATATCTCGCGGAATCGATGCCGACAAAAGCTCCCTCATAGTTATCTTCCAAATGACGTCAATGTCAATGCATTAGATACAATGCAAAAGCCTTGCAAAATCCTCTCCAAACCTAGCCGTGAGCTCTCCCAAAGTTGGACGAAAAATAGGTCAAAAAAGTCCCCAAAAAAAATCTGAAGTCGTGGTATTTAAAAGGCTGAAATCAGGCATCCACATCGCCATGTGGAATTTCCTCACGCCTTTGTGGATTTTCTGGAAATTTGTTTTTCGGAGCGCAGAGAATAGTAACTGCTATTGTAAATTCCTAGAGAATTTGTACAGTAACTTTTACAGTACTCGCGCCAAAATTGCTCCCGACTTCATTTTCTTCATCGAGGCCGCTAGATTAGGCACATTTATTGTGGAGGTAGCTAGATCACATGCGTCATCAATTTGTAATGCTTTTCAAGAAGATGAAGTACAAGTACATGAAATTGAAAATCATGAGGAAGAAATATCTCTAAATTCTTCCGACGGCACATTTATTGAAATTGATGGTATGGATATTGAAGAAGATGCAAGTCGAGAAGGAGAAGTGAGCGAGGAAGATGATGAAGACGAAGAAGAGGAAGACGAAGTAGATGCTTTTCATGATGCAGATGAATACTAAAATATAATGTGTTGTTAAACTAGGTTTTTCATTTCACATTTCAAGGACTAAAAGTAGGATGTATTTGTTTAAGTTTTTTTCCATTGTTGCGAATTCTTGACAGTTATATATTTTGGATTTGTATTGTTAGTGTTGAGTTTATATTTGTTTATAGATATGGCTGGGAGAAATTGTTCCTCAATTCATCGGGGAAAAAGTATGGCTACATCTTAGGCTGAGTCCGCTGGAGCATCTACATCATCTTTAGCTAATGCTATACAGAGCGACACTGCCATCTACTATTGCTCATACTACTACTCCTGCTATTATCTTTATGCCATCTACTATTGCTCATACTACAGCTTTTGTGCCTCCTCCAACAAGTACTACTCCAATTACTACTACACCTACTACAACAGCATCCCCTTCAACTATTTTTACTCCTATTGAGGGTGATTCTATAGGTGATGGTGGCTCTTCACGCCGAGTTTGTATTTATGTTTTGTCTGACAGGTAAAAGAATCTTTTTTTAGAAACCAAAAAATAAAATATAAAAAATTTACATACGCATTTTTTGTATTTGAAAATTATATAAATCTTCATTAACATTTATTGTATTATGTTTTTAGGTTTGTGCCGCACGGTCATGCCATTTCTAAATTTATTATTGAGAAAATGAAGTAGAGGCAGTACAAAGAAGGATACACATGGTCCAAAATTGATAAGCACACACATGATTTTTATTGGAGAGAGTTTAAGGTACAATTATGTTTTAATTTAAGTAGTAAAATTTTAGTAATTGTAATATTATGTTTGTTGCATTAATTTATTTATAGTTTTTATTGGTTTTTGTATGAATGAAATAATTTTTAGTTTCTCTTGTTTTGATTTTTGCAGAAACATTATTATTGGCCCATAGAAGAAGAAGATGCTATCAAAGCAGTTTGGGAAAAAGTCTGTCGTGGCCATTATAGTCGGAATTTATGTAGGTGGCACAAGTCTTATGAGAAGACCAGTAAGAAGCATGTGTTGGGTTGAAGAAGAAATTTGGAACAAATGGTTGGAGTATTGGAACAAAGAAGAATTCAAGAAGAAGTCCAAGCAAGCCCCCACTAATCGGTGTTCTGAGACAGGAGGCAATGGGGGTGGAATTAGTAGTAATCTAGGAGGCTCTAAGTCATTTGTTGAGCATGCTATAACTTGGTAAATATTTTAAAATATATTTCAGTGTTTTCCTTTCATCATTCAAAAAAAAAAATCCATGGTTTAATTTTAAAGTTTTTACATTGTCCTTATTAAGTAAACCTGTTATAAATTTCTTATGCTTTTGTTTTATCAGAGTAAGACACTTCATAGAATACCTATTGCATTTGATATCTTCTGCAAGGCTCATGTGAATAAAGAAGGCAAAGGTGTTGATTCACGAGCACAGGAGGTTTACATAATTTTCAAAATTTATCTCATATTTGATTTATAGATTATTTCATACATGTTGTATTTAATGTTATTATAATTAATTACAGGATGCTATGCAGAAGATGGTTGAGACTGCTTCTCAGACATTATCAAATGGTTCGCAACCATCACCACTTGATATGGATGCTTTGTACTTGGAGGCTTCTGGTGGAGAAAAGAAGAAGAGAGTTTATGGCCTTGGTTCTCACGCATCAAGCTTGTATTAAGATTCATTTTGTAGTGGTGCTGCATCAGCTCCCCCACCATCTTCAGCATCTATGATTCCTCCAGAGATTGTGTCTGAGATGGAGGGCATGAAAAAGAAAATGGTAGACTTGGAAGATGACAGGGGCCCGAAAGTGCTCGGGTTGTCGAAGTAATAAAATACCCTAGTCAGTGGGTAGTCGTATCTACAAGGAATAGGGATTTGAGATATAAGTATTCACTATTTAGCTAAAGCGATGTGTGCAACAAAATCAGTGAGTGAGTGCGAGAATAATTGGTAAAAGCAAGAATTAAAAGAGAAGTGTGGAAGATGAGAGAGTGCAAGTAAGAGTAGAAGAGTAGGACAAGCAATGAGAGAAGATGGGTATCCGGACAAGCTACCCCTAGGACTTATGCTTCTAGTACAAGACGATGCTATTATATCTTCCTATTGATGTTAATTAAGTCGAGGGGATCCTTAAACACGCGGTCCCAAATCTAAGGTCAACCGTGACTAATCCCAACACTATGCCCCGGCATTAGTTTTCACTCCGACCCTTGACTCTCGTTGACCTGCCAACTAAGCCCTAGGGGAGTTCGTCTTCCTAAGCCTCACATTATGTGGAATTGCTTTATGTTCTAGGGATTCCTAGTGATAAACCCGGTTCCTATATGTAGTTCAAACCCTTTGGTCCAGGTGAGAGAACCCTAGTCTAGATTAAGCCCCAATACTAAGATTCACTACAACTCTTCACTTTGTTGCTCGCACAACTAAGCCCCAAGGGAGTTTATCACCTAGCACTTCACTCTATCTTGACCGCTAATGAATCATGGAACACGAAGGTAAGGAAAATCACATCGGAGGGGAAAGGGGACGTTCCGCTACCTCACGACTCACCCTCTCAACCCTCTTCAATCCTAAGTAGTCTAACCCTATAGGAGTTGTCACACCTCCAAAGGATTACCTAAATTGTTCTCAATCCTAGTGTCACTGCTAAGGGAAAACAATAACAAAATTAATCAAGATTAAAACTCAATTTTATTCATCAATAATGGAAAAGCATAATAACAATGTCAAAGAAACATAATAGTCCTAGGGTTTACAAGTCCGAATACCCACAAGGGGTTTAGCTCCTCATGGAGCTATATACAAATCCATCAAAATAATAATAAGAACACAAATTGAATGCATAGATGAAAACCCCCTTGTGTGCGATGTGGCCATAGTCTTGTGCCGCCGTTGGACGTTGATGTCGACGCAGATGACGCGCTTCAAACCTCCACGAAGTCCTCTCCAGAAGTTAGGGTAAAGAAGAGCCAAAAAGATTCTCCAAATAGTCTCCAAAACGGCTTTTATAATATTGAGTTGCGGCTGAAATTTGAACTTATCGGGATTTCACACGGCCGTGTGGAATTTCCACATGCCCGTGTGAACTTTCTGGTTTTCTGAATTTTGGCCGAAATGTACAGTAGATTGCTACAATACCTGCTGGAGTGTTGCTACAATAACTCTCCGAAAACGCTCCCGAATTCATCTTTCTTCATCGAGGCCGTTGAATTGGGCACACAATCAACGGTAGATCGTGCCGATTGCTTCAAATCTACTAATTTGGTGAAATTCTCCTTGTTAGCATGAGCTAGACTTATTGTGAATGTGACTGCCTTTGTGCCCCTCTAAAGGAGGTTGGCACACACTCACAAGTCTATACTCATGATGTGCTCCTTACTTAGTCTGAGAATCTTCCCAACAATGGCGAACACGATCTAACTTCGTTCCTTTCCTTCACTTTATCTTCACAACCCTACAATACACAAAAGTAAACAAATGCACAATTTTTAGTGATAAAATCTGATTAAATTAATGCTCATTGCAAGATAATAACGCTTCGCATTACTATAACACGAGCACTTATCAGAAGAGAAAAACCAAAGTTTAATGCGACAAAACCAAAAAATGATGAGACAAATGCGTCGTGAGTGGAAGCGTATGCGAATGATGATGCAGTTCTGACCAAGCCAAACATCGCAGCCTCATGAAGATGAGGAGGATGAGGATGAGGATGATGATGATGATGATGATGATGATGATGATGATGATGGCCTATAGTTATATCATGAGTATTTTCCTTTGCCTTTGTTGATGTTACTAATACTATTTGTGCTTCTTACTTGTATTTGTGCACATTACTACTTTATGTTTTTTTTTTTTTTTTGTGCATGTTACTATGACTACATTTTATTACTATGTTATATTTTGTTAAATAGATTACAATTTATGTGTGCTATATTTTATTAAGATGTTCATTGTAGAATTCGTAGAGGTAAATAATAACAGGGTATTAGTGAATTTGTATTGGATTTATTGTTGGCCAAAAAATAGTGTTACAAATTTGCAACCGATTTGTAAGGGATTTGTTATGGATTTATTACAAATTTGTCATAAATTTGCAACCGATTTGCAAGAAACTTGATATGGATCCATTGCAAATCGGTTGCAAATTTGCAACTGATTTGCAATGGACTTGCTATGCATCCATTGCAAAGTTGTTACAAATTTGCAACCGCTTTGCAATAGAGTTTGCACAAATGCAACCGATTTGCAATGGACTTGCTATGCATCCATTGTAAAGTTGTTACAAATTTGCAACCGCTTTGCAATAGAGTTTGCAAAAATTTGGCAGCGCCGTTGCAAAGCCATTACAAACTTGCAACACATTTGCAATGGACTCGTTTGTGACCAAAATATCTGTTGCAAATCCCTTGCAAATTTGCAACACAATTGTAACAAACTTCACAATGAAATGGTTGCAAGTACCTTACAATTCCGTTACCAATTTATAATATATTTACAACGGATCTCATGCTAATCCATTGCAAGAGGGTTGCTAATCCATTGCAAATGATTTGCAATGGATTAGTTCGCATTACAAAAATTTGCTATGAGAAAAATAGCAACGACATTAATCTGTTGCAAAGCCGTTAGAAAATGTATAGTTGCAACGGAATTGCAATGGATTTACCCGTTGCAAAACTGTAAAATTTTTGTAGTGTTTCTCAGTTATCTAGTTAGAATTAAGAATAAAGTAAAATGAAAAATTGCAAGAATATGAACGTCTCAAGAAAGCAAGGAAGAGTAAGAGTAAGGGAAGTCTCAATCAATAAAGATGAGTTACCTAGGCAATGCTCACCCTAGGATCTTTCAAGAAGTGAAAGACTTACAAATGCTTCTAAACAGAGTTAAATATGTTGAGAAAATCCAAGATATAATTGATCCCTACCTTTAGGAGACTGATATCAGTCCCCTATGAAGTCCAAGTGTAGAAATTGCTTAATCTCAACACCTCACACCACATATGTCCACAATAGACTCTAGGGACTCCTAAGAGTACACCCGATTCCTAAGGACAGACCTAACTCTACTTCGAGCTAGAAGATCCTTAACCACCTAGAAGGTTCTGCGTAGAAATCTCATAATCTCACCTCTCATACCAAAGATGGTTGCATAAAGCCTAGGTAATACGGAGATAGGATGTACTAATTGAAAGGGAAAGAGGGCACTCCACTATCTCATGACTCACTATCCCAACCTTCTTCAATCTTGAGGTTCTAACACTAATGGAGACCTCTCTACCATAAAGGTAAATAGCTCATGTAAACCAATTGACCACAAAGATTAATACGGCAAGAAAGCAATGATAAAACCAGATTGGAACTCAATTAAACTCAGATTTAATAGAAAACACAAAGTAAATCATATATGAATAAGATCCTAGGGTTCACATGCCCATATACCTACTAGGGTTTAGCTTTCCATGGGGCAAACTACAAAACAAATAATGAGATGTAAAACAATGAAAACCATGGAATAAAAGCCCCTTGAATTCGTGATGATGGCCTTGATGGGTCGCTTAACGTCTTGAAGCATCCCTCTACGAAGCTAGGTTGCCGAAGGCTCCCTTGTCACTGCTAGGATCACTCAACAGTATTTTACTATAGTTCTATTCATAAACATGGCACACATTATTCTGTTGATGCCACAAGATCAAGCACATGTCAACATGCTAGGTTATGGAGCTTCTCGTCGCCGAATCATCATTTGGAAAGCTCTTGTATTCATCACACAAGAAAGAACATGAAAGTGTGATTGCCTTTGTGCCCTTTCAACTCAAAGTCTAGCTTGAATACTTTTGGAAGTTGGCACACAGATCTATGTTTATGAACTCCTCTTGCGTCTTGATTTTTATGTTGCACAAAAACTCCCACACAGTGCCTTCATAGTCTATCTTTGCTCCCTTTTCTTCTCTTATGGCCTTCACAACCTATTTACACTAAACAATACCAGATACACTTTAAGAGACATAAACCATGATAAATATGATTCTCAATGCATGGAAAACACATAAATAAATATACATACTCGAGCACTTATCAACCACCTTTTCTCTCTCCTCTTCGATCCTTCTTCTTCTCATTTCTTCTTTGTTTCTTCACCTTTTTCACTCATTTTTTGGCCATTATTCTCCAATTTTCTTGCTCTAGAACACTCTCCTGCTCTTGGACATTTGTTTTGGAAGGTTTATTGAGTGATTCAGCATCATTCTCATCAATTATTGAAAGTATGTCTCTATAAACCCTAGTTTTTGAGAATGTTCATTTCTTCTTCTCTCCCCTCATTTTTTTTACCAATGAATGGTTCTATTATTGGGAAATAGTTGTTTATTATTTTTGTGGATTTTTGAGGGAATTTCCATGCTTGTAAAAGGTTTTTATTCTCCATGATTAAAGAAAATTCTTGCAAAATGTTTTTGTGGATTGCTGTAGTAATTCTTGAAATTTCTCATTCTCCATTATCATAATCCTTTGTTTCTTTTAACCTTGGTTTAATCCCTTGCTTCTTGTCCTATATGTATGCCAATGGAGCAGGTGGCCTCCAATTGAGCACAAAGGGATGTGATGTGTTTTCCGTAAGTGTACAGGTCACACACAAATAGTAAAGTGGTACACTGCAAAGGAGTAAGGTTGTCGAAGCTCAAGGACAGGACTTAAAATATTAATCTTTCTCCTAATCTCTAGTTAAGAATAAATTGAGGTTTATTTAAGGAAATAAATTAAAATAGGAAAAGGAAAGGATGGATGGAATGATCAGGCAGATTAGGATTCCTATAGGTTTTTGTATGCTGGCCTATCCTTAATGCCTACTTGGCACATTTTGCGGTTCTAGTTTGTGCTCGAAAGCAATGTTGCATCTATGATTCCAAAATACACCAAGTTTTACTAAGATAATTGTGGGTTTCATGCACATCAAGTTTTGCAATCACACATGGCAACTACAACTAAGGCAATTCACACACCAAGTTTTACCAAAGCAACTATGCAAATCAAACACATCAAGTTTTTCAAATAAAAGATTAAACACTAGGACTGGAAGAACTCTATAGATCAATAAAAGCATGTGTTCAAAGCTTACAAAACATCATAGTTCAACATACCTGGACACTATGGACGATTAGCCTCTCGTGGATGGGTACAACATGGAAGAAACAATCAAAGATCTAAAGAAAGAAGACATGACTCCGTATGCTAGCCCCACTTCTCTTGTGCATCTGACTCAACCTTGATCTCCTTAGATGGTGTGATAGAGCTTGATATTTGCTCTCATCAACATCCTCCCGCTAAAGAGTAAAATCCCCGAACAAAAATAAAAGTGAAACCCTAAAAGCTATACTTAAAAAGGCTGATTTCAGGCTCGACCTGATCTAAGCATGATCGTGCTTAGGCCGTGCTTCTCTTCCAGATTTCTGAGTCAAATGGCTAAGTGTATTCCTGGAATAATCAGGTGAGAAGCAAAACCATGCTTCTCCCGTTGATAAGTGCTCGTGTATAAGCTATACAAAGTATACTTTTCTTACATTGATGGCACACCCCTTGCGAGTGCCCCACAAGTGCACGTGTTGTCAAAGTAATAATGATGAGAAGAGAAGTTGCTACTTAGCTAGTGTGGAAGTGATGGTAGTGATGAGAAAATAGTGTCCGTGTAATATAAGAAAGAGAAATATGGATGAAGAAAAGAGTACAAGCAAAGAGTAAAGAGGAAACAATAAATGCAAATATGGGGTACCGGGACAATCTCCTGATAGGACTAATGCTTCTAGTGCAGGACTAATATTATACCTTCAAAATGATGTATAATGAGTCGTGGAGATCCTAAAGCACACGGTCCCAAACCCTACTCTCAGCTAAGCCCAACACTAGGATTCATTACAACCTTTCACTGTGTTGCTCACGCAACATAGCCAAATACTTTGCCAAACAAGTTTAAGCTTTCATGACACACCAACAATCCATTAGAAAAATAAAATAACAATAGCACCAAAGATGAGGTGACCACTCCTAAGCAATTATTACTAAAGAACTAGCCTACTAACTAGGAATGCAATAAACACTTGGGTTGTTTCCCAAGAAATGCTTGTTTAATGTCACTAAGCTTGACATACCTAAACTTAACTCACGAGGGTTCATGAAGAGTGAATATCCTCTTACCTACATTCTTTAAACAGGATGCACAAAAATTTTGCAAGTTAGAGGAAGAGAAAGGATAGTCTTTGTTACCAAACGAGGGATTATGGCTCGCAACACGTGTTTGCTCATTCTTTCCATTGCTAGACTTCTACTTCTGGTGATTTCTTGACTTCATCAGCTTATTAATAATTCTCTTCATGAGTCCCTGGGAAGCTTGTGGTTTGTCCACTACACCAACCGATGAAATCTCTTCATTCTCGCCTCCTTGGTCTAGCCAACCTTCAAATAGGTCTGGTGACAACATTTCCTGCACATAATTATCGATTAGTTCATCTACGGCGTCAAGAAAATATAAAGTATCATCAAAGTTTAGAGAATGCCACACGGCATCGGCAAGGCAATATGTTAGCTTGTTATCTCCAACTCTTAGTGTCAATTCCCCACCGTCCATATTAATGAGAGCTTTGGAAGTAAGCAAGAACTGTCTCCTAAGTATTAGTGCTACATCGACATCCTCGTTCACATCAAGTACCACAAAATCTACTGGAAATATATATTTGTCCACCTTAATAAGTATGTCTTCAACGATCCCCCTCGGATGTCTTAACGAAGGATCTGCCAACTGAAGTATCATCTGAGTAGGTTGTGGTTCTCCCAAACCCATATTTTGGACAAAATTGTAAGGTATGACATTAATGCTAGCGCCAGAGTCTGCCAATGACTTTTCCTCACCCAAATCACCAATGTTACATGGGATGATGAAACTTCCTAGATCTTTCATATTGTTCAAAATGTTCTTATTCAAAATAGCCGAACAGGATGCATCCAAAATCATAGCTGCACTCTCCTCCATTTTCCTCTTATTTGTCAAGAGGTCCTTCAAGAACTTCACATAATGAGGCATTTGTGACAGTGCCTCCACAAATGGAATGTTGAAGTGTAATTGCTTAAAAAGGCCTAGAAACTTCTTGCACTGCTCATCGATTTCATCATTTCTCATCCGTGAGGGGTATGAAATTCTTGGTTTGTAAGGTGGGGGTGCTACTTCCTTCTTTTTACCTTCTCCTTCAATTTCTTTCTCCTTGGTTGATTGATGCATAACCTTTTCTGCTGGGAGTTTACCCTTAAGTTTGCAACTACTCCTCAAAGTGATTGCCTTCTGCTGTTCTCATCGGTTTCTTTCTGTGTTGCTTGGTAAACTCCCTAAAGGTCTTTCTACAAGTTACTTCATAATCTGTGATATGTGCTCGTGTTATAGCAACGCAAAATGTTATTATCTTACATTGAGCATTTCTTTTATCAAATTCTATCACTAATTAGTGTGCATTTGTGTGCTTTTGTGCATTGTGGCGTTATGCAGCCAATTTGGAGAAAAAGAGAAAAGTTAGGTCATGCTCGCTGTTGTTGGGGAGTTCTCGAACCAAGCAAGGAACAAGGCACGAGTCTCGACTTCTGGGTGTGTACTAACCTCCTTTGCAGGGGCACAAAGGCAGTCACATTCACAACAAGTCCAACTCATGTAGCATAGGAGAACTTTGCCAGTAAGTGATAAGTGCTCGTGTTATAGTAATGCGAAGTGTTATTATCTTGCAATGAGCATTAATTTAATCAGATTTTATCACTAAAAAGTGTGCAATTGTTTACTTTTGTGCATTGTAGGGTTGTGAAGATAAAATGAAGGGAAGGAACGAAGTTAGGTCATGTTTGGCATTGTTGGGAAGATTTTCGGACCGAGCAAGGAGCAAGGCGTGAGCATAGACTTGTGAGTGTGTGCCAACCGCCTTTGGAGGGCACAAAGGCAGTCACATTCACAATAAGTCTAACTCATGCCAACAATGAGAACTTCACCAATTAGGCGATTCGAAGCAATCGACACGATCTACCGTTGATTGTGTGCCCAATTCAACGGCCTCGATGAAGAATGACGAATCCGGGAGCGTGTCGGCACAATTACTGTAGCAGTAATGTAGTTAAAACACTGTAGCAAATTACTGTTTACAGTCGGCCGAAAATCAGAATTCCAGAAACTTCACACGGGCGTGTGGAAATTCCACACGGCCGTGTGAAATCCCGTTTTCAGCAAATTTAAAGCCACGACTCCACATTATAAAAGCCCGATTTGGAGACTTTTTGAGATATCTTTTGACCTATTCTTCTCCCGAACTTCTGGTAGTGCGGCTAGGGTTTTGGAGAGGACTTCGTGGAGGTTTAGAGCGCGTCATCGGCATCGTTACTGACGTCCGGCGGCCGCACAAGACCACGGCCACACCATACGCAAGGGGGTTTTCATCTATGTCTTTACTTTGTGTTTTATTTCATACATTGATGAACATGTATAGCTCCATGAGGAGCTAAACCCCTTGTGGGTATTCGGATTTGTAAATTCTAGGGTTATCATGTTTCTTTGACATTGTTATTATGCTTTTCCATTATTGATGAATAAGAATTGAGTTTCAATCTTGATTTTATTTTGCTATTGTTTTCCCTTAGATGTGACACTAGGGTTGAGAGCAATCTAGGTTTTCCTTTGGAGGTGTGACAACTCCTATAGGATTAGACTATTCAATATTGAAGAGGGTTGAGAGGGAGAGTTGTGAGGTAGCGATGTACCCCTTTCCCTTCCGGTGTGATTTCTCCCTACCTCCGTTTCCTTGATTTATTAGCGGTCAAGATAGAGTGAAGTTCTAGGTAGATAAACTCCCCTGGGGCTTAGTTACGCGAGTAACAGAGTGAAGGGTTGAAGTGAATCCTATGCACTGGGGCTTAATCTAGACTAGGGTTCTTCCTCCTGGACCAAAGGGTTAGAACTACACATAGGAACAGGTTTAATCACTAGGAATCCCTAGAACTTAATGCAATCCCACGTAGTGTGAGGTTTAGGTAGATGTACTCCCCTGGGACTTAATCGTGCGAGCGATAGAGTGAAGGGTTGTTGTGAATCCTAATACCGGGGCATAATGTTGGGGTTAGTCATGGTTGACCTTAGGTTTGGGACCGTGAGTCTAAGGATTTCCTCGACTCAATTAGCATCAATAGGAAGGTATAACATCATAGTCTTGCACTAGAAGCATAGATCCCAGAGGTAACTTGTCCGGATACCCCACTTCATTCATTGTTAAATCCTCCTTAATCTCTTTTTCTTGCACTCTCTAATCTTTCACCTCTCTCTATTTAATTTCCTGTCTTTTAGTATAGTTGTTCTCATAATTCACACACGAATCGATTATTACTTTTCCGTACTTCGCATAGTTTTAATAGTGAAATCTCATACTCTAACTCCCTATTCCCTGTGGATTTGACTACCCTCTCACCGGGGTAACTTTTATTACTTTGACAAACCCGTGCACTTTCGGGGAGCCTGTCAGTAAGGAGAATTGAAGCAATTGGCATGATCTACTGTTGATTGTGTGCCCAATTCAATGACCTCGATGAAGAACGATGAAATCGGGAGCATTTGATGCCTGAGTATCGCAAGCAATCACTATAGCAGTTACTGTTCAGTTCGCGCCATTAATACGAATCCAGAAAATACACACGGGCGTGTGGAAATTCCACACGGCCGTGAGAAATCCCGATTTCAGCTGATTTTCCAGCTGTGACTTAGACAATTTAAAGACCTTTTTGTGGACTTTTTCATGATCTTTTCACCAATTCTCTGGAGGATCACGGCTAGGGTTTGGAGAGGACTTTGTGGAGGATTCGAGCACATCATCGGCATCAACATCGAAGCCTGTCAGAAGATAGCTATTGGCGTGAGTCGTGAGGTAGCAAAATGTCCCATTTCACTTCCGGCTTGATTTTCCCTACCTCCATGTTCCAAGAGTTCTTAGCGGTTGAAATAGAGTGAAGTGCTAGGAGATGAACTCCCCTGGGCTTAGTTGCGCGAGCAAGAGAGTGAAAGGTTGTAGTGAATCCTAGTGCTGGGGCTTAATTGAGACTATGGTTCTTCCACCTGGACCAAAGGGTTAGAGCTATACATAGGAATAGGGTCTTTTACTAGAAATCCCTAGAACTTAAAGCAATCCCGCTTAGTGTGAGGCTTAGGAAAATGGTCACCCCTGGGACTTAGTTGACAGGTCAATGAGAGTTAACGGTCGTAATGAAACCTAATGCCGGGGAATAATGTTGGGATTAGCCACGGTTGACCTTAGGTTGGGACCGTGTGCTTTAGGATGTCCCCAACTTATTAAACATCAATAGGAGAGCATAATACTTAGTCCTACACTAGAACATTAATCCTAGGGGTAGCTTGTCCGGATACCCTATTTTACTCATCGATTGTTTCTCTCTTTTACTCTTAGTTTGCACTCTCTTATCTTCCATATTTCTCTTTATTTTCTTATTACTTTCGATTTCTCTTACACACACATAATTGATCTTGCTCACACTTTCCGTACTACACACTAGCTAGATAGCAATTGCTTGTATCTACAATCCCTACTCCCTGTGGATTCGACTACCCTCTGACCGGGGTACTATTATTACTGCGACAACCCATGCACTTTCGGGCCCCTGTTAATCTGTCACACTTGATTTTCCAAATTGTGCAACGAGGCTGTGTGGTTGTCAAGTGTAGCTTCAATGGACTGAAATCATGTATCTGAAGACTAGATATATTTTGTTAAAACCTTCTCTAACTCTGTTATTTGGTTTTCCAACCTTGAAACTCTATTCTTCATATTTGGGGCTTATTATTGGAAACTGATAAGTGCTTGTGTATAAGTGATACGAAGTATACTTTTCTTACAATGAACATCACTTTTATCAGGTTTTATCTCTCATTCGTGTGTATTTGTGTTCTCTTGTGCATTTAGGGTTATGGAGACGAGTTGGAAGAAGAGAATAAAAAATATATCATGGATGCAATGGTTGAGAAGACACTTGGACTAAGTAAGGATCAAGGCAGAAGTTGTAGACATGTGAGTGTGTGCCAACCTCCAAAGTGATCTGGCGAATATACAATTTGGAGGGCTACAAAGGTAGTTACACTTATAGAGTCCTACTTGTGTAACATTGAATAGCTTCATCAATGCTTTTGAAAGCAAGAGGCGACATGATCTATCGCATGGTTGTGTGCCTAACTGAGCGGACTCGATGAAGAAATGAAGTGGAGAGCATTTTGGTATAAGTACTATAGCAATATACTATGGTAAATTATTGTAGTAGTTAGAGTTCATACCATGCAGGAAATACAATTCCAGATAATCAACACGCGATGTGGTATGACTCGGATTTTGGTTACTGTAGCAGATCAACAATTCCATAGTTCATACCATGCAGGAAATACAATTCCAGATAATCAACAATTCCATAGCATTTTGGTTACTGTAGCAGATCATTGTAGCATGACTCGGATTTTTGCGAGCAGAAAGGCAGTGAGCTGCATGGGTACTGTACAGCCCGCACACCGCCCGCATGGCTCAGGGAGGATGGCTTTTAAGCAAAGCTAGGGCTTGTTTTCCGGGATCATCTCTTTAACATCTTTCAAGCTCTCAGTGGTGGCAACTATTAGGTAATATCACAAAAATCATATAACATTATCAAAGCATGTGGAAGCAATAATAAAATTTATGATATTGTCTAATTGTTTTAATGACCACTGTAATTTAATTAAAAGGCCTAAAAAATTACCTCTTGATGTTTGGAAGCCTTTCTTTGATATGCTGAATTTGTCTCTCGAATTGCCATAGATCTCCTAGCATCGAACGAAGGTCCCACGCCTCTAGATTACACACCGGAATTAAAAAACAATCTCCTCTTTTTCTCCAAATAGCGACTAGGGTTAGTGAGGAAGAGAGAGCTTAGGGATTCTCTCACTAGAGAATTAATTGATTGATTTCTAGGGTTAGAGAGGAGTCATATATATAGAGACTTCATAAAACATGAAAAACATTATTCAATTATGAGCCCTATTCGAAATAAGAACTTTCATAATATGATAACCATTATCATAGAAGTTCTATTAGAAAAATGAGTCCTAATCTAACTAAAACCACATTTGTCTTTGAGTCCTTATAATTTTGATTATCTATTCGACTCCATCAAATTAAAATCAAAATTTAAACTTAAGACAAAAATCCTAGACCAATTTACAATTTCACTTATCTCATAAAATAAAATTATAAATTTACAATTTTACAACTGCACTCAAAACAAGACTAATTCTTTATTACTTTAAACGTAACTTCCTAGGTTCATTCCAATTGGTAATGGGAGGATAGCAAAGAACGTGGGTGTCACATAAGTCAGACGTTGATCATTGGTCAAATATTTTATTTAAAGGAATGCGATGGTGCGAGATGTACTCTAACATGGCTTAATCCTTCAATACATGGATTAAATAGGCACGCCATCTACAAGTGACAACCATGGTTGACTCGATCAGGTAAATTTGTTGGTGGATAATATGGGTTTCTATGATATAAATTATCTGTAATTGTGTAGTAATAATGGTTTCCCGTGTATTTATGTGAATTGACGTGTACATTATTTACATTCCTGTGTATATTATGGACCTTTCTGTGTATTGTGTTTCCTTTATGTCTATATTTTGTTTCCTAAGAAGAGTATGTTTTGTCTCTTTATCATTTGATTTATAGGTTCAAACTTATGAATATGTTCGCCAACAGACGCGAGCAATCCAACAAGTGGGACACACACCTCTACCCTAAAATTTGGAAGAAGGTTGAACAACTCGTTGATGACAGTTGTTACTTGAAAGTGGGTCAGTCAACTGAAGACATTTATGAAGTTATTGAAGATAACAACAATGTAGTTAGCCTTCAATTTCATGGATGTTCCTGCAGAAGACGGGAAGTACATGGCCTACCATTCTTATGTTGATTCTTACTTCACAATCGAATGGTATCGTCAGGCGTATAGAAATCTGATATTCCCTTTTCCTAATAGTGACAAGCCATCTAATGAAAATTGTGACATACAAATTAGGCCACAAATATCAAAGAAACAGCTAGGTCATCATCCAAGAAGGAAAAGAATAGAGTCATAAACCTTCGATGTATGAGAATTCCATTATAGCCGTTGCCATCAAGGTAGACATAATCGTCAATCCTGTAATACGGTCATAGCAGACTAACAATGGCACACTTAACGTTAGCGTACGATATTTGTGTTTTGGATCGCATGTTGCTTGCCATGAACTTTGTTTTATATTCCTTTCTTGACTATCTATCCTCCCTTGTGTGGTTATATTTCCTGTGTATTGTTCTGCATTCCTGTGTAGAGTTTCTGCTTTTATGTGTATTGTTTTTGGTTTCTGTGTATATATACTCATTTCATGCGTATTCATTTGCGTTTTTGAGTAGACATCCTCTTTTCCTGTGTACGTTCTTGAGTTCTATGTATATATCCTCTTTTCTTGTGTACATTTTTTTCCAGTTTTTGTGTATATATTTCCTTGTATTGTTCTGAGTTTCTCGGTGGATATCTTTATCAATATGGATTTGATAACTAATTACATAACCAAGTTTAAAGTCACAAAGAAATATATAAAACACAAATAGAAGATATGGGAAATTAATTGTTCTTGTTAGTTGGCATAACGTCATAAACTACAATATGTCACTTTTCTGCATTATCAGCATGTTCAGTGTCGACCTTCACTTGGGTGGGCTCCTTCTCCCCTGCGTCGTCCTTATCCCCGCCAATTTCATTCTCATACCCAGTGGCTTTCTCCCCGGTGTCATCGTTGTCCCCACCAGAGTCTTTCGCATCCCTAGTGGCCTTTTCCCCGGCTGATTCTCTGTTAGCTACAGCGTCATTGTCTACGACAGACTCCTTCTCCCCAACGTCGCCTATCTCACCTTCTGTGTTATTTTCCATGGCGGCATCATGCTTATCCCCGGCTGCATCCTTTGTCACAGTTGTGGCGGGTACAATTTTTCTCCATATCGCATCAATAAGTATCCGGGTGCAGTTTTGAAAATACTCCGATTATGGTATGGACAATTCTTCCTCATTCAAAAGTTGTTCCATATAACGCATACAATACACCGGCAAATCAACTGACCCGCATGCTTGCTGGGTACAGTTTCGAAAAAGCTCCATTTGGATGTCTCAAAAGGGATTAGTACCTATATTAGCTTCGATGCATAACTCGAATAGATCCCGCTGAGAAGTTCAATGGAAATTGTTAGTCACTATGTATGAAATAATATATGATGTTCCATAATGTATTTGCGTCACTTGCCATGTTGACAGCGTCTGAATCATAAGTGTCTGATTGGAGTGACAAGTAGTGCATGTATTACTGCTTTTGATTGTCCAAAGCAAGCAGATGGTAATGACCATTGAGGTCGATTGGCATAGGTACTAGCTCTGCCGTCTTATGCTCATATATGACATCTTCCATCAGGTACAATACTTGTTCAGCTACGAAATTGCAATTTCTACATTGCAAGAAGCAAGGGCCATGTCAGAACTTTATATTTCTTGAACTCCAATGGATTGCTTAGCAATTCATTGAGGAGCATATGTACGAGGGCATCCAACACATCATCGGATATATTTTCTTTCCCCTCGAGAAGAACGTACAGATGGTCACGGTTGGTAAAGCCATTATCATCAACGTCCGTCCAAATGACAGGACTATATAGAAGAAGTACACATGAGACCATAAAATTATACACATGAAACAAAAAATATACATAGTAAACCACATAATATACACAATAAACTAAGTAACATACACATGAAACTAAAAAATATACACAAGAAAGTAAGTAACATATATAGGAAATAACAAATATACACAGGGAACTACAAATACACATAGGAAAATAAAAACAATACACAGGTAATGAAAATGATACACATTAAAAATATTATCATAAATAATAAGAGGACTAAGCATGATAAAGACATGAAACATATATCATATAAAACAAAAACAATACCTGTCGACACGTGTTTTCAGAAAGATGGTGATGCCTCCTCATTCGAGTTTGTTAAGCTTTGCAAAATCCGGGTAAGTCTTCCTTTATGGAAGGAAACTTGAGCCAGTCTTTTTCTAATCCTCGTAGTGGACCTGCCCTTGTGCTTTAGTCTGGTAGGGAACCAACGCACATTGATCCTTTGCCAGTTTATCCTTCTGCAACGTGGTTAGGGATACAAGTAGCATGTTGACAACTTGAAATGCTTTATCATCTACTCTGGAGATGTCACTCAAGGTGGAAGCCTTTTCAGAAGGATTGGTGTTCATTGGTGGAGGAACCCTCCTCCTAGGAGCTCTCTTTGTTGGAGCCTTTTTCGGTGCCGCTTTTTTAAGCGACGACCGCTTTGCCGATGTCTTCTTGAGAGGGGCTCATTTTGGTGGAATTTTTGTCAGAGAGGGACTACTTTGATGTGTTTCTTACAAAACAGTGCAGTACGTAACACGCCTTGGGGTAGTATCTTGGGAAGTTACGGGACGCTAGCCTACCAATGGGTCATCTGGAGTAGTGATTTTAGATGGGATTTCATCCATGGAGGCTTCAGGAGTGAGGGCATGAGAAGGAGAAGGAATTCTGTCAGTGCCCACTTAAGGAACAATTATTTCATCCACGCTGATGCAGGAGGGTGAATCCACCGGTGAACGACCCATAAGTGTTGTCGGCGCATGGGAGGTGAATCCACCAGTGGTGACCGTGACTCAACCCTTTTCTACTTTGCATCTTGGCAGTCGTGCTAGTCTATACGAGCTTGCAGTTCACGGAACTCTATTAACACTTGTTGTAGTAACCGCCGCATGTCATCATCACCTTAGGGAAAGTCATCAATATTTTCAGCGGTCGTTGGGGGGATTGATCCTGACCACGCTTCTTTGCGGGGTCAAGTCTTGGCCTTTTCCTAGCAATGGGGGGGCTGGTTGGTGGCCGGGACTTACTTTTAGAGTCGCTAGGTTCTGACGAACTGGCGGGGGATTGTCTATGGGTGCGCTTAACATTGCCAACTAAGAAATTCTCTTCGTCGTTGGTTGCCAGAAGCTCAAAAAATTGAAAAGCAAACACCAAGCATAATAGCATACACAAGAACATAATTTTATACACAGGAGCATGACAATATACACAATAACATCATATTATACACAGGAACATGATGATATACACATTAACCTTATAGTATACACATGAACATCATATTATACATAGAAAACCATTTTCATACACAAGAAATAACTCATTCATCCAAATTTCCACACATTTTAGACAGCAATAGAAATAACTTACTTCTTTTTCTTTGATTGAAGTCAATAGCGACTCGATGGATGCCACGTTAATGAAACTGGACTCCTCGTAACACATTATATGGGGTGTCTTCCCTACTCGTTGTTTCTTGACACTGTCTGTCACCTCATAAAACCATATGATGAGAGCAACAAAACAACCTTTCATGTAACCTACAGTTGTGGACTTCCCTTTACACCTGAGTTAGACACGGGCTGCTGTTGGAGGGATGTCATCCATTAACCACCTGTGAGTAGCATGGGCCCAGCTATAACGACCAAGTGACACCAGATCATCGGTGTATCTTGCTACGAATGATGGCGCATGCAGAACATTGTTTGGGAACATGATCGTCATCATGAAGTACACCACCAGGAGCTTCACAAAGGTCTCCTCGTCCTCATGTTTCTTGCTATGGACAATTCTCAGGAGGTTGTCTTTAATGGCATCACGGTGACGGTTTGTGCATTTTATGCAAAAAATTCTTCTCAAAATTTGATTCATTCTTCTCATGCTTAAAGGATACAGTGTCTCCATCGCAATAAAGGCCTAGGATGAGAGCAGCGTCTTCTGCTCTAAAGGTGAGCATGCTTTGTCCTATCTGAAACTCTTGTTTCTTCTCATTGTACACCTGTAACATAGGGTCGAGCACCCCTCTCTTTTACAGCATGGGAGCGACGTCCATGAAATGGGGAAATAGCATCTGGCGGAGGATATCCTAGTGGTGCTTCTCCATGTGTTTTTTCAACTCGGAAATCGTCTTGATAATAGGGCCAAGATAACACTGCGTGTTTACAAGTGTTGTTTCCATCTTCTATTCTATATTAACAATGCAGACACACAAACACAATTAATCAATAAAAGGAACATAACATTAATCACAACAAAAAACAAATTATAGATAGGAAAACCGACGAGCTCTACACAATAACATCGAAATCAATAGAGAAACCACACAATCTTACACAGGAAGGTCTTCTCACCTTTGTGCTGCCTTTTTCCCTTGAAAGTCGCCGGAGAACTGAAGACCAAATATGGAAGTCGCCAGAGAACTAGAAGAAAAGGTTTCGCAAGAGAGAAAAAAGCAGAAAAAAGGATCTCAACGGCTTCAGCGCAATATGAAAGAGGTGAAAGACTGCGGCATAAAATCATAAATTATGAACCTTAATTCATAAAGGAGGGATATATGGGGAAGCTGTATACTTTGAGGGATTATATGGGAAAAAACAAAGTTTTTAGGATTTTTTGGTACTTCCCTGTTATTAATATTTATATAAAACTTTAAATAAATTATGAACCTTAATTCATAAAATCAAAAAACTATGCATAAAATCTAATTTTATATATTTTGATTTTATATAATAATAAAATAATAATCACCAATGTAATTATATAATAATATTTTTTTAATTAATTAATAAATAAAACAACCATATATTTCATATTGGTATGGGTCCAATAAAATAAATAATAATAATAAAATAATAAAATAATAACAAATAAGCATCATGCGTGGGCCGCCCACGCAATGTAGACTGCTCGCGCAATGCAGCTTTCCACGAAATTATATTATTATTATTATTATTATTATTACAAGGAAGTACCAGAAAGTCCCCATCAAATTTCATTTTTCCCTAGAAGTCCCTTCAAGTTTGCATGTGAAAATATTATTTTTATGTCCAAAAGGCATGGACAGGGTTAACACAACAGCTATATCGCGTGTGAAATGACCCTAATACCCTCATTGAATCTGGCGATGATGACGCGTGCGAAATGACGATGATGCCCCTCCTTTTTCCTTGGGAAGGCGTGTCGGCAGTTGGCACGCCGAGGCGTTGGGATGCGCGCAGGAAACCTTACCGAGTGGCCGTAACGCTTGGGTTACTTCTTATTGCGGTGAACGCCGTTGCCGTTCTTCTTTTCCACTCTCTTCTTCCTCGCGAGACCCTTTGGTCAAGTGTTCCGACGAGTTCCATCATGGTACTGACTTCTCCGGCGAGTTTCACGGGCAAAAGGCAGCATAGAGGTGAGAAAGAGTTCATGTGTATGTTTTTGTGGTTTGCTGTGTATAATTTTTTCTTTTGATTGTGTGTTTGCATTGTTGACATAGAAGAGAAGATGGCAACCACACTTGTAAATGCGTGTTGTTATCTTGGCCTTGTTATTGAGACGATTTCAGAGTTGAAAAAGCATATAAACAAGAGGCATTGGGATATCCTCCGCGGGACGCCGTTCGGTCATTTCGTGGATGTCGCTCCCATGCTACAAGAACGAGGGGTTCTCGATGCTGTACTGCAAGTGTACGATGAGAAGAATCAAGGCTTTTAGATTGGGCAAAGCCTTATTTTATTCAGAGTCGAAGATGTCACTTTAATCCTAGGTCTCCGTTGCGACGGAGACATTGTATCCTTCAAGCACGAGAAGGATGCATCAGACTTTGAGAAGAAATATCTACACAAGATGCACAACCGCCACCGTGACGCCATTGACGACAACCCACTCACACTTATCCGGAGCAAGAAACACGAGGACGAGCAAACCTTCGTAAAACTCCTGGTGGTGTACTTTATGATGATGATCATGTTCCCAACAGTGTTCTGCATGTGCCGACGTTTGTAGCAAGGTATGCCGATGACCTAGCGTCACTCGCCGGTTATGCCTGGGCCCATGCTACGCACAGGTGGTTGATGGACGATATCCCGGTGACAGCCGCTCATGTGCAACTCCGTTGTAAAGGGAAGTCCACAACTACAGGTTGCATGAAAGGTTGTTCCGTTGCTCTCATTGTCTGGTTCTACGAGGTGACGGGCAGCGTGAAGAAACAAAGAGTAGGGAAGACACCCCGTATAATGTGTTACAGGGAGTCCAGTTTCAGCAAGGCGGCGTCCATCGACCTGCTTTTGAAATCAATCAAAGGAAAATAAATAAGTTATTTTTATATTGATGTGTACAATGTGGATGAAAATGGTTTTCTGTGTGTACTATGCTTTTTCTGATGCTTTTCCTGTGTATAAAATGATGTTTATGTGTATATAATGATGTTCTTATGTATATTATTAGTTTCCAGTGTATAAAAATTGGGTTCCTGTGTATAATATTGTGTTCCTGTATATAGAATTACTTTACTGTGTACATTTTCATGTTTCCTGTGTATAATATTGTGTTCATATGTTGATGTTGCAAACTTTGGTTTTTGCATTTCAGTTTTCTGAGCTTCTGCCAGCCAACGCTGAAAAGCGTTTGTTGGTTGGTAGTGTTAAGAGAACTCATAGACAAGCCACCGCCAGTTTCCCAGATCTTGGCGAGTCTAGGAAGAAGTCCCGCCCAACAAGAAGGGCCCCTCCTGCTGCGAAAAATGCAAAAATTGACCCTGAAAAGAAGCGAAGTCGGGATCAATCCTCTCCCAACCCTCAAGAGATGCCGGAGAAGGTTCCCCGAGGGGATGATGACATGCGCCATTTACTACGATAAGTTTTGACGGAGTTCCATAATTTGCGAGCTGCAGACTACGACAAGCGTGACCGGCAAGATGCAGACCGGAAGAAGTCTGACTAACAAACGGCGGCCCCGTCCACCCTTGTGCCGGAGGCAGACATCAGCCATTCACACTCGGCGGCCCCGGCCCCTACTCCTAGCTGCAGATTCAAAAGGTCAGCACGAAGATCGCCATGCCGTTCTGCCAAGTTGGAGGCCATGTCAACTGCCAATGTGGAAATTCCTGCTTAGTGTGTGGACGCTACTTGCGGGGATGTTAATCTTCCATAAGCCGTAGGCACTGATGATTCAGACGCTATTCTTGTGGAGGGCCTGGATCCTGGTTCCGCCATGGATGATATCCCATTGAAAGTCACGGCCCCTGATGCCGCCATGGATGATATCCCCTTGACACGACACTTTTGCGTGTGTACAGCGAGTGCACGGGCTTGTCGAAGTAATAAAATTGCCCTGGTGAGTGGGTAGTCGAATCCACAGGGAATAGGGATTTGGAACACAAAAATTCGTTATTTAGTTATTCAGTGTATGAAAAGTGATAATCGGTTTGATGAGAAAATTATAGAATCAATTAAAATAAAAAGACAAGAAAGTAAATAGAGAGATGGGAGACAAGAAAATGCAAGTAAAGGTAGAAGGAGAAAGACTAGCAATGAATGAAATAGGGTATCCGGACAAGTTCCCTCTAGTACTTATGTTTCTAGTGCAAGACTATGCTATTATACTTTCCTATTGATGTTAATTGAGTCGAGGATATCCTTAAAGACACGGTCCTAAACCTAAGGTCAACCATGACTAACCCCAACACACTGTCCAAGCATTAGGATTCACGTCAACCCTTCACTCTGTCACTCACGCAACTAAGCCCCAGAGGAGTATTTCTGCCTAAGCCTAACACTACGTGGGATTGCTTTAAGCTTTAGGGTTTCCTAGTGATAAAACATGTTCCTATGTATAGTTCTAACCCTTTGGTCCAGGTGAAAGAACCCTAGTCTAAATTAAGCCCCAGTGCGTAGGATTCACGTGAACCCTTCATTCTGTCACTTGCGTAACTAAGCCCCAGGGGAGTTTATCTAAATAGCACTTTCACTCTATTTTGACTGCTAATAAATAAAGGAAACGGAGGTAGGGAGAAATCACATCGGAAGGGAAAGGGGATACATCGCTACCTCACAACTCTCCCTCTCAACCTTCTTCAATCTTAAGCAGTCTAACCCTATAGGAGTTGTCATACCTCCATAGGATAACCTAGATTATTCTCAATACTTAGTGTCACGGCTAAGAGAAAACAATAGAGAAAGATAATTAAAATTGAAACTCGAATTTATTAATCAATAATGGAAAAGCATAATAACAATGTCATAGAAACATAATAGTCCTAGGGTATACAAGTCCGAATACCCTCAAGGCGTTTAGCTCCTCATGGAGCTATACATGTTTATCAAAATATGAAAGAAAGAACAAAACAAAAGCATTGATGAAAACCACCTTTCGTATGGTGTGGCCGTCGTCTTGTGCGGCCGTCGAACGTCGATGTCAATGCCAATGACGCGCTTCAATCCTCCACAAAGTCCTCTCTGAAACTCTAACCGCACTCTCCAGAAGTTGGCGAGAAAGATGGGTCAAAAGATATGTCAAAAGTTTCCAAATCCGGCTTTTATAATGCTGAGTGCGGCTTTAAATTTTGGACTTATCAGGACTTCACACGGCCGTGTGAAATTAACACACGGGCGTGTGAAGTTTCTGTCTACTGAAAAATTGATTCACACGGCCGTGTAAATTCTCTGGAGTTATGAAATTCGGTCGAAAGTGAATAGTAGCTGGCAACTTTTTTTTTTTTTTTTTTTTTTTTTGCTACAATAACAAACTACAGTGCTGCTACAGCACCTCGCCAAAACGCTCCCGAGTCCGTCGTTCTTCATCAAGGTCATTGAATTGGGCACACAATAATTGGTAGATCGTGGCGATTGCTTCAAGTCTCCTTCTTGGCGAAGTTCTCCTAAGCTACACAAGTTAGACTTGTTGTGAGTGTGACTGCCTTTGTGCCCCTCCTTAGGAGGTTGGCACACACTCAAAAATCTAATCTCGTGCCTTGTTCCTTGCTTGGTCCGAAAACCTCCCAACAACGACGAACACGATCTAACTTCGTTCTTCTTCCCCAAATTAGCTCCACAAACCTACAATGCCAAGAATACACAAATGCACACTATTTAGTGATAAAATCTGATAAAAGATATGTTCATTGTAAGATAATAACGCTTCGCATTACTGTAACACAAGCACTTATCACCCCTCGAAAGTCATTGCCCCTGATGCCGCCATGGATGAAATCCCCTCCAAAGTCATGGCCCCGTTGGCAACTTCCCAAGATACTCCCCCAAGGCATGTTACACGCCACACTGCTTCATAAGAAACACACCAAAGCAGTCCCTCTCCGACAAAAATTTCACCAAAATGAGCCCTTCTCAAGAAGACACTGCCAAAGCGGGCTCCGCAGAAAAAAGCCCAACCGAAAAAGCTTCCCGCAAGGAGAGCTCCTAGGAAGTGGGTTCCACCACCACCGAAAACAAATCCTTCTAATAAGCCTTCCACCCCGGGTGACGTCTCCGGACCCGATGATGACACATTACAGGCTGTCGATGCGCTACTTCAAGGCCTGACCTGTTTGCATGATGGCCGCACATGCTCGTTTGCACGGTAAGCCATGTACGTCCCATCTTCTGCAGAAACAACCACAACATTGAAGGTTGACTGTATTGTTGTTATCGTCAATGACTTCGTAAGTGTCCTCAGTCGACCTACCCACTCTCAGGTAACGACTGTCATCAACGACTTGTTCAACTTTTTTCATAATTTCGGGGCACAAATGTGAAATTTCGCAGAACTTCAACTCTTTTCCAGAGAGTCCACAGGGGCGTGTGGGTGCCCCTATGACCGGCCTTGTGCTAAGGCACACGGCCGTGTGGAAATTCCACACGGCCGTGTGAAACTCTGCAGAAAACCCCCTTTCTTCCCGAGAAAACACAAGGGCATGTGGGTGCCCCTGTGGGAGAGCTTGTGAAAGGTACACGGCCGTGTGGATTATTCACACGGCCGTGTGAACCACTTAGGTTTCTCGGGCAAGTCAGAGAGGCCACAGGGGCGTGTGGTGTGCCCCAGTGGCTGGCTTGTGTTCTTGGCCAGGTTGGGCACACGGCCGTGTGGAATTAACACACGGCTGTGTGAAATTTTTCAGAGAACTTCTGTGTTTTCCCGAGAATCCACAGGGCCGTGTACCAGCCCCTGTGGATATCTTTGTGAAGGCACACGGCCGTGTGGAATTAACACACGGCCGTGTGGGGTAACCCAGAAAGTGAATAGAATGCACACAGGGGCGTGTGTTGGCCCCTGTGAACCCTAATTTCAGAGGCACACGGCCGTGTGGCATTAACACACGGCCGTGTGAATTCCTAGAACTCCAAAAGCCGCGCGATTTCTTTTGGTTTTCACTCGTGCCTCTTCTATTTTCATTCTAAACTCTTTTCCTACCCTCTCCACTAGTTCCCCGACCATCTCAGAGGATTTTTGAGGCTTTTATTGGAGTTTTCCGGCCGATTCTTAATATTTCTTCATCCACTCCGTCGGTAACGACTTCGAAGCTTTTTTCTCCGTCAATTCTCAACTTAATTCGTTCTTTTTGATGATTTCGCCTATATTGAATGATTAATGAGTATGCGAGTATGCTTAGGAAAGAATTGGAACGAATTAGATTGAAAATTTTGGAATTTTAGCCCCGCGGCCGGTATGCTCTGTCCGCCTGATGATCCACACGGGCGTGTGGATTTCTGCAGATTGTTCTATTTTAATGTTTTTGATCAATTCTCTTTTCAATCTCGCAGATATGACTTCCAGGTCCAAGAAGGCGGCTGGGAAGCGACCCCGTGAGCCCAAACCCCCTCCAGAGGAGACAGAGTTCAGTACAACTGAGCACCAGACCAAGTTTGATAGATTATCCATACTCCATTTCGGACAGTCACGATACCCCGACCTCAGCATTATCAGAGAAATCCAGGGGGGTGACGGTATTGCCGAGGAGGTTGAGAAGCTACTCTCGGTGGGTGGCTGGAGGAGACTACTGAGGATTAGAGATCCAGCCATTCGAGGAGTGACACTGGAGTTTCTGGCCTCATTCGAGTTTGACAGATCATACAGGGACTTTTCTACTCCTCATACGATTCAGTTCAGGGTATTAGGCCAGCATTTCAGCTTCAGCTTGACCCAGTTTTCCATCCATATGGGGCTATACGATGAGGCCTATACACAGACCGAGGAGTACAGGGATCTTCCTACAAACTACCCGGGCAGTCTTACTCCGCAGAGGGCATACAGAGATTTGTGCGGAGAAGGCCAATATGAGCCAGGGATCTCAAAGGCCACGTGTTTATCTCGCCCGGCTTACAGATATTTACATGCCATTCTAAGTAGATCAGTGAGTGGCCGGGGTGATAGCACTGGGGTTCTGAGTCGGCAGGAGCTTCTTTATCTATATTCGATGGCTCAGAGGGTACAACTCCACCTAGGGCACATCTTAGCAGAGTATTTGCGCCATCAGGGCCAGTACCCTAGGGTTGGAGCGATCTTCGCAGGACCCTACATTTCGAGACTCCTGATAGGGACGAGTCTCAGAGACGGAGTGCGAGGGGCAGAGAAGACCAGTGTACCGATCCCTCTGGGCGCAGATACACTGAGGATGATGGGGATGATCCGCAGATCAGGGCCAGGAGTCTATACATGGACCATTCCCCAGACAGAGCAGGCCGAGGGCTCCCAGGCAACGTTAGAGCCACCACCAGTGGACACAGAGGCAGGAGCAGATGCCGAGGCACCACCCACAGCACCGGAGCCACCTCCAGTGCGTATCGTTTCTCCATCTCGAGGACAGGACAGGTTCGAGCGCCTCGAGAGTGCTGTGGGTATCATGTAGCAGGGGTTAGCAGAGCTGAGGATCGCACAGGCAGCAGGGTTTGCTGAGTTGATGGTCACTCAGGCATCACAGTTCGCTCACTTGTCGGCACAGCTTGCCACAGTGATCCTGTTATTTGAGCGATCTGTGGTGCGACCCCGACGGGTCCCCTCACCGACTCCGCCTCCATCTCCAACAGCACCAGCAGCAGCACCACCAGAGGATACACATCAGGACACCGACGCTGAGGCGTCGTAGATTTTATCTTTCTTTTGTTGCACTTTTATTTTCTTATTTTGTTGGACTTGTAGTACTCAGAAAGGACTCTCCTTCTAGGTTTGCTTTTATTTTTTTTCCTTTACTTTGTCTCGAGTTGTATCTCATTATCATATCTTTATATACTCGAGCTTTATTTTGGTTTTTCTTGAGCTATACTTAACCCTTGCATATGTGTGCAGATGGTCTTGGATTTAAGGAAATTGAGGAATTGTCATAGGCACAGTAATGGGACCGTGTGTGCTCCACAAGCCATTAAGACTCAACTGTCAATGACCTAGCTCCATCAAATGCAACACTTGGAGTTCAGGGGAGTAATGTTTCAATTGCAACTTCCACACTATTTGTCTTTCATTGTTTTATTGTTTATAGTGCTTGCATGCGTACATTGGGGACAATGTACATCTTAAGTGTGTGTGTGTGGGGGGGGGGAATTCACATTGCACACACCTTTACTTGTGCGTTCAATTGTTCATGTTCATGTAGCCTATGGCGGTTCACCTTAGTTGCAACATTCGTATTCTAAAAGTTTAGGAGAATTTTTAACATTGTATCCTATCATGCTCTAGTTTCTACTTGAATTTTAGGAATTTTTTGCTCGATATTCTCATATTGCACAACTTACTCTTGGAATCTTTTGGAAACTCAATCTTGAAGTTTTTAAGGACAAGTTTATCATCGTTCTTAGTTTTACTTTGGAAAATGCATAAAAAAAAAAATTGGAAAATGAAAAAAAAAATATGGAAAAAAGAAAAAGAGAAAAAATATATGAGTTTGTAAATATTAGCTTTGTTTTAATTATGCATTTGGGGTGGCAAGAGCTACCGCCTATGAAGTATGCAGCTACTCTCATAAGTCGGATACAAGTTATGCCCTAATGAGAGAAAGAGCTATCTCATGGGATGCGTGAAAGCTACTACCCCGGTAGAAAGAGCTACCTCCTCGAAAGAGTGAAAACCACCTTTGGCGGCCGCCTAGGAAAGGGCTACCTTCAAGGATGTGTGAAGCTACTACTTCCACCACTATTTTTTGTTTTTGTATATAAATAAGTCCTTTCTAACCAAAGTTTGATGAGTACTCGTTGGTTCTCTTGAGTAAGATCGCACACACTAACACATTTTCGAGTTTTCATCCTTTTTGATTCTAGTTTTTAGCTAGAGCATTGGTAACCTTATGCAATGTTTTGAGTTCCCCTTACTTGTAGAATGCTTCTTTTGCATGCTTTTGGTGAACCTAAGGACGAGCACTTTCAATTGTTCTTCCCAAGTACTTTCATGTTCAATTTTGCTTGAGGACAAGCAAAAGCTTAAGTGTGGGGGGATTTGATAAGTGCTTGTGTTGTAGTAACGCGAAGCGTTATTATCTTACAATTGAACATACTTTTTATCAGATTTTATCACTAAATAGTGTGCATTTGTGTATTCTTGTGCATTGTAGGTTCGTGGAGCTAAGTTGGAAAAGAAGAACGAAGTTAGGTCGTGTTCGCCATTGTTGGGAGGTTTTCGGACCAAGCAAGGAACAAGGCACAGGTTAGACTTGTGAGTGTGTGCCAACCTCCTTTGGAGGGGCACAAAGGCAGTCCCATTCACAACAAGTCCAACTCGTGTAGCTTAGGAAAACTTCACCAAGAAGGAGACTTGAAGCAATAGGCACGATCTACCATTGATTGTGTGCCCAATTCAATGACCTCGATGAAGAAACAAAGTATTCGGGAGCATTTCGTAGAGTACTGCAGCAGCACTGTAGCTTGCTACTGTAGCAAATCACTGTAGCAAGTTGCTGTGCACTTCTGCCAAAAATCATGATTCCAGAGAATTCACACGGGCATGTGGAATTAACACACGGCCGTGTGAAGTAATTTTCCAGCAAGACAAAGACTTTACACGGGCGTGTGGAATTAACACACGGCCGTGTGAATTAATTTTCCAGCAAGCTAGAGACTTCACACAGGCGTGTGGAATTAACACACGGCCGTGTGGATTAATTTTTCAGGAAGACAGAAACTTCACACGGGCATGTGGAAATTCCACACGGCCGTATGAAGCCCCGATAACTTCAAATTTAAAGCCGCACTCAGCCTATTTTAAGCCCGATTGGGAGGCTTTTTGAGACATCTTTTGACCTATCTTTCTCTCCAACTTCTGGAGAGTGCGGCTAGGGTTTCGGAGAGGACTTTGTGGAGGATTGGAGCGCGCCATCGGCATCGTTACCGACGTTCGACGGCCGCACAAGACCACGGCCACACCATACGCGAGGGGGTTTTCATTGATGTCTTTAGTTTGTGTTTTATTTCATACATTGATGAACATGTATAGCTCCATGAGGAGCTAAACCCCTCGTGGGTATTCGGACTTGTAAAACTCTAGGATAATTATGTTTCTTTGACATTGTTATTATGCTTTTCCATTAATTGATGAATAAATTCGAGTTTCAATTTTAGATTTCTTGTGCTATTGTTTTCTCTTAGCCATGACACTAAGGATTGAGAACAATCTGGGTTATCCTTTGGAGGTGTGACAACTCCTATAGGATTAGACTACTTAAAATTGAAGAGTGTTGAGAGGGAGAGTTGTGAGGTAGCACCATACCCCTTTCCCTTCCATTGTGATTTCTCCCTACCTCCGATTCCTTGATTTATTAGAAGTCAAAATAGAGTGAAGTGCTAGGTAGACAAACTCCCCCAAGGTTTTGGGGTGACGTGAATCCTACGCACTGGGCTTAATTTAGACTACGGTTCTTCCTCCTGGACCAAAGGGTTAGGACTACTACACATAGTAACAGGTTTAATCAATAGGAGTCCCTAGAGCTTTAAGCAACCCCACGTAGTGTTAGGCTTAGGTAGAAATACTCCCCTGGGGCTTAGTTGAGCAATCAACAGAGTGAAGAGTTGACGTGAATCCTATTGCCGGGACATAGTGTTGGGGTTAGTCACGGTTGACCTTAGATTTGGGATCGTGTGTTTCAGGATTTTCCTCGACTCAATTAACATCAATAGGAAAGTATAATAGCATAGTCTTGCACTAGAAGCATAAGTCCTAGAGGTAACTTGTCCGGATACCCTATTCTCACTTATTCCTAGTCTCTCTCTTTTTACTCGTTGCTTGTACTTTTCTCTCTTTCATCTTTCTATTTACTTGCCTTGCATCTACTCTAATTTTCATAAATTCACTTATCACTCCGATCATTGTTTCTTTTTGTATATCGCACGACTGGATAGCAATTTCTCGTATTTTAAATCCCTATTCCCTGTGGATTCGACTACCCACTCACCGGGGTAACTTTTATTATTTCGAAAAGGCCGTGCACTTGCGGTACGCACGCAAAAGGTCGTGTCAGTAAGATCAGGTACGTCAAGCTTAGTGACGTTAAACAAGCGCTACTTGGGAGGCAACCCAAGGTTTTACAATTTTTCTAGGAGTTAGTTTCGTTTTAGTCTGAATAAAAGTCTTAGTTTTGGTGTCCTAATTTTCATGTGCTTATGCTGTGATTTCCATTGTGGATTATTGACGTTTTCGTGTGCCTTAATGTTAATTGACAAAGTTTAAGTCGGTTGAGTGTGTTTTCCATGGTATCTGGTCGTGTTTTGATGGTTTTCACAGGCTCCAAACATCGTATTTGTGTTTCTGAATTTTTTGGGAGAGCCTGTGAATTTTTTCTAAGTAACCCAGATAAAACACACGGCCGTGTGGAAATTACACACGGGCGTGTGTTACCAATTAGAGCTCAACCAGTGAAGGCACAGGGGCGTGTCTATGCCCCTGAGGACAATATACATCTTAAGTGTGGGGGGGAGTTCACATTGCACACACTTTTACTTGTGAGTTCAATTGCTTTTGCTCATGTAGCCTATGGCGGTTCACCTTAGTTGCAACGGTTGTATTCTTATAGTTTAGGAGAATTTTTAACATTGTATCCTATCATGCTCTAGTTTCTACTTGAATTTTAGGAATTTTTTGCTCGATATTCTCATATTGCACAACTTACTCTTGGAATCTTTTGGAAACTCAATCTTGAAGTTTTTAAGGACAAGTTTATCATCGTTCTTAGTTTTACTTTGGAAAATGCATATAATAAAAAACAAATATATATGGAAAATAAAAAAAAATATGGAAAAGAGAAAAAGAAAAGAAAAAATATATATATATATATATAACTTTGTGAATATTTGCTTTGTTTTATGCATTTGGGGTGGAAAGAGCTACCACCTATGAAGTATGTAGCTACTCTCATAAGTCGGATACAAGTTATGCCCTAATGAGAGAAAGAGCTATCTCATGGGATGCGTGAAAGCTACTACCCCGGTAGAAAGAGCTACCTCCTCAAAAGTGTGAAAGCCACCTTTGGCGGCCGCCTAGGAAAGGGCTACCTTCGAGGTTGTGTGAAGCTACTACTTCCTTTCTTGCTTTTCGTATATAAATAAGTCCTTGTTAACAAAAGTTTGAGGAGTACTCGTTGGTTGTCTTGAGTGAGTTCACACACACTACACATTTTCGAGTTCTTCTTCCTTTTTTGATTCGAGTTTTTAGCTAGAGCAATGATAACCTTATGCAATGTTTTGATTTCCCCTTACTTGTAGAATGCTTCTTTTGCATACTTTTGGTGAACCTCAGGCCGAGCACTTTCAATTGTTCTTCCCAAGTACTTTCACGTTCTATTTTGCTTGAGGACAAGCAAAAGCTTAAGTGTGGGGGGATTTGATAAGTGCTCGTGTTATAGTAATGCGAAGTGTTATTATCTTGCAATGGGCATTAATTTAATCAGATTTTATCACTAAAAAGTGTGCATTTGTTTACTTTTGTGCATTGAAGGGTTGTGGAGAAGATCTATATAAAAAGAAGGAAGAATAGGTTATGTTCGCCGTTGTTGAGGAGTTCTCGGACCAAGCAAGGAACAAGGCACGAGTCTAAACTTGTGGGTGTGTGCCAACCTCCATTGGAGGGGCACAAGGGCAGTCACACTCACAAAAGTCTATAACTCGTGTAGCATTGGAGAACTTCGCCAATGAAGAGAAATGAAGTAATCGACATAATCTACCGTTGATTGTGTGCCCAATTCAACGGCCTCGATGAAGAACGATGGATTCGGGAGTATTTTCGGATAAGCACTGTAGCAGACACTGCAGCAAAAACACTGTAGGTAAATACTGTAGCAGCTGTTGTTCATATGCTGCTGAAATTCAGAATTCCAGAGAGTTCACACGGGCGTGTGGAAATTCCACACGGGCGTGTACTGTAGCAGAAATACTGTAGCATAAACACTGTTCATAGGTGCCGAGAAATCACGATTCCAGAATTTCCACACGGCCGTGTGGAATTAACACACAGGCGTGTGGAATTTCTGGATTTTCACAGAAGTCCGAATTCAGCCCAATTTCAGCCTATAAATAGCCCGTTTTCATATCTATTTGGGGAACCTCCCCTTCTATCGCTGTGATATCTTTTGGGGGGCTTTCGGCTAGGGTTTGGAGAGGTTCTTGGAGGTCTTTGGAGGCGATTAAACGGCATCGACATCGACATCCTTTGGAAGAAAGCTATTGGGGAAGCTCTCATCGGCATTGATTTGGCGAGGTGTGCCCTAGGCTTGACAAGGGATTCGTTGGAGAAGACACGCGACTACACAAGACCATCGATACGATCTACAAGAGGGTTTTCTTTATGGTTTTCATGCATATTTTCTTAAATTCTTTATTGATTTTGTATTGCTCCATGGAGAGCTAAACCCTAGTGGGTATTCGGACTTGTAAACCCTAGGATGATATTGTTTCTATGACTTTTATTATGCTTTCTTAATTTGATGTTCTTTTATTGAGTTTCAATCTTGATTTTATCTTGTTATTGTTTTCCCTTAGATGTGACACTAGGGTTGAGAATCTATTAAGTTATCCTTTGAGGGTGTGACAACCTCTATAGGGTTAGACTCCTTAAGATTGAAGAGGGTTGAGAGGGAGAGTTGTGAGGTAGCGACGTACCCCTTTCCCTTCCGTTGTGATTTCTCCCTACCTCCGATTCCTTGATTCATTAGAGGTCGAAATAGAGTGAAGTGCTAGGTAGACAAACTCCCCCAAGGTTTTGGGGTGATGTGAATCCTATGCACTGGGGCTTAATTTAGACTAGGGTTCTTCCACCTGGACCAAAGGGTTAGAACTACTACACATAGGAACAGGTTTTATCACTAGGAATCCCTAGAGCTTAAAGCAACTCCACGTAGTGTTAGGCTTAGGTAGATATACTCCCCTGGGGCTTAGTTGAGCAATCAACAGAGTGAAGGGTTGACGTGAATCCTAATGCCGGGACATAGTGTTGGGGTTAGTCACGGTTGACCTTAGGTTTGGGACCGTGTGTTTAAGGATATCCTCGACTCAATAGGCATCAATTGTAGAGCATAATACAAGTTTTGCACTAGAAGCATTAGTCCTAGGGGGAGCTTTGTCCGGGTACCCCATCGTTATATCGATTACCTCTCCTACCCTCATTATTCTTCTTGCACTCTTTTATTTTCTTTTATATCTATACATACATACTTTTCTCGTCATCGATTCCCATCATAGCTAAATAGCGATAACACTTGTTTCTGAACACTATTCCCTGTGGATACGACTACCCACTCACCAGGGTAACTTTTATTACTTCGACAAGGCCGTGCACTTGCGGTACGCACGCAAAATGTCGTGTCAGCAGACGACCGTGTGGAAATTCCACACGGTCGTGTGAAACTTTGCAGAGTAAAACCCCTTCTTCCCGAGAATACACAGGGGCATGTGGGTGCACCTATGGGGGAGCTTGTGAAAGGCACACGGCCGTGTGAAATACTTAGCGTTTCTCGGGCAAGTCAGAGAGACCACAGGGGCGTGTGTTGGCCCCTGTGGCCGGCCTTGTGTCTTAGCCAGGTGGGGCACACGGCCGTGTGAAAATTTTAAGAGACCTTTTGTATTTTCCCATGAATCCACAGGGCCGTGTAGGGGCCCCTGTGGATCCTCCTGTGAAGGCACATGGGTTAAACTTCATTTCTTCATGTCATTTCTTCATTTCTCCATATTGTTGAAGTTCTTCAATGTCACACGGGTTAAACTTCATGAGTGTGACTGCCTTTGTGCCCCTCTAAATCATAAAACGGTTCGAGCACATTAGAGGTTGGCACACACCCACAAGTCTAGAACCTGTGCCTTGTTCCTTGCTTAGTCAAAGAACTCCTCAATAACGGCGAACATGACCTAATTTTGCTCTTTCTTCTCTAAATCTTCTCCACAACCCAACATGCACAAAAGAACACAAATGCACAACAATCAATGATAAAATTTGAGAAAAGTAATGGTCAATGTAAGAAAATAATACTTCGTATTACTTTAATATGAGCACTTATCATAGCAGGAGTACTGTAGCACATATACTGCGGTAGAGATACTATAGCAAATGCACTGGAGGAGTCACTATAGCACGTGGGAATTTTTGAGGCAGAAAGCTAATTCAACGGCCTCAACAGTGGTCGTCATTAAGGCCGTCTGTCCCATCCAGAGAAGCTGGCTTACTTCATATTGCCTCAATGATGCCCAGTATTGACCCCATTATTAACCCCATCATTAACCCCTATACTGACCCTAGTATACTTCGGTTTGGGGCATTATAAAAAGATTCTTTGAGGCCAAAAGAAGGGACTTCTTCTTGGCCTTTGAGGCCGCCGCCACCACACCTTCTTGAGTCTTTCCGTCCACATTTTGACAGTGATCTTTGTGGGAAACGAGCACACATCATGACCAAGAGGGAGAGGAGCAAAGAAGAAGGAGTTGGACTGAAGATCTAAGCCATCATCGATAAACTTGTGAAGCTTCATCGATTCAAGGGGATCACGAACTAGAGGGATCATGACAAACTTGTGAAACTACAATATCACAGCGTTAGTTTGTTTGCTTCATTTCCACTCTACTTATATTGAATTGTAAGCTAGAAAATAGATGAAGACTGAGTAACAGTACTTCCTTGGCCTCGTGGAATACGGCACTTGTGTCATACACAAGGTATTACTTGGCGATCCCGCATACTTGAGGGGAAGCTATCATGTACTAGATCTAGGAGTGATTGAAAGGGGATTCTTGTGCCGACACGCCGAGAGATTCGGTGCCGGTAGCCCTCCATTATAAAGTGTAAGCCGAAGGATAGTAGGTTTGCTTCTATTAGAGATTTCACAGAGCTTATTGTGATCGTAGGTAGGTTAATCTGGATGAGATTCTTATTAACACTCGTATGGGATTAAGGGTTAATCACCAAGAGATCATGGCTAATCTACTCATGAGGTCTCTAGGTCTGAACTATCATCAATGTATCTTTATATCATCCTAGTTTTGGCCTTAATGACAACCCTAGGTGGATTCCTTGTCTAAACACTCGCTTCTCATGCTTGTTAATCCCTTGTTTGTTTACATCATGTGCTAGTTACCATGCCATAGCATAAGCTTAGGTTAGTTTGTTTGTTTTATTTCCTCTCTACTTATATTGAATTGTAGGCAAGAAAATAGATGAAGAGTGAGTAACAGTACTTTTTTGGACCCGTGCAATACGACCCTTGTGTCACATACTGGGTATTACTTGGGGATCCCGTACACTTGCAGAGAAGCAATTAAGTTTTTGGTGCCGTTGGTGGGGAAATTCAAGGAATATTCGGAAAGCTTGTAATCTATTGCCCTTGCCATTTTTTTTCATTGTACATATTACTCTTTGTACATATTTTTCTTTTTATATTTGACTTTGTTCTTTTTATTCTCTTTTGTGCAAGGTACAATTTCTTAGCAAATGCAAGGAGCTTACAATCGAACAAGTTCTTGGTATGAGCAACTATAAGGAAAGAAATTTAGTACCTAGAATGCAAGGGGCTCAATGATGCCCGATATTGACCCCATTAGTGACCTCATCATTGGCCTCAGTATACATCGGGTTGGGGCATTATATAAAGATTCTTTGAGGGCAAAAGAAGAGACTTCTTCTTGGCCATTTATGCCGCTGCCACTATACCTTCTTGAGGCTTTTTGGCCACCTTTCGGTGGTGATCTTTGTAGGAAATAGGCACACATCGTCACCAAGAGAGAGAGGTGCAAAAGAGAAGGAGTTAGAGAGAAGATCTAAGCTATCATAGACAAACTTGTAACGCTTGATCCATTCAAGAGGATCACAACGTAGAGGGAGTTTTCATTACTTCTTTCATGTTTTTGTCTTCCTTGTATGTTGTATAAGTGTCCCTTATCATGAGGGATTAACTTATTGTTGTGTTTGGATTTGGATGAACCCTAGTGTTCATCTTGTGTATGAACTTTGGATGTTGTTATTAATTTAGTTTGATGGTTGTTTGAGATTCAATCTTTCATGTTTTCATGTCTAGAATTACAACTGTAGAGATATCCATAATTCTTTTATGAGTTGTACACGTAGATGTGACCTACTCACGTGTACTAGATCTGGGAGAGATTGATAGGGGATTCTTGTGCTGACACAATGAGAGATCGGCTGCCAGTAGCCCTCCATCATTAGGTTTAAGGCGAAGGATAGTAGGTTTACTCCTATTAGAGATTTTACAGAGCTTATTGTGACCATAAGTGGGTTAATCCGGAAGAGATTCCGATTAACACTCGTATGGGATTAAGGGTTAGTCACCGAGAGATCAGGGCTAATCCATTCACGAGGTCTCTAGGTCTCAAGTATCATCAATGCATCTTTATATCATCCTAGTTTGGGCCTTAATGACAACCCTAGGTGGATTCCTTGTCCAAACACTCTCTTCTCATGCTTGTCACTCCTTTGTTTGTTTACATCCATGTGCTAGTTACTAGGCCATAGGCTTAGCTTAGGTTAGTTAGTTTGTTTTATTTCCTCTATACTTATATTGAATTATAGGCTAGAAAATAGATGAAGAGTGAGTAACAGTACTTCCTTGGCCCAGTGGAATACGACCCCTGTGTCACACACAGGGTATTACTTGGTGATCATGTATACTTATGAGGAAGCAATCAGTGACCATCGGGTGTTTCATACCCCGCTAACCACTACAGTTGGACCTAGGTTGAGTATTGTCCTTAGTTAGAGATTTCCCTGTGTGTAGAAGGATTTGGCCAGAAGGGATTCCGAGCTAATACTCGTATTGCATTAGGGATTATCGCCATGACCATCGGGATAATCTATCCTTGTATTTCTCTTAGCCTGAATGATAAACGCCTAACTGTATGTATTATTTATGTATGTTCACGTATTTTTTGAGTATTTTTATATGTGTGGATGTTCGTTTTCGGTCTTAATTGGTTTATTTCGTGTTACAGGTACAAAAGATACCGTGGGGAGCTCGACAATGAGATTTTAGAAGAAATCGGCAAAGAAAACACCATTTTCGAGTCCCTGGGAATGTAGCGGAACTGTAGCAGCACTGTAGCACGGGAACTTTGGTGAAACGGCTAAGTCTGGAGATCCATATGGGCACCCATACGGCGCATGACTGCCCGCATACAGCTCATGTAGCAGCGGTACTGTGGTAAATTACTGTAGCAGGAGTACTGTAGCATTTTGCTGTAGCACTCACTGCAGTAACTTACACGAAACTCGGGGTGCTACAGTGCCCGTATGTCGGCCCGTATGCCAGCCCGCATAAGTTGCTGGAATTAGGTTTTGAAGGCCTTTAGGGCATCATTTCTCTTGACTTTTGGCCACCATTTCTCCACCATCATCTTCTTGGGCTTCAAGGGGTTGGAGAAGGCAGATCTGAAGGGCAAATCAAGGGGAGAAAAGGGATCTATCAAGGAGCACATCTAGGAGTTCGTCGGCGCCGATCCGTCGGATTCTCATCACCACCTCCTAGTCTTCATCTTAGGGGAAGTTTTATGAGCGTTTTGTTGTATTTCTTGTTTTTTCTTTACTCTCTCCATTGTTGATGAGGAACTAGACTCCCAAGGTCATCGGGCATCCGGTGAACCTTGGGATGAACTTGCTTGTATGAATACTTGATTTACATGTATGGTATTTGTGTGGTTTATGGTTCAAGCTTGGTGCACTTTGATGTCTTGGTATGCATGAGAACTCTGCGTATCGATTTCTAGGTTATACTAGGTTGCGTGATCATCGCCTTAGTATTAGACACACCAAGTTTGGAAGTGATTCATGTATGAATACGCCGTGACCATCGGGTATTTCGTACCCCTCCAACCATTAGGGTTGAACCTAGACGTTGTGTTTAACCTTAATTAGGGATTTCCCTAGGCGCATTGTAATCGTGTGAGGATTTGGGCGGAAGTGATTCCGTATTCCAATACTTGTACCGGATTAGGGGTTATCACCGTGACCATCGGGGTGACCTACCTTTGGACATCTCTTGGCCTAACCACCTTTGCCTATGTTATTCGAGTATCCTTCTAGCTTTAGTAGTTCCGAGGGGATCCTCGCCCAGGGACCTCAAACTTTCATTGTCACTTGCTTCCTTAGTATGCTTATGTGGTGAGCCTTAGTCCATGTGTTTATAGTTTTCTCTTTATTATTTCTCTTATCTTGTTTTAAATCTATATTTGGTAGACTACACAGTGTCATCTAGAGGGGAGTAATAGCAGCTCTTGGGACCCCAGGGAATACGACCCCCTTGTGCTTGCATAAGGGGTATTACTTGGCGACCCGTGCGCTTGCGGTTAAGTCATCACTGAACCACCACATGCATTATCGTGTGCCCCATTATCTCATCAATTGTTATCTTCTTTACTCTTACTTGCATTCTTCTCTTTCTTTCTTTTACTCTTCTTTGCACTCATTTGTACATTAATTTCTCTCACAATTGATTTCATTCATAGCTAAATAGTGATAACTTTTGTCTCTAAGCAATATTCCCTATGGATACGACTACCCACTCACCAGGGTAAATTTTATTACTCTGATGACCCGTGTAATTGCGGAGCACTCTCTCAAGGGGTGTGTCAAAGGTGTCAAGACTACATGAACTTGAGCACCGCTACATACAAGGGCTATTCAGTCGCGGTATCGTAGGTCGTAGTGACAGTATTGGGGAGATCACGTGTGTTAACCTACTTATGCTGTATAGTACAATCAAGCGGTACCCAATCAACCTGGGACACCTTTTCACTGACTTGCTTGTCTGTTAGGCGACTGATGCATACATCGTGGTCATCTTTGTTGGACCATATGTTACGCGCCTAATGCAAGGTATGGGCTTGATTGCACACACTGCCGGTATGCGGGTCGTTGGTGGCACTACCACTCTTGGGATGACCACATTATACGCACTGAAGCATGCAGGTTGTTGGCAGCATCTACATTGACCTATCATGAGGACTGAGAGAGCAGGACCTTTTGTTACTTTTACTATTTCTTTGTTTTTCGTGGGTTCCATCTGGTTATGTTTAGTACTTTTTATTTAGCAAGGGTTCTTGCACTGTTAAACTTGTATTTTCTTTTTTTTATGGTTTTTTGTTTTGCTTCATCCCCATTTTTGTCATTGGATTTGTGATGTGCATGTCTATTGATGTACAAACCGCAAGTATACGGGTTGCAAGCAAGTAGTAAAATGATATCCCATGAGGCATAGGATTGTCGAACCACAGGGAACTGTACTCAAAGTACTAATTGCTCTTCTGATCTCTAGTGAATTACACAGAGAATGAGTCAAATTGTAAGAAAATAAGGAAAGATAAAATGGTGGAAATGGTAAAATGGTAGAAATGATAGGAGATTAGGGTCGCGTGTTTCAACAATATGAAAGTAATGCCCAAGGGTGATCCCTAAGACTAATGCAAGCTATCTTGTCTTGAGTGCCTACCTGGTACATTCCAATGATCCAAGTGTGTGCTCACAAGTAATATTGCATATATGACTTCTCAAATACACCGCGTTTTGTTGAGATAACTGTGTGTTTCTTGCTAGATAAACTACGCATAGAGTTTTACCCTAACAACTGTACAATTCAAACACATCGAGTTATGCAACACAAGATTAAACACAATAATCAAATATAACTCTGTTGAACAAATAAAAACAAGTGTTTAACAAATACAAATCATCTAAGTTCTCAACCCCAGGGCAGTATGGCCATTTAGCCCTCATGGGCGAGTACAACAAGGAAGAAACAATAAAAGAACAACAAGAGGAAGACATGACTCCCTTCTTTACTCTAGATGATCATCCTTGTCAAGCTCTGTGTGCTAACCCCACCTCTCTTGACGGTGTGGTGAAGCTTGATCTTCGCTTTCATCAAAGTCCTCCTGAAGAAGAAGAGAATCCCCGAACAAAAGATGAGATGAAACCCTAAAATCTGGAGTTAAAAAAGTAGTTTTGGAGCCCGACACGGTCTGGACATAGTCGTGTTTTGCCCATGTTCTTTTCTAGAAAATCCTTGAGTGAAACACCTGAGATAATCAGGGGCAACCGCATGGCCGTGCGACTCTCATGTCAGCTAGTGCACGCCCATGTAACCGACAACGTGCCCTTATTCCTTCAGAAGAAGAAAAGTGTGACTTTTTCCCGAGATTTGTAGTGGAAGGAACATGGGCGTGTAGTGACCATGTTCTACATGGGACACTCCCATGTCAGGATTCTGCTAGTTGGCTCTTCAGGCTGGGAAGATTAGCGGCTATGGCACGGCCTTGCTCTGCTCGTGTTCAGCTTGCTCTCTTCCTTTGGTCAACTAAAATGAATGATTCATACTCAATTTCACTCCAAATTGATTTGATCCTGAGATTCCTAGACAATGAACATTATAACTTGAATAGTACCGATTTTACATAAAAATATGCTAAAGGACAAATGAAAGAATGGCGTAGAGAGCATGAAAACATGATATAAAATGCACTCATCATCTATTCTTGTAGAAAATCCACTCCCCGCTCCATTTTTGTGTGTGTCGCATACATCTCACCACTTCAAAATGGGGCAGTCTCCTTTTACCCCTATTTTGCATTTCATTTCCCTATCTTTTTGTGTTCTGACCACGCACTACTAATTATTGTACATTGAGGGTAATGTACAACTCTAGGTGTGGGGATGGGGTATTTCATACTCTTGCATGTTTGTTTAACCAATGATAGCTGTGATCTTTTATTAAGGATTTCATAGCTTGAAAGAATGATGGATATGAGTTGCTATCTTTGATGATGTGTGAAATGAAGTCCTATTCCTCCTTTAGTGCTTTCTGTATATTTTTAGCATATACTTCTACCTTATTTATTCTGACTAACCCATTGCTATGACTTAAGGTGTTAGGTTGCTTAATTCTACATTTAATGATCTTGTAAGAGCTTTTGGTACACATGTATTTTTTTCTTTTAGGCCTAAGTAACATTTTGCATAAAGGGTCATGAGACATGAACTAAGGCATGTATATATTTATATGATTGAAAAAAAGAGTCTATGTTAGTATTCCTCTGCTAGTATAGCATGAATACGTCTATGTAGGCTTTTGTAATCGAGTAAGTTGTTTGGCTCTTGTGCCTAATCAATATGTACATCCTTTAGAAAGATTTAGTGCAAGTCTACATTAGGCGGACTCAAAAAAAAAAAAAGAGCTTGATTGATCTCTTGAACCCTATCATATATTCACTTAGAATCTGAAGTTTTACTGAGGACCGAAGAACTCTTAGGTGATCATTGAGGGAGCATTTAGTAAACCTAAGCCCTTTAGACAAGGCATGTGGAGTGATTAGGGAGAACAAGGGATGAAATATGCACACACTTATGTGAGAACACTTTAGCTGGGAGAGAACTATCTTTATTGTGTTGATTGCCTTGCAACTCATCATCCTGATTTCATTTCATTTATGCTAGTGGAGTCCTATACTCTTGAGCATGAGGTCATACATTTAGTTTCATATCATTGTCCTTTTGTGCTTCATGTTTTGTTCACTTGAGGGCAAGCGAAAACTCAGGTGTGAGAATGTTTGATAAGAGCCTAAATGTATGCATTTATACACAAGTTTTGTACATGATTGAATGCTATTCTGGATGAATTAATGCCCATTTTCACCTAAATTGATTATTTTCTTTTTGCAAAACTCAGAGAAGCTAAAATGAGCTCATGAACGCAATTGGAGTAAAATCGGCACAAAAAATCATGTTCTTTAAACAAGGACACTGTAGAGGTACTATAACAAGTAAGATGGGTCTTATATAAATTAAGCTGTAAACATCGCTGGCACTGCGCACCAGCACACCACCCAAGAGACCTGTTGAAGAATTTGGAGCCAGTACTGTATATGAATCACTGTAGTAAAAGTAGTGTTGTAGCAGGTCACTGTAGTACGACCCGGGTTTTTGGAGCAGAAAGACGATGAGCTACGCGGGCACTCTACGCGCCGCACATCGCCCACGTGGCACAGGGCGGATGGCTTTTAAACAAAGCTAGAGCTTGTTTTTGGGGATCATTTCTTTCCCATTTTGAAGCTCTTGGCATGGGCAATGATAAGTGGTCATGTATAAGTGATACGAAGTATACTTTTCTTGCATTGAGCATCACTTTTCTCAGATTTTATCAATCATTCATGTGTATTTGTGTTCTTTTGCTCATTTAGGGTTATGGAGATGAGTTGGAAGAAAATAAGCAAAAATAGGTGATGGACGCAATGGTTGAGGAGACTCTTAGACTAAGCAAGGATCAAGGCACATGATGTAGACATGTGAGTATGTGCAACCTCCAAAGTGCTCAAGTGATTATACAAATTGGAGTAGCACAAAGGCAGTCACACTCATATAGTCCAACTTGTGTAATACCGAAGAGCTTCATCAATGTATTGAAAGCAAGAGGTGATGTGATCTGCCGCGTAGTTGGGTGCCCAACTTCGCTGCCTCGATGAAGAAAATGATGTCGGAAGCAATTTTTTGGCGTGAGTACTGTAGTAGTTCCTGTAGCAGAACAATGTAATAATTCACTATAATAGTTATTGTTCATAGCGCGCAGGAAATTTAATTCTAGAGAATCCACACGGGCATGTTGAAATTACACACGGTCGTGTGGATGCCTGATTTCAACCTTATAAATACCGCAATTTGAGATTTATTGATAAGTGCTCGTGGATAAGTAATACAGAGTATATTTTTTTCTTACATTGAACATTATTTTTCTCTAGTTTTATCATTGATTCTTGTGTATTTGTGTTCTTTTGCGCATTTAGTGTTATGAAAATGATGTAGAAGAAAAGAAGCAAAAATAGTTCATGGGTGCAATAATTGAGAAGATTATTGGACTAAGGACCAAGGCAGAAATTGTAGACATGTGAGTGTGTGCCAACCTCTGAAGTACTCAAGGATTATAAAATTTAGAGGGGCACAAAGGTAGTCACACTCATGTAATCCAACTTATGTAACATCGAAGAGCTTCATCAATGTGTTCAAAGTAAGAAGTGACATGATCTACTACATAGTTGTGTGCCCAACTTGGCGGCCTTGATGAAGAAAATGAAGTCGGAAGCAACTTTGGGGTGGTACTGTAGCAGATAATGTAGCACTTCGATGTAGTAGTTTACTGTTCACGGCGCGCCGAAAAATCAGAATTCTAGAAAGTCCACACGGTGTGTGGAAATTCCACACGGTCGTGTGGATGACTGACTTCAGCACAATAAATACCGTGATTTTATTTATTTTGGGGGATATTTATCCATCATTCGCTCAACTTTTGTGGAGACCGCGGCTAAGGTTTGGACAGGTTTTTGCAAGGCTTTTGGAATTGTTCTACGGCATCGACATCGAGTTCCTTTAGAGGGTAACTATTTGTGGAGCTTTTTGAACTATTTGTGTGCCTTAGGTTTGACAAGGGAACTTTTGGAGAAGACGAGGCGGCTCCTCAAGACCATCAATACGGACTACATGGAGGTTTTCTTTATGGTTTCTATGCATATGATTTCAAACTCTTTGTTGATTTTGTATTGCTCCGTGGAGAGCTAAACCTCTAGTTGGTACTTGCGTTTGTAAACCCTAGGATGACTTTATTTCATTGACTTTTTTTATGCTTCTTTAATTGATGATTTTTGATGAATTTGCTAACCTGCAAGTGCACAGATCGTCAAGTTATACCTCTCGTGCGAACACAAGAGGGTCGTATTCCCTGGGGTCAGAGAAGCTACCCTTACTTCCTTTTTACAATGTTGTTCAACCGACAATATTTAAGAGAGTGAATTGAATGCAAAGAAACTAAACAAATAATTAACTAAAGGAAATTTATGAGGACAAGATACGGGACAACTTAGGGCTAGGAGTGGTCATGGATGAGGATTCCCTTAGGGGCTACTAAAGTGAGTAGGATGCTCGGACTAACATGCAAGTGGCTAATTGGACCGAGAAAACCCTAGATTAGGCTAACTCGATGGTCACGGCAATTGACCCCTAATCCGGTACGGGTATTGGATTCGGTACGTTTACCGCCCAAGATTAGCCCTACGATTGCAATGGGTGAAGTGATTTTCTCAAACTAGAGTTAAGATACAAAGGAGTATTTAATCCTAGGAGTGGAGGGGTACAAATACACAATGGTCATGCGTATTTATACATATTTCCCTTCCAAGTTTGGTGAGTCTAACACTAGGGCAATGATCATGCAACCTAGCATTTCCTAAGTCTTTTGATTCATAGAGTTCTCATACATATCAAGCATGTAAAAACAACAAACAATGGATCACAAACAAGCCACAAACATTAATTAGCACAAAATCATTCAAAACATCAGAAGTTCACATCCAAGGTTCACCTACATCCGGTGACCTTAGGGTTTAGTTGCTCATGTGAGCTTGCCCGTAAGGGTTTCCAGACTTAGAAAATTCTCAAATTGCGTCGTTGAGCTCACCTAAGCCTCTTTTGCACCTGAAATACAAAATAACCCAATTTAGATACAAAAACTATGTGCATGCATATGTATAAAACACATACATTTAGACGTTTATCAATTTTAATTGAGTTTCAATCTTGAATGTTAATTGTGTAATTTTCCTTTAGATGTGACACTAGGGTTGAGAATCCATCTAGGTAATCCTTTGAAAGTGTGGCAACTTCATTAGGGTTAGACTAAGCAAAACTGAAGAGGGGCGAGAGGGTGAGTCAAGAGGTTGAGAAACATCCCATTTCCATTCCGACGTGATTTATCCTACCTCCATGTTCTAAGAGTTTTTTGCGTTCATAATAGAGTGAAGTGCTAAGAGATGAACTCCATTGAGGCTTAGTTGTGCAAGAAACAGAGTGAAGTGTTGTAGTGAATCTTAGTGCTGGTGCTTAATTGTGAGTTGATAAACGCCTAAACATACGTATTTTCCATGTATTCGGGTGTATGTATTAAGTATTTTTCTATGAGTTGACGCCCATTTTTGGTCTGAATTGGTTTCTTTCGTGTTACAGGTACTGATGTGACCCCTTCGAGCTCATTGATAGAATTTGAGAAGAAATCGGCAATGAAAGCACTATTTCATAGGGGGGGACTGTAGCGCTCTACTGTAGCAGTTTTACTGTAGCGACACTGTAGCAACTTACGCGATTTCGGGATTTTCTTTGAAATTTTCTCTCCCCGCATGCGGGACCGCATAGGGGGCCACATAACTCACTGGAACAGGTTTTTAAGGGTTTTGGAGTCCATTTTGAGGGGGAGGCTAGGTCTTGAGAAACAACACACTTCACCATCTTTTTTGGGAGCTTGAGGCCGGCTTTTGGAGGCATTTCTTGCGGAGAGGACGACGCGGAGAGCACGAGACGACAAATCCACACCTTCGATTTGCATTTGAGAGGAAGTTTGACAAAGGAAGCCACTCCTTGGGTGGCGTCCTTGGAAGCGTCATTCGGCCTTGATCTTTTCAGAGGGTGTTTTCATTATGCTTTTGGTTGTTTTTATGTATTTGATTGCTTACTTTGTGATCATGAACAACTAACCCCAAAGTCACCGGATGTAGGTGAACCTTGGGGGTGAACTTGTGTATTTTGGATGCTTCTTTCTAGTTTATGTATTTGGTTTGGTTTGTGATCCTTGTTTGATGGTTCTTGAATGCCTTGATATGTCTGAGAACTCTATATGTCAATTCCTAGACAATGCTAGGTTGCATGACTATTACCCTAGTATTAGGCTCACCAAGCTTGGAAGGGAATACATGTACGAATACACCATGACCATCGGGTATTTGTACCCCTCCAATTGTTAGGGTTGTCCTTGTTTGTGTTTCAACCCTAGCTTGGGGAAATCCACTAAACCCTTTGCAATCGTACAAGGATTTGGGCGGAAGCAATTCTGTATTCCAATACTTGTATTGGATTAGGGACCAACGCCGTGACCATCGGGCTGGTCTAATTTAGGGTTTCCCGGTCCAAACCACCCACGTGCATGCTAGTTAGGGCATCCTTAGCACTTTAGTAGCCCCCGAGGGAATCCTCATCCGTGGCCATTCCCTCATCTTGATTTTTCACCTCCGTATTTATTCTTGCTATTTGCATGCTCTTTGTTTTAGTAGATTATTGGTAGTTCTTATTCCAAGTGATCGATTAGGTCAAACAACATTGTGATAAGGAAGTAAGGATAGCTTCTCGGGCCCTTGGGGATACGACCCCCTCGTGTTTGCGCGAGGGGTATTACTTGGCGACCCCGTGCACTTGCGGGTGAGCGATTCAAGCGCTTTTCACCATGAGTAGGGGCCTTTTGCCTGGACTAATGCATTAGGTCTGCATTATGAAATGGGGTTTATCACTTGGAGTCACTAGAACCCCATCCAGCCCCACACAATGTGAGGCATTGAGAGTATCACTTTCTGCCAGGGTATAATGTAGAGGGCTAGTTACGGTTGACGTTAGGTTTGGGACCGTGTGTCTTTGTATTTCCACGACTCAATAAAACATCAATTAGGAGGTATAATATTAGTCTTGCACTTGAAATAATAATCCTAGGGTGAGTATTTTCCGGGTGTCCCATCTTCCCATCGATTACCTCTTTTTACTCTCATACCTCTTCCTACATTCTTTTACTCTCTTTGGCATTCATACACTGATTTCTCTCACCATCAATTTTCTTCACAGCTAAATAGTGATAACTCTTTTTTCTAAACATTATTCTCTGTCCATACGACGACCCACTCATCGGGTTAAAATTTTATTACTGCGACGACCCGTGCACTTGCGGAACACTCACGCAAGGGATGCGTCATTTATTTTAGGATTTTTTTCTATCTTTCCCCCATCTTTCATGGAGAGTCCCGCTAGGGTTTGGAGAGGTTTTTGCGAGGCTTTTAGAGTGGTTCTACGGCATCGACATCAAGTTCCTTTGGAGTAGAACTATTGGGGGAGCTTTCGTCGGCATCGATTCAACGAGGTGTGCCCTAGGTTTGACAAGGGAACGTTTGAAGAAGATGAAGCAGCTCAGAAAACCATCGATAAAGACTACAAGGGGTTATCTTTATGGTTTACATGCATGTGATTTTTATTTCATTGTTGATTTTATATTGCTCCATGGAGAGCTAAACCCCTACTGGGTTCTTGGACTTGCAAACTCTAGGATGAATTTGTTTCATTGATATTTATTATGCTTGTTTAATTGATGATTTAATTGACTCTTAATCTTGAATGGGCTTTGTGTTGATTTTCCCTTACATGTGACACTAGCTTTGAGAATCTATCAAGTTAATTCATTAAAGGTGTAGCAACTTCATTAGGGTTAGACTAGGCAAGATTGAAGAGGGTCGAGAGGGTGAGTCAAGAGGTTGCCAAACATCCCCTTTCCTTTTCGACAAGATTTATCCTACCTCCACGTTCTAAGAGTTCTTTGCGTTCATAATAGAGTGAAGTGCAAAGAGATGAACTCCACTGGGACTTAGTTGTGCAAGCAACAGAGTGAAGTGTTGTAGTAAATCTTAATACTGGTGCTTAATTGTGATTAGGGGCCTTTCGCCTAGATTAAAGCATTAGGTCTGCATTAGGGAATAGAGTTTATCACTTGGAGTCCCTAGAACACCATCCAGTACCCACAGTGTGAGGCATTGAGAGTATTCTTTCCACCAAGAAATACTATAGAGGCTTAGTCACAGTTGACCTTAGATTTGGGATTGTGTGTATTTTGATTTCCACGACTCATTGAACATCAGTTAGAAGGCATAATATTAGTCTTGCACTTTAAATAATAGTCCTAGAGTGAGCATTGTCCGGGTGCCCCATCTTCCCATTGATTACCGATTTTTACTCTCATACCTCTCTTTGCATTCTTTTACTCTCTTTTGCATTCATACACTGATTTCTCTCACCATCAATTTTTTCATAGCTAAATAGTGATAACTCCCATTTTCAAATACTATTCCTTGTGGATACGATGACCCACTCATCATGCTAAAATTTTATTACTGCGACGACCTGTGCACTTGCGGAACACTCACGCAAGGGATGTGTCATTTATTTTAGGATTTTTTTCTATCTTTCCCCCATCTTTCGGGGAGAGTGCCGTTAGGGTTTTGAGGAGTTTTTGTGAGGCTTTTGGAGTTGTTCTATGGCATTGACATCAAGTTCTTTTGGAGGAGAACTATTGGGGTAGCTTTCGTCGGCATCGATTCAACGAGGTGTGCCGTAGGTTTGACAAGGGAACGTTTGAAGAAGATGAAGTAGCTCAACAAGACCATTGATAAAGACTAAAGGGGTTATCTTTATGGTTTACATCCATGTGATTTTTATTTCATTGTTGATTTTGTATTTCTCCATGGAGAGCTAAACCCCTACTGGGTTCTTGGACTTGCAAACTGTAGGATGAATTTTTTTTATTGACATTTATTATGCTTGTTTAATTGATGATTTAATTGAGTTTTAATCTTGAATGCGTTTCGTGTTGATTTTCACTTAGATGTGACACTAGCTTTGAGAATCTATATAAGTAATTCATTGAAGGTTTGGCAACTTCATTAGAGTTAGACTAAGCAAGATTGAAGAAGGTCGAGAGAGGTGAGCCAAGAGGTAGCGAAACATCCCCTTTCCTTTCTGAAGTGATTTATCCTACCTCCATGTTCTAAGAGTTATTTGCGTTCATAATAGAGTGAAGTGCTAAGAGATGAACTCCACTGGGGCTTAGTTGTATAAGCAATAGAGTGAAGTGTTGTAGTGAATCTTAGTGCTGGTGCTTAATTGTGACTAGGGGCCTTTCGCCTGGACTAAAGCATTAGGTCTGCATTAGGGAATAGGGTTTATCACTTGGAGTCCCTAGAACCCCATCCAGTCCCACATAGTGTGAGGTATCGAGAGTATTCTTTCCGCCGGGAAATACACACAATGCTCATCCTAGTGAATCTTAGTCCCACATTTGACCTTAGCTTTGAGACTGTGTGTATTTTGATTTCCATGACTCATTGAACATCAGTTAGAAGACATAATATTAGTCTTGCACTTGAAACAATAGTCCTAGGGTGAGCATTGTCCGGGTTCCCTATCTTCTCATTGATTTTCCTCTATATTTACTCTACCTGCTTTTTTTTTTTTTTCCTTTTTTACTCTTTTGCACTATTGCACTGATTTCACTCATCACCGATTTTCATCTTAGCTAAACAGTGATATCTCTTGTTTCTAAATAACTATTCCCTATGGATACGACTACCGACTCAGCAGGGTATATTTTATTATTATGACGACACATTCACTTGCAGAACACTCACGCAAGGGGTGTGTTAGGCAACTTCATCGGAGCTATTTGAGGCCAAACTTTATGATCTAGAGAGGGTAAATCAAAGGGAGAAACGTTATTTGGCAAGATCTTCATCGATTCCACCTTTGAGGAGGTTGGAGACGACGAGGGAAGCCACCCCCATTGCGGCATTTATGGAAGACATCCAAGCCATTCCTCCTCCTACTCGTGTTCTCATTGTTTGAGGGACTTTATTTATGTGTTTTATAGTTGTTCCTATGAACTTGTCTTGTGTAGTTGCCTATATGGACGGCTAAACCCTAAGGTCATCCGATGTCGGTGAACCTTGGGATGAACTTGTGCTGTTGAATGCTTTGATTTGCTTAATGCATGTGGTTTGTTTCATGGTATAAGCTTGGTGAACTTCGATGTGTTAATTTGCGTGAGAACTCTGTATCTTAACTTCTAGGTTGTACTCGGTGTGTGACCATCGCCCTTGTTTGAGACACACCTTGCTTAATCGAGATTCATGTATGAACACACCGTGACCACCTAGGTTGATTATCGACCCTAGTTAGAGATTTATCAGTGTGTATTGCAATCGTAGGAGGATTTGGCTGGAAGAGATTCCAAGCCAATACTAGTATGGGATTAGGGATTATCGCCATGACCATCAGGATAATCTATCCTTGGATTTCTCTTGGACTGAACCTCCTCATGCTTAGCAATTCTAGCACCATTCTGACCTTTAGTAAGCCCAGGGGGATCCATCTCCGTGATTACCCTCACTCCAAGATTTACACCACTTCACTTGGTACATTGATATTATTTCACTTAATTGAAAGCTTTATTAATAGTTATAGTTCTCAACTTGAATTGGTAGGTTAGACAATAAGTGAAGAAGAGGTAAGGGTAGCTCCTTGGGCTCAGGGAATACGACCCTCTCGTGCTTGCACGAGAGTTATTACTTGATGACTCCGTGGACTAGCGCGACACTCATCAAATGTCATTAAAAGCTCCCCTAATAACTCTCCTCTGAAGGCTATTGATGTCGGTGCCATAGAACCATTCCTAAACCTCGTAAAAACATCTCTAAACCCTAGCGACACTTTCCCAGAAAGATAGGAAAAAGATCGCCAAATTAAACTCAAAACACGGTTTTATAGGGCTAAAATCGGCCATTTACACCGTTGTGTGAAATTTCCACACGCTCGTGTGGATTTCCAGGTTGTGTTTCCCTGAGTGCTGGGAAAAGTACTACTACAGTACTTGTGAATAGTATTTTGTTACAATGATTTTGCTACCGGGATTTTGCTGCAATGCTCCCGACTTCATTTTCATCATCGAGGCTGCCAAGTTGGGCACACAACCATGAGGTAGATCACTTCATGTCTTGCCTTCGAGCACATTGATGAAGCTCTTCAATGTTACACAAGTCAAACCATATGAGTGTGATTGCCTTTGTTCCTCTCCAATTTGTATATTCACTTGAGCACTTTAGAGGTTAGCACAGACTCACATGTGTACAAGTTGTAGCTTGATCCTTGCTTGGTCCGAGAGTCTCCTCAACAATTGCATCCATAATCTTTTTTTGCTTTGTTTCTACCAAACTTGTCTCCACAACCCCTAATTTACAAAAGAACACAAATATACATCAACAAGTGATAAAATATGATAAAAGTAATGCTCAATGTAAGAAAGGTATGCTTCGTATTATTTAGACACGAGCATTTATCAACCATGAAGGTCAAAACTACTCTATTATCCCAAAATGTGTCAGTAATCCTAGTACATAGGTTGTAATCCCTGAGCATCCTAATAGGCCTTGTAGGCCTACATCACCTTCTGTGACATCACTCGAAGCACTACCTTTAGATCCTTAAGCAAATGCACCTAGGTTGAAGCTGGCGGGTCTTGCCTCGATGTCATCTCTTGCCTAGGTTGGGACATAAATGAGGGCACAGATGAAGCTCCACACTTAGTACTCTTTGTCTGTCTTTGTGTAGGCTCAGAAGATGGGTCAAGATCCCCTTAATAGGTTCATAGGCATTGGGTTAACATATTTGTTTGAAACAAATCATTAGCAATTTCATAATCAAGTTCGACGTGCTCCTATACTACATACATGACTCTACTAGGTTCTACTATCATCAACAAGATCAAAGGAACACCGATCTAAGCCAATTAACAACCCTGAGTCCCAAGTTATGCCACTACCACATAGCCTCAACCTAGGCTCTGATACAACTAAAGTAGTGTCATGCCCACACTCGTAGGTCCTAGCATCACCGATACTATTACCGTGATAACCCGAGAGTGAGACAGGGTTTGCCCTTACCTCGGATCGCCATATAGATAACCTGTAACCTGATATGACCTTGATAGAAAGAATAATACAAAATAATAACACAACAAACTATTGAGGTACATACTAAGGCTTAGAAACTTATTGTCCCTTCGCCTAATTTCTTTGAGCGAGAATATTCGATGAATTTGTATCTCAAAAATTGTAAAGGCTCATTGGCTCCTTTCTCTAAAACTCTATTGATCTCTTTTCTGGATGGTTACCATAATCATAATTTGCTCCATTTAGGTGGTCAGGATGACCATGATCATGACATCCTCCTTGACAAAGTCTCTCAGGCTCTCATTGCTCAGACTACTATTCCTAAGCAGGGAGATGATTGATAAGTGCCTAAATACATCATATTTCAGCGATAAAATTTATTTACTTTCATGCAACTTGTAATTATTTCAACGACATTTGGTGCGCTTGATGCATTTATTTTCATTTCAGGGCTTTGTGGACGGTTTTCACGATAAAGATACATATTTGAGTCTTTCCGGAAGGAAATGAGGAAGAAAGAAGATCGTTACATGCTCTGGACGCCAAGGAACGCGCACGAAGCTCATTCTGAAGCATCTGTGTGGCCATTGTGCAGCCCCACACACTGGCCGCGTGCACCAGACAGAAGCCTGTTCGGCCTGTGATGATTGCTATCCCGCAAGTGCACGGGTCGTCAAGTAATACCCTGTGCGTGACACAGGGGTCGTATTCCTTGGGGCCCGAGAAGCTACCCTTACTTCCTTATTACAATATTGTTTGACCGATACGATTCAAAAAAGTGAATATGATGCAAAGAAGTTAAAGAAGTAAATAACCAAAGCAAACATACGAGGGCAAAATACGGGGTAGAAATAGGGCTAGGAGTGGTCACGGATGAGGATTCCCTTAGGGGCTTGATTGCTTCCCCGCAAGTGTACGGGATCGCCAAGTAATACCTCGCACAAAAGCACGAGGATCGTATTCCACGGGGCTAAGGAGCTACTCTTACTCCTCCATCGCCTATTATCTAACCTAACCACACAAGCATGGATGTATGTTCTACTGAAGCAAAGGAATAAATACGATATAATTAAATAGAATTGAAAGCATACAATGTGGTTGCAAGTGCTACAATGAAAAGTAAAGGCCTATGGATGTGGATCCCTTGAGGGGTCATCATGATACATGGATGAAGGATAAAAGGCAGCTTGGTTGATTTAGACCGAAGGATCTCAAGATTAGATCAACCCCAATTTCTAGGCGATTGAACCCTAATCCCATACGGATATTGGTTGGAATCTCTTCCTAACCAACATCCCTACGATTACATTAAGTACAAGGAGATCCCAAAATAAGGATACACTAAACCCTAGTCTATCCTTATAGCTCGGAGGGCTATCGACACCCAATTTCTCAGTGTGCCGATACAAGTAACCCCTTTTAGTTCATTAATGACCTAAAACACGTGAGTAGGTCACATCTACGTGTATAATTCAAGAAAGAACTACAGATCTCTCCATATGGTAGTTCTAGACATGAAGCACAATGAATTAAATCTTAAACCAAACCAAGCTTGCAATTAAGTAAAGATCATCCAAAATACATGATAAACCCCCCAAGGTTCACCGACATCCGGTGGCCTTGGGGGACTAGTGTGCCATCAAGCAAGTAACAACAAAAATACAAAGTAAATCACTTAAAAAGCTCATAAATGACACTCCCTAGATGAAATGATGAAGGAGGAGGTGGAGGTCCGGCCGAATGACGCTTTCCCCCGTCCAAGAGATGCCGAATGACGCTTCCCTTGACTTGGATCCTTGCCTCCTTGATGGTGAAGCTTCTCCCCTTCAAAATGATGTTCTTGCCTCCTTCCTTGGCTCCAAATCGTCGTCTCCCGAAGATTTCTTCGTTTCTTTCCTTTTAGATGCCAGCCAAGAAGTCCCCTTTGTGTGCCCTAAAAACCTCTATAAATACTCCCGCAGGATCCCGGGGTGGATAGATAGGCAAAAATAGGGCAAAAACCTGTCTCACGTGGGGGTTCATTCCGGGGTGGATGGATGGATCCCGGGGTGGATAGAAGCATCCCGGGGTGGATAGGGGGCCGTGAGAGCTAGTTGAAAATTACTGTCTTTTGATGCTCACGGCCCCTTATACGGCCCCGTATGCTGTAGTACTCCAGCACCCTGATTCTTCATCCATTTTCGCCCAAATCGTATTATCATGTTCCTCATGGCTCCTCCATGCCCTACAACATAAACAATGCTCAATTAAGCATAAAATGGGCATCCATTCATATAAAAATACATGCTAAGTGAACAAAATATGTATGTTAAAACACATACATTTAGACACTTATCAAACATCCCCACACCTAAGCGTTTGCTTATCCCCAAGCAAACAAATCATGAAAAACAAAGGGAATGATAAGTGGCTAAATGTACATCTCCGGCTCAAATAAATACGAGATTATACAAGTATAGAATAATGATATACAGATGTCGAGTTACAGTCAATACGTACAATAAACAGATCCTGTCTCACCTCTTATATGTCTGTACAGTGTAAGTGAATCTTTCATCTCATTTGCCCTGACATGGTCTAGCCCTATGACTTCAATCAGTACAGCTCTATATGCTAATCACTCCACAAGTACAGAGTACTAAGTCTTAAAAAGCTAAGTGCCACTCCAATGAACAATTAAGATCCTTCTAATTCTACAACTTGAAACTAAATCCCATTTCTACTCACAAACTCAAGTAGGCAGTCTAAGTGATCACTAGGGTTATTTTTATTTATATGTATAAACACTTTTTTTTTTTGAGTCCGCCTAACGTAGACTGCACAAAAATCTTTCTGGAGGATGCACATGCTGGTTAGGCACAAGAGTCACCCAACTACTCGATTACAGTCTACATAGACGCATTCATGCTCCATTAGCAGAGGAATACTGACATAGACTCTTTTTTTTTTTTTTTTTTTTTTTTTTTTTTTTTTTTTTTTTTAACATACCCTAGATCAAACCTTTAGACTGCACTACAAGTAACAAACCTAGGATTAGCTCAACAAGACTTAGAAGTTCTTAAGAGTTCATTGAAGGATAGAACTTAGTAGTCTAAGGCTAAGTACTCAAAATTGTGTGTTAGGCATACAAGAGAGTTAAGAAAGTCAAGCAGGCTATTCCCAGGGCATCAATCAAAAGACTCAGTGCACAGAACAATACTAGAGGTGAAACAGGATTCAATAGAGCACAACAAGAAAAAAAATGTAACTCACATCAATCATTAATTCACCCTTGAAGAATCTCACAAGAAAGTAACAAGCCATCATTGATAACACTAGCATGCAAAGTTGACCTAATACAGGTAAATACACCCATCCCCACACCTAGTGTTGTACATTGCCCTCAATGTACACTAATCAGGAAAATAGAGGCAATATACACAATAATAACAAAGGAGGAGGGTGAAAACGAACTTCCCCGGTTTATTTGGTAAAAATGGCGAAGTGTGACCCGACAAAAGTGTACGGCGAGCTTTACATGTCGGGTCCGGCTCCCACAAAATGTGGAGATGCTCACCAAATTCCCTTCAATGCCCTGCAAAGCGCAAGGGCAAAACCATCATTCCAAAAAAAATAAAACAGAAAAGATTAATACTAGGGAGCGGTCAAACACACAACTAAATAAAAGCAACCAGAGTTCTACAAAGTGTTGGTCAGGGTAGAACCCTTCCCAACTGTTGAGAAAATATGGCTAAATAAAACACAAGAATAAAGAAGACAAGGATTTAACGAGGTTCGGCAATGTGCCTACGTCCTCGGGAGCGATGAGCGGCGGCTACTTTTATTAATCCAAAGAGAAAGACAAATTAGGGTTATAAATACAATGCATATTTATAAAACCCCCCTGTACAATTTACAAATTTATCATGTACCATACTGCGAAGGTATTGCCCCCGCACCCTCAACCCACTTTCTGCGAAACTCCCCAATTAGACAGAGATGCTATTGCTCCGCTCCAACATCTGTCCATTATCTAGTATGAGCCATACCTAACAAATCTCCACCTTGGCGAATATCAAGCCTCTTAGGAGATTAAACCATGGAGTTTCACACACACCAAAATGGGTTGAGCTACCTTGCTTGTCTAGCAGCAATCAACATTCAACAAGTCCAAACAATGCATGAACTTGTTGATAGTAACCGGCTTGGTCAATATATCAGCTGCATTCTCGCTAGTATGAACCTTCTGCAATAGTATCTCACCAGATGCAATCAACTCTCGAATCTTGTGGAACCTCACATCAATATGCTTAGTTCTAGCATGATACACCTGGTTCTTAGCCAAATAAATAGCACTTTGACTATCACAATGCAACTGAACTCCACCTTGCTTAACACCCAGTTCCTTCACTAGCCCAGTAAGCCATAAGGCTTCTTTAGCAGCTTCAGCTACTGCCATGTATTCAGCTTCAGTTGTAGATAATGCCACAATAGACTGAACAGTTGATTTCCAACATATAGGCCCTCCACCAAGAGTAAACACATACCCAGTTGTAGACCTTCTGTCATCCAAATCACCAGCATAGTCTGAATCCACATATCCTACAATCACAGGATCATTCTGCTGACTGCCAAAAACAATTCCATGGCCTACAGTTCCCTTCAGATACCTGAAAATCCACTTGACTGCTTCCCAATGTTGCCTGCCTGGTTTAGACATGTACTTGCAAACTTGACTAACAGCATGAGCCAAGTCAGGACGAGTACATACCATAGCATACATCAAACAACCAACTGCACTGGCATATGGAACCTTTGTCATGTCTTCAATATCCTTATCTGTCTTAGGACACTGTTCTGAAGAAAGCTTAAAATGATTTACCAACGGAGTGCTCACTGCCTTTGCTTTGCTCATCTCAAACCTGTCTAACACTTTCTCAACATATCCTTGTTGAGATAGCCACAATTTTCTTGAGCCTCTATCTCTGTGAATCTCCATTCCAAGAATTTTCTTTGCAGCACCTAAGTCTTTCATGTCAAATTCCTGGCTCAACAAAGCTTTCAAACCAAGGACATCATGCATGTTCTTTGCAGCAATCAGCATATCATCAACATACAGTAACTGATAAACGCCTAAACATACGTATTTTCCATGTATTTGGGTGTATGTATTACATATTTTTTCTATGAATTGACACCCGTTTTTGGTCTGAATTGGTTTCTTTCGTGTTACAGGTACTGATGTGACCCCTTCGAGCTCGTTGATAGAATTTGAGAAGAAATCGGCGACGAGAACACTGTTTTCTGAGCGGGGGTACTGTAGCAACCACTGTAGCAAACACTGTAGCACGAACCCTTTGGCGAAATGGCTAAGTCTGGAGGTTCATGCGGGCACTGCAGAGGCCGCATACGGTACTGTAGCATACGTTACTGTAGCGTCACTGTAGCAACTTACACAATTTCGGGTTTTCTCGGGATTTTCTCTCCCCGCATGCGGGGTCGCATACGGGGCCGCATGACGCTCTGGATGATGCTTTTAAGGGTTTTGGGAAGTCATTTTGGGAGAGAGCCCTAGACCTTGAGCAAGCTTGACTTCACCACCTTCTTTGGGAGCTTGAGGCCGGCTTTTGGAGGCGATTCTTGAGGAGAGGACGACGGGGAGAGCACGAGACGACGACTCCACACCTTCGATTTGGATTTTAGAGGAAGTTTGACAAGGGAAGCCACTCCTTGGGTGGCGTCCTTGGAAGCGTCATTCGGCCTTGATCCTTTGAGGGAGTGTTCTTATTATGCTTTTGGTTGTTTCCATGTATTTATTTGCATACTTTGTGATCATGAGCAACTAAACCCCAAGGTCACCGGATGTAGGTGAACCTTGCGGGTGAACTTGTGTATTTTGGATGATTCCTTTCTAGTTTATGCATGTGTGTTGGTTTGAGATCCTTGTTTGGTGGTTCTTGAATGCCTTGATATGTATGAGAACTCTATATGTCAATTTCTAGACAATGCTAGGTTGCATGACCATTGCCCTAGTATTAGGCTCACCAAGCTTGGAAGGGAATACATGTACGAATACGCCGTGACCATCGGGTATTTGTACCCCTCCAATTGTTAGGGTTGTCTTTGATTGTGTTTCAACCCTAGCTTGGGGAAATCCATTAAACCCATTGCAATCGTACAGGATTTGGGCGAAAGAAATTCCGTATTCCAATACTTGTACCGGATTAGGGACCAAACACCGTGACCATCGGGTTGGTCTAATTTAGGGTTTCCCGGTCCAAGCCACCCACGTGCATGCTAGTTAGGGTATCCTTAGCACTTTAGTAGCCCCCGAGGGAATCCTCATCCGTGACCATTCCCTTGCCCTGATTTCCCTCAGTATTTGTATTTATTATTTGTATACTTTTCATACATCCGTAGATTATTTGTAGTTATCTCCTTTGAGTGATTGCTAGGTTAAACAACATTGTGATAAGGAAGTAAGAATACCTCCTCGGGCCCTTGGGAATACGACCCCCTCGTGCTCGCGCGAGGGGTATTACTTGGCGACCCCGTGCACTTGCGGGTGAGCGATTCAAACGCATTCTCACCAGTAACAGAAAATTAAAAGAACTATCATCAAGGCTCTTAACATAAACACAACAATCATACTCACATCGCCTGTAGCCAATCTGAATCATGTAGGAGTCAAACCGCTTGTACCATTGTCTTGGAGACTGTTTCAACCCATACAACGATTTCTTTAACCTGCAAACCAGATGCTCATGTCCAGGTTGAGTGAACCCGTCTGGTTGCACCATGTAAATTTGCTCCTCTAGATCACCATGCAAAAAAGCAGTTTTTACATCCATCTGCTCTAAATGCAAATCCCAACAAGCCACTAATGCAAGTACAACCCTGATTGAAGTATGCCGAACCACAGGAGAAAAAATTTCATCATAATCTATCCCCTTCTGTTGTGAAAATCCCTTTGCTACCAATCGAGCCTTGAACTTTTCCCCTTCTTTTTCTGATACTGCTGGTTTCTTTTTGTACACCCACTTGCACCCAATAGCCTTCTTTCCCTCTGGAAGCTGAATTAGCTCCCATGTATGATTTTTCTGCAAAGACTCCATCTCTTCAACCATTGCACTCATCCATTCCTTTTTCTCCTGGCTAGTTATAGCTTCTTAGAAGGTAGCTGGATCATCACTAGTAATGAGAAGTGCAAAAGAGACCATGTCTTCATAACCAAATCTTCTTGGAGGCTTTACATTGGTGCGTCTCTGTCTATCTCTGGCTAGATTATAATTTTGCAGATCATCTGTATTAGAACCACTAGATGTTGGATTTAAACTTTCAACTGCTACTGGATGAGATACTAAATCCATCTGCAATGTATCTTAACTAGAACTGTTTTCTGGCACTTTGTCTTGATGCTGCTGCAACATAAACTGCTCATCAAAAACTGCATCTCTACTGATCACCATTTTCTTTGCAATCGGATCCCAAAACTTGTATCCTTTAACACCTTTCTTGTAACCCAGAAAGATGCACTTCTTGGATTTTGGATCAAGTTTTGATCTTTCATCACCAGGTACATGCACATAAGCAGGACAACCAAAAATTCGTAAGTGATCAAAAACAATTGCATTACCTGTCCATACCTCTTCTGCAACCTTTCCACCCAATGATGCCCGTGGTGATCTATTGATGAGATAGCACTCCATACTAACAGCCTCTACCCAAAAACTTTTAGGAAGCTCGGCATTCAGTCTCAAGCATCTTGCCCTTTCAATCAAAGACCTGTTCATCCTTTCTGCAACACCATTCTGCTGTGGTGTCTTGCGCACTGAAAAATGCCTCTGAATCCCATGCTCCTCACAAAATTTCTGAAATTGCGAATCTGTGTACTCTGTGCCATTATCAGATCTCAAATACTTGATCTTTCTACCAGTTTGGTTCTCCACCTCGGCTTTCCATTGCTTGAATTTGGCAAAAACCTCAGATTTCTGTTACAAAAAATACACCCAAACTTTTCTAGAAAAATCGTCAATAAAAGTAACATAATATTGAGATCCTCCCAACGACAATTCCCTCGTAGGCCCCCACACATCAGAATGCACCTAATCTAGAATCCCTTCAGTTTTGTGATTTCCAGTCGAAAAACTAACTCTAGACTGCTTTCCAAGAACACAAAACTTACAAAATTCTAGCTTGCAGCTTTTAACACCATGCAACAAATTTCTTTTATGCAATTCAGTCATCCCACGTTCACTAAGATGACCAAGGCGCATGTGCCATAATTTTGTATTATCATCATATGACTCAACCGAATGAACTCCACCTACAACTGTATTCCCTAACAGTTTGTAGATATTCCCTGTAGTTAGCTTTCCTTTCATCACAGTCAGTGCACCCTTAACAATTCGAATAGTTTCCCTATCCTCATCTGCCTTAGGAATAAAACCATTCTTATGCAAAATGCCCAAGGAAATTAGATTATTTTTCAAATCTGGTATATGCCTAACATCACAAAGTGTTCTAACAGTACCATCATACATCTTAATTCTGACTTCACCAATACCAACAATATTGCAACATCTATCATCACCTAAATAGACAGAACCAGAATAAGCTGACTTGTATGACGAGAACCACTCCCTGTTAGGCGTTATATGATAAGAGCATCCGGAATCCAGAATCCATGCATCCATGAACTGATTTGTTGAAACTGAAAGCATATCACCATCACTGCAATCAGAATTGTCACTCTGCACCACATTCGCAGACTTGGATGATTCATCACGTTTTTCATCAATCTGCTTTTTCAATTTTGGACAGTCTCTCTTCATATGTCCTGGCTCCTTGCACTTGAAGCAATGAATCGTCTTTCTGCTCTTAGACTTTGATATGAAATTTCGTTTTCCAGAGCCCTCGTTCTCTAACTTCCTTCCACGATCTTGATTACCCTTAACATATAAACTGTTACCATGAGAGCTTTCCACTGCACTTTGCTTCCGCTGACTATGAGCCAACAAGGCTGCAGTAATCTCTTCAACTTTGATTGTTTCTTTCCCATATGTAAGAGTAGTCACCAGGTGTTCATAAGAAGGAGGTAATGAACATAGCAGAATCATCGCTCTGTCTTCGGCCTCAATACTCACATCAAGTCTAGCTAGATCTGTGATTATTTGATTGAAGACATTCAAGTGCTGCGCCAAATCAGAACCTTCTTGCATCTTTAGCCCATACAGCCTTTGCTTCAGATACAGTTTATTCGTTAGGGATTTGGACATAAACTGTGTTTCCAACTTCGTCCATACTTCGCCTGGAGATTTCAGATTCATTACGTGATACATGATCTCATCTGCCAGGCATAGCCGTATGGTTCCTGCCGCTCGCTGCTGTAGTTCTTCCCAATCTTCAGCCTCCATATTATCTGGTTTCTTCGGCCGCAAAGCCTTTAGAATCCCTTGCTGCGCCAACAGATCCTTTACCCTTGTTTGCCACAATCCGAAATTGCCAGTTCCATCAAACTTCACCACTTCGAATTTTGCACTGGACATAGCCATCTCAACCACGCTCTGATACCAATTGTTGAGAAAATATGGCTAAATAAAACACAAGAATAAAGAAGACAAGGATTTAACGAGGTTCGGCAATGTGCCTACGTCCTCGGGAGCGATGAGCGGCGGCTACTTTTATTAATCCAAAGAGAAAGACAAATTAGGGTTATAAATACAATGCATATTTATAAAACCCCCCTGTATAATTTACAAATTTATCATGTACCATACTGCGAAGGTATTGCCCCCGCACCCTCAACCCACTTTCTGCGAAACTCCCCAATTAGACAGAGATGCTATTGCTCCGCTCCGCTCCGCTCCAACATCTGTCCATTATCTAGTATGAGCCATACCTAACACCAACTTATTCAAAACAAACAAACACACGTGCAGAAAATAAAGAAAACAACAATAAAAGAAACAACATGCTGCTAAAAGAGAAATAAGTGTCCATGCTCAAGAATGAAACGGCTCGTCGATAACAGGTGGGACAGGTGTGTCGGTGCAGGATGCAGTGCCGGTCTTGTTGTGCCTCAAAGGTGCTCAAAACCTCCAAAGTGAGCTACCGGTATGTTGGTTCATCGATAGTAAATAAATTCACCCAACCATTTTGAGATAGAACCTCCCTCACTTGGTCGGCAATTCCAAGCTCTTCCAAAAAAAATTCGAATCAATACGTCGGACGGTGCCAAAGGGTTTAGTCTTCAATATTTCGTAGTGTGCCATGTGAAGGGGGTGCGTGAACGTAGGTTCCTCGGGAATTTGTGTTGAAGCTCTTGGACGTTTTGAAGCAACCCTCTTGAAGTTTGGCATCCCTACAACACATAAGATCCTCATCAAGCCTAAACAAATCCAATACAACACCGAAAATAACACAAGAAGCAAGAAATAAATGAAAAATGGCTATGAATAGGGTCCATACGGCCGTATAGGGGGCCGTATGGACACTATTCATGGTGGAGCATTTCATTACCATCATGAAAATCGAAAAATTTTTACAAGAATTTAATGGAAATTGAACAAACAACAATCACACCACCAACACATGATAAAAGCATGAATTTATCCACCAAAAAGCTCCATGAACTCAAGAGAAAATGAGAAAGAGAAATCTAGGGCATCAAAAAGCTTACCGGTGAATCCTTGGTGGAACTTGCTTGAAGCTCTTGGTAAATCACTAGATCGATGTCACAAAATGTCTAGGAGGTGATCTAGAATGAAAAAATGGAGAGATTTGGTTGAGAAATGATGGAAAGAGGGGAGGGGAAATGGTGGAGATGAAAGGGGAATGGAGAAGAAGACTTAAAGGGCCAAATAATGAGGGGGGGTTAAGGTACTAGGCCGAGCCTCACGGCCCCTCTCACGCCCGTGAGGGGGGCCGTGAAGGCTAGTACAAAAGCCCAGCCCGCGAATAAAATGCACATACGGCCCCCAATACGGCCGTGAGGGGGGCCGTGAGCTCTAGTGTATTTTCACTGGAGAATGGCTCACGGCCTCCCTCACGGCCCCTTTAGGGCCGTGAGGACCTGGGAAGGCTGGTTTTGGGTCTTAACGCAATCTAAAACTCTCCGGGAAAGTAATAACATGATCCAAAACACCTCCTACTCGGAAGAAATACGCAAAAGACTCGAATAAACTCATGAATTGACAATATAGCAAGTAGGCACAACAAGGAAAAATATAAAACAACACACATGATGAGAGCAAAGATTTTGAGGATGGACTTATTCAAATGCACAACAGATAAGGAAACTAGCACAATGCAAAGTAGATATGAACAACTAAAATATGAAAATTGAATTTAAAAACCCCCGAACACTTGGGTTGCCTCCCAAGAAGCGCTTGTTTAACGTCACGAGCCTGACGTACCTTCCTTCTTACCTAAAGGGGGTTCAAAAAGCTTGCGGTTACCCCCGGTCGAGCTTGAAATATCATTATGGTTGAAGTACAATTTCAATCTTTGTCCGTTCACCTTGAAGGTACCACGATCCGGGTGGGTCACCTCAACTGCTCCATGCGGGAAAACCTGAGTGACAATGTATGGACCAGACCATCGCGATTTGAGCTTCCCAGGGAATAATCTCAACCTGGAATTAAACAGTAGCACTTGATCTCCCTCTTGGAATTGTTTTGGGTGCTTGATATGCCTGTCGTGGTACTCCTTTACTCTTTCCTTGTAAAGCTTCGAATTCTCGTATGCATTGGAGCGCCATTCATCCAATTCATTCAGTTGTATCTTCCTCTTGTTACCTGCAGGAGTGGAGTCAAGATTTAGGAATTTTGACACACCCTTTTGCGTGTGTGTACCGCAAGTGCACGGGTTGTCGAAGTAATAATTACCCCGGTGAGTGGGTAGTCGAATCCACAGGGAACGGAAGTACTAGTAATGACTGATTCTTAGTTATCTAGTCGAACCAATAATATGGAGCAATTGAATGTAATATGTAAAATAAGAAAATCGCAAGAAAAAAAAAAACAAATAAAAGGAAAAGGTAAAGGAGATCTCAATCAATGAAGATGAGATACTCGGGCAATGATCCCCCTAGGTTCTATCATGAAGTGCAAAACTAACTAAATGCTTCTAAACCAAGTTCTATGAGTCGAGGTAATCCAAGAACAATCGATCCCTGCTTCCAGGCCACCGATACTAGTCCCCTACAAGGTCCCAGCAGAGAATTCACTCAATCTCAACACCTCACACCCTATATGACCGCAATGAGTTTTAGGGATACCTAAGAGTGAAACCGATTCCTAAAATTAGATCTAACCCTACTTCTAGGCGAAAGATCCCTAACCCCTTACAAAAGTCCCGGCGGAGAAATCTATCAATCTCACACCTCACACCCCATATGGTTGCATAAAACTTAGGGAATACGGAGATAGGAAACACTCAATCGGAAGGGAAAGGGGACACTCCTCTATCTCAAGACTCACCCTCTCAACCCTCTTTAATCTTGTATGTTCTAATCCCTAATGGAGATCTCTCTCTCACCAAGGAAACAAATCAAGCATACCAAACAACCATACGAATTAATAAGGCATGCAAGCAATGATTAAACAAGATTAAAACTCAAATAAACTTGGAATTAAAAGAAAGCATAAAGAAAGTCAATACATGAATCGAAACCTAAGGTTCACATGCCCAAGTATCTACTAGGGTTTAGCCCTCCATGGGACTTATTACAAAGCAAAAGATAATGAAGTAAAAAGCAATGTAATCCATGAAAATAAACCCCCTCAAATTCGTGATGATAACCTTGATGAATTGTTCAACGTCTCGAAGGAACCTTCTCCGAAGCTAGGTCGCCAATGGCTCCCCGATGCTATCTCGTCGAAAGATCTATCGAAGTTGGTGAAGAACAACTCCCAATATCGCCAAAGACCTCGTCCTAGAAACCCTAGCCGCTCTTGTCTTCAAACGTGCGAAAAAAGTTATAAAAGAATCAGCGAGAAGGGCTATTTATAAGCCTGAATCGCGCCAACTGCGTGTCTTCACGCGACCGCGTGAGATCCCACGCGATCGCGTGGGCTGCAGAATTTCCACGCGGTCGCGTGAGATTTTGACGCGGTCGCGTGAACAGTAATTTTGCTACAGTACTGCTACAGTGAAATGAACAGTGTTTTTGCTACAGTACTCTTCATAAATATGATCCAAACTCTCTCATATTGAGGCCACATGGTCGGGCACACGTCCATATGGTGAGTTATAAGATTTCCTCTTCTTCGAATCATCATTTGAGAGCTTTAACTATCTTCACACAAGTTGGGACATGAAGGTGTGACTGCCTTTGTGCCCTTCCATCACACAAATCATCTTGAATTCTTAAGGAAGTTGGCACACACCCTCATGTGCATGATCCCCTCTTGTGCCTTGACACTTGTGTTGTACAAAAGCTCCCAACAATACGTCTTTATAACCCATCTTTGCTTCCTTTTCCTCCTTTAACACTTCCACAACCTAATTGCATAAAAGAACACCAAAATACACTTTATGAGACATAATCAATGGTAAAATGATGCTCAATGTATGTAAAACAAGTCGGTAAAACATGTATATTCAAGCACTTATCAAACTCCCCCACACTTAAGCCTTTGCTTGTCCTCAAGCAAAATTAACCATAAACATCATGAAAAGCAAAGAGAAGTGCTTGGCCTTAGGTTCACCAAGAGGGTACGAGAATAAAATTCTAAAATCATGGAGAGAAACAAACACTAGATGAAACAATCAATACTCTAGCAAATAATCCAATCAAAAATGAAAGTACCAAAGTCCGAAAGCGTGTGTGTGTGTAGACTCAACTCATGTCAACACTATATCCACTACTCAAAGTTTTTATTAGCAATGGGATTTATTTATAAACAAAAAGAATAGGTAGTAGCTTCACACATCCTCTAAGGTAGCCCTTTCTTGAGATGCCTCCCGAGTGGCTTTCACACTTTTGAGGTGGTAGCTCTTTCTACCGAAAGTGGTAGCTTTCACACATCCTATTAGATAGCTCTTTCTCTCATTAGGGCATAACAAGTATCCGACTTATGAGAGTAGCTTCATACAACATAGGTGGTAGCTCTTTCCACCCCCTATATACAAACAAACTAAAATTCTGAATTTTTCTGAATTTTCTGATTTTTTTTTTTTTTTTTTTTTTTTTTTTTTTTTTTAACATACTCAAATCAAACTAACACTAGATAATCCCGCAATTATGAACTAGAGTAAGTTTCCATAGGTTTAATGAGTGAGGAAAGTGCATTAAGGAGCAATCGGACAAAAATTTCAAAGAAATTGGATAAAAACTAGAGCATGATAAAACTTAATGTTTACAACCTCCAAAAACTAAGAATTAAACTCTCAACCCTAAGGTGAACCTTCATGGGCAACATGAGCATGATCATTAAAGCACAAGTAAAGGCCATGTATAAGGTGAACCCTCCCCCACACTTAAGATGTACATTGTCCTCAATGTACACATGTAAGCACAATAAAAATATAAGCAATAAAAGCATGATGTGGGTGAAAATGCAATTGAAACAATACTCCCCTGAACTCTTTAGTGATCGATTGGTGAAGCTAACTCGAGGGTGTGTTATTGTTCAACGGGTTGTGAAGCGCACACGACCAAGTCACATGGTTGTGCGTATGACAAAAACATCATCATCATCACTCTCAAGGCCATCTGCACGGATTTAAGGGGTTCAGTGAAGCTCAATAAAATAAAAATATACGAGTTCATAATGATATAACACTGAAACATAAACTCGCAACGAAAGCTAAAATATGAAGATAACTCTCAGAAGGCATAACCTTTCTGAGTATACAAGTCCACACAAAATAAGATAATGCAAGTAGAATTAAGAAAAACAAAAACTAAAAGAAAATCCCATGAGTGAAAACGCTTCAAGCATCAGCGTCTGGTGGTGCTGCTGGTGTCGCTGGGGAATCCGACTCAGTCTCAGCGTCCAGAGTCTGCTGAATCTGGTCAAGGCGCTGCATGATCCGCGCCTGGTTCTCGAGGATGGTGGCGACTGCAGCCTCGAGTCGAGCCAGTCGCTCATGTACTCGATCTGAGGATGTACTAGGGTCCGCTGATGAAATCGGTGCTGCTGGAGTGGCTGTGGGCTCTGCGGGAGGTGGTGCGTCTGGAGTCTCCGCAGACTCGTCATCATCGGATGACACCTCTACCAATGCATATCCACCTGATGCTGTACGTCGCACTACTCCCATCAGTCGTAGAGTGACTAGCCCCAAAGGTGACGGACTACTGACTCTATCCTCGCCTATAACTGAACGCAGGAGATGCATCCGAAACATGAGTCGAGTGATGTACGGTCCCACAAATAGTGCGCCAATGCGCAGATACTGACTCTGATGTCGAAAGAAGTCTGCGACCACGTATCCAAGATGTATGGGAACTCTCTGGGTCATGGAGTACAGGTAGAGTAGATCTGCTCGGCTAAGTGCACCTGTGCCATCTCCCCGTCCAGTGATCGACCTGCTGAGCACAGCATGTACATACCTATGTGCGTGACGTACGAGAGAAGAGCCCTTCGACTGACCTGGAACATATCGAGCGCCCCTGCATAAATCGTGGAAAACCTGACCCGGAGTAACGTCCGAAGGAAAGTCAGTCAAAAGCTCCCGATACTCCAATGTGTCCACATAATCCTGATCATATAATCCGAGCAATGTCGCAAACTGCGTCAGTGACATCCCGTGAAACTGACCGAAAGCCCTAAATCGAATGACATTCTCCGCATCAAAACTAGCATCTGGTCGCTCACGGTCAAAAGAGAATGTCGACAGAACCTCCAGAGTGATATCTCGTCGGACAGGCTCATGAACAGATAGGAGTCGGTCCCAACCCCCAACCTGGATCAATCCTCGAACCTCCTCTGAAAGGCCAATAGCATCGAGCGTCTCGAAGCAAATGTAACGCGACTGTCCGATCTTAAGTCCCTGCAGACGCTCGTACCTATGCCTATGTGTAGTATCAACAAACTCAACCTCAGGTGGTGGTGTCGACTCCCTGTCGTGACGAAGGCGTTTATGGGCCACTCTCTTTGTCCTATGTGCCATTCCTGCAAGAAAACACAAAATAAATCAATTCGGCATCATTTCAATGAGTGCAGGAGGAAACCTGCGTGCAAAAGTGTGTAAAATAGCCAAAAATAATGCGTTTCCAGCCCACATGGGCGCGTGGACAGCCCACGCGCCCGCGTGGGGGCGTGTTCGCACGGCAGAAGACCCACGCGACCGCGTGGGCTAGCCACGCGGTCGCGTGGGTGCTTGTTTGGCACCCGCGGCAGGCCACGCGGTCGCGTGGCCTGAGCCACGCGGTCGCGTGGTCGCAGGCCGAGAGCTGGGCTCTCGGCCGCGGGCCACGCGATCGCGTGACCCCAGCCACGCGATCGCGTGGCTGGTTGCTTGTGGCCAGCGCCAGCCCACGCGACCGCGTGGGCTGATCCACGCGACCGCGTGGGCTGTTGGGCAGCCCACATGGCCGTGTGGCTCGGCCACACGCACGCGCGGGCGGTCACTCTTGGTCCTTTGGTCACCATTTAACCCTCTACCACTAAATCTAAGGTCTCTAAGTGTTTTCTCACCAATTAACCATGCAAAATCAAGTCTAGGAATGTAAAGAACACCATGGAAATGAAAATTTGAAGCTAGGGCATGAAAGGAAGGGAAGAAACCTTACCGATGCGAATCAATGTATGAAACTTGATGCAAATGCCGGAAAAACCTTTTTGAATCCCCAAAGAGTTGAAGAAAAATGATTTGGAACCTTTATGGATGAGAAATTTGGAGAGGGGAAGTGTGAGGAAATGAATGGTTCAATGGCAAGGATGATGAATAGTGACTCTTCAAGTCCTTATATAAGCCACATGGGGGTGTGGAAATCCCACACCCCCGCGTGGGTACTGTACACGGTCGCGTGAGAATTTCACGCGACCACGTGAACTGCAGAATTTCTGCAGACAGTCCACGCGGCTCTCCAAACTTCAAAATTCGCCCAATTCTTCAACAATTATCATGAATTAAAACCCGAATCATGCCCAATATGTGAAAAACACTTATAATCACCAAAAATTGTTCATGAAAACTCAACACCACCAAAAATTTCATCAAAACGCACACTCATGAATTTATTACTGCAGAATTTAAAAAAAAACTAACTAGAAAACAAGTAAAAACTTGGGTTGCCTCCCAAGGAGCGCTTGTTTAACGTCACTAAGCTTGACGTACCTGTTCTTACCTCATGGTGGTTCATGTAAATGAAGAATTTCTTTTTTCGCAACCTGCATGCATGAGGGACAGAATTGTTTCATTTTTAAGAAAAATTGTTCAAATATGTTACCAATTGAGGAAGTATGATTCTTTTCTTCGGTGTGCTTGTCTCCAGCTGCACATGAATGTTTCTTACGCCGACGCCTCGCTTTCTTGACACGACGAAAAATCTGTTTAAGCACCACTCCCTCCGATTGGTCCTTGAAAAAGCATGGTGCTTGAACATGAAGTTTCTCTTCCTCAACAACCGGCCATTCTTTATATGGGTCCGGGTGTGCTATTTCCTGCAAATACTCATCAGCAATCTCATCATTAACATCTAAAAAATAACATGAATCATCAAAGTCTAGAGAATGCTTCATTGCTTCGGCGAGGCGGTATGTGATCTTTTCTTCTCCAACTCGAAGTGTCATCTCGCCTCCATCCATGTCGATGAGCGCCTTGGAGGTACGTAGAAATGGTCTTCCCAAAATTAATGGAACCTCCACGTCTTCATCCACATCGAGCACCACGAAATCTGCAGGAAAAATATATTTGTCAACCTTTACTAAAACATCTTCAATTATACCTCTAGGATGACGAATAGAACGATCAGCTAATTGTAATGTCATGCGGGTTGGCCTTGGCTCTCCCAACCCCAATTTCTGAAACAATGTGTATGGCATGACGTTAATACTAGCCCCCGAATCGGCCAATGCTTTTTCTTCCCCCAAACCTCCGATCACACATGGTATGATGAAACTTCCCGGATCCTTCATCTTGTTCGGCAAATTCTTTTGAAGCAATGCCGAGCAATTTCCTTCTAAGACCACAGCCACACTCTCTTCCATTTTTCTCTTGTTGGTCAAAAGATCCTTCAAGAATTTTGCATACCTAGGCATTTGCGACAACGCCTCAACAAAAGGTATATTGATGTGTAGTTGCTTGAATAGATCCAGAAATTTTCTGTTTTGTTCATCAATTTGATCTTTCTTTAAACGTGCCGGATAAGGAATTCTTGGAGCAAATGATGAGGCTGGTATAGCTGCCTCCTTTTCCTTGTCAAGCACCTTATTCATCGGCTTTTCTTGAGGATTTTCAGCTGTCTTCCCAGTGGGGGTTGACTCGTGAGGAATTTCAGAATTCTTCTCAGCAGTGAGCTTTTCTTGGAGCTCCCGACCACTCCTCAAAGTAATTGCCTTTACATGCTCTCTTGGATTTGTCTCGGTGTTACTTGGCAAGCTTCCTTGAGGTCTTTCCGCTAATGACTTCGCTATTTGTCCTACTTGATTCTCCAAATTATGTAACGAAGCGGTGTGATTTCGGAGTGTTGCCTCAATATTCTGAAATCTTGTGTCGGTTGATTGAATGAACTTTGACAAAACCTTCTCTAATTCTGAAACTCTCTCCGGAATCGGAGGTGGTTGCTGAAATCCTGGTGGGGCAGCAGGCCTTTGCTGCCCTTGATTACTCCATGAGAGATTGGGGTGGTTTCTCCAACCTTGGTTGTAGGTGTTGCTAAAAGGATTACCTTGTCCTCTTCCCGAATTCCCCACAAAATCAACTTGTTCCATTGGGGCTGAAGAATTAATTGAGATAGGACAGTCAGTTGGCATATGTGAACCCCCACAACTATCGCAACTAGTCACCGCGGCAACTCTTGAAGAAGTTAAAGTGTCCAATTTCTTGCTCATAGCCTCAACTTGGGCTGCCAATGACGTAACGGCGTCAATTTCATGAATCCCGGCCACTTTCTTCTTCTCTCTTGCATTCCATTGATAGCTATTGAGTGCCATCTCTTCGATTAGTTGTCTTGCCTCATCCGGAGTCTTGTTTCCCAATGTTCCTCCCGCGGCGGCATCAAGTAATTGTTTGGTGCCCGGGTTCAACCCATTGTAAAATGTGTGAACAATCATCCATTCGGGGAACCCGTGTTGAGGACACTTCCGCAAGAGGTCCTTAAATCGCTCCCATGTTTCAAATAATGACTCTAACTCAATCTGAACATAAGAGGATATCTCGTTTCGAAGCTTTGCCGATTTCCCCGGTGGAAAGTATCTTGCAAGGAAAGCTTCGACCATCTCATTCCATGTTGTGATGGAAGCTCTTGGCAAAGAATGGAGCCACTGTTTGGCTTTTCCTTTTAATGAGAATGGAAAAGCCCTCAAACGAATTGCATCGTCCGAAACCCCATTGATTTTCAGCATGTCGCACACTTCAAGGAAACTCTCAATATGACTATTCGGATCTTCATCTGTTAGTCCATTGAACTGTGCGGACTGTTGAAGCATTTGAATGAAACCCGGTTTCAACTCAAAATTCTGGGCTGCGACTGGTGGCCTAACAATACTTGATTGCGAACCACGAATTGTAGGACGAGCAAAATCTGAAAGTGTTCTCTGCTGCCCTGCTTGTTCTGCCATGTTTTCAGATTCTTCGATTTCTATTTCTGCAGGAAAATTCTGTGCTACTGCAGATTCCTTTCCTTTTCTCCGCAATCTACGCTCAATTTCAGGATCTTCTTCAACGAATGTCGAAGGATTTCCTCGGGTCATAACCTGTAGAAAGAATGAAGAAAAGAAATAATGAGAACGATGAAAGAATGAAATATGGAATAGAAAAGAAATAAAATGATGAATGACTAAAGTAACCAAGTCCTAGCGTTCCTAATATCCCGTTCCCCGGCAACGGCGCCAAAAACTTGACACACCCTTTTGCGTGTGTGTACCGCAAGTGCACGGGTTGTCGAAGTAATAATTACCCCGGTGAGTGGGTAGTCGAATCCACAGGGAACGGAAGTACTAGTAATGACTGATTCTTAGTTATCTAGTCGAACCAATAATATGGAGCAATTGAATGTAATATGTAAAATAAGAAAATCGCAAGAAAAAAAAAAACAAATAAAAGGAAAAGGTAAAGGAGATCTCAATCAATGAAGATGAGATACTCGGGCAATGATCCCCCTAGGTTCTATCATGAAGTGCAAAACTAACTAAATGCTTCTAAACCAAGTTCTATGAGTCGAGGTAATCCAAGAACAATCGATCCCTGCTTCCAGGCCACCGATACTAGTCCCCTACAAGGTCCCAGCAGAGAATTCACTCAATCTCAACACCTCACACCCTATATGACCGCAATGAGTTTTAGGGATACCTAAGAGTGAAACCGATTCCTAAAATTAGATCTAACCCTACTTCTAGGCGAAAGATCCCTAACCCCTTACAAAAGTCCCGGCGGAGAAATCTATCAATCTCACACCTCACACCCCATATGGTTGCATAAAACTTAGGGAATACGGAGATAGGAAACACTCAATCGGAAGGGAAAGGGGACACTCCTCTATCTCAAGACTCACCCTCTCAACCCTCTTTAATCTTGTATGTTCTAATCCCTAATGGAGATCTCTCTCTCACCAAGGAAACAAATCAAGCATACCAAACAACCATACGAATTAATAAGGCATGCAAGCAATGATTAAACAAGATTAAAACTCAAATAAACTTGGAATTAAAAGAAAGCATAAAGAAAGTCAATACATGAATCGAAACCTAAGGTTCACATGCCCAAGTATCTACTAGGGTTTAGCCCTCCATGGGACTTATTACAAAGCAAAAGATAATGAAGTAAAAAGCAATGTAATCCATGAAAATAAACCCCCTCAAATTCGTGATGATAGCCTTGATGAATTGTTCAACGTCTCGAAGGAACCTTCTCCGAAGCTAGGTCGCCAATGGCTCCCCGATGCTATCTCGTCGAAAGATCTATCGAAGTTGGTGAAGAACAACTCCCAATATCGCCAAAGACCTCGTCCTAGAAACCCTAGCCGCTCTTGTCTTCAAACGTGCGAAAAAAGTTATAAAAGAATCAGCGAGAAGGGCTATTTATAAGCCTGAATCGCGCCAACTGCGTGTCTTCACGCGACCGCGTGAGATCCCACGCGATCGCGTGGGCTGCAGAATTTCCACGCGGTCGCGTGAGATTTTGACGCGGTCGCGTGAACAGTAATTTTGCTACAGTACTGCTACAGTGAAATGAACAGTGTTTTCGCTACAGTACTCTTCATAAATATGATCCAAACTCTCTCATATTGAGGCCACATGGTCGGGCACACGTCCATATGGTGAGTTATAAGATTTCCTCTTCTTCGAATCATCATTTGAGAGCTTTAACTATCTTCACACAAGTTGGGACATGAAGGTGTGACTGCCTTTGTGCCCTTCCATCACACAAATCATCTTGAATTCTTAAGGAAGTTGGCACACACCCTCATGTGCATGATCCCCTCTTGTGCCTTGACACTTGTGTTGTACAAAAGCTCCCAACAATACGTCTTTATAACCCATCTTTGCTTCCTTTTCCTCCTTTAACACTTCCACAACCTAATTGCATAAAAGAACACCAAAATACACTTTATGAGACATAATCAATGGTAAAATGATGCTCAATGTATGTAAAACAAGTCGGTAAAACATGTATATTCAAGCACTTATCAAATTTGATGGCCCAAAAAGCTTTGTGTTCAAGCTCAACCGGTAAATGGCAAGCTTTTCCATAGACTAGCCTATAAGGGGTAGCCCCTATAGGAGTTTTGTATGCAGTTCTGTAAGCCCAGAGAGCGTCATCCAAGTGTTCCGCCCAGTCTCTTCGGTTTTGACTCACCATTTTCTCAAGTGTTCGCTTTAAGTCTCGATTGGACACTTCTACCTGCCCACTAGTTTGTGGGTGATAGGGTGTCGCCATTTTCTGGTGTACACCATATCACTTCAAGATTTTTGTGAATTGGGCATTGCAGAAGTGTGTGCCTCTGTCACTGATTGATAAACGCCTAACTGTACGTATTATTTATGTATGTTCGCGTATTTTTCGAGTATTTTTATATGAGTCGATGCCCTTTTTGGTCTAAATTGGTTTATTTCGTGTTTCAGGTACAAAAGAGGCCTAGGTGAGCTCAACGACGCAATTTGAGAAGAAATTGACACCGAAATCGTCGTTTTGGGTTCCCTGGAACTGTAGCAATACTGTAGCAGCCTGAAGCACGAAGATTTGAAGAATTTTCTAAGTCTGGAGGTTCATGCGGGCTACCATGCGGGCGCATCGCAGGCCGCATGAGACTGTAGTGTTCTACTGTAGCAGCAGCACTGTAGCAAATTCACTGTAGCGGCACTGTAGCAACTTACGCGGTTTTCGGGCTTTTTTCGGAAACTCTCTCTCCCCGCATATGGGGCCGCATGGGAGGCCGCATAGCATCCCGAAAGTTGTTTTTAAAGGGGATTAGGACATCATTTGGAAGGATCTTTTGGCCACCATTCTCCTCCATCATCTTCTTGGACTTCAAGGCTGCGGGAGAAGGCATTTTTGAGGAGCAAATCGAAGGGAGAAGAAGATCACACACTCAAGGGCGAGCATCTAGGAGCTTGTTGGCGCGGATCCTTCAAGTTCTCATCACCATCTTCTTCTAGTCTTCATCTTAGGGGAGTTGTTATGAGCTTTACTTTGTATTTCTTGTTTTGTAGGCATTCTCCTTTGTTGATGATGAACTAGACTCCCATGGTCGCCGGGCATCCGGTGAACCTTGGGATGAACTTGCTTGTTTGGATACTTGATTTATATGTATGGTATTTGTGTGGTTTGTGGTTTAAGTTTGGTGTATTTGAATGCCTTGGTATGCATGAGAACTCTGTGTATCAATTTTTAGGTAATACTAGGTTGCATGACCATTGCCCTAGTGTTAGACTCACCAAGCTTAGAAGGGATACATGTACAAATACGCCGTGACCATCGGGTATTTTGTACCCCTCCAACCATTAGGGTTGAGCCTAGATATTGTGTTTGACTCTAATTTGAGATTTCCCTAGGCCCTTAGCAATCGTGTGGGGATTTGGGCGGTAGAAATACCGTAGCGGTGGAAATTCCGTATTCCAATACCCATACTGGATTAGGGGTCATCACCGTGACCATCGGGGTGACCTATCTTTGGATGTCTCTTGGCCTAACCACCTTTGCCTGTGTGATTCGAGTATTCTTCTAGCTTTAGTAGTCCCGAGGGGATCCTCGCCCGCGGCCTCGTTCATTTATTGCTCATTGTTTCCTTAATGTGCTTGTTTGGTGTGCCTTAGATCACTTGTTTATAGTTTTATCTTTTGTTTGTTTCCTTATCTTGTTTTAAATCTATATTTGGTAGACTAGACAGTGTCATCTAGAGGGAAGTAATAGCAGCTCTTGGGACCCCAGGGAATACGACCCCCTCGCGCGTGCGTGAGGGGTATTACTTGGCGACCCGTGCGCTTGCGGTAATCATTACTGATGATTGCGCGTGGTGAAAATTTTACCACCACCCTAGCATCACTTGTTTGCAAGGCTTGTGCTTCCACCCATTTGGATACATAGTCTACTGCCACAAGGATGAACTTAAACCCATGGGAGCTAGGAAATGGTCCCATAAAGTCAATCCCCCAAACGTCAAAGACTTCACAAGCTTGATTCCAATTCTGGGGCATCTCATCCCTACGAGATATGTTGCCAACCCGTTGACAACGATCGCAAGATTGTATGAATTTTTGGGTATCTTGAAATAATGATGGCCAATAGAAACCTGCATCAAGGATCTTCTTTGCAGTCCGGTTCGCATTGTAGTGGCCTCCAGTAGGCCCTGAATGACAATGTTTCAAGATGCTAAGGCCCTCCGGTCGGGATACACATCTTCGAGCAACTTGATCGGCACAAGTTTGGAATAAGTAGGGATCTTCCCATATGTAGTGCTTGGCGTCCGAAAAAAATTTCTTTCGTTGTTGATAGGTGAACCATTTTGGGATAACCCCTCCAACCAAATAGTTGGCAAAATCGGCAAACCAAGGCAGCTCATTTTCCTCCATAACTTGAATGTTGTACAAGTGCTCTTCAGGGAATGAATCATTGATCTCTCTCTCAGTTATAGTTTCCCTACTGGGGTTCTCTAAGCGGGATAAGTGATCGGCTGCGAGATTTTCTGCTCCACGCTTATCCTTGATTTCTAGATCAAACTCCTGAAGGAGCAACACCCATCTAATCAGCCTTGGCTTGGCGTCTGACTTACTGAGCAGGTATCTCAAGGCTGAATGATCAGTGTACACTACAACTCTGGACAGAACTAGGTAGGAACGGAATTTATCAAATGCGAACACCACAGCAAGTAGTTCTTTTTCAGTTGTGGTGTAATTCTCCTGAGCTCCAGTTAAGGTTTTGCTCGCATAATAGATGGGGTGGAAATGTTTGTCTCGGCGTTGCCCAAGAACCGCACCCACTGCAAAATCACTTGCATCACACATCAGTTCAAATGGGGACTCCCAATCCGGAGCTACCACAATAGGAGCTTGAACTAGCATCTTCTTGAGTGTGAGAAATGCTTTCATGCAGTCATCGCCAAACTCAAATGGGACATCTTTTTCCAACAACTTTGTCAAGGGTCTAGCAATTTTTGAGAAATCTTTGATGAATCTTCTATAGAAGCCTGCATGTCCCAGAAAACTTCTAATGGCTTTCACTGAATTTGGGGGAGGTAGCTTTTCTATGACAGAGATCTTCGCCTTATCTATCTCAATCCCATCCTTTGAGATTTTGTGACCCAAGACTATCCCTTCTTGTACCATGAAGTGGCATTTCTCCCAACTTAGCACAAGATTAGTTTCCTCACATCTAACGAGAACCCGCTCAAGATTTTTGAGGCAACAATCAAATGTGTCTCTGAAGACGGAAAAGTCATCCATAAACACCTCCATGAAGTCTTCCACCATGTCTTCAAAAATTGCCATCATGCACCTCTGAAAAGTAGCAGGGGCATTGCAAAGTCCAAAAGGCATTCGGCGATAGGCAAACGTCCCATAAGGACATGTGAATGTGGTCTTTTCCTGATCTTCCGGTGCAATGGGGATTTGAAAGTACCCAGAAAACCCATCCAAGAAGCAGTAGTAGGAGTGCCGTGCTAGTCGCTCCAGCATCTGGTCAATGAATGGCAGCGGGAAATGGTCTTTCCGAGTGGCATCATTCGATTTTCTGTAGTCAATGCAGACACGCCACCCAGTGATAGTTCGGGCTGGAATCAACTCATTTTTCTCATTGGTGATCACAGTCATCCCTCCTTTCTTAGGGACCACTTGCACTGGACTAACCCACTCACTGTCAGATATTGGGTAGATGATGCCTGCATCAAGGAGCTTTATGACCTCGGCCCTGACCACTTCTTTCATATTTGGATTGAGTCTTCTTCGAGGCAATACTGAGGGTCTGTGATTTTCTTCCATCAGAATTTTGTGAGTGCAAAAGGATGGATTTATCCCCTTTATGTCGGCTATCTTCCACGCAATTGCTTTCTTATGTTTCTTTAACACATTCACTAAGCTCCTTTTCTGTTCAACTGTTAGATTCGCAGCAATGATAACTGGAAGTTGTGTTCTGATAAGTGCTTGATTATACATGTTTTACCTACTTGTTTTACATACATTGAGCATCATTTTACCATTGATTATGTCTCATAAAGTGTATTTTGGTGTTCTTTTATGCAATTAGGTTGTGGAAGTGTTAAAGGAGGAAAAGGAAGCAAAGATGGGTTATAAAGACGTATTGTTGGGAGCTTTTGTACAACACAAGTGTCAAGGCACAAGAGGGGATCATGCACATGAGGGTGTGTGCCAACTTCCTGAAGAATTTAAGATAATTTGTGTGATGGAAGGGCACAAAGGCAGTCACACCTTCATGTCCCAACTTGTGTGAAGATAGTTAAAGCTCTCAAAGGATGATTCGAAGAAGGAGAAGTCTTATAACTCACCACATGGGCGGGTGCCCGACCATGTGGCCTCAAGATGAGAGAGTTTGGATCATGGTTATGAAGAGTACTGTAGAAAATACTGTTCATTTTACTGTAGCAGTACTGTAGCGGAATTACTGTTCACGCGACCGCGTGGGAATTCTGCAGCCCACGCGATCGCGTGGGATCTCACGCGGTCGCGTGAAGACACGTGACTGGCGCGATTCAGACTTATAAATAGGCCGTTTCGTCGATTCTTTTGATATCTTTTGTGTGCCTTTTGAGAGAGGAAGCGGCTAGGGTTTGAGGAGGAGGTCTTTGCCGAATTGGAGGGCCGTTCTTCACCAACTTTGATAGTTCTTTCCTCCGTCATAGCATCGAGGGAGTCATCGGCAACCTAGCTTCGGAGAAGGATCCTTCAAGACGTTGAGCGACCCATCAAGGCCATCATCACGAATTCAAGGGGGTTTATTTCCATGGTTTACATTGCTTTTCATTGTGTTATGTTTTGCTTTGTAATAAGCCCTATGGAGGGCTAAACCCTAGTAGATACTTGGGCATGTGAACCCTAGGTTTCGATTCATGTATTGACTTTCTTGATGCTTCCTTTTAATTCCGAGTTAATTTGAGTTTTAATCTTGTTTTATCATTGCTTGCATGCCTTATTGATTCGTATGGTTGTTTGGTATGCTTGATTTGTTGCCTTGGTGTGAGAGAGGTCTCCATTAGGGTTAGAACATATGAGATTGAAGAGGGTTGAGAGGGTGAGTCATGAGATAGTGGAGTGTCCCCTTTCCCTTCCGATTGAGTGTTTCCTATCTCCGTATTCCCTAAGTGTTATGCAACCATATGGGGTGTGAGGTGTGAGATTGATAGATTTCTCCACCGGGACCTTTGTAAGGGGTTAGGGATCTTTCGCCTAGAAGTAGGGTTAGATCTAATTTTAGGAATCGGTTTCACTTTTAGGTATCCTTAAAACTCATTGCGGTCATATAGGGTGTGAGGTGTTGAGATTGAGTGAATTCTCCGCCGGGACCTTATAGGGGACTAGTATCGGTGGCCTGGAAGCAGGGATCGATTGTTCTTGGATTACCTCGACTCATAGAACTCGGTTTAGAAGCATTTAGTTAGTTTTGCACCTTATGATAGAACCTAGGGGAAGCATTGCCCGGGTATCTCATCTTCATTGATTGAGATCTCCCTTTATTTACCCTTCGTCTATTTGTCTCTGGTATTAATTTCTATGCACACTAGATCACCACAAAATCACATTAATCATTAGGCTAGATTGCAGAGAAGAAGTTAGTACTAGTAGCCCTGTTCCCTGTGGATTCGACTACCCTACTCACCGGGGTAATTATTACTTCGACAACCCGTGCACTTGCGGTACACACACGCAAAAGGGGTGTGTCATGTTCCTTCTCCAAGAAAAGCATACTCGAGGTGTTCAGGCAACTCTTTCAGCTCTAGTTCAGGTGCTTCTTCTGTTGACGGTCTTAAGCTTTTATTTCCCAGTCCATCATGCTGAACTGCATCCTCCTGTTCTTCTGACTCCGAACCCTCATCCGAGCTATCATTTATGCCAAACACATGTTGCATAATGCTTTCTTGTGTATCTCTCTGATCCTCTACAAATTTGACCATCCGACTTGGCCGGGGTTCGTCTATTCCTTTCAATTTTCGAAGCAGCAACTCACTAGAGAAGTTACCATCCTCATTTTGTGAAACCACCCCGTTGTTCATGTATTCTGTGAATAGTGTCTTCAATGTGTCACTCTTGTTTTCTAGGGTTAAGCCTTCCCATGGCCTGAATCTGCAGAAAGAATTATCCTGAATGTGTGACAAGTGATGTTTAGGTGGTAACCACTCCCGCCAAATCTTATTCAAAATTGATTCATCTCCTTGTGTATAGTTTAAGTTTGCCATGCACGGTGCCTTGCAAGATCAAGAAAGATAAAATAAGTTAAGCTCAAAAGAAACAAAAACAAAAGGAAATAAAAGAAACAATAAATAAATAAATGAATGGCTAGAGCAATAGGCTAGAAGTTTCTCAGAATTCCTTAGAAAGTCCCCGGCAACGGCGCCAAAAACTTAATTGCTTCCCCGTAAGTGTACGGGATCGCCAAGTAATACCTCGCACAAAAGCACGAGGATCGTATTCCACGGGGCTAAGGAGCTACTCTTACTCCTCCATCGCCTATTATCTATCCTAACCACACAAGCATGGATGTATGTTCAACTGAAGCAAAGGAATAAATACGATATAATTAAATAGAATTGAAAGCATACAATGTGGTTGCAAGTGCTACAATGAAGAGTAAAGGCCTATGGATGTGGATCCCCTTGAGGGGTCATCATGATACATGGATGAAGGATAAAAGGTAGCTTGGTTGATTTAGACCGAAGGATCTCAAGATTAGATCAACCCCAATTTCTCGGCGATTGAACCATAATCCCATACGGATATTGGTTGGAATCTCTTCCTAACCAACATCCCTACGATTGCATTAAGTACAAGGAGATCCCAAAATAAGGATACACTAAACCCTAGTCTATCCTTATAGCTCGGAGGGCTATCGACACCCAATTTCTCGGTGTGCCGATACAAGTAACCCCTTTTAGTTCATTAATGACCTAAAACACGTGAGTAGGTCACATCTACGTGTATAATTCAAGAAAGAACTACGGATCTCTCCATATGGTAGTTCTAGACATGAAGCACAATGAACTAAATCTTAAACCAAACCAAGCTTGCAATTAAGTAAAGATCATCCAAAATACATGATAAACCCCCCAAGGTTCACCGACATCTGGTGGCCTTGGGGGACTAGTGTGCCATCAAGCAAGTAACAACAAAAATACAAAGTAAATCACTTAAAAAGCTCATAAATGACACTCCCTAGATGAAATGATGAAGGAGGAGGTGGAGGTCCGGCCGAATGACGCTTTTCCCCGTCCAAGAGATGCCGAATGACGCTTCCCTTGACTTGGATCCTTGCCTCCTTGATGGTGAAGCTTCTCCCCTTCAAAATGATGTTCTTGCCTCCTTCCTTGGCTCCAAATCGTCGTCTCCCGAAGATTTCTTCGTTTCTTTCCTTTTAGATGCCGGCCAAGAAGTCCCCTTTGTGTGCCCTAAAAACCTCTATAAATACTCCCGCAGGATCCCGGGGTGGATAGATCCATCCCGGGGTGGATAGATAGGCCAAAATAGGGCAAAAACCTGTCTCACGTGGGGGTTCATCCCGGGGTGGATGGATGGATCCCGGGGTGGATAGAAGCATCCCAGGGTGGATAGGGGACCGTGAGAGCTAGTTGAAAATTACTGTCTTTTGATGCTCACAGCCCCTTATATGGCCCCGTATGCTGTAGTACTCCAGCACCCTGATTCTTCATCCATTTTCGCCCAAATCGTATTACCATGTTCCTCATGGCTCCTCCATGCCCTACAACATAAATAATGCTCAATTAAGCATAAAACGGGCATCCATTCATATAAAAATACATGCTAAGTGAACAAAATATGTATGTTAAAACACATACATTTAGACACTTATCAGGGCTACTAAAGTGAGTAGGAAGGCTTGGACTAACATGCAAGTGGCTAATTGGACCGAGAAAACCCTAGACTAGGTCAACCCGATGGTCACGGAAGTCGACCCCTAATCCGGTACGGGTAATGGATACGGTACGTATACCGCCCAAGATTTCCCCTACGATTGCAAAGGGTGAAGTGGTTTTCTCAAACTAGGGTTACAATACAAAAGAGTACTCAACCCTAGGAGTGGAGGGGTACAAATACCCGATGGTCACGGCGTATTTATACATATTTCCCTTCCAAGTTTGGTGAGTCTAACACTAGGTCAATGGTCATGCAACCTAGCATTTCCTAAGTCTTTTGATACATAGAGTTCTCATACATACCAAGCATGTAAAACACCAAACAATGGATCACAAACAAGCCACAAACAATGTATAGAACAAGATCATCCAAAACATCACAAGTTCACCCCCAAGGTTCACCTACATCTGGTGACCTTGGGGTTTAAGTGCTCATGTTCACTAAATACAACAATAAATGCATGGAAACAAACGACAAAGGCATGAGAAGGACTCCCTCAAAGGATGAAGGCCGGTGAAGTTCCAAAGACGCCACTCCAAGGGGTGGCTTCCCTAGTCTTCAACCTCCAAATGAAAGCCCTAGGATGAAGGATCTTCCCAAAACCTTGCTCTCCTTGCCAAATCCTTGCCTAGATCGCCCTCCAAGAGCTTCTTCTTCCTCAATTCGAAGGTGGTGGTGAGAGGCCCTAAGAAGAACTCCAAGATCCCTTTCAAAACCCAAGTAGAGGCCCTTTAAATGATGAGTTCGGGCAAGCTCACGGGTGGCCTCACGGTCCATATACGGCCCGTGAGGGAGCCTGTAATACGGGCTGCAAGAAACCGCAAAGATGTGATTTTTGCACAGTGTTAGAATTTTCTTCAAATCTTCGTGCTTCAGGCTGCTACAGTGTTGCTACAGTGCCAGGGAACCCAAAACGACGATTTCGGTGTCAATTTCTTCTCAAATTGCGTCGTTGAGCTCACCTAGGCTTCTTTTGTACCTGAAACACAAAATAAACCAATTTAGACCTAAAAGGGCATCAATTCATCAACAAAATACGAAAGCATGCGCAAGTGTATGTATAAAATACGTACATTTAGACATTTATCAGCCTGTGCGCAGTGTCGCACACTGGCCGCACAGCACAGCCAAAAGGATGTGCAGCTTGTGTGCAGCCCCGCACATGAGCCGCACAGCACAGCCAGAAGGCTGTGTGGCTTATGTACAGCCCCGCACATGAGCTGCACAGCATAGCAAGAAGGCTGTTCGGTCACTGCGCAGACCCGTATAGTGCCTGCACAGCTTCGAGGTATTTAAGCCGCTCTTCAAGGGTTTTGGAGGGCATTCTTGGGCTGTTGTCTCTCATCCGGTTCCCTCACTCCATCAAGCTAATTCTCTATCATTCCAGAGGCGAATTCGGTGGGAATTGAAGGAGAGAAAAAGGGGAGAATGTTGACAAGCATCAAACAGCTCGGCGGCGCGAATCCGACGAGCTACATCATCAACCCTTAGTCGACATTTCGAGGGGAGTTTTCTTGTTGTTTGTTTAATGAACCTTATTGGTGGGTCGACCGCAAGTGCACGGGTCGTCAAGTAATACCCCTCACGCGCGCGCGAGGGGGTCGTATTCCCAAGGGCCCGAGAATCTACCCTTACTTCCTCTTCGTATGATTGTTTGACCAATCAAGTCAAGTGTTGTGCAAAAGAAAGTAAAAAGATGATTAACATGCAAATAAAGTGTTCTAAGGTGGAGGCAATGAACGAGGGATAAAACAATATAAAGAGAGGGTCACGGATGAGGATTACCAAGGGGGCTACTAAAGTGCGGGGCTTGCCTTAACTAGCATGCAAATGGGTAGTTTGGACCGAGAAACCCGAAGTTAGACCAACCCGATGGTCACGGAAATTGGTCCCTAATCCGGTACAAGTATCGAATACGGAATTCCTTCCGCTCGAATCCTCACACGATTGCAAAGGGAGCAAAAGGTTTCTCAAGTTAGGGAGAAGACACAAACTAGGTCAACCCTAACAATTGGAGGGGTACAAATACCCGATGGTCACGGCGTATTCATACATGTATCCCTACCAAGCTTGGTGAGCCTAATACTAGGGCAATGGTCATGCTTCCTAGCATTATCTAAACAATGATACACAGAGTTCTCATGCATACCAAGCAATCAAATACACCAAACAAGGTTCACAAACAAGTCTCAAATGCATAAATCAAGTCAAGCAAGCATCCTACACAAGTTCACCCCCAAGGTTCACCTACATCCGGTGACCTTGGGGTTTAGTTGACCATGAATACAAAATACACAAGAAAACACATCAAAACAACCAAATACAAAGATGAGAACACCCCCTCAAAAGATAGAAGCCGAATGACGTTCCAAAGACGCCACCAAAGGGGTGGCTTCCCTTGTCGATTCTCCTCCAAACTAAGGATCAAGAGGGTGGATCTCGTTGTATGTCGCTCTCCTCGTCGTTCTCTCCCCGGAAATGGCCTCCGACGGCAGCTCCTAGCTCCGATTTGAAGATGGTGGCAAGTTGGCTCAAGACCTAGGGCTCTCTTTTTTTAAAATGAACTCCCAAAACCCTTAAAAACATCATCCAGAACGTTATGCGGCCCCGTATGCGACCCCGCATGCGGGGAGAGAAAATCCCGAGAAAACCCGAAATCGTGTAAGTTGCTACAGTGCCGCTACAGTAAATGCTATATCACCGTATGCTACAGTAAAACTGCTACAGTACCGTATGCGGCCTCTGCAGTGCCCGCATGCCAGACCGCATGAACCTCCAGACTTAGCCATTTCGCCAAAGGATTCGTGCTACAGGATCTGCTACAGTGGTCGCTACAGTCCCCCCCCCTATGAAATAGTGTTTTCGTTGCCGATTTCTTCTCAAATTCTATCAATCAGCTCAAAGGGGTCACATCAGTACCTGTAACACGAAAGAAACCAATTCAGACCAAAAACGGGTGCCAACTCATAGAAAAATATGTAATACATACACCCGAATACATGGAAAATACGTACGTTTAGGCGTTTATCAAACATCCCCACACCTAAGCATTTGCTTGTCCCCAAGCAAACAAACATGAAGAACAGGGGCAAGAAGATAAACGACTAAATGTACGACCTCAAGCTCAACAGTAGAGGACCCCACTAGCACAGATAGAAGGAAGGACAGATAATGAGTTGTTCTGTTGGCAACTGGGTATGGATGGTCTTGTTTCATCTAAAGTGCACTGGTGAGTGTGTGCTTACTTCCAACCTCATTCTCTATATTATTCACTCCACATACAATGAAAATGGCATTAATCTGTTAAAGACACCCTCAATACCCAGTTAAAAGTCCTTCGGGGTCCTGAATGAAACTTTAGCTCTCGAGTGGTTGTGTAACAGGTTCCAAGGGATACGAATAAGATACTATATGCTGTATTTACATATTTGCAAAGGATTTTTTTTTTTTTTTTTTTTTTTTTTTTTTTTTTTTTTTGAGTTGAGTCCGACTAACGTAGACTGCACAAAAATCATTCAGACGGATGCACATGCTGGCCAGGCACAAGAGCCACCCATCCTACTTGATTACAGTCCACATAGACGCATTCATGCTGTACTAGCAGAGGAATACTGTCATAGACTCCACTTTTTTTTTTTTTTTTTTTTTTTTTTTTTTTTTTTTTTTTACCTGTATACAATATATCTCGTATCCCCTGGTATAAAACCTGTTAACAAACTCACTTGAGGCTAAGGAAACAACAAAGGACCTCAAAAGCTCTTAAAAAGGCATTGAAAGTAGACATTAACAAATTAATGCCGAAAACATTGTAATGGGTTAGTTGGAGTGTATGAGGTGGAAGTACAAGTGTAAAAGTCTGTCAGTGCACTAAAGATAAAGCAGGACATCATTTAGGAACAATAATGAAATACAACTCATAACTGTCGAACCTTCATGCTAGGAAGTCCTAAACTAGGCGTCATTGCTATCATCGGCATAACAAGCATGGAAATAAGAGTAAAGCACTCCATCCCCACACCTAGAATCGTACATTGTCCCTAATGTACATGAATCAGCAGAACATGATGATATGTATGCAATAAAAATAAGGAGATGAAGCAAGAAGACTTCCCCAATTAGTTGATGCAGTGAATTCAAGGTGAACACAAACAGGGGTAAATCACTAGGGCCATGGAGTGTGAAGCATCCTCAACGATCAGTCCTGAAAGCAACAGGAAATGAATCACAACTCGATAAATAAATAAAGAGAGCGAACAAATAAAATCCAAACTACATAAAAAAAAGAAGTAGTTTAGTAGGGCCGAAACCCTAACTAACTGAACGATACAACAAACACCAAAATAAGTCTAAGTGCGCAACAACAAAATACACACAACAAGAAAAGTAAAAACTGAGAGTCGGTGTCATGAGTCTAATGATTTGGTGGAGGTGGTGAAGCCATGTGATATGTACTCCCGGATGGTATGATCGAGGCTCAAAACCCCCAAGGTTTCCCAATCAATTTGTCGGACAACACCAAAATTCTTCCTCGACAAAGAGGGCATAACGGGTCTTGTGGGCATCGTCGGTGAATCTTGGCTCAAAGACGGGCGGTGGAGAGCTTCTCCGGGATCGCTTTGAAGCCACATGCTTGGTTGACATCCCTACAAGACCATACAAGCTTCATCAAACCAAAAATATATGAAAAGAATGCACAATGGCATCAATGGGCTGAAATCTTATTGTTGCTACAGTAATTTCGGGAAAATTTTTCAAGAGTTTCTTCTTGTAAAAGTAGCAAACAAATTTTACAAACCTTGAAATTCAACACATACATTCACAAGAAACATTCACAACCACATTCCCAAGAAAATCAGCCCAAAAACACAAAGAAAAGCCCTAGAAATGGAGAGATATGGAACTTACTTCAATCTAGGGCACCAAAGTGAAAATGAAGTGGAATCCGGCTTAAAGCTTGATAAAACCTTGAAAATCTTCCAAAAATTCGTTTGCTAGGATGAGGAGAGTGTTTGGATGCAAAAAGAATGAAGGAAAATGGTGGAGAGATGAAGGAGAAAAGAGAAGAAGTTTGATGAAAATTGAGTGAATAGTGAGGAAGTGGGCTGAAGAGAGGGGGAAATAGGGGCTGGGTGACCATGCGGCCTACCATGCGGCCGCATGGTACCCCGCATAACTCTCTGGAAAATCCATGCGGCCTGCTATGCGGCCGCATAGCAGGCCGCATACCTCTCGGGAAAAATCATGCGGCCTGCTATGCGGCCGCATAGCAGGCCGCACCGCTCTCGGGAAAATTTGTGCGGCCCCTTGTGCGGCCGCATGACAGGCCGCACAAGGCCCAGGAATTTTTCAGCTCAAAACACTCTCAAATCAACCTTTGAACTCAACCTAGCACTCAAAAATTACATGAAAACAAAGCCGAAAACACTCAAAAATCATTGAAAACATGGAGATTGAAGCACCAACACTCAAGGAAAAATACAATGATCATCAAACCAAGGGTGCAACATGGTAAAATAAATTAAGGAAAACGACTAAACAACCACCACAATCAAAGAAATCAACAACACTCAAACTCAAAAGCACCACAAAAAATACGAAAAACACCAAAACACAACAACAACTAAGAAGAAAAAAAATCGATGCAATGAATTTAAAGACTTGGGTTGCCTCCCAAGAAGCGCTTGTTTAACGTCTTTAGCTCGACGTCTCTTACCTTGACATCACGGTGGATCAAAGGAAGTCAAATTACCTCCATTCTTGTGTGAAATGTTGTTACCCGAGAAATAGTGTTTCAACCGGTGCCCATTAACCTTAAAGGTTCCCAATTGTGAATGAGATATCTCGACGGCGCCGTGAGGAAGCACTTGAGTGACGGTGTAGGGGCCATGCCATCGTGATTTTAACTTCCCGGGGAATAATTTTAATCTTGCATTGAATAATAGTACTTGGTCCCCGGGTTGGAAACACTTGGCTCGTTTAATATGCCGATCATGGTATTCCTTCATTTTCTCCTTGTACCTTATTGATGTGTCATACGCCAAGGACCGCCATTCCTCTAACTCATTTAATTGGAGTTTTCGCTTGCGACCACACAAATGAGGATCAAAATTAAGTTGCTTTATGGCCCAATAAGCCTTGTGTTCAAGTTCAACCGGCAAGTGACATGTCTTTCCATAGACCAATCTATATGGTGTTGTCCCAATAGGTGTCTTGTATGCGGTTCTATATGCCCAGAGTGCATCATCAAGTTGGTCGGCCCAATCCCTCCTATGGTGACTCACTGTTTTCTCAAGGATGCGCTTCAATTCCCTATTTGATACCTCCACTTGACCACTAGTTTGCGGGTGATAAGCGGTTGAGATTCTATGAGACACACCATATCGTTTCAAAACCTTCTCAAACTGAGAGTTGCAGAAATGAGTGCCTCGGTCACTAATGATTGTTCTAGGTGCTCCGAACCGGGAAAACAATTTTCTTAGGAATTTCACAACAACTCGTGCATCACACGATGGGAGGGCCTGTGCTTCCACCCACTTAGAGACATAGTCCACTGCCACCAGGATATATTTGTTGCCCTGCGAGCTAGGAAACGGCCCCATGAAGTCGATTCCCCAAACATCAAATACTTCGCATGCTTGATTCCATGATTGAGGCATTTCCTCTCTTTTTGAGATATTACCCGTTCTCTGGCACCTGTCACAATGTTGCACCAATGTTTGTGCATCTTGGAACATAGTCGGCCAATAAAACCCCGCATCGAGGGCCTTCCTAGCAGTCCGGTTCCCACTATAATGACCACCTGTCGGCCCAGAATGGCAATGCTTCAGGATATCTTGCCCTTCCTCTAACGAAACACACCTTCTGACAGTCTGATCCGAGCAAACCCTGAATAAATGGGGGTCTTCCCAAATATAATACTTCAGGTCGGCAAAGAACTTCTTCCGTTGTTGGTGAGTGAGCCACTTAGGGAATGTTTTCGCAGCTAGAAAGTTGGCAAAGTCAGCGAACCACGGGGTTTCATTTGTTGCTACCACCTGAATACTACATAATTGTTCTCCAGGAAATGAATCATTGATTTCTCTCTTTTCCAATACGTCGTCATTGGGACCCTCAAGGCGGGAGAGATGGTCAGCAGCAAGGTTTTCTGCCCCTTTTTTATCTCTTATCTCCAAGTCAAATTCCTGAAGAAGTAGCACCCAGCGGATCAGTCGCGGCTTGGCATCCGACTTGCTCAATAGATACTTTAGGGCAGAATGGTCTGTGTAAACAATCACCTTGGACAACACCAAGTATGATCGGAACTTGTCAAATGCAAAGACTACCGCCAACAATTCCTTCTCGGTAGTGGTATAGTTTTCTTGAGCATCATTCAAAGTTTTACTTGCATAGTAGATAGGATGAAAGTGTTTGTCCCTTCGTTGCCCAAGCACTGCACCCACAGCATAGTCACTCGCATCACACATCAGCTCAAATGGCAAACTCCAGTCTGGGGAAACCATGATTGGTGCTTCAACCAGTTTCTTCTTGAGAGTTAAGAAGGCATTCATGCAGTCACTATTGAATTCAAAAGGAGCATCCTTCTCCAACAGTTTTGTCAATGGTCGGGAGATGGAAGAGAAATCTTGCACGAATCTTCTGTAAAACCCAGCATGTCCTAGGAAGCTCCTGATGGCCTTCACTGAGGTTGGAGGAGGAAGTTTTTCAATAGTAGCGACCTTTGCCTTATCCACTTCAATCCCCTGTTTTGAAATTTTGTGTCCCAGGACAATGCCATCCTTGACCATAAAATGACATTTCTCCCAACTAAGCACCAGATTTGTTTCTTCACATCTACTCAGGACCCGTTCAAGGTTTTTGAGGCATAGGTCGAACGAGTCACCGAACACGGAGAAGTCATCCATGAACACTTCCATAGTGTCCTCTACCATGTCTTCAAAGATGGCCATCATACACCTCTGAAAAGTGGCCGGTGCATTGCAAAGTCCAAAAGGCATCCGCCGGTAAGCGAAAGTACCATAGGGGCAAGTGAAAGTAGTTTTCTCTTGATCTTCTGGAGCAATAGGAATTTGAAAATATCCAGAGAAACCGTCCAAGAAGCAATAGTAGGAGTGGCCGGCAAGTCGCTCAAGCATCTGATCAATGAAGGGTAAGGGGAAATGATCCTTCCTTGTGGCATCATTAAGCTTTCTGTAGTCTATGCAAACCCTCCATCCTGTTACCGTTCTGGTAGGTATCAATTCATTCTTCTCATTGGTCACGACTGTCATACCCCCTTTCTTGGGTACTACTTGAACTGGACTCACCCATGCACTGTCAGAAATGGGGTAAATAATGCCCGCATCAAGGAGCTTGATGACTTCATTCTTTACTACCTCTTTCATGTTAGGATTCAATCTTCGTTGGGGTATTGCCAAAGGCCTGTGATTGTCTTCCATAAGAATTTTGTGAGTGCAGAATGATGGATTGATCCCCTTAATATCAGCGATTTTCCAAGCAATTGCCTTCTTGTGTTTCTTTAGTACATCCAGGAGCATGTCCTTCTGTTGTCTGGTCAAGTCTGCTGCAATGATAACAGGGAGTGTAGAATTTTCCCCCAAGAAGGCATACTCTAGATGGTCTGGTAGTTGCTTCAATTCCAGTTCAGGGGGTTCTTCAAGCGATGATTTCAATCTCCCATAATTGCTCAAATCATCCTTTTCAACTCTCTGATCTTCCATTTCACATGAACTATCATTCCCCGAGCTGTCTTCCATTTCATGTTGTTCTACTTCAACTGAATTCATGTGCTCCTCCTGTAAATAGTCCTTTCCTTCTGAACTCTCCGACCCTGTTCGATCTGTCTCCTTGTCAACTGGAGCCCACGACCCTAAGTGTTCATCTGAGTTATTCTCTGTCCAATTGTTGACGGAATCGAGCAGGCAGCTAGAGGGTCCAAAAGACTGTACTAGATTCACCCTTTCAGTCTGCATATACTGTTGGAGAATAGACTCAGTGTCGTGATTTTCTGTGGTAAAGCTGGTTGAGTCTTCATAGTGCTGCCTCCTCCACTGATCATCATACAAGCATGGAGGGTTCCATGTAGTCCCTGCGCTTGAGTAGTAAAGGTGCGCCTCCTGAGACCGATAATAATTGCTCCAGTCACCTGATGAAGACATGGTTAAATGATAGATAAGAGATATTTACAAAATAAAAGGAATGAAACAGAATATATATACAGTGGTGAAAAAAAAAAAAAACGAAACAAAATAATGGCCAAATCAACCAACTCTAAGTTTTCCGGATATTTCTCGTGGTTCCCCGGCAACGGCGCCAAAAACTTGGTGGGTCGACCGCAAGTGCACGGGTCGTCAAGTAATACCCCTCACGCGCGCGCGAGGGGGTCGTATTCCCAAGGGCCCGAGAATCTACCCTTACTTCCTCTTCGTATGATTGTTTGACCAATCAAGTCAAGTGTTGTGCAAAAGAAAGTAAAAAGATGATTAACATGCAAATAAAGTGTTCTAAGGTGGAGGCAATGAACGAGGGATAAAACAATATAAAGAGAGGGTCACGGATGAGGATTACCAAGGGGGCTACTAAAGTGCGGGGCTTGCCTTAACTAGCATGCAAATGGGTAGTTTGGACCGAGAAACCCGAAGTTAGACCAACCCGATGGTCACGGAAATTGGTCCCTAATCCGGTACAAGTATCGAATACGGAATTCCTTCCGCTCGAATCCTCACACGATTGCAAAGGGAGCAAAAGGTTTCTCAAGTTAGGGAGAAGACACAAACTAGGTCAACCCTAACAATTGGAGGGGTACAAATACCCGATGGTCACGGCGTATTCATACATGTATCCCTACCAAGCTTGGTGAGCCTAATACTAGGGCAATGGTCATGCTTCCTAGCATTATCTAAACAATGATACACAGAGTTCTCATGCATACCAAGCAATCAAATACACCAAACAAGGTTCACAAACAAGTCTCAAATGCATAAATCAAGTCAAGCAAGCATCCTACACAAGTTCACCCCCAAGGTTCACCTACATCCGGTGACCTTGGGGTTTAGTTGACCATGAATACAAAATACACAAGAAAACACATCAAAACAACCAAATACAAAGATGAGAACACCCCCTCAAAAGATAGAAGCCGAATGACGTTCCAAAGACGCCACCAAAGGGGTGGCTTCCCTTGTCGATTCTCCTCCAAACTAAGGATCAAGAGGGTGGATCTCGTTGTATGTCGCTCTCCTCGTCGTTCTCTCCCCGGAAATGGCCTCCGACGGCAGCTCCTAGCTCCGATTTGAAGATGGTGGCAAGTTGGCTCAAGACCTAGGGCTCTCTTTTTTTAAAATGAACTCCCAAAACCCTTAAAAACATCATCCAGAACGTTATGCGGCCCCGTATGCGACCCCGCATGCGGGGAGAGAAAATCCCGAGAAAACCCGAAATCGTGTAAGTTGCTACAGTGCCGCTACAGTAAATGCTATATCACCGTATGCTACAGTAAAACTGCTACAGTACCGTATGCGGCCTCTGCAGTGCCCGCATGCCAGACCGCATGAACCTCCAGACTTAGCCATTTCGCCAAAGGATTCGTGCTACAGGATCTGCTACAGTGGTCGCTACAGTCCCCCCCCCTATGAAATAGTGTTTTCGTTGCCGATTTCTTCTCAAATTCTATCAATCAGCTCAAAGGGGTCACATCAGTACCTGTAACACGAAAGAAACCAATTCAGACCAAAAACGGGTGCCAACTCATAGAAAAATATGTAATACATACACCCGAATACATGGAAAATACGTACGTTTAGGCGTTTATCAAACATCCCCACACCTAAGCATTTGCTTGTCCCCAAGCAAACAAACATGAAGAACAGGGGCAAGAAGATAAACGACTAAATGTACGACCTCAAGCTCAACAGTAGAGGACCCCACTAGCACAGATAGAAGGAAGGACAGATAATGAGTTGTTCTGTTGGCAACTGGGTATGGATGGTCTTGTTTCATCTAAAGTGCACTGGTGAGTGTGTGCTTACTTCCAACCTCATTCTCTATATTATTCACTCCACATACAATGAAAATGGCATTAATCTGTTAAAGACACCCTCAATACCCAGTTAAAAGTCCTTCGGGGTCCTGAATGAAACTTTAGCTCTCGAGTGGTTGTGTAACAGGTTCCAAGGGATACGAATAAGATACTATATGCTGTATTTACATATTTGCAAAGGATTTTTTTTTTTTTTTTTTTTTTTTTTTTTTTTTTTTTTGAGTTGAGTCCGACTAACGTAGACTGCACAAAAATCATTCAGACGGATGCACATGCTGGCCAGGCACAAGAGCCACCCATCCTACTTGATTACAGTCCACATAGACGCATTCATGCTGTACTAGCAGAGGAATACTGTCATAGACTCCACTTTTTTTTTTTTTTTTTTTTTTTTTTTTTTTTTTTTTTACCTGTATACAATATATCTCGTATCCCCTGGTATAAAACCTGTTAACAAACTCACTTGAGGCTAAGGAAACAACAAAGGACCTCAAAAGCTCTTAAAAAGGCATTGAAAGTAGACATTAACAAATTAATGCCGAAAACATTGTAATGGGTTAGTTGGAGTGTATGAGGTGGAAGTACAAGTGTAAAAGTCTGTCAGTGCACTAAAGATAAAGCAGGACATCATTTAGGAACAATAATGAAATACAACTCATAACTGTCGAACCTTCATGCTAGGAAGTCCTAAACTAGGCGTCATTGCTATCATCGGCATAACAAGCATGGAAATAAGAGTAAAGCACTCCATCCCCACACCTAGAATCGTACATTGTCCCTAATGTACATGAATCAGCAGAACATGATGATATGTATGCAATAAAAATAAGGAGATGAAGCAAGAAGACTTCCCCAATTAGTTGATGCAGTGAATTCAAGGTGAACACAAACAGGGGTAAATCACTAGGGCCATGGAGTGTGAAGCATCCTCAACGATCAGTCCTGAAAGCAACAGGAAATGAATCACAACTCGATAAATAAATAAAGAGAGCGAACAAATAAAATCCAAACTACATAAAAAAAAGAAGTAGTTTAGTAGGGCCGAAACCCTAACTAACTGAACGATACAACAAACACCAAAATAAGTCTAAGTGCGCAACAACAAAATACACACAACAAGAAAAGTAAAAACTGAGAGTCGGTGTCATGAGTCTAATGATTTGGTGGAGGTGGTGAAGCCATGTGATATGTACTCCCGGATGGTATGATCGAGGCTCAAAACCCCCAAGGTTTCCCAATCAATTTGTCGGACAACACCAAAATTCTTCCTCGACAAAGAGGGCATAACGGGTCTTGTGGGCATCGTCGGTGAATCTTGGCTCAAAGACGGGCGGTGGAGAGCTTCTCCGGGATCGCTTTGAAGCCACATGCTTGGTTGACATCCCTACAAGACCATACAAGCTTCATCAAACCAAAAATATATGAAAAGAATGCACAATGGCATCAATGGGCTGAAATCTTATTGTTGCTACAGTAATTTCGGGAAAATTTTTCAAGAGTTTCTTCTTGTAAAAGTAGCAAACAAATTTTACAAACCTTGAAATTCAACACATACATTCACAAGAAACATTCACAACCACATTCCCAAGAAAATCAGCCCAAAAACACAAAGAAAAGCCCTAGAAATGGAGAGATATGGAACTTACTTCAATCTAGGGCACCAAAGTGAAAATGAAGTGGAATCCGGCTTAAAGCTTGATAAAACCTTGAAAATCTTCCAAAAATTCGTTTGCTAGGATGAGGAGAGTGTTTGGATGCAAAAAGAATGAAGGAAAATGGTGGAGAGATGAAGGAGAAAAGAGAAGAAGTTTGATGAAAATTGAGTGAATAGTGAGGAAGTGGGCTGAAGAGAGGGGGAAATAGGGGCTGGGTGACCATGCGGCCTACCATGCGGCCGCATGGTACCCCGCATAACTCTCTGGAAAATCCATGCGGCCTGCTATGCGGCCGCATAGCAGGCCGCATACCTCTCGGGAAAAATCATGCGGCCTGCTATGCGGCCGCATAGCAGGCCGCACCGCTCTCGGGAAAATTTGTGCGGCCCCTTGTGCGGCCGCATGACAGGCCGCACAAGGCCCAGGAATTTTTCAGCTCAAAACACTCTCAAATCAACCTTTGAACTCAACCTAGCACTCAAAAATTACATGAAAACAAAGCCGAAAACACTCAAAAATCATTGAAAACATGGAGATTGAAGCACCAACACTCAAGGAAAAATACAATGATCATCAAACCAAGGGTGCAACATGGTAAAATAAATTAAGGAAAACGACTAAACAACCACCACAATCAAAGAAATCAACAACACTCAAACTCAAAAGCACCACAAAAAATACGAAAAACACCAAAACACAACAACAACTAAGAAGAAAAAAAATCGATGCAATGAATTTAAAGACTTGGGTTGCCTCCCAAGAAGCGCTTGTTTAACGTCTTTAGCTCGACGTCTCTTACCTTGACATCACGGTGGATCAAAGGAAGTCAAATTACCTCCATTCTTGTGTGAAATGTTGTTACCCGAGAAATAGTGTTTCAACCGGTGCCCATTAACCTTAAAGGTTCCCAATTGTGAATGAGATATCTCGACGGCGCCGTGAGGAAGCACTTGAGTGACGGTGTAGGGGCCATGCCATCGTGATTTTAACTTCCCGGGGAATAATTTTAATCTTGCATTGAATAATAGTACTTGGTCCCCGGGTTGGAAACACTTGGCTCGTTTAATATGCCGATCATGGTATTCCTTCATTTTCTCCTTGTACCTTATTGATGTGTCATACGCCAAGGACCGCCATTCCTCTAACTCATTTAATTGGAGTTTTCGCTTGCGACCACACAAATGAGGATCAAAATTAAGTTGCTTTATGGCCCAATAAGCCTTGTGTTCAAGTTCAACCGGCAAGTGACATGTCTTTCCATAGACAAATCTATATGGTGTTGTCCCAATAGGTGTCTTGTATGCGGTTCTATATGCCCAGAGTGCATCATCAAGTTGGTCGGCCCAATCCCTCCTATGGTGACTCACTGTTTTCTCAAGGATGCGCTTCAATTCCCTATTTGATACCTCCACTTGACCACTAGTTTGCGGGTGATAAGCGGTTGAGATTCTATGAGACACACCATATCGTTTCAAAACCTTCTCAAACTGAGAGTTGCAGAAATGAGTGCCTCGGTCACTAATGATTGTTCTAGGTGCTCCGAACCGGGAAAACAATTTTCTTAGGAATTTCACAACAACTCGTGCATCACACGATGGGAGGGCCTGTGCTTCCACCCACTTAGAGACATAGTCCACTGCCACCAGGATATATTTGTTGCCCTGCGAGCTAGGAAACGGCCCCATGAAGTCGATTCCCCAAACATCAAATACTTCGCATGCTTGATTCCATGATTGAGGCATTTCCTCTCTTTTTGAGATATTACCCGTTCTCTGGCACCTGTCACAATGTTGCACCAATGTTTGTGCATCTTGGAACATAGTCGGCCAATAAAACCCCGCATCGAGGGCCTTCCTAGCAGTCCGGTTCCCACTATAATGACCACCTGTCGGCCCAGAATGGCAATGCTTCAGGATATCTTGCCCTTCCTCTAACGAAACACACCTTCTGACAGTCTGATCCGAGCAAACCCTGAATAAATGGGGGTCTTCCCAAATATAATACTTCAGGTCGGCAAAGAACTTCTTCCGTTGTTGGTGAGTGAGCCACTTAGGGAATGTTTTCGCAGCTAGAAAGTTGGCAAAGTCAGCGAACCACGGGGTTTCATTTGTTGCTACCACCTGAATACTACATAATTGTTCTCCAGGAAATGAATCATTGATTTCTCTCTTTTCCAATACGTCGTCATTGGGACCCTCAAGGCGGGAGAGATGGTCAGCAGCAAGGTTTTCTGCCCCTTTTTTATCTCTTATCTCCAAGTCAAATTCCTGAAGAAGTAGCACCCAGCGGATCAGTCGCGGCTTGGCATCCGACTTGCTCAATAGATACTTTAGGGCAGAATGGTCTGTGTAAACAATCACCTTGGACAACACCAAGTATGATCGGAACTTGTCAAATGCAAAGACTACCGCCAACAATTCCTTCTCGGTAGTGGTATAGTTTTCTTGAGCATCATTCAAAGTTTTACTTGCATAGTAGATAGGATGAAAGTGTTTGTCCCTTCGTTGCCCAAGCACTGCACCCACAGCATAGTCACTCGCATCACACATCAGCTCAAATGGCAAACTCCAGTCTGGGGAAACCATGATTGGTGCTTCAACCAGTTTCTTCTTGAGAGTTAAGAAGGCATTCATGCAGTCACTATTGAATTCAAAAGGAGCATCCTTCTCCAACAGTTTTGTCAATGGTCGGGAGATGGAAGAGAAATCTTGCACGAATCTTCTGTAAAACCCAGCATGTCCTAGGAAGCTCCTGATGGCCTTCACTGAGGTTGGAGGAGGAAGTTTTTCAATAGTAGCGACCTTTGCCTTATCCACTTCAATCCCCTGTTTTGAAATTTTGTGTCCCAGGACAATGCCATCCTTGACCATAAAATGACATTTCTCCCAACTAAGCACCAGATTTGTTTCTTCACATCTACTCAGGACCCGTTCAAGGTTTTTGAGGCATAGGTCGAACGAGTCACCGAACACGGAGAAGTCATCCATGAACACTTCCATAGTGTCCTCTACCATGTCTTCAAAGATGGCCATCATACACCTCTGAAAAGTGGCCGGTGCATTGCAAAGTCCAAAAGGCATCCGCCGGTAAGCGAAAGTACCATAGGGGCAAGTGAAAGTAGTTTTCTCTTGATCTTCTGGAGCAATAGGAATTTGAAAATATCCAGAGAAACCGTCCAAGAAGCAATAGTAGGAGTGGCCGGCAAGTCGCTCAAGCATCTGATCAATGAAGGGTAAGGGGAAATGATCCTTCCTTGTGGCATCATTAAGCTTTCTGTAGTCTATGCAAACCCTCCATCCTGTTACCGTTCTGGTAGGTATCAATTCATTCTTCTCATTGGTCACGACTGTCATACCCCCTTTCTTGGGTACTACTTGAACTGGACTCACCCATGCACTGTCAGAAATGGGGTAAATAATGCCCGCATCAAGGAGCTTGATGACTTCATTCTTTACTACCTCTTTCATGTTAGGATTCAATCTTCGTTGGGGTATTGCCAAAGGCCTGTGATTGTCTTCCATAAGAATTTTGTGAGTGCAGAATGATGGATTGATCCCCTTAATATCAGCGATTTTCCAAGCAATTGCCTTCTTGTGTTTCTTTAGTACATCCAGGAGCATGTCCTTCTGTTGTCTGGTCAAGTCTGCTGCAATGATAACAGGGAGTGTAGAATTTTCCCCCAAGAAGGCATACTCTAGATGGTCTGGTAGTTGCTTCAATTCCAGTTCAGGGGGTTCTTCAAGCGATGATTTCAATCTCCCATAATTGCTCAAATCATCCTTTTCAACTCTCTGATCTTCCATTTCACATGAACTATCATTCCCCGAGCTGTCTTCCATTTCATGTTGTTCTACTTCAACTGAATTCATGTGCTCCTCCTGTAAATAGTCCTTTCCTTCTGAACTCTCCGACCCTGTTCGATCTGTCTCCTTGTCAACTGGAGCCCACGACCCTAAGTGTTCATCTGAGTTATTCTCTGTCCAATTGTTGACGGAATCGAGCAGGCAGCTAGAGGGTCCAAAAGACTGTACTAGATTCACCCTTTCAGTCTGCATATACTGTTGGAGAATAGACTCAGTGTCGTGATTTTCTGTGGTAAAGCTGGTTGAGTCTTCATAGTGCTGCCTCCTCCACTGATCATCATACAAGCATGGAGGGTTCCATGTAGTCCCTGCGCTTGAGTAGTAAAGGTGCGCCTCCTGAGACCGATAATAATTGCTCCAGTCACCTGATGAAGACATGGTTAAATGATAGATAAGAGATATTTACAAAATAAAAGGAATGAAACAGAATATATATACAGTGGTGAAAAAAAAAAAAAACGAAACAAAATAATGGCCAAATCAACCAACTCTAAGTTTTCCGGATATTTCTCGTGGTTCCCCGGCAACGGCGCCAAAAACTTGGTGGGTCGACCGCAAGTGCACGGGTCGTCAAGTAATACCCCTCACGCGCGCGCGAGGGGGTCGTATTCCCAAGGGCCCGAGAATCTACCCTTACTTCCTCTTCGTATGATTGTTTGACCAATCAAGTCAAGTGTTGTGCAAAAGAAAGTAAAAAGATGATTAACATGCAAATAAAGTGTTCTAAGGTGGAGGCAATGAACGAGGGATAAAACAATATAAAGAGAGGGTCACGGATGAGGATTACCAAGGGGGCTACTAAAGTGCGGGGCTTGCCTTAACTAGCATGCAAATGGGTAGTTTGGACCGAGAAACCCGAAGTTAGACCAACCCGATGGTCACGGAAATTGGTCCCTAATCCGGTACAAGTATCGAATACGGAATTCCTTCCGCTCGAATCCTCACACGATTGCAAAGGGAGCAAAAGGTTTCTCAAGTTAGGGAGAAGACACAAACTAGGTCAACCCTAACAATTGGAGGGGTACAAATACCCGATGGTCACGGCGTATTCATACATGTATCCCTACCAAGCTTGGTGAGCCTAATACTAGGGCAATGGTCATGCTTCCTAGCATTATCTAAACAATGATACACAGAGTTCTCATGCATACCAAGCAATCAAATACACCAAACAAGGTTCACAAACAAGTCTCAAATGCATAAATCAAGTCAAGCAAGCATCCTACACAAGTTCACCCCCAAGGTTCACCTACATCCGGTGACCTTGGGGTTTAGTTGACCATGAATACAAAATACACAAGAAAACACATCAAAACAACCAAATACAAAGATGAGAACACCCCCTCAAAAGATAGAAGCCGAATGACGTTCCAAAGACGCCACCAAAGGGGTGGCTTCCCTTGTCGATTCTCCTCCAAACTAAGGATCAAGAGGGTGGATCTCGTTGTATGTCGCTCTCCTCGTCGTTCTCTCCCCGGAAATGGCCTCCGACGGCAGCTCCTAGCTCCGATTTGAAGATGGTGGCAAGTTGGCTCAAGACCTAGGGCTCTCTTTTTTTAAAATGAACTCCCAAAACCCTTAAAAACATCATCCAGAACGTTATGCGGCCCCGTATGCGACCCCGCATGCGGGGAGAGAAAATCCCGAGAAAACCCGAAATCGTGTAAGTTGCTACAGTGCCGCTACAGTAAATGCTATATCACCGTATGCTACAGTAAAACTGCTACAGTACCGTATGCGGCCTCTGCAGTGCCCGCATGCCAGACCGCATGAACCTCCAGACTTAGCCATTTCGCCAAAGGATTCGTGCTACAGGATCTGCTACAGTGGTCGCTACAGTCCCCCCCCCTATGAAATAGTGTTTTCGTTGCCGATTTCTTCTCAAATTCTATCAATCAGCTCAAAGGGGTCACATCAGTACCTGTAACACGAAAGAAACCAATTCAGACCAAAAACGGGTGCCAACTCATAGAAAAATATGTAATACATACACCCGAATACATGGAAAATACGTACGTTTAGGCGTTTATCACTTATGTATTGTGAACTCCTCTATTTTGTAATGCCGAACTAAACTCCCAAGGTCATCGGGCTCCCGGTGAACCTTGGGAGGAGACTTTGTATGGATGACTCTTTTACTTATTGAATGAATGTGTGGCTTGTTTGTTTGGCTTTAATTCATCACTATCTTGTTCATTCTACAATGGATGGTTTTCATAGAATTGATTATGAATGATACTTGTTTGGCGGGATGCTAGCTTGTATTAGGTCTTATGATGGTTAAAGAGGGACTCATCGTACTAGTATACCGGAGATTCTGGGTATTAGTAGCCTTCCGCGCGTTTAGGGTTAATTTAGCCGAATGTGTGCATTAGATTAACCCTAATCAAGACTCCTTGCTCTCATTGACATCGTAGGAGTATCTTATGGATAGAAGAACTCGTATTGGATTAGGGCTATACTACGGAGGTTCCGGGGTAGTCAATATCCGAGTCTAGCGGACCAAAACCAAGTCAACCGTATTGTTTTGATTGTCATTTTCATCCGTACTTATTCTCCTCCTGGGGGAATCCTCACCCGAGGGCTTCCTAAACTCTTGGATTCTTCACCTCAATCATTGCTCGGATCGAGCTTTGTCCTACTTTTATTTTTTATTTTTGTTTTATCGTTCTTAACCTTTACAATTGCAAAAACCCTGTTTCGATTGACTAGACAGTGAACCCCAAAAGGAACTAATAGTAGATCTCGGGGCCCTTGGGAATGCGACCCTCTCGTGTTCGCGCGAGAGGTTATTACTTGGCGACCTGTGCACTTGCGGCAGGGTAGGTGCGTGCTAGCTTTTTAGATTGTCGCGCGACACTCATTAAGTTTTTGGCGCCGTTGCCGGGGACACTCCTGAGAATACTAGGAAAACTTTTGGATCAATGATCTAGTCACTTCATTTCAATTTGTACTTATTCGCCACCTTTTATTTTCTTATGTACGTACCGACTAATTTATCTTTTCGACTCCCTTTTCGCAGGTACCCCTTTGCTAGGCCATACATCAATGGATTCGTACCTGTGTGAACCCGCTGCCTACAATCTAGATCAATGGACAAAGCAGTTTTTGACTCATGAGGAGGTATTTGATCTGGGTAGCGTGGGGTGGGAAAGTAGAAACTTCAGCAACATTGAAGTCTTTCGCCAATTCATGAATGAGACTATGTACACTGATGTTACCCAAAGTGAGGTTCACAACCTGCGGACCGACCTTACCACTGAGAAGAGACACAAACCAGAGCCCTAGGAAGTTGTTTTTGTAATCCACAGTGGGTTCGACTCTGATATCTCTATAAACGAATTGAAAGAGTTTGAAAGAGTACAGCGGGACAACATGAATAGGTTGAAGCCGTCCATTGAAGAACCACCAGAATTGGAATTAAAGGAATTACCCCCACACCTTGAGTATGCATTTCTTGAGACGAACTCTAGGCTGCCTGTTATTGTGTCATCTGATCTGTCAGCAGAGCAAAAGAGTGCGCTTTTGAAAGTGTTGGGGAGACATAAGAGAGCCTTGGCTTGGAAAATTTCCGACATCAGAGGAATAAGCCCATCCTTCTGCACACACAAGATCTTAATGCAAGATAACTATAAACCATTAGCACTGCCACAAAGGAGGCTAAACCCAAACATGAAAGTAGTAAAAGCTGAAGTTATCAAGTTATTAGATGCTGGTAGCATTTATCCAATCTCTGATAGTGCGTGGGTTAGCCCGACGCAGGTGGTCCCAAAAAAAGGGGGTATGACAGTGGCAACTAATGAAAAGAATAAGCTCATCCCTACTCAACCAGTGACAGGTTGGCGGATCTGTACTGACTATAGGAAACTGAATGATACAACTCGAAAAGATCACTTTCCTCTACCTTTCATTGATCAGATGCTTGAAAGGTTGGCCGACCATGAGTACTACTTCTTCCTTGATAGTTTCTCTGGGTATTTCCAAATACCTACAGCCCCGGAGGATCAAGAGAAGATAACCTTCACCTGTCCGTACGACACTTTTGCTTATCGTAGGATGCCTTTTGGGCTATGCAATGCCTCTGCCACTTTTCAACGCTGCATGCTCGCCATCTTTGAAGATATGGTTGAGAATTCCATGGAAGTCTTCATGGACGATTTTTCAGTGTATGGCAACTCTTTTGAATTGTGTTTGAGGAACTTGGAGTGTGTACTGAAAAGATGTGAAGAGACCAACCTAGTTCTAAGTTGGGAGAAATGCCATTTCATGGTAAAAGAGGGAATAGTTCTGGGACATAAGATTTCAAGCGGGGGCATTGAAGTTGATAAGGCAAAGATTGCAGCCATTGAGAAGCTTCCCCCTCCATCATCGGTCAGGACCATCAGGAGTTTCTTAGGTCATGCGGGGTTTTACAGGAGATTCATTCGGGACTTCTCAAAGATTGCAAAACCATTGACCATGCTCCTTGAAAAAGACACGCCATTCAATTTTACCCCGGAATGCTTAGTTGCTTTCACAACATTGAAAAATCGGCTCACTCATGCACCGATCTTAATCACTCTGAATTGGGGACTACCATTCGAGCTAATGTGTGACGGCAACGATCATACTGTGGGAGCAGTATTAGGACAGAGGAGGAACAATCACTTTTACACGATTTATTATGCGAGCAAAACTCGCACGGAGGCGCGGGAGAATTACACCACCACTGAAAAGGAACTCCTTGCCGTGGTTTTCGCTTTTGACAAATTCCGACCATATTTGGTACTTTCTAAGGTGGTGGTGTACACTGACCATTCAGCCCTTCGGTACCTCCTAACTAAGACCGATGCCAAACCACGCCTAATCCGTTGGGTGTTACTGCTTCAGGAGTTTGATTTGGAAATTAAAGATAAGCTGGGTGCTGAGAATTTAGCTGCAAATCATCTATCTCGATTAGAGAACAACCACCCATCTTCATCATGGGACATGGAAATTAATGACTTCTTCACTGCAGAGCAACTCTTCCGAGTTCATACGGTGCAAGATAATGAGCCACCTTGGTTTGCGGCTACTTAGCGGCTGGCGTCCTTCCCATTTGGTTCAGCTATCATCAAAAGAAGAAATTTTTCTCCGATCTTAAGCATCACATTTGGGAAGAGCCTTACTTGTTCTGTGTTTGTGCTGATCAAATGGTAAGGCATTGTGTATCGCAGGAAGAAGGACTAGACATCATAAAGCATTGTCATGAAGCACCAACTGGAGGACACTACGGCACCAACTGAACAGCTAAAAAAATTCTAGATGCCAGATTCTTTTGGCCTACCATCTTTCAGGATACACAAAAACATGTGCAAACCTATGACCGTTGCCAAAGAATGGGGAATATTTCATGGCGGGATGAGATGGCCTAGAATGCCATCCAAGATTATGAAGTTTTTGATGTGTGGGGAATAGATTTCATGGGGCCATTCCCAAATTTGCGGGGGCATAAGTTCATTTTGGTTGCAGTAGATTATGCCTCCCATTGGGTGGAGGCTCAGTCGCTACCATCTAGTGACGCTCGAGCTGTTGTGCAATTCTTGAAGAGATTGTTCTCGAGCTTTGGAGAGTCGCAGGCAATCATCAGCGACAGAGGAGCACATTTTTGTAATTCATAATTCGCCAAGATTCTAAAAGGATATGGCATTTCTCATTACTCATCTACCGCCTATCACCCACAAACTAGTGGTCAGGCCGAAGTCTCCAACAGAGAACTCAAAAGAATTCTAGAAAAAAAAGTCGCTCATCATCATAAGGATTGGGTGGATCATTTGGATGATGCATTATGTGCTTATCGCACAGCGTTCAAAACACCTATTGGGAGTAGTCCTTATCGATTAGTATATGGCAAGGCATGCCACCTACCAGTAGAACTTGAGCACAACGCTTACTGGGCAACCAAATTCTTAAATTTTGACTTCAACTTGGTTGGTGAAAATAGAAAATTGCAGTTGAATGAACTTGATGAATGGCAGATGCTGGCTTACGAAAATTCAAAATTATACAAAGACAAGGTGAAGCAGTATCATGATAAACACGTGAAGCAAGACAAGAGATTTGAGGAAGGAGATCAAGTATTGCTATACAACGCCCGACTGCGGTTATTTCCGGGGAAGCTTAAATCGCGATGGTTAGGACCATACACTGTCACTAATGTCTCGTCCCAAGGAATAATTAAAATTCTTCATCCAGAAAAAGGTCGGTTAAAGGTAAATGGACATCGCCTCAAGCCATACTTTGGTAAGAGTTCAACACTTTCCGACATGTTAGGTAAAATCTTTCCTTTTGACCCGCACTAACTTTGCAGCAACAATCGTCGAGCTCATGACACTAAATGAGCACTTTTGGGAGGCTGCGCAAAGTTTTTCTTATCATTGCATTTGTCTTTTGATTTTAGTTTATTGATTTGTTGATTGTTGGACTTGTTCTTACCCTTTGAGTTTTGTTTGTGTGTCATCAATTCATCATCGTTTTGGCATTTGCATACCTCCCCTACGTTTTGTTTCTTGTTTCTTGTTTCCCTTTTGTCCTTACTGTGTGTGTGAGCTTCTTCCAGACTGGTTTTTAACTTGATTGTTGCCTTTGTGCGGTTGGTGTGCGGCCCTGCGCACCGATCGCACAACATTGGCAGAATCGTGTGCCGTCCGTGCTCGGACCCGCACATCGACCGCACAGCACGGGCAGAGCCGTGTGCGGTTTATGAGCAAACCCGCACATAAACTACACATGTCGCGCTGCCACCCGTCCCTTTGAGTGACAAGTGGCAAAGATGCTACCACTTGTCCACTCTTGTTCACATTTATACACCTCTACCCGACCCCTCTTATCCTCTTACTTCACAAACACATCCCTTTTAAGTCTTCATCTTGCCCTAGAAGCTCCATTCCTTCTCTTTGAGTATTTTTGCAAGGTATGCTCCTTACTCCCATCTTCTAGTTATCCTTGCTCTTGAAGTTGTTTGCTCTCCATTCCTTTACGTCAGCTTGTTGGTATTATACAAAGTCCTGTGTTCTTGCATGCTTTAAGCTTATTCAAGAGGAACTACTAGACTTTTCTAATCCTTAATTTCTTCCTTACTTGGGGGAATCATGTCTAAGCTTAATCTTTACCTCCTCCATTGTAGGACTCATGTCGACCGTATCCGCGGCTGGGAAACGTGCAAGAGCTAGTGCGAGCACGTCACGCTCAAGAGCTGGTGCGAGCGTGTCTACGAATCTGCATTTCGACAACGAAATCTTTCAAGAATGCTACGAAAACCTCCGTTCCAAACCCTTTGGTCAAACTCGTGTCATTGATTGGGAAGTGCTTGAGCAGTTAGGGCTCGCTGATGATGTCCGACAACTGGTTGGGTTTGATCGTTGGCTTACGGTTCTTGATATCGATAAGCCTGTATATCGCGAACTCACATTGGAGGTTCTGAGCACGCTTGAAGTAAACCGTACATTTGCCCGTTTCACTCGCCCGGGTGGCATCACATTCCAAGTTCATGGTGAGCACAGATCTATCAGTTTTCGGGATTTTGCAAATTATCTAGGGATTTACGACCACAATTTCCTTCGGGGCATGGACTATCCTGGCCTTCCTCTTGAATTTCCTGTGTATGTCGAACCGCGGTATTTTTGGCGCACTATCACCACTGCTGCTGGCCAAGACTCCAAGAAGGCCTCCCTTCTCCGCAACCCGGCTCACAGATATATTCATGCGTTATTGAGCCGATCTCTGACGGGTCAGGCTGATAGCACGGGGGTGGTATCTCGAATGGATTTGCTAATTGATAAGTGCTCGTGTTATAGTAATGCGAAGCGTTATTATCTTGCAATGAGCATTAATTTAATCAGATTTTATCACTAAAAAGTGTGCATTTTTTTACTTTTGTGCATTGTAGGGTTGTGAAGATAAAGTGAAGGAAACGAACGAAGTTAGATCGTGTTAGCCATTGTTGGGAAGATTCTTGGACTAAGCAAGGAGCACGGCATGAGTAGAGACTTGTGAGTGTGTGCCAACCTCCTCCGGAGGGGCACAAAGGCAGTCACATTCACAATAAGTTTAACTCATGCTAGCAAGAAGAACTTCACCAATTAGGAGATTTGAAGCAGTCGGCACGATCTACTATTGATTGTGTGCCCAATTCAATGGCCTCAATGAAGAACGACGAATTCGGGAGCGTTTCGGGATAATTACTGTAGCAGCATTGTAGCAAGTTGATGCAGCAAAATACTGTAGCAAGCTGCTGTTCATCTTCGGCCGAAATTCAAAATTCCAGAGAATTCACACGGGCGTGTGGAAATTCCACACGGCCATGTGAATTAATTTTCCAGCAAGCCAGAAACTTCACACGCTCGTGTGGAAATTCCACATGGCCGTGTGGAGTCTCAATAAGTCCGATTTTTAAAGCCACACTCAAGAATATAAAGGGCGATTCGGAGACTTTTGGAGGATCTTTCAACCTATCTTTCTCCCAAACTTCTGGAGAGTGTGGCTAGGGTTTTTGAGAGGACTTCGTGGAGTTTTAGAGCACGTCATCAGCATCGTTACTAACGTCTGGCGACCGCACAAGACCATGGACACACCATACGCAAGGGGGTTTTCATTGATGTCTTTACTTTGTGCTTTCTTTCATATTTTGATGAACATGTATAGCTCCATGAGGAGTTAAACCCCTTGTGGGTATTCGGACTTGTAAACTCTAGGGTTATTATGTTTCTTTGACATTGTTATTCTGCTTTTCCATTATTGATGAATAAAAATTGAGTTTCGATCTTAATTTCATGTTGTTAATGTTTTCCTTTAGAAGTGACACTAGGGTTGAGAACAATCTAGGTTTTCCTTTGGAGGTGTGACAACTCCTATAGGATTAGACTATTTAAGATTGAAGAGGGTTGAGAGGGTGAGTCGTGAGGTAGCGAATTGTCCCCTTTCCCCTCCGATGTGGTTTCTCCCTACCTCCATTTCCTTGATTTCTTAGCGGTCGAGATAGAGTGAAGTGCTAGGTAGATAAACTCCCCTAGGGCTTAGTTACGCAAGTAACAGAGTGAAGGGTTGAAGTGAATCCTACGCATTGGGGCTTAATCTAGACTAGGGTTCTTTCACCTGGACCAAAGGGTTAGAACTACACATAGGAATAGGTTTTACCACTAGGAGTCCCTAGAACTTAAAGCAATCCCACGTAGTGTGAGGTTTAGGTAGATGTACTCCCCTGGGGCTTAGTCGTGCCAGCGACAGAGTGAACTGTTGACGTGAATCCTAATTCTGGGGCATAATGTTAGGGTTAATCAAGGTTGTCCTTAGGTTTGGGACCGTGTATCTAAGGATTTCCTCGACTCAATTGACATCAATAGGAAAGCATAATAGCATCATCTTGCACTAGAAGCATAAATCCTAAAGGTAGCTTGTCCGGATACCCTATTTCATCCATTGCCAGTTGATGACTTAACCGCAAGCGCACAGGTCGCCAAGTAATACCCCTCGCGTAAGCACGAGGGGGTCGTATTCCCAAGGGCCAAGGAACTACTATTACTTCCCCTTCATCTATTTCCTAACCTAGCAATTATATGATAAAAGTAAGATAAGAAGAGTAACAAAGAGAAAACTATAAACAAGTGGACTAAGGCTCACCACAATAGCATTCTAAGGAAGCAAGTAACAATGAAAGTTCGAGGTCCCCGAGCGAGGATCCCCTCGGGACTACTAAAGCTAGAAGGATACTCGAATTACACATGCAAGGGTGGTTAGGCCAAGAGACGTCCAAAGGTAGGTCACCCCGATGGTCACGGTGATAACCCCTAATCCGGTATAAGTATTGGAATACGGAATCACTTCCGCCCAAATCCTCACACGATTGTAATGGGCCTAGGGAAATTCCTAATTAAGGTCAAACACACATCTAGGCTCAACCCTAATGGTTGGAGGGGTACAAATACCCGATGGTCACGGCGTATTCGTACATGTATCCTTTCTAAACTTGGTGTGTCTAATACGAAGGCGATGGTCACGCAACCTAGTATAACCTAGAAATCGATACACAGAGTTCTCATGCATACCAATACGTCAAAGTGCACCAAGCTTGAACCATAAACCACACAAATACCATACATGTAAATCAAGTATTCATACAAACAAGTTCATCCTAAGGTTCACCGGATGCCCGGTGACCTTGGGAGTCTAGTTCATCATCAACAAAGAAGAATGTATACAAAACAAGAAATACAAGATAAAGCTCACAACAACTCCCCTAAGATAAAGACTAGAAGAAGATGGTGATGGGAATCCGGCGGATCAAAGCCAACGAACTCCTAGATGCTTTCCCTTGATTTGCTCCTCAGAAATGCCTTCTCCCGCAGCCTTGATGTCCTAGAAGATGATGGAGGAGAAGAGGTGGCCAAAACACCCTAAGAAAAATGCCCTAATCCTCTTTCAAAACACATTCCAGCGAGCTATGCGGCCTCCCATGCGGCCCCGCATGCGGGGAGAGAAAGTTTCCGAGAAATCCCGAAAATCGCGTAAGTTGCTATAGTGCGCTACAGTACCTTACTACAGTACAGCTGCTACAGTACATATGCGGCCTGCTATGCGCCCGCATGGTAGCCCGCATGAATCTCCTGACCAAGCCGTTCTTCAAGTCTTCGTGCTACATATTTTGCTACAGTACCGGGGCTCGAAAATAGTGTTTTCCTTGCCAATTTCTCCTTAAATCATGTTGTCGAGCTCCCCATGGTGACTTTTGTACCTGTAACACGAAATAAACCAATTTAGATCGAAAACGGGCATCCACACATACAAAAATACTCCATTTATATGAAGACATATATGAAAAATACGTATATTTAGGTGTTTATCACTAGTTTCTCTCTATTCTCTTTTACTTGCACTTTCTTATCTTTCATCTTTCTATTCAATTTCTTGTCTTTTATTATATTTGCTTCCACATTCACTCATCGATTCTATTCTTATCTTTCCATACTTCATATAGCTTAAATAGTGAAATCTCATATTTTAACTCCCTATTCCCTGTGGATTCGACTATCCACTCACTGGGGTAAATTTTATTACTTCGACAAACCCGTGCACTTTCGGGGTGTTGTCACTAATCATGTATAGCGTGATAAACCGCTACACCATCAATATAGCTTGCGTCGTGGCCGAGTGTCTTGCGCGTCATAATCAGCATCCACCTGTTGGGATCATCTTCACAGGACCTTATGTCACTCGCCTAGTGCACGGGTTGGGTGCCTTAGGCCACATCCGCTCTATGGAGAGAGTTGGGGAATCAGTTGCGCTCAAAATTTAGGTTCTTCGAGGTATAGGCCTTGTGCAGCGCCGCGGGTCCTCCTATACCCTCTCACCTCACGCGGACACTTCGTCGAAGTCTGACGAAGACACCAATGCACCTAGGGGTGGACAATCGCAGTCACGCACTGATAGTTCCTTTACCCTATCCGAGTTGCATCACGAGTTCCAAGCCTTACGCGACACACGGTGGCAACAAGGGGAAGACATCGGCCGACTTATACAGGGGCAGCAGGACATTCTCCGGGGCCAGCAGCACATCATCGCCCTACTGCAACGCCCCCCCCCCCCCCCCCCCAAATGCCTCAGCGCCACCTGCTTCCACCGACAACTGGGATGACTGGGATTAGAGCTCTTTTCTTCTTTAGTTTTATTTTCCTGCGTTTAGTGTGCTTTTGTGTGTTGTTTGTTTTTGTTGTAGTCGAGTGGATTTGGGCCTACCCCTACCACTTTTTGTTGTATTCCACTTTAGCTTATGAACTTGTGTAAGGTTATGTATTTCCGTACTTTACTTTTGTGTGGTTGATGGATGCTTGATTTGGTGTCTTTTCTCCGTGTAGGATGAATTGGACGTCATATGTTTTCTTATCTCCAACTTCTGTGGTATTTTGCAAATCTACCCCGAACTCTTGCTCCACGAGTCACGACACTCCTTTCGGGGAAGTTCACGAGCCCACCCTCTTTATTTTCACTGCATAATTTATTTTCTCTGCTGACTTTGGTACATTGAGGACAATGTACTACTCTAAGTGGGGGGTGGATATGCATGTTTGTTCTACTCATTTTTCGTGTAAACTTTGATGAAAATTTCTGTTTTGTTGCATGATTGTTAAACCAAGGACGGCATGCTTAGTTGTGAATGTATTATAGCATGAAACTATGATAGATCCTAAGCTATTTGTGACCCTGCACACTTAAGATTTTCGTGTCATTCTTGGCATTCCTTGCACTTTTCCCCTAGGTAGAACCCTGAACACCTAGGCGAGGAACAACAGTTACCTTCGTGACCCTCTTAGTGCTAACCCATTCTAGTGGTTTCGCGCCCTGGTTTGTTAGGCATGCTCTCTAATGAGCTCTTAAGGACTTTCCTCTTCATTTTTTTCATGCAATCTGGTAAAAAAAATATATAATAAGAGTGAGACAGTGCTCCTCTGCCCTACTAGCGAACTAACCTAGGGTTCTTGCTCCTAACCAGAGTGTTCCCCTCGCCAAAAGCTATAAAGGCATAAGCGTGTGTACATGAATGTGCAAAGCTCCAAGTAATGTGGATTTGCAGTTCATGTTAGTCTCGAAGTAAAATTAAAACATGTTTATATAGCAAAATAATGTTTTATGACTGGTTTTTGTTCGAATAGAAGAGGAAAGATCTTTGGGGTTTACTAGGAGTATCCCTACCATCTCAAGGCTGAATTCCACTGAGTGGCGTGAATTGCCCTTGAGAAGTGGTCCTCGGGGTCCTGTTTACCTTGTTTGGACTATGGGGTTTCGAACTAGGGAGATTGCACACACACATCATCACGATACAGCCAATGGATGCACGGAGAATCTTAAGTGGTCCTGGCTTGGTGTTTTGAGTTCTACTTTTGCTTTAATACTATTTACTAGCCTGACGTTTTGCATTTAGTCACTTATAAGTCTCTCCTATTCCTCATGTCTATTTGCTTGGGGTAAGCAAATGCTCAAGTGGGGGTTATTTGATAAGTGCCTAAATACATCATATTTCAGAGATAAAATTTATTTACTTTCATGCAAATTGTATTTATTTCAATGACATTTGGTGCGCTTGATGCATTTATTTTCATTTCAGGGCTTCGTGTACTGTTTTCACGATAAAGATACGTATTTGAGTGGTTCCGGAAGGAAATGAGGAAGAAAGAAGACCCTTACATGCTCCGGACGCCAAGGAACGCGCACGAAGCTCATTCTGAAGCATCTGTGCGGCCATTGTGCAGCCCCGCACATTGGCCGCATGCACCAGACAAAAGCCTGTGCGGCCTGTGCGCAGGATCGCACATTGGCCACACAGCACAGCCAGAAGGCTGTACTGCTTGTGTGCAGCCCCGCACATGGGCCGCACAGCACAGCCAGAAGGCTGTGCGGCTTGTGTGCAGCCCCGCACACGAGCCGCACACCACAGCCAGAAGGCTGTGCGGTCACTACGCAGACCCGCACAATGCCCGCAAAGCTTCGAGGTATTTAAGCCGCTCTTCAAGAGTTTTGGAGGGCATTCTTGGGTTGTTGGCTCTCATCCGGTTCCCTCACTCCATCAGGCCAATTCTCTATCATTCCGGAGATGAATTCGGTGGGAATTGAAGGAGAGAAGAAGGGGAGAACGTTGACAAGCATCAAAGAGTTCGGCGGCGTGGATCAGACGAGCTACATCATCAACCCTTAGTCGACATTTCGAGGGGAGTTTTCTTGTTGTTTGTTTGATGAACCTTATGTATTGTGAACTCCTCTATTTTGTAATGCCGAACTAAACTCCCAAGGCCACCGGGCTCCCGGTGAACCTTGGGAAGAGACTTTGTATGGATGACTCTTTTACTTATTGAATGAATGTGTGGCTTGTTTGTTTGGTTTTAATTCATCACTATCTTGTTCATTCTACAATGGATGGTTTCCGTAGAATTGATTATGAATGATACTTGTTTGGCGGGATGCTAGCTTGTATTAGGTCATGTGATGGTTAAAGAGGGACTCATTGTACTAGTATACCGGAGGTTCCGGGTATTAGTAGCCTTCCGTGCGTTTATGGTTAATTTAGCCGAAAATGTGCATTAGATTAACCCTAATTGAGACTCCTTGCTCTCATTGACATCATAGGAGTATCTTCTGGATAGAAGAACTCGTACTGGATTAGGGCTATACTACGGAGGTTCCGGGGTAGTCGATATCCGAGTCTAGCGAACCAAAACCAAGTCAACCGTATTGTTTTGATTGTCATTGTCATCCGTACTTATTCTCCTCCTGGGGGAATCCTCGCCCGAGGGCTTCCCAAACTCTTGGATTCTTCACCTCAATCATTGCTCGGATCGAGCTTTGTCCTACTTTTATTTTCTTATTTGTTTTATAGTTCTTAACCTTTACAATTGCAAAAACCCTGTTTTGATCGACTAGATAGTGAACCCCAAAAGGAAGTAATAGTAGATCATGGGGCCCTTGGGAATACGACCCTCTCGTGTTTGCGCGAGAGATTATTACTTGGCGACCCATGCACTTGCGGCCGGGTAGTTGCGTGCTTGCTTTTTAGCTTATCGCGCGACACTCATCAATGATGGCATGGATAAGGAGATTCAAAGGGGTCCGGATAGAATTGACTACTCGAATGATGAAATGACATTATTCTAGTTTCAAAATAATGTTAGGCTTGAACCTCTATCTCATAGAGATAAAATTAAGTTTAGATCACAACCAAAAAAAGGTCATAGAAATGAAGCCAGTACTTAGTGTATCTTTTGTTTTTGTTTATCAACAACAATATTCTTATGGTCTTTACTAAATTTGTGTGATTTAACTGTAGGGGAGTCTCAAACTCTTGTATAGTCAATAGAATCAAAGACTTGATGACCATGTACTCTCTGAATCTTTTTTATCTTAATAGAGCTTTAAGTGGATAAGGACGGAACCCTTTTGTTTTGACCATAAATTTGCCAATAAATGGGATTGGGCTGACATTCCTATGAGGTACTTATCCAATGGTACGATTTTGCTTTGGAAAACAAGTATTGGGAGAATTACTGCTTTAGCTTTTTCTAATTTTGCTTTCTATATAGTTATTACTTCTAATAAGCCTAAAGAATGGCTTCTATCTTTTGTTTATAATGCTCAAGTTATACCTTGACAAAAAGAGTTGTGGAGTGCTTTATCTGCTATTCTTTAATTAACCCGCCCTGGATCCTTACTAGAGATTTTAATGTTGTTTTGCATGATAATGATCATAGGGATGGTAACTCTAGTTATTATACTGCTAAGTCCAAGTTTTTTTAATGAGTTTATTTCTTGTAATAATCTTCTTTATTTGGATTTCTGACACGACCTTTTGCGTGCGTACCGCAAGTGCACGGCCTTGTCGAAGTAATAAAAGTTACCCCGGTGAGTGGGTAGTCGAATCCACAGGGAATAGGGATTTAAAATACGAGAAGTTGCTATTGAGTCGTGTGATGTACGAAAAGAAACAATGATCGGAGTGATGAGTGAATTTATGGGAACTAGAGTAGATGCAAAGTAAATAAATCGAAAGATGAAAGAGAGAAAAGTGCAAGCAACGTGTAAAAAGAGAGAGACTAGTAATAAGTGAAAATAGGGTATCCGGACAAGTTACCTCTAGGACTTATGCTTCTAGTGCAAGACTATGCTATTATACCTTCTTATTGATGTTAATTGAGTCGAGCAAAATCCTGAAACACACGGTCCCAAATCTAAGGTCAACCGTGGCTAACCTCAACACTATGTCCCGGCAATAGGATTCACGTCAACCCTTCACTCTGTTGATTGCTCAACTAAGCCCCAGGGGAGTATTTCTACCTAAGCCTAACACTACGTGGGATTGCTTTAAGCTCTAGGGACTCCTAGTGATAAAACCTGTTCCTATGTGTGATAGTTCTAACCCTTTGGTCCAGGAGGAAGAACCATTGTCTAAATTAAGCCCCAGTGCATAGGATTCACGTCACCCCAAAACCTTGGGGGAGTTTGTCTACCTAGCACTTCACTCTATTTCGACCTCTAATGACTCAAGGAATCGGAGGTAGGGAGAAATCACAACGGAAGGGAAAGGGGTACGGTGCTACCTCACAACTCTCCCTCTCAACCCTCTTCAATTTTAAGTAGTCTAATCTTATAGGAGTTGTCACACCTCCAAAGGATAACCTAGATTGTTCTCAATCCTTAGTGTCACGGCTAAGAGAAAACAATAGCACAAGAAATCTAAAATTAAAACTCGAATTTATTCATCAATTAATGGAAAAGCATAATAACAATGTCAAAGAAACATAATTATCCTAGAGTTTTACAAGTCCGAATACCCACGAGGGGTTTAGCTCCTCATGGAGCTATATATGTTCATCAATTTATGAAAGAAAGAACAAACTAAAGACATCAATGAAAACCCCCTCGCGTATGGTGTGGCCGTGGTCTTGTGCGGCCGTCGAACGTCGGTGACGATGCCGATGACGCGCTCCAATCCTCCACAAAGTCCTCTCCGAAACCCTAGCCGCCCTCTCCAGAAGTTGGGGAGAAAGATAGGTCAAAAGATTCTTCAAAAAGTCTCCAAATCGGCTTTAAATAGGCTGAGTGCGGCTTTAAATTTGAAGTTATCAGGAATTCACACGGCCGTGTGGAATTTCCACACGCCCGTGTGAAGTTTCTGTCTTTCCTGAAAATTACTTCACACGGCCGTGTGTTAATTCCACACGCCCGTGTGAAGTTTCTGGCTTGCTGGAAAATCAATCCACACGGCCGTGTGTTAATTCCACACGCCCGTGTGACGTCTCTGGTTTGCTGGAAAATTAGTTCACACGGCCGTGTGTTAATTCCACACGCCCGTGTGAATTCTCTAGAACCTTGACTCTTCGGCAGAAGTGCACAGTAACTTGCTACAGTGATTCGCTACAGTAACAAGCTGCGCTGTTGCTACAGTAACTCTCCGAAATGCTCCCGAATATGTTGTTTCTTCATAGAGGCCATTGAATTGGGCACACAATCAATGGTAGATCGTGCCTATTGCTTCAAGTCTCCTTCTTGGTGAAGTTTTCCTAAGCTACACGAGTTAGACTTGTTGTGAATGTGACTGCCTTTGTGCCCCTCCAAAGGAGGTTGGCACACACTCACAAGTCTAACCTCGTGCCTTGTTCCTTGCTTGGTCTGAAAACCTCCCAACAACGGCGAACACGACCTAACTTCGTTCTTCTTTTCCAACTTAGCTCCACGAAACCTACAATGCTCAAGAATACACAAATGCACACTGTTTAGTGATAAAATCTGATAAAAGTATGTTCATTTGTAAGATAATAACGCTTCGCGTTACTACAACACAAGCACTTATCAAATCCCACCACACTTAAGCTTTTGCTTGTCCTCAAGCAAAATAGAACGTGAAAGTACTTGGGAAGAACAATTGAAAGTGCTCGGCCTTAGGTTCACCAAAAGTATGCAAAAGAAGCATTCTACAAGTAAGAGGAAATCAAAACATTGCATAAGGTTATCATTGCTCTAGCTAAAAACTCGAATCAAAAAGGAAGAAGAACTCGAAAATGTGTAGTGTGTGTGAACTCACTCAAGACAACCAACGAGCACTCCTCAAACTTTTGTTAACAAGGACTTATTTATATACGAAAAGCAAGAAAGGAAGTAGTAGCTTCACACAACTTCGAAGGTAGCCTTTTCCTAGGCGGCCGCCAAAGGTGGCTTTCACACTTTCGAGGAGGTAGCTCTTTCTACCGGGGTAGTAGCTTTCACGCATCCCATGAGATAGCTCTTTCTCTCATTAGGGCATAACTTGTATCCGACTTATGAGAGTAGCTACATACTTCATAGGTGGTAGCTCTTTCCACCCCAAATGCATAAAACAAAGCAAATATTCACAAAATCATATATATATATATATATATATATTTTTTCTTTTGTTTTTCTCTTTTCCATATTGTTTTTTTTTTCCATATATATATATATATATATATATATATTTTTATTATATGCATTTTCCAAAGTAAAACTAAGAACGATGATAAACTTGTCCTTAAAAACTTCAAGATTGAGTTTCCAAAAGATTCCAAGAGTAAGTTGTGCAATATGAGAATATCGAGCAAAAAAAAATTCGTAAAATTCAAGTAGAAACTAGAGCATGATAGGATACAATGTTAAAAATTCTCCTAAACTATAAGAATACGAATGTTGCAACTAAGGTGAACCGCCATAGGCTACATGAACATGATCAATTGACCGCACAAGTAAAAGTGTGTGTAATGTGAATTCTCCCCCCCACACTTAAGATGTACATTGTCCCCAATGTACGCATGCAAGCATTATAACCAATAAAACAATGAAGAACAATTAGTGTGGAAGTTCCAATTGAAACATTACTCCCCTGAACTCCAAGTGTTGCGTTTGATGGAGCTAGGTCATTGAGAGTTGAGTCTCAATGGTTTGTGGAGCACACACGGTCCAATGACAGTGCCTATGACAATTCCTCAATTTCCTTAAATCCAAGACCATCTGCACACATATGCAAGGGTTCAGTATAGCTCAAAATAAAGCTCGAGTATAAAAAGATATGATAATGAAGTACAACTCGAGAGAAAACAAATAAAAACATACCCAGAAGGAGAGTCCTTTCTGGGTACTACAAGTCCAACAAAAATAAGAAAATAAAAGTGCGATAAAAGAAAGATAAAATCTACGACGCCTCAGCGTCGGTGTCCTGATGTGTATCCTGTGGTGCTGCTGCTGCTGCTGCTGGTGGTGGTGAATCTGATGCTGATGGAGATGGAGGCGGAGTCGGTGAGGGAACCCGTCGGGGTCGCACCACAGATCGCTCAAGCAACTGAATCACTGTGGCAAGCTGTGCTGATAAGTGAGCGAACTGTGATGCCTGAGTAGTCCTCAACTCGGCAAACCCTGATGCCTGTGCGACCCTCAGCTCAGCTAACTCCTGCTGCATGATACCTACAGCATTCTCGAGGCGCTCGAACCTGTCCTGTCCTCGAGAAGGAGAAAAGATACGCACTGGAGGTGGCTCCGGTGCTGTGGGTGGTGCCTCGGCCTCTGCCCTTGCCTCTGTGTCCACTTGTGGTGGCTCTAAGGCTGCCTGTGAGCCCTCGGCCTGCTCTGTCTGGGGAATGGTCCATGTATATACTCCTGGCCCTGTCCTGCGGATCATCCCCATCATCCTCAGTGTATCTGTGCCCAGAGGGATCGGTATACTGGTCTTCTCTGCCCCTCGTACTCCGTCTCTGAGACTCATCCCTATCAGGAGTCTCGAAATGTAGGGTCCTGCGAAGATCACTCCAACCCTAGGGTACTGGCCCTGATGGCGCAAATACTCTGGTAAGATGTGCCCTAAGTGGAGTGGTACCCTCTGAGCCATCGAATATAGATAAAGAAGCTCCTGGCGACTCAGAACCCCAGTGCTATCACCTCGGCCACTCACTGATCTACTAAGAATGGCATGTAAGTATCTGTAGGCCGGGCGAGACAAGCACGTGGCCTTTGAGATCCCTGGCTCATACTGGCCTTCTCCGCACAAATCTCTGTAGGCCTTCTGCGGGGTAAGACTGCCCGGGTTGTCTGTAGGAAGATCCCTGTACTCCTCGGTCTGTGTATAGGCCTCATCGTATAGTCCCAGATGGATCGAAAACTGGGTCAAGCTGAAGCTGAAATGATGGCCTAATACCCTGAACTGAATGGTATCAGGAGTGGAAAAATCCCTGTATGATCTGTCAAACTCAAATGAAGCCAGGAACTCCAGTGTCACCCCTCGAATGGCTGGGTCTCTAATCCTCAATAATCTCCTCCAGCCACTCACCGAGAGTAGCTCCTCAACCTCCTCGGCAATACCGTCACCCCCCTGGATCTCTCTGATAATGCTCAGGTCGGGGTATCGTGACTGTCCGAAACGGAGTGTGGATAATCTATCAAACCTGGTCTGGTGCTCAGGTATACTGAACTCTGTCTCCTCTGGAGGGGGTGTGGGCTCACGGGGTCGCTTCCCAGCCGACTTCTTGGACCTAGAAGTCATATCTGCGAGATTGAAAAGAGAATTGATCAAAAACATTAAAATATAACAATCTGCAGAAATCCACACGGCCGTGTGTTAATTCCACACGCCCGTGTGGATCATCGGGCGGGCAAAGCATAACGGCCGCGGGGCCAAAATTCCAAAATTAACAATCTAATTCGTTCCAATTCATTCCTAAGCATACTCGCATACTCATTAATCATTCAATATAGGCGAAATCATCAAAAAGAACGAAGTAAGTTGAGAATTGACGGAGAAGAAGGCTTTGAAGTCCTTACCGACGGAGTGGAGGAAGAAATATTGAGAACCGGCCGGAAAACTACAATAAAAGCCTTAAAAATCCTCTGAGATGGTTGGGGAACTAGTGGAGAGAGTAGAAGGAGAGTTTAGAATGAAAATGGAAGAGGCACGAGTGAAAACCAAAAGAAATCGCGCGGCTTTTGGAGTTCTGGGAATTCACACGGCCGTGTGACAATGCCACACGGCCGTGTGCCTCTGAAATTAGGGTTCACAGGGGCCAACACACGCCCTTGTGTGCATTCTGTTTACTCTCTGGCTACCCCACACGGCCGTGTGGAAATTCCACACGGCCGTGTGCCTTCACAAGGATATCCACAGGGGCTGGTACACGGCCCTGTGGCTTCTCGGGAAAACACAGAAGCTCTCTGAAGAATATCACACGGCCGTGTGTTAATTCCACACGGCCGTGTGCCCAACCTGGCCAAGAACACAAGGCCGGTCACAGGGGCCAACACACGCCCCTGTGGCCTCTCTGATTTGCCCGAAAAATCTAAGTGTTTCACACGGCCGTGTGTTAATTCCACACGGCCGTGTGCCAATCACAAGCTCTTTCACAGGTGCTGTCACACGCCCCTGTGTTTTCTCGGGAAGAAGGGATTTTTCTGCAGAGTTTTCACACGGCCGTGTGTTAATTCCACACGGCCGTGTGCCTTAGCACAGTGGCACTCACACGCCCCTGTGAACTCTCTGGAAAAGAGTTGAAGTTCTGCGAAACTTCACACGGCCGTGTGTTAATTCCACACGGCCGTGTACCCCTTCTGAAGTTTTCACAGGGGCAAAGTCACGCCCCTGTGTCTTCTCTGGTTGAGCTCCAATTGGTAACACATGGCCATGTGTTAATTCCACACGGCCGTGTGTTTTCTCTGGTTTACTTAGAAAATTTTACAGACTCTCAGAAAAATTCAGAAACTCTTTTTTTAAAAATACTTAGAGCCTGTAAAAACCGTAAAATTACGACCAGAAACCAAAGAAAACACACTCAACCAACCTAAACTTCATCAATTATCGTTAAGGCACATGAAATTCATCAAAAACCCACAAGAAAATCGCAGCGTAAGCACATGAAAAATTCAGGACACCAAAACTAAGACTTTTTATTCAATCTAAAGCTAACTAGGTCCTAGAAAAACTGTAAAGCCTTGGGTTGCCTCCCAAGAAGCGCTTGTTTAACGTCACTAAGCTTGACGTACCTGGCTTACCTTACGGAGGTTCATGAATGGAAGTTGCCCTCTTCCCTACAACCTGGAAGCATGCATTACATAACCTTTGTAGAGTAGAGGGGGAGTTGTCGAGTTTGTTACAACAAAAGGGTGAATCACCCTTACTCCTTGAATGTTCATTTCCCTTGTTGTTAGGGTTCTTCTTGTGGCGTCTTTTTGACCTTTTCATCCTCCAAAGCATTTTCTTCATACGCTCCGTTTCTTGCTTGAAGTCATCCTTGATTAGACCAATGGAGAGCACTTCTTCTTCAATCTCCAAGTCTTGGTCCGGCCACCCTTCATATGGATCCGGGTTCATCATTTCCTGCACATAATCATCTATTAGTTAATCGGTGGTGTCAAGGAAATATAAAGTGTCATCAAAATCGAGAGAGTGTCTCATGGCTTCGGCGAGTCGGTATGTGAGCTTGTCTTCTCCTACTCGCAATGTGAGCTCCCCGCCGTCCATGTCGATCAAGGCCTTGGAAGTACGCAAGAATGGCCTTCCAAGGATCAATGGAACCTCGACATCCTCATCGACATCCAACACTACGAAGTCAACAGGAAATATGTATTTGTCGACTTTCACCAACACATCTTCCACAATCCCTCTCGGATGCCTCATTGATCGGTCCGCGAGTTGAAGTGTCATCCGAGTGGGTCTTGGCTCGCCCAAGCCTAGCTTTTGGAAGAACGTGTAAGGCATGACATTGATGCTTGCCCCTGTGTCGGCCAATGCCATCTCTTCACCCATGTTGCCAATGTTACATGGTATTATGAAACTCCCGGGATCTTTTCTTTTGCTAGGCATGTTCTTTTGCAATACGGCCGAGCAATTGGCATCGAGTATCACAGATGCACTCTCCTCCAATTTCCTCTTGTTGGTTAGGAGGTCTTTCAAGAACTTCGCCTACTTAGGCATTTGGGCTAATGCTTCCGCGAATGGTATGTTGATGTGCAACTGTTTGAAAATTCCCAGAAATTTCTTGTATTGTTCATTGTCTTGGTCATTCTTTAATCGTGAAGGATAGGGGATCCTTGGCTTGTAGGGTGGGGATGCCACCTCTTTTTCGTTTGTTACTCCTTCCTCTACCTCCACTACCTCGGGTGTCTCTTGGGCCTTCTCTAGAGGGAGATTTCTCTCGACCTCTTTCCCACTCCTCAAGGTGATTGCTTTCAATTGTTCCCTCGGATTTGTCTCCGTATTACTAGGCAAACTCCCTTGAGGCCTTTCCGCTAATGTCTTCGCAATTTGCCCCACTTGATTCTCCAAATTATGTAAGGAGGCGGTATGATTGCGAAGTGTAGCTTCCACCGACTGGAATCTAGCATCCGATGAAGAAACAAACCGTGTGAGAGCTCTTTCTAGATCAGTCATCTTTCCTTCGATCCCTGTCACTCGGTTTTCTAAATTCGGTGCTTGTTGGTTCTGAAATCCTGGTGGTGTGTTATTCTTTTGTTGTGACTGTCCTTGGTTGCTCCATGAGAAATTTGGGTGATTCCTCCACCCTGGATTGTAAGTGCCACTATACGGGTTGCCTTGGCCTTGTCCTCTGTAGTTATTTCCCACAAAATCAGCCTGCTCCACCGTACTAGCGCCCCCAATAGCAATCGGACAATCACTTGAAGCATGACCTCCCCCACAACCGTTACATGTAGTGATGGGCGCAACTCTTGGTGAAGTTAGAGCGTCCAACTTCTTACTCAATGATTCTACTTATGCCACCAAAGATGTAACTGCATCAACATCATGAATTCCGGCTACCTTCCTTCTGTCCCTTGTGTTCCATTGATAGCTATTCATCGCCATCTCTTCAATAAGGTGCCGGGCTTCATCGGGGGTCTTGCCTCCCAGAGTCCCTCCTGTCGCTGCATCTAAAAGTTGCTTAGTGCCTGGATTCAACCCATTATAAAAAGTATGAATGATCATCCATTCGGGGAATCCGTGTTGCGGGCACTTCCGGAGGAGCTCCTTGAACCTATCCCATGTCTCGAATAGAGACTCCAATTCCACTTGCATGAAGGATGAGATATCATTCCGGAGCCTTGCTGATTTTCCCGGCGGGAAATACCTAGCCAAGAATGCCTCGGCCATCTCTTCCCATGTAGTGATAGATGCTCTCGGTAATGAATGTAACCAATGTCTTGCTTTCCCCTTCAATGAAAATGGGAAGGCTCTCAATCTGATTGCGTCGTCCGTTACCCCATTGATCTTCAACATGTCGCACACTTCAAAAAAATTCTCTAGATGGTTGTTGGGATCTTCATCGGCCAACCCATTAAACTGTGCGGACTGTTGCAACATTTGAATGAACGACGGCTTCAACTCAAAGTTATTTGCGGTAATTGGGGGCCTCACAATGCTTGATTGGGTCCCCATTACCGCGGATCTAGCAAAATCAGCCAATGTCCTTTGTTGTTCGTTCTGTTCTGCCATAGCTTCCGACCCTTCTGAATCTATGCTGGCTTGCTCGGATTATTCTTCCACAGGCTCCTTCCCTTTACGGTGTATTCTCCTTCCAATGTTTGGGTCTCCTTCAACAAGAATCGAAGGGTTCCCGCGGGTCATAACCTGAAGCCAACACAAAGAAAAGAAAAATAAGAACGATGATAGTTAAAGAAAGTATGAAATAGTCAACGAAGTGAATGACTAAAATAGCAAAAACAAGTATAAAAAATACGCATATTCCCCGGCAACGGCGCCAAAAACTTGACACGACCTTTTGCGTGCGTACCGCAAGTGCACGGCCTTGTTGAAGTAATAAAAGTTACCCCGGTGAGTGGGTAGTCGAATCCACAGGGAATAGGGATTTAAAATACGAGAAGTTGCTATTGAGTCGTGTGATGTACGAAAAGAAACAATGATCGGAGTGATGAGTGAATTTATGGGAACTAGAGTAGATGCAAAGCAAATAAATCGAAAGATGAAAGAGAGAAAAGTGCAAGCAACGAGTAAAAGGAGAGAGACTAGTAATAAGTGAAAATAGGGTATTCGGACAAGTTACCTCTAGGACTTATGCTTCTAGTGCAAGACTATGCTATTATACCTTCCTATTGATGTAAATTGAGTCGAGGAAAATCCTGAAACACACGGTCCCAAATCTAAGGTCAACCGTGGCTAACCTCAACACTATGTCCCAGCAATAGGATTCACGTCAACCCTTCACTCTGTTGATTGCTCAACTAAGCCCCAGGGGATTATTTCTACCTAAGCCTAACACTACGTGGGATTGCTTTAAGCTCTAGGGACTCCTAGTGATAAAACCTGTTCCTATGTGTGATAGTTCTAACCCTTTGGTCCAGGAGGAAGAACCATTGTCTAAATTAAGCCCCAGTGCTTAGGATTCACGTCACCCCAAAACCTTGGGGGAGTTTGTCTACCTAGCACTTCACTCTATTTCGACCTCTAATGACTCAAGGAATCGGAGGTAGGGATAAATCACAACGGAAGGGAAAGGGGTACGGTGCTACCTCACAACTCTCCCTCTCAACCCTCTTCAATTTTAAGTAGTCTAATCCTATAGAAGTTGTCACACCTCCAAAGGATAACCTAGATTGTTCTCAATCATTAGTGTCACGGCTAAAAGAAAACAATAGCACAAGAAATCTAAAATTGAAACTCGAATTTATTCATCAATTAATGGAAAAGCATAATAACAATGTCAAAGAAACATAATTATCCTAGAGTTTTACAAGTCCGAATACCCACGAGGGGTTTAGCTCCTCATGGAGCTATATATGTTCATCAATTTATGAAAGAAAGAACAAACTAAAGACATCAATGAAAACCCCCTCGCGTATTTTGTGGCCGTGGTCTTGTGCGGCCGTTGAACGTCGGTGACGATGCCGATGACGCGCTCCAATCCTCCACAAAGTCCTCTCCGAAACCCTAGCCGCCCTCTCCAGAAGTTGGGGAGAAAGATAGGTCAAAAGATTCTTCAAAAAGTCTCCAAATCGGCTTTAAATAGGCTGAGTGCGGCTTTAAATTTGAAGTTATCGGGAATTCACACGGCCGTGTGGAATTTCCACACGCCCGTGTGAAGTTTCTGTCTTTCCTGAAAATTACTTCACACGGCCGTGTGTTAATTCCACACGCCCGTGTGAAGTTTCTGGCTTGCTGGAAAATCAATCCACACGGCCGTGTGTTAATTCCACACGCCCGTGTGACGTCTCTGGTTTGCTGGAAAATTAGTTCACACGGCCGTGTGTTAATTCCACACGCCCGTGTGAATTCTCTAGAACCTTGACTCTTCGGCAGAAGTACACAGTAACTTGCTACAGTGATTCGCTACAGTAGCAAACTGCAATGTCGCTACAGTAACTCTCCGAAATGCTCCCGAATATGTTGTTTCTTCATCGAGGCCATTGAATTGGGCACACAATCAATGGTAGGTCGTGCCTATTGCTTCGAGTCTCCTTCTTGGTGAAGTTTTCCTAAGCTACACGAGTTAGACTTGTTGTGAATGTGACTGCCTTTGTGCCCCTCCAAAGGAGGTTGGCACACACTCACAAGTCTAACCTCGTGCCTTGTTCCTTGCTTGGTCTGAAAACCTCCCAACAACGGCGAACACGACCTAACTTCGTTCTTCTTTTCCAACTTAGCTCCACGAAACCTACAATGCTCAAGAATACACAAATGCACACTGTTTAGTGATAAAATCTGATAAAAGTATGTTCATTTGTAAGATAATAACGCTTCGCGTTACTACAACACAAGCACTTATCAAATCCCACCACACTTAAGCTTTTGCTTGTCCTCAAGCAAAATAGAACGTGAAAGTACTTGGGAAGAACAATTGAAAGTGCTCGGCCTTAGGTTCACCAAAAGTACGCAAAAGAAGCATTCTACAAGTAAGGGGAAATCAAAACATTGCATAAGGTTATCATTGCTCTAGCTAAAAACTCGAATCAAAAAGGAAGAAGAACTCGAAAATGTGTAGTGTGTGTGAACTCACTCAAGACAACCAACGAGTACTCCTCAAACTATTGTTAACAAGGACTTATTTATATACGAAAAGCAAGAAAGGAAGTAGTAGCTTCACACAACTTCGAAGGTAGCCCTTTCCTAGGCGGCCGCCAAAGGTGGCTTTCACACTTTCGAGGAGGTAGCTCTTTCTACCGGGGTAGTAGCTTTCACGCATCCCATGAGATAGCTCTTTCTCTCATTAGGGCATAACTTGTATCCGACTTATGAGAGTAGCTACATACTTCATAGGTGGTAGCTCTTTCCACCCCAAATGCATAAAACAAAGCAAATATTCACAAAATCATATATATATATATATTTTTTCTTTTCTTTTTCTCTTTTCCATATTGTTTTTTTTTCCATATATATATATATATTTTTTTTTTATTATATGCATTTTCCAAAGTAAAACTAAGAACGATGATAAACTTGTCCTTAAAAACTTCAAGATTGAGTTTCCAAAAGATTCCAAGAGTAAGTTGTGCAATATGAGAATATCGAGCAAAAAAAAATTCGTAAAATTCAAGTAGAAACTAGAGCATGATAGGATACAATGTTAAAAATTCTCCTAAACTATAAGAATACGAATGTTGCAACTAAGGTGAACCGCCATAGGCTACATGAACATGATCAATTGACCGCACAAGTAAAGGTGTGTGTAATGTGAATTCTCCCCCCCCCCCCCCCCCCCCCCCCCCCACACTTAAGATGTACATTGTCCCCAATGTACGCATGTAAGCATTATAACCAATAAAACAATGAAGAACAATTAGTGTGGAAGTTGCAATTGAAACATTACTCCCCTGAACTCCAAGTGTTGCGTTTGATGGAGCTAGGTCATTGAGAGTTGAGTCTCAATGGTTTGTGGAGCACACACGGTCCAATGACAGTGCCTATGACAATTCCTCAATTTCCTTAAATCCAAGACCATCTACACACATACGCAAGGGTTCTGTGCCCAGAGGGATCGGTATACTGGTCTTCTCTGCCCCTCGTACTCCGCCTCTGAGACTCATCCCTATCAGGAGTCTCGAAATGTAGGGTCCTGCGAAGATCACTCCAACCCTAGGGTACTGGCCCTGATGGCGCAAATACTCTGGTAAGATGTGCCCTAAGTGGAGTGGTACCCTCTGAGCCATCGAATATAGATAAAGAAGCTCCTGGCGACTCAGAACCCCAGTGCTATCACCTCAGCCACTCACTGATCTACTAAGAATGGCATGTAAGTATCTGTAGGCCGGGCGAGACAAGCACGTGGCCTTTGAGATCCCTGGCTCATACTGGCCTTCTCCGCACAAATCTCTGTAGGCCTTCTGCGGGGTAAGACTGCCCGGGTAGTCTGTAGGAAGATCCCTGTGCTATCACGGGTCGCCAAGTAATACCCCTCGCGCAAGCACGAGGGGGTCGTATTCCCTAGAGCCAAGGAACTACTATTACTTCCCCTTCATCTATTTCCTAACCTAGCAATTTTGTGATAAAATCAAGATAAGAAGAATAACAAAGAGAAAACTATAAACAAGTGATCTAAGGCACACCAAACAAGCGCATTAAGGAAACAATGAGCAATAAATGAACGAGGCCGCGGGCGAGGATCCCCTCGGGACTACTAAAGCTAGAAGAATACTCGAATCACACAGGCAAAGGTGGTTAGGCCAAGAGACATCCAAAGATAGGTCACCCTGATGGTCACGGTGATGACCCCTAATCCAGTATGGGTATTGGAATACGGAATTTCCACCGCTACGGTATTTCTACCGCCCAAATCCCCACACGATTGCTAAGGGCCTAGGGAAATCTCAAATTAGAGTCAAACACAATATCTAGGCTCAACCCTAATGGTTGGAGGGGTACAAAATACCCGATGGTCACGGCGTATTTGTACATGTATCCCTTCTAAGCTTGGTGAGTCTAACACTAGGGCAATGGTCATGCAACCTAGTATTACCTAAAAATTGATACACAGAGTTCTCATGCATACCAAGGCATTCAAATACACCAAACTTAAACCACAAACCACACAAATACCATACATATAAATCAAGTATCCAAACAAGCAAGTTCATCCCAAGGTTCACCGGATGCCCGGCGACCTTGGGAGTCTAGTTCATCATCAACAAAGGAGAATGCCTACAAAACAAGAAATACAAAGTAAAGCTCATAACAACTCCCCTAAGATGAAGACAAGAAGAAGATGGTGATGAGAACTTGAAGGATCCGCGCCAACAAGCTCCTAGATGCTCGCCCTTGAGTGTGTGATCTTCTTCTCCCCTCGATTTGCTCCTCAAAAATGCCTTCTCCCGCAGCCTTGAAGTCCAAGAAGATGATGGAGGAGAATGGTGGCCAAAAGATAACAAGAAGAATGCCCAAAAGGCCTTTAAAACCTAATTTCGGGATACTATGCGGCCACCCATGCGGCCCCGCATGCGGGGAGAGAAAGTTTCCGAGAAATCCAGAAAATCGCGTAAGTTGCTACAGTGCCGCTACAGTAATTTTGCTGCGTTTGAATTGCTACAGTTGTATGCGGCCTCTGCAGTGCCCGCATGGTAGCCCGCATGATCTTTCAGACTTAGCCGTTTTGCCAAAGGTTTCGTGCTACAGTGCTGCTACAGTATCCCGCTACAATACCGGAGCTCAAAAATGGTCTTTTTCCTGCCGATTTCTTCTAAAATCATATTGTCGAGCTCCCCACGGTATCTTCTGTGCCTGTAACACGAAATAAACCAATTCAGACCGAAAACGGGCATCCACACATACAACAATACTCTATAAATACGCAAACATACATAAATAATACGTACAGTTAGGCGTTTATCAAACATCCCCACACCTAAGCGTTTGCTTGTCCCCAAGCAAACAAACATGAAGAACAGGGGCAAGAGGATAAATGATTAACTGTACGACCTCAAGCTCGACAGTGAAAGACCCCACAAGCAACCATAGAAGGAAAGACAGATAATGAGTTGTTCTATCGGCAACCGGGTAAAGATAGTCTTGTTTTATCTAAAGTGCACCTGTGAGTGTGTGCTGACTTCCAACCTCAACCTCCATACCATGGATCACCAGAAGGTGTCCAATCACTCCACACACAATGAAGTCGGCATTAATATGTTAAAAACACCCTCAATACCCAGTTAAGAATCTTTCGGGTCCTGAATAAAACTTTGGCTCTCAAGTGGCTGTGGAACAGGCTCCAAGGGATACAGACAAGATACCTTATTCTTTACTTACATATATACATAGTTTTTTTTTTTTTTTTTTTCTGAGTCCGACTAACGTAGACTGCACAAAAAATCTTTCAGATAGATGCACATGCTGGCCAAGCACAAGAGCCACCAATCCTACTTGATTACAGTCCACATAGACGCATTCATGCTGTAATAGCAGAGGAATACTGTCATAGACTCCACTTTTTTTTTTTTTTTTTTTTAATTTGTATCTCGTATCCCCCGGTATAAAACCTGTTAAACAAACTCACTTGAGGCCAAAGAAAACAACAAAGGACCTCAAAAGCTCTTAAAAAGGCATTGAAAGTAGACTTTAACAAATTAATGCCGAAAACATTGTAATGGGTTAGTTGGAGTGTATGAGGTGGAAGTACATGTGTAAAAGTCTGTCAGTGCACTAAAGATAAAGCAGGACATCATTTAGGCACAATAATGAAATACAACTCATAACTGTCAACACTTCATGCTAGGAAGTCCTAAACTAAGTATCATTGCTATCATAGGTGAAACAAGCATGCCTTTGCAAAGAAATTTTCAAAGTTCACGAGAAAAACCAAATCCACCCCCCACTGAAAGTTGCACATTGCCCTCAATGTGCCTAAGCAATGAAATGCAACAATATCGACAATAAAAACATAGTAGGAGGGTTTCGTGAACTTCCCCGAGTCTCAACACATGAGGCTTGAAGTCCATGAGATAGGGGTGACCACCAAAGCTTCAAGAATAAAATGGAGAAGGAGAGTGTGCTTGATGTCCAAATTTCACCCTGAAAGGTAGACAAGAACATCATCTCAAGGCATCCATCACACACAAAGAAAATAAAACACACAAATAAACAAATAACAAACATCACAAGAACAACTAAACAAGAATGATCCAAGCAAGTCCTTTGCACAATCAAAAACATGAAGTCCAATTTTCTTTAATGCAAGTGTTGTGGGGGATAAGAGTTTACAAGGATGCTACAAAATCAGGACAAATACAAGAGAAGAAATGGTTTCTCATGATGGGATATGAATGAGTATCACAGATGCACTCTCCTCCAATTTCCTCTTGTTGGTTAGGAGGTCTTTCAAGAACTTCGCGTACTTAGGCATTTGGGCTAATGCTTCCGCGAATGGTATGTTGATGTGCAACTGTTTGAAAATTCCCAGAAATTTCTTGTATTGTTTACTGTCTTGGTCATTCTTTAATCGTGAAGGATAGGGGATCCTTGGCTTGTAGGGTGGGGATGCCACCTCTTTTTCGTTTGTTACTCCTTCCTCTACCTCCACTACCTCAGGTGTCTCTTGGGCCTTCTCTAGAGGGAGATTTCTCTCGACCTCTTTCCCACTCCTCAAGGTGATTGCTTTCAATTGTTCCCTCGGATTTGTCTCCGTATTACTAGGCAAACTCCCTTGAGGCCTTTCCGCTAATGTCTTCGCAATTTGCCCCACTTGATTCTCCAAATTATGTAAGGAGACGGTATGATTGTGAAGTGTAGCTTCCACCGACTGGAATCTAGCATCCGATGAAGAAACAAACCGTGTGAGAGCTCTTTCTAGATCAGTCATCTTTCCTTCTATCCCTCTCACTCGGCTTTCTAAATTCGGTGCTTGTTGGTTCTGAAATCCTGGTGGTGTGTTATTCTTTTGTTGTGACTGTCCTTGGTTGCTCCATGAGAAATTTGGGTGATTCCTCCACCCTGGATTGTAAGTGCCACTATACGAGTTGCCTTGGCCTTGTCCTATGTAGTTATTTCCCACAAAATCAGCCTGCTCCACCCTACTAGCGCCCCCAATAGCAATCGGACAATCACTTGAAGCATGACCTCCCCCACAACCGTTACATGTAGTGATGGCCGCAACTCTTGGTGAAGTTAGAGCGTCCAACTTCTTACTCAATGATTCTACTTGTGCCACCAAAGATGTAACTGCATCAACATCATGAATTCCGGCTACCTTCCTTCTGTCCCTTGTGTTCCATTGATAGCTATTCATCGCCATCTCTTCAATAAGGTGTCGGGCTTCATCGGGGGTCTTGCCTCCCAGAGTCCCTCCTGCCGCTGCATCTAAAAGTTGCTTAGTGCTTGGATTCAACCCATTATAAAAAGTATGAATGATCATCCATTCGGGGAATCCGTGTTGCGGGCACTTCCGGAGGAGCTCCTTGAACCTATCCCATGTCTCGAATAGAGACTCCAATTCCACTTGCATGAAGGATGAGATATCATTCCGGAGCCTTGCTGATTTTCCCGGCGGGAAATACCTAGCCAAGAATGCCTCGGCCATCTCTTCCCATATAGTGATAGATGCTCTCGGTAATGAATGTAACCAATGTCTTGCTTTCCCCTTCAATGAAAATGGGAAGGCTCTCAATCTGATTGCGTCGTCCGTTACCCCATTGATCTTCAACATGTCGCACACTTCAAGAAAATTCTCTAGATGGTTGTTGGGATCTTCATCGGCCAACCCATTAAACTGTGCGGACTGTTGCAACATTTGAACGAACGACGGCTTCAACTCAAAGTTATTTGCGGTAATTGGGGGCCTCACAATGCTTGATTGGGTCCCCATTACCGCGGGTCTAGCAAAATCAGCCAATGTCCTTTGTTGTTCGTTCTGTTCTGCCATAGCTTCCGACCCTTCTGAATCTATGCTGGCTTGCTCGGATTGTTCTTCCATAGGCTCTTTCCCTTTACGGTGTATTCTCCTTCCAATGTTCGGGTCTCCTTCAACAAGAATCGAAGGGTTCCCGCGGGTCATAACCTGAAGCCAACACAAAGAGAAGAAAAATAAGAACGATGATAGTTAAAGAAAGTATGAAATAGTCAACGAAGTGAATGACTAAAATAGCAGAAACAAGTATAAAAAATACGCCTATTCCCCGGCAACGGCGCCAAAAACTTGACACGACCTTTTGCGTGTGTACCGCAAGTGCACGGCCTTGTCGAAGTAATAAAAGTTACCCCGGTGAGTGGGTAGTCGAATCCACAGGGAATAGGGATTTAAAATACGAGAAGTTGCTATTGAGTCGTGTGATGTACGAAAAGAAACAATGATCGGAGTGATGAGTGAATTTATGGGAACTAGAGTAGATGCAAAACAAATAAATCGAAAGATGAAAGAGAGAATAGTGCAAGCAACGAGTAAAAGGAGAGAGACTAGTAATAAGTGAAAATAGGGTATCCGGACAAGTTACTGACACGACCCCTTGCGTGTATCCCGCAAGTGCACGGGTTTGTCGAAGTAATAAATTTACCTTGGTGAGAAGATAGTCGAATCCACAGGGAATAGGGAGATAGAATATAAGGTTTCACTAATTAAGCTATGCAGAATACGGAGAACGATAATAAGATTGATGAGTGAAAATAATGCAAAGCAATAAACTAAATAGAGAGATGGAAGAAAGAAGTGCAAGTAGGAAAATCGAGAAGGACTAACAATGAGTAAAGGGGGGTATCTGGACAAGCTACCTCTAGGGTCTATGTTTCAAGTGCAAGACTATAATATTATGCTCTCCTATTAATGTCAATTGAGTCGAGGATATCCTAAGACTCACGGTCCCAAACCTAAGGACAACCGTGACTAACTCCAACACTATGCTCCGGTATTAGGATTCACAACACCCTTCACTCTGTCACCTAGATGACTAAGCCCCATGGGAGTCCATCTGCCTAAACCTCACACTATGTGGAGTTGCATTATGCTCTAGGGATTCCTAGTGATTAAACCTGTTCCTATACGTAATTCTAACCCTTTGGTCCAGGTGGAAGAATCCTAGTCTAGATTGAGCCCCAGCAAATAGGATTCACTACAACCCTCCACTCTATTACTTACGTAACTAAGCCCTAGGGGAGTTTATCTACCTATTGCTTCACTCTATTTCGACCGCTATTAAATCAAGGAATCGGAGGTAGGGAGAAATCACATCGAAGGGGAAAGGGGTACATTGCTACCTCACAACTCTCCCTCTCAACCCTCGTTAATCTTGAGTAGTCTAATCCTATAGGAGTTGTCACACCTCCAAAGGAAAGCCTAGATTGCTCTCAACCCTAATGTCACGTTTAAGGGAAAACAATATGAAAGGATAATCAAGATTAAAAACTCAATTTTATTCATCAATGATGGAAAGCATAATAATCAATGTCAAAGAAACATAAGAAACCCTAAAGTTTACAAGTCCGAATACCCCACGAGGGGTTTAGCTCCTCATAGAGCTATACATGTTCATCAACGTGAGAAATAAAGCATAAAACATAGACATCAATGAAAAACCCCCTCGAATTAGTGTGGCCGTGGTCTTGTGCAAACGTCGAACCTCGAAATCGATGCCGACGACGCGCTAGAACCTCCACGAAACCCTCTCCGAAACCCTAGCCGCACTCCAGAAAGTTGGGGAAAAGATAGGTCCAAAGATCCCTCCAAAGGTTGCAAAAATCCCCTTTTATATTGTTGAATCGCGGCTTTAAAATTGGACTTATCGGGGGCTTCACACGGCCGTGTGGAATTTCCACACGCCCGTGTGAAGCTTCTGTCTCGGCTGAAAAATTAATTTCACACGGCCGTGTGGAATTTCCACACGCCCGTGTGTCTTCACTGGATGGCTGAAATTGCAAAACACACGGCCGTGTGGAATTTCCACACGCCCGTGTGACTTCTCTGTCTGGCTGGAAAATGGCTCACACGGCCGTGTGGAATTTCCACACGCCCGTGTGACTTCTCTGGAACACTAATCTTCAGCTGAACAGGCTTGGTAACTTGCCGAAACGCCTCCCGGGTCCATTGTTCTTCATCGAGGCCATTACTTGGGCACACAAGCAACGGTAGGTCGCGCCGATTGCTTCAAGTCTTCTTCTTTCGCGAGATTCTCCTAAGTAACACGGATTGGACTTGTTGTGAATGTGACTGCCTTTGTGCCCCTCCAAAAGAGGTTGGCACACATCCACAAGTCCAAATACGTGCTTCGTTCCTTGCTTGGTCCGAGAACATCCCAACATTGGCGAACGCGACCTAATTTCATTCTTCTTCTCCAATTAGGCTCCACAATACCTTCAATGCACAAGAGAACACAAATGCACACATTTAGTGATAAAACCTGATAAAAGGTATGCTTAATGTAAGATAATAGCGCTTCGCGATACTATAACACAAGCACTTATCAAACCCCCCCACACTTAAGCTTTTGCTTGTCCTCAAGCAAAATAGAACGTGAAAGTACTTGGGAAGAACAATTGAAAGTGCTTGGCCTTAGGTTCACCAAAAGTATGCAAAAGAAGCATTCTACAAGTAAGGGAAAATTAAAACATTGCATAAGGTTATCAATGCTCTAGCTAAAAACTTGAATCAAAAAGGATGAAAACTCGAAAGCGTGTTGGTGTGTGCGATCTTACTCAAGAGAACCAACGAGTACTCCTCAAACTTTGATTAAAAAGGACTTATTTATATACAAAGATAAAAAAAAATAAAGGTGGAAGTAGTAGCTTCACACATCCTTGAAGGTAGCCCTTTCCTAGGCGGCCGCCAAAGGTGGCTTTCACTCTTTCGAGGAGGTAGCTCTTTCTACCGGGGTAGTAGCTTTCACGCATCCCATGAGATAGCTCTTTCTCTCATTAGGGCATAACTTGTATCCGACTTATGAGAGTAGCTTCATACATCATAGGAGGTAGCTCTTTCCACCCCAAATGCATAATCAAAACAAAGCTAATATTTACAAACTCATATACTTTTTTTTTTTTTTTTTCGAATTTTCCAAAGTAAAACTAAGAACGATGATAAACTTGTCCTTAAAAAACTTCAAGATTGAGTTTCCAAAAGATTCCAAGAGTAAGTTGTGTACTAAGATGATTCGAGCAAAAATTCCCTAAAATTCAAGTGAAAACTAGAGTATGATAGGATACAATGTTGAAAATTCTCCTAAACTATAAGAATACAACCGTTGCAACTGAGGTGAACCGCCATAGGCTACATTAGCATAAGCAATTGAACGCACAAGTAAAGGTGTGTGCAATGTGAACTCCCCCCCACACTTAAGATGTACATTGTCCTCAATGTATGCATATAAGCACAATAATAAGTGAAAACGATAAAAGCAATTAGTGTGGAAGTGGCAATTGAAACATTACTCCCCTGAACTCCAAGTGTTGCGTTTGATGAAGCTAGGTCATTGAGAGTTGAGTCTCAATGGTTCGTGGAGCACACACGATTCCATGACCGTGTCAATGACTATTCCTCAAAATCCTTACATCCAAGACCATCTGCGCACACATAAACGAGGGTTCAGTAAAGCTCAATAAAACTCGAGTATATAAAATGTAAAGCAATGAATACAACTCGAGATAAAAAGAAAAAGCAAAATAAAAGCTATACTCAGAAGGAGAATCCTTTCTGAGTACTACAAGTCCAAAATAAAGTAAAGATATACAGAAATGACAAATAAAAGAAAAGAATCTAAAATCTAAGACGCCTCAGCGTCGGTGTCCTGAGTGGTGGCCTCTGGTGCTGCTGGAGGCTCTGGATCTGCTGGTGATGCTGGAGCTGCTGGTGCTGAGGGAGATGGAGGTGGTGGAGTGGACACCCGAGGTCGGACCACGAAGGAGGAGGAGGCGACAATCTGCTCGAAGGTCTGTCGCAAGCTCTGGAACTGCGCCATCACCTCCTGGTGCTGTGAAATCTGTGTGGCCCTAACCTCGGCCACCTCGGTCTGTAGGATCCCCACTGCGCTCTCGAGGCGCTCCAGTCTGTCCTGGCCTCGAGATGGTGAAAACATCTGCACCGGAGGTGGCTCCGGCGCGGTGGGGGGTACCTCGGTCTCTGTGTCCTGCGGGGGTGGCTCCAATGCTGCCCGGGACCCCTCGCCCTGCTCTGTATGGGGTATAATCCAGGTATACGTCCCTGATCCTCCTCTGCGGATCATACCCATCATCCTCAAGGTATCTGTGCCCAGGGGAACTGGTACGTTTGTCTTCTCTGCTCCCCTGACTCCATCTCTGAGCCCCAGGCCAATGAGAAGTCTGGTGATGTAGGGGCCTGCAAAGATAACTCCTACCCTGGGGTACTGGCCCTGATGGCGAATGTAGTCGGCCACAATGTGCCCCAGGTGGAGTGGCTCACTCTCCACCATCGAATACAAGTAGAGGAGCTCCTGGCGACTCAGAACACCAGTACTGTCTCCCCTGCCACTAATAGATCTGCTCATAACTGCGTGTAGACATCTATAGGCAGGTCGAGAAAGGCATGAAGCCTTGGAGACACCCGGCTCGTACTGACCCTGACCACAAAGTCTGCTATACGCCTGCTGCGGTGTCACGGTACCTGGGTAGTCGGTAGGAAGTAAAGAATACTCCTCAGTCTCGGTAAATGCCTCCTCATAGAGGCCCATCCCGATCGAAAACTGGCTCATACTGAGGCTGTAATGTCGACCGAGGGCTCTGAACTGAACTGTGGTGCCCTCGGTGAAACTGCTGTACCCCCGGTCGAACTCAAACGACGCCAGGACCTCTAAGGTGAGCGGTCGGATCACCGAGTCCCGGATAACCATCAATCTCTCCCTAGCTACCGACTGAGAGCAGCTCGCCAATCTCATCTGCGACGCTGTCTCCCCCCTGAATACTCCTCACTATACTCAAATCCAAATATCTCGTCTTTCCAAAACGGAGTCCTGATAAACGCTCGAACCGAACCTGATGCTCGGTTATACTGAACTCTGTCTCTGCTGGAGGAGGTGTGGGCTCACGGGGGCGCTTCCCTGTCGATTTCCTGGGTCTAGAAGACATTCCTGTAAGATTGGAAAAGAAAACAATCAAAAACAGTTCAAAATAACCAATCTGCAGAAATCCACACGGCCGTGTGTTAATTCCACACGCCCGTGTGGAGTTTCTGACGGGCAAAGCATCACGGCCGTGGGGTTAAAAATCCACAATTTACATCTAAATTCGTTCTAATTTCATTCTAAGCATGCTCGTATGTAATGTAAACATTCAAACCAAGCAAAATTGTATAAAAGAACGAATTGAATCAAGAATTGACGAAGAAAAAGGTACTGAAGGTCTCACCGGCGGTGAAGATGAAAAACAAAGTAATACGGCCGGAAAACTCGAACAAATTCCTTCAAAAACCTCAGAGAAAGTCGGGGAAGTGATAGAGAGGGTTGGAGAGAAGTTTAGAGTGGAGAATGAAGAGGCACAAGTGATTTCTATAAGAAAAACGCGCGGCTTTTGAAGTTCTGGAAATTCACACGGCCGTGTGAAGTAACCACACGGCCGTGTGCCTCAGAAATTAGGGTTCACAGGGGCCAACACACGCCCCTGTGCGCACTCTGGTCATTCTCTGAACTACCTCACACGGCCGTGTGTTAATTCCACACGGCCGTGTGCCTCCACAGGGGTCTACACAGGGCCACCCACACGGGCCTGTGGACTCTCGGGAAAACACAGACGATCTCTGAAAAATTTTCACACGGCCGTGTGAAACATCCACACGGCCGTGTGCCCAACTTGGCCAAGAACACAAGGTCGTCCACAGGGGCACCTCACACGCCCCTGTGGCTTCTCTGACTCGCCCGAGAAACAATAAATGTTTCACACGGCCGTGTGAATAATCCACACGGCCGTGTGCCTTGACAAGCTCTCCCACAAGGGCTCACACATGCCCCTGTGGTTTCTCGGGATGAAAGGGAATTCCTGTAGAATTTTCACACGGCCGTGTGGAAATCTCACACGGCCGTGTGCCTTAGCACAGTGGCACTCACAGGGGCATCCACACGCCCCTGTGGACTCCCTGGAAAAGAGTTGAAGTTCTGCAAAATTTCACACGGCCGTGTGTTAATTCCACACGGCCGTGTGCCCCTTCTGAAGTTTTTCACAGGGGCAAAGTCACGCCCCTGTGTCTTCTCTGGTTGAGCTCCAATTGGTAACACACGGCCGTGTGTTAATTCCACACGGCCGTGTGTTTTCTCTGGTTTACTTAGAAAATTGTACAGACTCTCAGAAAAATTCAGAAACTCTTTTAAAAAACTTAGAGCCTGTATAAACCATAAAAACACGACCAGAGACTATCGAAAACACACTCAACCGACTCAAACTTCGTCAATTAACGTTAAGGCACACGTAAATAATCGAAAATCCACATGAAAACTCAGCATATGCACATGAAAATTTGGACACCATTGCTAAGACTTTTATTCAATCCTAAAACTAAACTAGGTCCTAGAAAAACTGCAAAACACTTGGGTTGCCTCCCAAGAAGCGCTTGTTTAACGTCACTTAGCTTGACGTACCTGTCTTACCTTACGGAGGTTCATGAGTGGAATTTGCCCTCTTCCCTATAATTTGAAAGCAAGCATTGCATAATCGTTGCAAGGTAGAGGGAGAATTATCGAGTTTGTTACCACACATGGGTGAAACACCCTTACTCCGTGAATGCTCATCCCCTTTCTTGTTGGGGTTCTTTTTGTGGCGACGTCTCGACCTCTTCAATCTCCGAAGGACTTTCTTTCTAAGCTCCTTCTCCTTCTTGATGTCTGTTTCAACTGAAACAAGCGCGAGCACTTTCTTCCTCTTCAGTCTCCATGTCTTGGTCCGGCCACCCTTCATATGGATCCGGGTTAAACATATCCTGCATATATTCATCAATGCAATCATCAGTGACATCAAGATAATATAGAGCATCATCAAAATCAAGAGAATGTCGCATGGCTTCGGCGAGGCGGTAAGTGAGCTTGTCGTCCCCAACCCTAAGTGTGAGCTCTCCACCGTCCATGTCTATCAAAGCTTTGGAAGTGCGCAAGAACGGCCTCCCAAGGATCAGCGGCACCTCGACATCCTCGTCTACATCGAGCACTACAAAGTCGACCGGGAAAATGTACTTATCCACTTTCACCAACACATCTTCAACAATACCCCTCGGATGCCTCACCGATCTATCCGCAAGCTGAAGTGTCATCCGGGTAGGTCTAGGCTCGCCCAAGCCTAGCTTTTGGAAGAACGTGTAGGGCATGACATTGATGCTTGCCCCCGAGTCGGCTAGTGCCATCTCCTCACCCATATCACCAATATTGCACGGTATGATAAAACTTCCGGGGTCCTTCCTCTTGCTTGGCATATTCTTCTGTAGCACTACCGAACAGTTTGCATCGAGGATGACGGATGCACTTTCCTCTAACTTCCTCTTATTGGTCAAGAGGTCTTTTAAGAACTTCGCGTACTTGGGCATTTGGGCTAATGCTTCCGCGAATGGAATGTTGATGTGCAATTGCTTGAAGACACCCAGAAATTTCTTGTATTGCTCATTGTCTTGGTCATTCTTCAATCGTGAAGGATAGGGAATTCTCGGCTTGTAAGGTGGGGGTGCCACCTCTTTCTCCTTTGGTGCTCCATCCTCTATTTCCACGACTTCGGGTGAGTCCTTAGTCTTCTCAAGAGGGAGATGTCCCTCAACCTCCTTACCACTTCTCAAGGTAATTGCCTTTAGTTGTTCTCTTGGGTTGGTCTCCGTATTGCTAGGCAAACTACCTTGAGGTCTCTCCGCCAAAGTCTTCGCAATTTGCCCTACTTGGTTCTCCAAGTTGTGTAGGGAGGCGGTGTGATTACGAAGAGTAGCTTCCACCGATTGGAACCTTGCGTCCGAAGAAGAAACGAACCGTGTGAGGGCTCTCTCTAGGTCAGTCATCTTTCCCTCCAACCCGGTCACTCGGCTTTCTAAATTCGGAGCTTGTTGACTTTGAAATCCCGGTGGTGCACTATTTTTGTTCTGTTGTGACTGTCCTTGAATGCTCCAAGAGAAGTTCGGATGGTTCTTCCATCCCGGATTGTATGTACCACTATACGGGTTGCCTTGGCCTTGTCCTCGATATGAATTCCCCACAAAATCGGCCTGCTCTACCGCACTAGTGCCTCCAATAGCAATAGGACAATCGCTTGAAGCATGTCCTCCCCCACAACCGTTACAAGTAGTGATGGCCGCAACTCTTGGCGAAGCGAGAGCATCTAGCTTCTTACTCAACGTTTCCACTTGTGCTGCCAACGATGTAACCGCATCAACCTCATGAATTCCGGCAACCTTTTTCCTATCCCTTGAGTTCCATTGATAGCTATTCATAGCCATCTCCTCTACAAGGTGCCGAGCTTCACCGGTAGTCTTGCTTCCAAGAGTCCCTCCGGCCGCCGCATCTAAGAGTTGCTTTGTACTCGGATTCAACCCGTTGTAAAATGTGTGAATAATCATCCACTCGGGAAATCCATGTTGCGGACATTTGCGAAGGAGCTCTTTGAACCTGTCCCATGTCTCGAATAGAGACTCCAATTCCATCTGTACAAAGGAAGATATCTCATTCCGGAGTCTTGCAGATTTCCCCGGTGGAAAGTATCTAGCCAAGAATGCCTCGGCCATTTCCTCCCACGTAGTAATGGAGGCTCTAGGTAATGAGTGCAACCAATGCCTTGCTTTTCCTTTCAATGAAAATGGGAAGGCTCTCAATCGAATTGCATCGTCCGTCACTCCATTTATCTTCAACATGTCACACACTTCCAAGAAATTTTCTATGTGACTATTAGGGTCTTCATCGGCTAACCCATTAAACTGTGCGGACTGTTGCAACATCTGAATGAACGACGGCTTCAATTCGAAATTCATTGCTGTAATTGGGGGCCTCACGATGCTTGATTGGGTCCCCATAACTGCGGGTCTAGCAAAATCGGACAACGTTCGCTGCTGCTCGTTCTGTTCTGCCATTGTCTCTGACCCTTCTATCTCAATATCGGCTTGATTTGATGCTTCTTGTGCAGGTTCTTTCCCTTTACGATGTGTTCTTCTTCCAATGTCTGGGTCTCCTTCAACAAGTATTGAAGGGTTCCCACGGGTCATAACCTGGAGCCGAAAACAAAGAAAAGAAAAATAAGAACAATGATAGGTAAAGAAAATATGAAATAAAATGCGAAGTGAATAGCTAAAATAGTGAAAAACAAATATCTAAAACGCCAATTCCCCGGCAACGGCGCCAAAAACTTGACACGACCCCTTGCGTGTATCCCGCAAGTGCACGGGTTTGTCGAATAAATAAATTTACCTTGGTGAGAAGGTAGTCGAATCCACAGGGAATAAGGAGATAGAATATAAGGTTTCACTAATTAAGCTATGCAGAATACGGAGAACGATAATAAGATTGATGAGTGAAAATAATGCAAAGCAATAAACTAAATAGAGAGATGGAAGAAAGAAGTGCAAGTAGGAAAATCGAGAAGGACTAACAATGAGTAAAGGGGGGTATCCGGACAAGCTACCTCTAGGGTCTATGTTTCAAGTGCAAGACTATAATATTATGCTCTCCTATTAATGTCAATTGAGTCGAGGATATCCTAAGACTCACGGTCCCAAACCTAAGGACAACCGTGACTAACTCCAACACTATGCCCCGGTATTAGGATTCACAACACCCTTCACTCTGTCACCTAGATGACTAAGCCCCATGGGAGTCCATCTGCCTAAACCTCACACTATGTAGAGTTGCATTATGCTCTAGGGATTCCTAGTGATTAAACCTGTTCCTATACGTAATTCTAACCCTTTGGTCCAGGTGGAAGAATCCTAGTCTAGATTGAGCCCCAGCAAATAGGATTCACTACAACCCTCCACTCTATTACTTACGTAACTAAGCCCTAGGGGAGTTTATCTACCTATTGCTTCACTCTATTTCGACCGCTATTAAATCAAGGAATCGGAGGTAGGGAGAAATCACATCGAAGGGGAAAGGGGTACATTGCTACCTCACAACTCTCCCTCTCAACCCTCGTTAATCTTGAGTAGTCTAATCCTATAGGAGTTGTCACACCTCCAAAGGAAAGCCTAGATTTCTCTCAACCCTAATGTCACGTTTAAGGGAAAACAATATGAAAGGATAATCAAGATTAAAAACTCAATTTTATTCATCAATGATGGAAAGCATAATAATCAATGTCAAAGAAACATAAGAAACCCTAAAGTTTACAAGTCCGAATACCCCGCGAGGAGTTTAGCTCCTCATAGAGCTATACATGTTCATCAACGTGAGAAATAAAGCATAAAACATAGACATCAATGAAAAACCCCCTCGAATTAGTGTGGCCGTGGTCTTGTGCAAACGTCAAACCTCGAAATCGATGCCGACGACGCGCTAGAACCTCCACGAAACCCTCTCCGAAACCCTAGCCGCACTCTAGAAAGTTGGGGAAAAGATAGGTCCAAAGATCCCTCCAAAGGTTGCAAAAATCCCCTTTTATATTGTTGAATCGCGGCTTTAAAATTGGACTTATCGGGGGCTTTACACGGCCGTGTGGAATCTCCACACGCCCGTGTGAAGCTTCTGTCTCGGCTGAAAAATTAATTTCACACGGCCGTGTGGAATTTCCACACGCCCGTGTGTCTTCACTGGATGGCTGAAATTGCAAAACACACGGCCGTGTGGAATTTCCACACGCCCGTGTGACTTCTCTGTCTGGCTGGAAAATGGCTCACACGGCCGTGTGGAATTTCCACACGCCCGTGTGACTTCTCTGTCTGGCTGGAAAATGGCTCACACGGCCGTGTGGAATTTCCACACGCCCGTGTGACTTCTCTAGAACACTAATCTTCAGCTGAACAGGCTTGGTAACATGCCGAAACGCCTCCCGGGTCCATTGTTCTTCATCGAGGCCATTACTTGGGCACACAAGCAACGGTAGGTCGCGCCGATTGCTTCAAGTCTTCTTCTTTCAAGAGATTCTCCTAAGTAACACGGATTGGACTTGTTGTGAATGTGACTGCCTTTGTGCCCCTCCAAAAGAGGTTGGCACACATCCACAAGTCCAAATACGTGCTTCGTTCCTTGCTTGGTCCGAGAACATCCCAACATTGGCGAACGCGACCTAATTTCATTCTTCTTCTCCAATTAGGCTCCACAATACCTTCAATGCACAAGAGAACACAAATGCACACATTTAGTGATAAAACCTGATAAAAGGTATGCTTAATGTAAGATAATAGCACTTCGCGATACTATAACACAAGCACTTATCAGTTACCTCTAGGACTTATGCTTCTAGTGCAAGACTATGCTATTATACCTTCCTATTGATGTAAATTGAGTCGAGGAAAATCCTGAAACACACGGTCCCAAATCTAAGGTCAACCGTGGCTAACCTCAACACTATGTCCCGGCAATAGGATTCACGTCAACCCTTCACTCTGTTGATTGCTCAACTAAGCCCTAGGGGAGTATTTCTACCTAAGCCTAACACTACATGGGATTGCTTTAAGCTCTAGGGACTCCTAGTGATAAAACCTGTTCCTATGTGTGATAGTTCTAACCCTTTGGTCCAGGAGGAAGAACCATTGTCTAAATTAAGCCCCAGTGCGTAGGATTCACGTCACCCCAAAACCTTGGGGGAGTTTGTCTACCTAGCACTTCACTCTATTTCGACCTCTAATGACTCAAGGAATCGGAGGTAGGGAGAAATCACAACGGAAGGGAAAAGGTTACGGTGCTACCTCACAACTCTCCCTCTCAACCCTCTTCAATTTTAAGTAGTCTAATCCTATAGGAGTTGTCACACCTCCAAAGGATAACCTAGATTGTTCTCAATCCTTAGTGTCATGGCTAAGAGAAAACAATAGCACAAGAAATCTAAAATTGAAACTCGAATTTATTCATCAATTAATGGAAAAGCATAATAAAAATGTCAAAGAAACATAATTATCCTAGAGTTTTACAAGTCCGAATACCCACGAGGGGTTTAGCTCCTCATGGAGCTATATATGTTCTTTAATTTATGAAAGAAAGAACAAACTAAAGACATCAATGAAAACCCCCTCGCGTATTTTGTGGCCGTAGTCTTGTGCGGCCGTCGAACGTCGGTGACGATGCCGATGACGCGCTCCAATCCTCCACAAAGTCCTCTCCGAAACCCTAGCCGCCCTCTCCAGAAGTTGGGGAGAAAGATAGGTCAAAAGATTCTTCAAAAAGTCTCCAAATCGGCTTTAAATAGGCTGAGTGCGGCTTTAAATTTGAAGTTATCGGGAATTCACACGGCCGTGTGAAATTTCCACACGCCCGTGTGAAGTTTCTGTCTTTCCTAAAAATTACTTCACACGGCCGTGTGTTAATTCCACACGCCCGTGTGAAGTTTCTGGCTTGCTGGAAAATCAATCCACACGGCCGTGTGTTAATTCCACACGCCCGTGTGACGTCTCTGGTTTGCTGGAAAATTAGTTCACACGGCCGTGTGTTAATTCCACACGCCCGTGTGAATTCTCTGGAACCTTGACTCTTCGGCAGAAGTGCACAGTAACTTGCTACAGTGATTCGCTACAGTAATTCTCCGAAATGCTCCCGAATATGTTGTTTCTTCATCGAGGCCATTGAATTGGGCACACAATCAATGGTAGATCGTGCCTATTGCTTCGAGTCTCCTTCTTGGTGAAGTTTTCCTAAGCTACACGAGTTAGACTTGTTGTGAATGTGACTGCCTTTGTGCCCCTCCAAAGGAGGTTGGCACACACTCACAAGTCTAACCTCGTGCCTTGTTCCTTGCTTGGTCTGAAAACCTCCCAACAACGGCGAACACGACCTAACTTCGTTCTTCTTTTCCAACTTAGCTCCACGAAACCTACAATGCTCAAGAATACACAAATGCACACTATTTAGTGATAAAATCTGATAAAAGTATGTTCATTTGTAAGATAATAACGCTTCGCGTTACTACAACACAAGCACTTATTAATTTCTCGGAGCAGGATTTCACTTGGTGCAATGGTTATCTTGGCTAAGCTAGGAGATGGGCCCGTCTTGCTAGATTTTTGGCCAATACCTCTAAATTGATAATTTTGAATCCTATTGAAACTCTTATGTTCCAAGTGTTTCCTCTGACCATTCCCCTGTCTTTCTAAGAGTGATTTTCCAAGTGCCCCATAAAAGATATATTTTTAGTTTTGATAATTTTTTGCTTGATTTCCAAGGTTTTCTAAAACATTTTAGTGCTTGGAATCATTTGACTACTAGATCTCACTTGAAAAACCTCTCTAAGTTGATCTCTCTTACCAAAAGTCTATTTCTTTAGTGGAAATCTACTGGATTACTCCTTTAGACTTGGATATTACCAATACTAAGAGGGATATTAGTTTTCTTGAGAGTTTTGAAGCCTCTACCAATCCTGATGGCCTTGCCTTACTCTATTTGAGATCCTTTTACTTTAAGCAATCTGCTCTGCTTTGTCAAAACTCTATCAAGTGGGTTTGAAGGGCTAGAATTAATTGGGTCAAGAATGGTAATTTCAATACTATCTTATTCCATAATCATGCCCGCATTAGGAATCATAGAAATAAAACTACCTAGATTAGGGATAAGGGCGTAGGATCCATAATGAAGCTAAGAAAATTGCTAAGTGCTTTATTAACTTTTACTCCAACATGTGGTCTTCCAATATGTATTGGCCAGATCTGACAATAGCCCTACACAATGATCTTAAAACACTTAGTGAAATTAATGGGCCCACTTTAGTTAGGCTAGTGACCCTTAGGAGGATTTTCTGTACCCTAAAATCGATGCTAAGAGGTAAGAGTACAGGGTCATATGGGTTTAACTTTGATTTTCATCTTTAATATTGGGATTTTGTTAAAAACTCTCTTTTTCCTATTATTAATATTTTTTTAAACTATTGAATCCCCCCAAGGATGCTTATTAAGGTAAATATTGAGAAAGCATATGATGCTTTAGAGTGGGAAGTGATTCTTTCTATCCTCAAAATCATGAATTTCCTTATTGTTTGGATAGCTTGGATCAACGTGCATTTCTTTTGCTAGCTTTGTTTTCCTTATAAATGGGAAAACCACTGATTAGGTAAGAAATTTAAAAGAATCCGGCCAAGGGTTCCCATTACTTGTTCTTGCTTGTTTCTCAAAATCTTAGTGCTATCGTCAATTTTGAGCTCAACTTGAATTTGATTTTAGGGTTTGATGTTAGGCTCAGCCCCAATTTCAATCACCCTAAGTTCATGAATGACCTCTGTCACACCCCATCCGATTGGTCCCATAGGTGACATACTGCCACGATAACCTAGGGGAGGTCCAACACTACCTTAATCCTAGATCACCGTAAGGCTAACTTGTTTCCTATACAATACTTCTATAACAACAAGGAATGATTTAATAATAAGAACATACAACAACATTACTACACAAAAACAACATTGAAACACAAGGTAGATACATGAATAGTCACAACATAGAAAGTCATGACATCAAGGATACCATCGCCCAAACTCTAGGTATAACTATTATACATTACAAAATCCTAAATGACAAAAGTAAGAATATCCAAGGTAAATAATACATAGCATGAAAGTATAACAACCTAGTTGATTTGTCTAATACATGCCAATAATGGTTAGGATATACACAACTCAAGAAAACCACAAAATAAACTCTGCCAAACACTTTACGCTTCTATCGCAATGCTGTGCTATCACCTGGGAGGGAAAATAAGAGGGGATGAGTAACTAAGTTACTCAGTGAGGGGCTAAACATGGAGCTATATCTCATACATCATGAACTAAAATTATAAATTCAAAAACATCTTTCGATCCTTAAAATGTTTATTAAATAGCAGGTAGGGCTCAAGAAATTAAGTTTGCATAGATGAAATGCTTAATAAAAACCCTGTAACCCATTATGAAATCCATACAAGTACGATATCCAAATTCATACATTCGTTTAGTAATTCATAGTTCAAGATGTTTTTAAATAAATAAATCAACAATTAAAACAATCGATATTATCACAAATATTCTAGAAAACCATCCCTCGCTAACCGTCGCCTTAGTTAGGTCAGGAGCCACAAAGATGCGCGTATCTTGGTGTTGGCCGTTAGGGAGTTGACAGGGGCCCAAAAGTGCATGGGTTATCACAGTAAAAATAGTACACCGGTGAGAGGGTAGTTGATAAGTGCTTGTGTTATAGTAATACAAAGCGTTATTATCTTACAATGAGCATACCTTTTATCAGATTTTATCACTAAATGGTGCGCATTTGTGTATTCTTATGAATTATAGGTTTGTGGAGCTAATTTGGAAAAGAAGAATGAAGTTAGATCGTATTCACCATTGTTGGGAAGGTTTCAGAGCAAGCAAGGAATAAGGCACGAGCCTAGACTTGTGAGTGTGTGCCAACCTCCTTTGGAGGGGCAGAAAGGCAATCACATTCACAACAAGTCTAACTTGTGTTGCTTAGGAGAACTTCACCAAGAAGGAGACTTGAAGCAATTGGTACGATCTACCATTGATTGTGTGCCCAAATCAATGGCCTCGATGAAGAACAACGGATTTGGGAGCGTTTCGGTGAGTTACTGTAGCAGCACTGTGGCAAGCTACTATTCACTTTCTGCCAAAAAACAAGATTTCAAAGAGTTCACACGGGAGTGTGGAAATTCCACACGGCCGTGTGAATTAATTTTTCAGCAACCCAGAAACTTCACACGGGCGTGTGGAAATTCCACAAGGCTGTGTGAAGTCCTGATAACTCCAATTTTAAAGCCGTGACTCAACATTATAAAAGCCCGATGTTGGAGACTTTTTGGGGGATCATTTGACCTAACTTTCTCGCTAACTTCTGGAGAGTGCGGCTAGGGTTTCGGAGAGGACTTCATGGAGGTTTGGAGTGCGTCATCGGCATCGTCAACGACGTTCGGCGGCCGCACAAGACCACGACCACACCATACGCAAGGGGGTTTTCATCAATGTCTTTAATTTGTGCTTTCTTTTATACTTTGATGAACATGTATAGCTCCATGAGGAGCTAAACCCCTCGTGGGTATTCGGACTTGTAAAACCCTAGGATTATTATGTTTCTATGACATTGCTATTATGCTTTTCCATTATTGATGAATAAATTCAAGTTTCAATTTTAATTATTGATAGAATCGATCCGCAAGCGCACGGGTCGCCAAGTAATACCTCGCACAAAAGCACGAGGATCGTATTCCACGGGGCTAAGGAGCTACTCTTACTCCTCCAATGCCTATTATCTAACCTAACCAAACAAGCATTGATGTATGTTCTTCTGAAGCAAAGAAATAAATACGATATAATTAGACAAATTTAAAAGCATACAATGTGGTTGCAAGTGCTACAATGAAGAGTAAAGGCCTATGGATGTGGATCCCCTTGAGGGGTCATCATGATACATGGATGAAGGATGAAAGGTAGCTTGGTTGATTTAGACCGAAGGATCTCAAGATTAGATCAACCCCAATTTCTCGGCGATTGAACCCTAATCCCATACGGATATTGGTTGGAATCTCTTCCTAACCAACATCCCTACGATTGCATTAAGTATAAGGAGATCCCAAAATAAGGATACACTAAACCCTAGTCTATCCTTAAAGCTCGGAGGGCTATCGACACCCAATTTCTCGGTGTGCCGATACAAGTAACCCCTTTTAGTTCATTAATGACCTAATACACGTGAGTAGGTCACATCTACGTGTATAATTCAAGAAAGAACTACGGATCTCTCCATATGGTAGTTCTAGACATAAAGCACAATGAACTAAATCTTAAACCAAACCAAGCTTGCAATTAAGTAAAGATCATCCAAAATACATGATAAACCCCCCAAGGTTTACCAACATCCGGTGGCCTTGGGGGTCTAGTGTGCCATCAAGCAAATAACAACAAAAATACAAAGTAAATCACTTAAAAAGCTCATAAATGACACTCCCTAGATGAAATGATGAAGGAGGAGGTGGAGGTCCGGCCGAATGACGCTTCCCCCCGTCCAAGAGATGCCGAATGACGCTTCCCTTGACTTGGATCCTTGCCTCCTTGATGGTGAAGCTTCTCCCCTTCAAAATGATGTTCTTGCCTCCTTCCTTGGCTCCAAATTGTCGTCTCCCAAAGATTTCTTCGTTTCTTTCCTTTTAGATGCCGGCCAAGAAGTCCCCTTTGTGTGCCCTAAAAACCTCTATAAATACTCCCGCAGGATCCCGGGGTGGATAGATCCATCCCGGGGTGGATAGATAGGCAAAAATAGGGCAAAAACCTGTCTCACGTGGGGGTTCATCCCGGGGTGGATGGATGGATCCCGGGGTGGATAGAAGCATCCCGGGGTGGACAGGGGGCCGTGAGAGCTAGTTGAAAATTACTATCTTTTGATGCTCACGGCCCCTTATACGGCCCCGTATGCTGTAGTACTCCAGCACCCTGATTCTTCATCCATTTTCGCCCAAATCGTATTATCATGTTCCTCATGGCTCCTCCATGCCCTACAACATAAATAATGCTCAATTAAGCATAAAACGGGCATCCATTCATATAAAAATACATGCTAAGTGAACAAAATATGTATGTTAAAACACATACATTTAGACACTTATCAATTATCTTTTGCAATTGTTTTCCCTTAGCCGTGACACTAGGGTTAAGAATAATCTAGGTTACCCTGTGGAGGTGTGACAACTCCTATAGGGTTAGACTACTTAAGATTGAAGAGGGTTAAGAGGGTGAGTCGTGAGGTAGCGAAGCGTCCCCTTTCCCCTCCGGTGTGATTTATCCCTACCTCCATTTTCCTTGATTTCTTAGCGATCGAAGTAAAGTCAAGTACTAAGAGATGCACTCCCTTGTGAAAGGTTGAGTGAATCCTAGGACTGGGGCTTAACCTTAGGTTTGGGACCGTGAGTTTAAGGATATCTGACACGACCTTTTGCGTGCGTACCGCAAGTGCACGCCCTTGTCGAAGTAATAAAAGTTACCCCGGTGAGTAGGTAGTCGAATCCACAGGGAATAGGGATTTAAAATACGAGAAGTTGCTATTGAGTCGTGTGATGTACGAAAAGAAACAATGATCGGAGTGATGAGTGAATTTATGGGAACTAGAGTAGATGCAAAACAAATAAATCGAAAGATGAAAGAGAGAAAAGTGCAAGCAACGAGTAAAAAGAGAGAGACTAGTAATAAGTGAAAATAGGGTATCCGGACAAGTTACCTCTAGGACTTATACTTCTAGTGCAAGACTATGCTATTATACCTTCCTATTGATGTAAATTGAGTCGAGGAAAATCCTGAAACACACGGTCCCAAATCTAAGGTCAACCGTGGCTAACCTCAACACTATGTCCCGGCAATAGGATTCACGTCAACCCTTCACTCTGTTGATTGCTCAACTAAGCCCCAGGGGAGTATTTCTACCTAAGCCTAACACTACGTGGGATTGCTTTAAGCTCTAGGGACTCCTAGTGATAAAACCTGTTCCTATGTGTGATAGTTCTAACCCTTTGGTCCAGGAGGAAGAACCATTGTCTAAATTAAGCCCCAGTGCGTAGGATTCACGTCACCCCAAAACCTTGGGGGAGTTTGTCTACCTAGCACTTCACTCTATTTCGACCTCTAATGACTCAAGGAATCGGAGGTAGGGAGAAATCACAACGGAAGGGAAAGGGGTACGGTGCTACCTCACAACTCTCCCTCTCAACCCTCTTCAATTTTAAGTAGTCTAATCCTATAGGAGTTGTCACACCTCCAAAGGATAACCTAGATTGTTCTCAATCCTTAGTGTCACGGCTAACAGAAAACAATAGCACAATAAATCTAAAATTGAAACTCGAATTTATTCATCAATTAATGAAAAAGCATAATAACAATGACAAAGAAACATAATTATCCTAGAGTTTTACAAGTCCGAATACCCACGAGGGGTTTAGCTCCTCATGGAGCTATACATGTTCATCAATTTATGAAAGAAAGAACAAACTTAAGACATCAATGAAAACCCCCTCGCGTATGGTGTGGCCGTGGTCTTGTGCGGCCGTCGAACGTCGGTGACGATACCGATGACGCGCTCCAATCCTCCACAAAGTCCTCTCCGAAACCCTAGCCGCCCTCTCCAGAAGTTCGGGAGAAAGATAGGTCAAAAGATTCTTCAAAAAGTCTCCCCCTCGGCTTTAAATAGGCTGAGTGCGGCTTTAAATTTGAAGTTATCGGGAATTCACACGGCCGTGTGGAATTTCCACACACCCGTGTGAAGTTTCTGTCTTTCCTGAAAATTCCTTCACACGGCCGTGTGTTAATTCCACACGCCCGTGTGAAGTTTCTGGCTTGCTAGAAAATTAGTTCACACGGCCGTGTGTTAATTCCACACGCCCGTGTGAATTCTCTGGAACCTTGACTCTTCGGCAGAAGTGCACAGTAACTTGCTACAGTGATTCGCTACAGTAACAAAACTCCAGTGTTGCTACAGTACCTCTCCGAAATGCTCCCGAATATGTTGTTTCTTCATAGAGGCCATTGAATTGGGCACACAATCAATGGTAGATCGTGCCTATTGCTTCGAGTCTCCTTCTTAGTGAAGTTTTCCTAAGCTACACGAGTTAGACTTGTTGTGAATGTGACTGCCTTTGTGCCCCTCCAAAGGAGGTTGGCACACACTCACAAGTCTAACCTCGTGCCTTGTTCCTTGCTTGGTCTGAAAACCTCCCAACAACGGCGAACACGACCTAACTTCGTTCTTCTTTTCCAACTTAGCTCCACTGAACCTACAATGCTCAAGAATACACAAATGCACACTGTTTAGTGATAAAATCTGATAAAAGTATGTTCATTTGTAAGATAATAACGCTTCGCGTTACTACAACACAAGCACTTATCAATATCCTCGACTCAATTAACATCATTAGGAAAGTATAATAGCATAGTCTTGCACTAGAAGCATAAGTCATAGAGTTAGCTTGTCCGGATACCCTATTTCATCCATTACTAGTCTATCTCTAATTCACTCCTTCTTGCACTTTCTTGTCTTCCATCTCTCTATTTGATTTCTTGTTTTTTATCATATTTGCTTCCATAATTCACTCATCAATTCTATTATCACTTTTTCGTACACCGCACAACTAGATGGTGAAATCTCGTGTCTTAAATCCCTATTCCCTGTGGATTTGGCTACCCACTCACTAGGGTAATTTTATTACTTCGACAATCTCTTGCACTTTCGGGATACACGCAAGGGGTCGTGTCAGTAGTCGAACCCACAGGGAGTAGGGATCAAAGACACAAGAGTTTGCTAATTAGCTAGTGCGAGGTACGAAAAGTGAGAACAAGATCAATGTATGTATGCAAAGAAATAAAGAGTAATAAGAAAGTAAGGAGAAATATGTAAGACAGGAGAGTGCAAGCAAAAGTGTAAAAGAGAGGAACAATCAATATGTAAAGTAGGGTATCCGGACAAGCTACCCCTAGGATTAATGTTCTAGTGCAGAATTGAGTATTATGCTCACCTATTTATGTTTAATGAGACATGAACATCCTAAATCACACGACCCCAAACCTAAGGTCAGCCGTGACTAATCCCAACATTATGTCCCGGCATTAGATTACACTATGACCCTTAACTCTTGTTGACCTGTCAACTAAGCCCTAGGGGAGTCCATCTTCCTAAGCCTCACACTATGTGGAATTGCATTATGTTCTAGGGATTCCAAGTGATAACCCCTGTTCCTAAGTTTAGCTCTAACCCTTTGGTCCAGGTGAAAGAACCGTAGTCTCAATTAAGCCCCAGCACTAAGATTCACTACAACCCTTCACTCTGTTGCTCGTGTAACTAAGCCATAGGGGAGTTCATCTCCTAACACTTTGCTCTATTTCGACCACTAAGAACTCTTGGAACGCGAAGATAGGGAAAATAACACCGAAGGGGAAATGGGGCATTTCGCTACCTCACGACTCACCCTCTCGACTCTCTCTAATCTTAAGTAGTCTAACCCTATAGGAGTTGTCACACTTCCGAAGGATAACCTAGATGATTCTCAACCCTAGTGTCACGTCTAAGGGAAAATCAAAACAAGAAGCAATCAAGATTGAAACTCGATTAAATTCATCAATTAAGAAAGCATAATAACATGTCCTAGAATCAAAATCGTCCTAGGATTTACAAGTTCGAATACCCACAAGGAGTTTAGCTCCTCATGGAGCTATACAAATCCATCAATGTGTATAAATAAACAAGAAAGCTAAACATAGATGAAAACCGCTTGTGTAGCCTGGTTGTGGTCTCGTGCGGCCGATTTGTCTCTTCACCAAGCTCCTCGTCAAGCCTAGGGCACACCTCGCCGTATCGGTGTCAGCGAAAGCTCCCCTAGTAGCTATCATCGACGGGCTTTGATGTCGATGCAGATGACACGCTCCAATCCTCCACAAAGTTCTCTCTAAACCCTAGCCACGACCCTCCATAAATTAGGCAAAAAGATCATCAAAAAGTCCCCAGAAAGGCCTTTAAATAGTCTGAGTTGCGACTGGAAAATTGGCTTGAATCGGGATTTCACATGGCCATGTGGAATTTCCACACGCCCTTGTGAATTTTCTGAATTCAGTTTTCTGGTGCGCAGTGAACAGTCCACTACTACGGTACTCGGGCATCAAATGTTCCTGATTTCATCATTCTTCATCGAGGCCATTGAATTGGGTACACGATTAACGGTAGATAATGTTGATTGCTTCAATTCTTCTCATTGGCAATGTTCTCTAATTCTACATGAGTTAGGCTTATTGTGAATGTGACTACCTTTGTGCCCCTCCAAAGAAGGTTGCCACACACCCACAAGTTTAGACTCGTGCCTTGTTCCTTGCTTGGTTTGAGAACTCCCCAACAACGGCAAACATGACCTAACTTTGCTCTTTTTCTCAAAATTAGCTCAACAGCCCTACAACGCACAAAAACACACAAATACACACAAATTAATGATAAAATCTGATAAAAGTAATGCTCAATGTAAGATAATAACACTTCGTATTATTATAACACGAGCACTTATCAGGAATTTGTGTGGTGACTCTGATCAACCCAATAATATCCAAGTGAGGGCTCTATGCTCCCACTTAAAATGGCATCACCAGTTTGACAGTTTTCCACGCCACCTCTACTAGGTCGCATCGTGGAAACCTTTCACTTCTTACTGTAGTAAGTACCGGAGCTCAACTCCCATGTCACCATCAAAACATTTAAATAATAATCCAGCATGTAGGCTTAGTATATGCATCAACATGATAGTATAATTCTCATCGAGAGATCATAAATTTTCACATGTGCAACTTTCACTCCAAGATTAAATAGTTTGATTTTAACATCTTCAATGAAATCATTTTCATCATGAATATTATACAAGAGTATTCTATGACAATATACTTCAAATAGAGCATCATCACAATGAAATTCAGTTTGGTTTACTCATGCCCTTTTTGGGTCATTATAATAAGAATATTGATATGTGTCCCACAAGCACATGGGTCATCAAGTAATACCCCTCATGCAAGCATGAGATTGTCGTATTCCGAAGGGATTGCTTCCCTTATCGTCAATGCCTCAAAATGTGGATCAAGTGGATGAATCTCATTGTATCTCACTCTGCTCGTTGCCTTATCCTCGAAAATGTCCTCTAAACCCTTCTTCTTGGGTGGATATAAATATGGTGAGGTGAGCTACAAGAAGACTAGGGTTCTCTCCCCAAAAAAGCCCTCAAAGTTCTTTTAAAAGCCTTTTTTGAGGTCCCATACGGCCTGGCAGCGGTCAGCGTACGGGCTGTGAAGATTCAAAAAATTTGTATAAGTTTTTATAGTAAACTGGTACAATACTACATTCGGCCATCTTCACCCCTGTATGGTTGCCCACATGAAACTATAGATTTAGAATTTTCTTCAAGTCTTCACACTATAGAAATGTTATAGTGCTACCATAGGTCCCTGGGCTCTAAAACAGTGTTTTCGGTGGCAATTTTTTCTCAAATTCCGTTGTCGAGCTCACCGAGCCTTCTTTTGCACCTATAACATGAAAGGAACCAATTTAGATGAAAAATAGTTATCGACTCATACAAAAATATGTGAATCATAAGCACAAATACATATGTAATATATACATTTAGGCCTTTATCAAACATCCACACACCTAAGCATTTGCTTGTCCCCAAGCAAACAAACGTAAAGGAAAGGGGCAGTAAGATAAATGACTAAATGTATGACTAAATGTATGACCTCAAGCTCAACTGTAAGGAACTCCATAAGCACCAGAGAAAGGAAATCAAGATAGTAAGTTGTTCTATGGGTAACCGGGTAACAATAGTCTTGTTTTATCTAAAATGTTCCTATGAGTGTGTGCTAACCTCCGGATCTAACCTCCACACCCATGATTACCCCAAGGTGCCTATTCACCCCACACACAATGAAGTTGGCATTAAGATGTCAAAGACACTCTGATTACCAGGTAAAGAGTCTTTTGAGTCTTGAATAAAACTCTAGCTCTCAAGTGACCATGGAGTAGGTTTCAGGGGATCAATAGAGATACTTTATTTTCTTACTTACATATTCACACATTTTTTTTTCTGAATCTGACTAACGTAGACTGCACAAAAATCTTTCTGAATGATGCACAAGCTGATTAGGAATAAGAGCTACCCAATGACAAGTGTCTAAATACATCACTTTTATTATATACATTTTATACACTTTCATGCATTTTTGTATGACTCCGATGCCCTTTTCACGTTTATTTTGTTATTATTGTTTTAGGGCATCGGAAGATCATCTAGCGTGTGATTGAGCCTTGTTTCAGCATGAATCGAAGAATTTATTGAAGCTCACACGCATCCTCTTGTTTCGGGCAATAAAAGAGTGGATTTTCAGGCGTCGTTCATTGTAGCACTGTTACTGTAGCGATTTCAATGCAGCACTATTACTGTAGCAGTATGCGGGGCAGTGTGTGGCCTGCACAGAGGAGACAGAACAGTGTGCGGGCTGTGTGCGGCCTGCACACATGATGATTGCTATCCCGCAAGTGCACGGGTCGTCAAGTAATACCCTGTGCGTGACACAGGGGTCGTATTCCCTGGGGCCCGAGAAGCTACCCTTACTTCCTTATTACAATATTGTTTGACCGATACGATTCAAAAGAGTGAATATGATGCAAAGAAGTTAAAGAAGTAAATAACCAAAGCAAACATACGAGGGCAAAATACGGGGTAGAAATAGGGCTAGGAGTGGTCACGGATGAGGATTCCCTTAGGGGCTACTAAAGTGAGTAGGAAGGCTTGGACTAACATGCAAGTGGCTAATTGGACCGAGAAAACCCTAGACTAGGTCAACCCGATGGTCACGGAAGTCGACCCCTAATCCGGTACGGGTAATGGATACGGTACGTATACCGCCCAAGATTTCCCCTACGATTGCAAAGGGTGAAGTGGTTTTCTCAAACTAGGGTTACAATACAAAAGAGTACTCAACCCTAGGAGTGGAGGGGTACAAATACCCGATGGTCACGGTGTATTTATACGTATTTCCCTTCCAAGTTTGGTGAGTCTAACACTAGGGCAATGGTCATGCAACCTAGCATTTCCTAAGTCTTTTGATACATAGAGTTCTCATACATACCAAGCATGTAAAACACCAAACAATGGATCACAAACAAGCCACAAACAATGTATAGAACAAGATCATCCAAAACATCACAAGTTCACCCCCAAGGTTCACCTACATCCGGTGACCTTGGGGTTTAAGTGCTCATGTTCACTAAATACAACAATAAATGCATGGAAACAAACGACAAAGACATGAGAAGGACTCCCTCAAAGGATGAAGGCCGGTGAAGTTCCAAAGACGGCACTCCAAGGGGTGGCTTCCCTAGTCTTCAACCTCCAAATGAAAGCCCTAGGATGAAGGATCTTCCCAAAACCTTGCTCTCCTTGCCAAATCCTTGCCTAGATCACCCTCCAAGAGCTTCTTCTTCCTCAACTCGAAGGTGGTGGTGAGAGGCCCTAAGAAGAACTACAAGATCCCTTTCAAAACCCAAGTAGAGCCCCTTTAAATGATGAGTTCGGGCGAGCTCACGGGTGGCCTCACGGTCCATATACAGCCCGTGAGGGAGCCTGTAATACGGGCTGCAAGAAACCGCAAAGATGTGCTTTTTGCACAGTAACTGCTACAGTAAACTGCTACAGTAAAGTGCTTGCCCGTGAGGATTCCCAAACTTAGAATTTTCTTCAAATCTTCGTGCTTCAGGCTGCTACAGTGTGCTACAGTGCCAGGGAACCCAAAACGACGATTTCGGTGTCAATTTCTTCTCAAATTGCGTTGTTGAGCTCACCTAGGCTTCTTTTGTACCTGAAACACAAAATAAACCAATTTAGACCTAAAAGGGCATCGATTCATCAACAAAATACGAGAAGCATGCGCAAGTGTACGTATAAAATACGTACATTTAGACGTTTATCAAACATCCCCAGCCAGATCTTCAATGTTTTGGTTATATATGGGCTTCTAGGGCATTTTGAAGCTTGGTCTTTGGCCACCCTCTCCTCCATCCTTCTCCACCATCATTTCCTCCATTCTCCACCATCATCACCACCCATTTCCACCATCATCACCAGATTGGAGAGGCAATTTGAAGAGCAAAACTCAAGGGGAGAAGAAGGAAGCACTCAAGGTTGTCATCACGGAGCTTGATCTGCGCAGATCCGGCGAGGTTTCATCACCACCTTCTAGCCTACATCTGAGGGAGTTTCTTATAAGCATTTTCATTGATTATCTTGTGTATTCTCTCTTTTGATGTGGAACTAGGCTCCCAAGGCCACCGGGCTCCGGTGAACCTTGGGAGGAGAACTTGTATTCATGGATGATGATTTTGTTTATGAATTAATGTTGGTTTGTTGCTTGGTTTCATTCTATGTGTGCTTGATTGTTGTGAATCGCATGAGAACTCTGTGATTTATCTTGTCGATTGTACTTGGATACGCGGGATGCGACCATGTATTAGATCCACATAGATTGAAAGGGGATTCAATGTATCGATACACCGGAGGTTCCGGGTGCCGGTAGCTCCCCCCGAGCTTAAGGGTGGTTCTAGCCAAGAGCGAGCATTAGAATTTCCCTAGGCAAGACTCCCTATTCCCAATGACATCGCAGGGGTATTTTCTGGATAGAGGAACCTGTACTGGATTAGGGCTACACTACGGAGGTTCCGGGATAGTCGACATCCGAGTCTAGCGGACCAACTCTTGCCAACCTTAAGCCTTAATTCCTATATTCATCCTAACTTGTTCTTCTCCTTAGGCGATCCTAGCTCGAGGCCTCTAGTTCTCGTATGGTGTGCCTTAGTCCATTTTGTTTATAGATTTTCTTTTATTTATTTTTGTATTTGTGTTTTTTCCAACAACTCTTCATTCGATAGACTAGATAGTGATTCCTGGGAGGAAGTAATAGTCGATCTTGGGGCCCTTGGGCTCTCACGCTCGCGTGAGAGGTTATTACTTGACGACCCGTGCACTTGCGGCCGGGGAGTCGCATGCTCGCTTCTTTAGCGTGTCGCGCTGTGACCATCACCCAACTTACTCAATTTTTTTACATGGACATATTGTATCTCCTATCCCCGAGTATAAAACACACTACACAACTTCACGTAAGGCTAAAGAAAACAGTAAAGGACCCTGAAGCTCTTAAAAGTGTATTGAAAATAGAATTTAACATTTTAATGCCAAAAACATTGTGATGGGTTGATTGGAGAGTATAAGGTAGAAGTGATCATGTAAAAGTCTTAAAGTGCACTAAAGATAAAAAAGAACATCATTCAGGCATAGAAATGAAATATAACTCACATTTGTCAATCCTTCAATCTAGGAAGTTCTAAACTAGGTATCATGGCTATCACTGGCAAATCATGCATGTAAAATGAGTAAAGTACTCCATCCCTACACCTAAAGTCATACATTGTTCCCAATATACATGAATCAGTAGAACATGCTACTAGGTATGTAGGGAATACAAAGGGAGGAGTAAAGAAACTTCCCCAATTGGTCGATGAGATGACTGCAAGGTGCGTATGGACCAAGGTAAGTTGTGAGGGTCAGGGAGTGTGAAGCTTCCTCAATGATTAGTCTTGAAAATAACAGGAAACCTAACACAATTCAAAAAATAAAAAGAGAAAAGCAAGTGAACCTAAATCAAAATAAATAAGCACAATTTAGTATGGTCAGAACCCTTACTAACTGAGGAGTACAAAGTATAGAGAAATAAAACACAGTACATACAAAACTATAAATAATCAAAAGTACATAGGTGCTCAGGTATGCCGTGAGTCTAAGGATTTGGTGGAAGTGATGGTGAATAACAAATAGTGGCTGCAGAAGTAGTACCAATTGATGATAATGAGTTGTGCATACATTCAAAGATCTCGGCTATACTAATTTCAATACGGCGCTATAACGCGGCCAACTCCCTCGGTCCCCTCACAAGGATCTGCAGCTGTTTGCGAACTTCGATTCAGAACTCCTCAAAGCTTGTCTCAAGCGACTGTCGACTCACTCAGATTCTGTCTCTATGTCCTGTGAGGGTCCGGGTTCTTGTGCATATCTCCCTCCAGGCCGTGTGAGGTGATAAGTGGTACTCAATCTCTCGGCTATCCAAATGGAGAGTATGGTCAGCATCCTAAGTGACGTAATAGAACCCACAAGTCTTGTGCCTCGGTTGAGATCAATCAACCTTAAGCCTTTTATCAGGCTTGTGATGTACGGTCCAGCAATGATAATCCAAAGGCGGATCGAGTTCCCCTGATGTGCAATAAGCTTGCTAGAAAGATGGACCGTGTGTATAGGGTAGCGCTCAATGATGCTAAGAACATAAGCAAGTCAGTGTGTGTCATTAACCAGTGGAATCCGCTCAACCCCTAATCCCTTTGGACAATAAGTGTTGGATATAGCTGTTGGCGTGGTACGACATTTGGGAGGCCTTTTTCATATTTTTATGGCCAATAGACCTCCAAAATGTATCATGTGTGACTGTGTATGGAAAGTCTTGGGGAATACTTTTGAACTCAGGAGCTTGCTTAACGAGTAAAAAGGCAATGCTTGGCCACTTCTGTTGTACTCAATACCTACAAAGTTAACTCTCTATATGTGGGTTCTTCAATTCCAAACACCTTATCCCACCAGTCATGAGAGATGTAATCACAGACTACATTGTCTAACCGCAATGTCTTCAAAATCTCCGAATCGATCCTTCGAATTAAGCTGAATCCCTTTCTTGACAATAAGGTGTATCATATCTCGTGGGCTTCATTTGTAAACTTTGGCTCGCTAACGGGGGGTGGAGAGCTTCTCCTAGCTCGTTTTGAGGTAAAATGCTTGGTCGGCATCCCTACAAGACAATACACGCACCATCAAACCAAAATTCCATGAAAAGAATCCTTAATGAAGTTGAAAGGCTGAAATTTATGAATGGCTACAGTAACTTCGGCAAAATTTTGCAAGAGTTTCTTCTATTAAAAGTGGCAATCGAAATAAACAAAGCTTTAGATTCAAGCTAGAAGTTTACAAGAAGCATTTACACACATTCCACTAAGCTTTCATCTCAAACAAACAAGAAACTTAATGGTTTAAGGGAGAGATGAAGCTTACCTTAGGTTAGGGCTCGTTGAAGGAAATGAAGTGAAACTTGGTTTAGATGTTGATAAAACATTGAAATCTTCTCAAAAACATGGTTGTTAGGATGTGGATAACATTTTTGTTCAAAAAAAATTAAGAAAAATTGTGGAGAAATGGAAAGGAAAAGAGAATTATAAGAGAGGAAATTGAGAGAATAGTGAACTAGATGAGGAGATGAGAGAGATAAGAGTGGGCGGCCATCCATGCAGCCACATGGATGTTACATGGAGTTCTGGATGGCATGCCGCCATCCATGACGCTGCACAGATGGGCGCATGAAGCTCTTGATGGCATCCAAGCTTTCCATGCGGCCATTAAACGGCCATTTCTAAGATTTTTTTTTCAAATTACTCATCCTAACGGCCAAAAAAACACATAAAAACAAATCTGAATTCACCTATAAACATTGAAAACATGAAATTTGGTGCACCAAGATAATTGATAAACCAAAGAACTCACAACAACCATGGAAGAACATGATTAAATAAATTAAGAAAATGACTAACTAACCACAACCACATACTTAAAAACAAAGAACACTCAAGCAACCAAACATAACAAAAATATAAAAACACACAACCACACAAACCAAAAATGTGAAAACACAAGCACAAAGAATTTAAACACTTGGGTTGCCTCCCAAAAAGCTCTTGTTTGATGTATTTAGCTCAGTGTGTCTTACCTCAACATCATGGTGGGTCAAAGGAAGTCAAGTTACCTCCATTTTTGAGTGAACTGCTACCACATGAAAAATTCATGAAAAGACATGAAAAGATTTGAAACTTACCTTGGTTCTTGAAATATAAATTATCTACCTTGCTAGGTGGCAACATGGAGACATCCATGCTATTTTTAAGTCTTTCATTTGCCTTCTTCCACACCTTCTTCAAAGTTTTCTTCTTCTTGCCATGTAGTGGGGAATCAACTTCCATTCAAGTTACTTGTTGTGTTGGTGGAGGAGAGGGAGCCTTTTCATTAACAACCTTTGTTTCAATCTCATCCAAGTACTCGTCCAAGGGTTTAGAGTTAATACCTCCTGTACACAATTAGAAATAATCAGATTAGTATCGTCAGTGAAGTATAAAGCATCATCATGATCAAGTGTGTGTTGTATCTCGTCAGGGAGGATAAAGACCATTTTTTCTTCCCCAACTCTTATTGTCATTTTCCCTCCCTTGACATCAATTAAAGCTCCTAAATTGTTAAGAAAAGGTCAACTAAGGATCAAAGGGACTTCAATATCGTCATCCATATCAAGTATAACAAAATCCACGAGGATAATGAGTTTGTCTACCTTAACGAGTACATCTTCCACCACTCCTCAGGGTTTTCTCACAAAGCTGTGTGCTAACTGTAGAGTCATCCATGTGGTTCTTAGATCTTTTAACCCCAGCTTCAAAAAAAGTTTATACGGCATCACATTTATACTTGACATTGAATTGGCTAAAGTATTCTCTTGCATCCCTTCTGCAATCACACAAGGGATAATAAAGCTGCCAAGATCTGTCAATTTCTTTGGCAATTTCTTTTGGATCACAGCTGAGCAATTCCTTGATAGAGTCACAGTTTCCAAGTCCTCTAACTTCCTCTTGTTAGTGAGGAGGTCCTTCATGAATTTAGCATACTTAGGCATTTGCGAGAGAGCTTCGACCAGGGGAATGTTGATGTGAAGTTGGTCGAAGATGTTAAGGAATTTCTTGAATTTAGTAGTTTCCTTCTCTTACTTAATTCTTGTTGGGTATGGCACTGAAGGCTTGTATTTAGGGACTTTTGATGCTGAAGGTAGGGTGCACATTTCATTTTGTTTCTTCCCATTATCTCTCATTTTCAGTTGGACTAGGGTCTTCCTGGACGGCTACCCTTTTATTTGAGGCACTTGGGCTCTCCTTAGCCCATGACTCTAGTTGCTTCTAACTCCGTAATGTGACCACCTTCAAATGTTCCTTCGGGTTGTTTTTAATGTTACTTGGTAAGCTACCCGCAGGACATGCAGAATTTGCCCTAGCAAGCTGTCAAACTTGGGTTTCAAAGGATTGAATAGAAGCTTGAACATTCCACAACATGGTACTAAACACATCAAGCCTATTATTTACATTTTGAAACTTCACCTTCGTGGCGATCATGAATTTATCCAGGACATCTTCAGTTGTGTACTTCGTTTCCTGTTGCGTGGGTGCAGAATATTGATTTACTTGAGGTGGTGGAGGCCTTTGCTGTGATTGACCTTGGTTCTAGGAGAGGTTCGTGTGGTTCCTCCACCCTGGTTTGTAGGTGTTACCGTAAGGATTTCCTAGGCCTCTTGGTCCCCTACTAACATAATCCATTGATTCAACTGGTGTAGGAGAAGTAACAAGAATAGGGCATTATGTTGTTGCATGCCCAACACCACATGTTTCACACGACATCACTGCCCTAGAAGTCTAACTAGAACCCAGCATGAACTGATCAACCGTCTGTGTCAGTATATCAACCTTTGCAGCCAATATGTTGGTGTCCATGACACTTCTTGCTATTGCATCAATCTTTGCAGCCAATGAGGTGTTGTCATTCACTTCATAAATACCAGCTTCCCTCGGTGCTTTATGTCTTGTACTCCAATGACACTCATTGTTTACCATATCTTCAATGGGCTTCTTAACCTTTTTAGGGTACTTATTTCTTAGAGAACCATCATCCGCAACATCTAGAAGTTAATGAGTCTGATAATTCAGCCCATTACACAACATTTGTACCCTCATCCAATAATAGAAACCGTGATGGGGGTATTTCCTCAGAAGATCTTTAAACCTTTCGTTTGCTTCAAATAGGTTTTCAAAATTACCTTGTCTAAATGCGGAGATCCCTTGCCTCAACCTAGCTGCCTTAGTGGAAAATACCTAGCAAGAAACTTCTCCATCATTTCCTTCCATGTAGTGTGATAAACGTCTAAACGTACGTATTTTATACGTATACTTGCGCATGCTTTTCATATTTTGTTGATGATTCGATGCCCTTTTATGGTCTAAATTGTTCTATTTCATGTTTCAGGTACATTATGTGCTTTGGTGACCCTAATGACGCATTTTGAGAGGAATTTTGCACCGAAACTGTCGTTTTAGGGTCCCGAGTACTGTAGCATTACTGTAGCATCCCGAAGCGCGAAGAGTTAGAAGAAGAATGAAGTCTGGAAACCCTCACGGGCAGGCTCACGGCCGCGAGGACATCCGCGAGCAGGTACTGTAGAACTCTACTGTAGTAGTTTTACTGTAGCAGTTGCCGTAGCAGTTACTGTGCAAAATCACAACTTTACGGTTTCTTGTTGCCCGTATTACAGGCTCCCTCACGGGCCGTATATGGACCGTGAAGCCACCCGTGAGCTTGCCCGAACCCGTCCTTTAAAGAGCTTTTACTTGGGTTTTCTAGGGCAATCTTGAGTTCTCTTCTTAGGGCCTCTCACCACCACCTTCGAATTGAGGAAGAAGAAGCTCTTGGAGAGCGATCTAGGCAAGGATTTGGCAAGGAGAGCAAGGTTTTGGGAAGATTCTTCATCCTAGGGCTCACATTTGGAAGTTGAAGACTAGGGAGGCCACCCCTTGGAGTGGCGTCTTTGGAACTTCACCGGCCTTCATCCTTTGAGGGATTCCTTCTCATGCCTTTGTTGTTTGTTTCCATGCATTCATTGTTGTATTTAGTGAACATGAGCACTTAAACCCCAAGGTCACTGGATGTAGGTGAACCTTGGGGGTGAACTTGTGATGTTTTGGATGATCTTGTTCTAATTGATGTTTGTGGCTTGTTTGTGATCCATTGTTTGGTGTTTTTACGTGTTTGGTATGTATGAGAACTCTATGTATCAAAAGACTTAGGAAATGCTAGGTTGCATGACCATTGCCCTAGTGTTAGACTCACCAAACTTGGATGGGAAATTCGTATAAATACGCCGTGACCATCGGGTATTTGTACCCCTCCACTCCTAGGGTTGAGTACTCTTTTGTATTGTAACCCTAGTTGAGAAAACCACTTCACCCTTTGCAATCGTAGGGGTAATCTTGGGTGGTATACGTACCGTATCCAATACCCGTACCGGATTAGGGGTCGACTTCCGAGACCATCGGGTTGGCCTAGTCTAGGGTTTTCTCGGTCCAATTAGCCACTTGCATGTTAGTTCAAGTTTCCTACTCACTTTAGTAGCCCCTAAGGGAATCCTCATCCATGACCACTCCTAGCCCTATTTTACCCCGTATCTTGCCCCCGTATGTTAGTTTTGGTTATTTACTTATCTAGCTTCTTTACATTACATTCGCAATCTTGAGTTGTATTGGTCAAACAATATTGTAAAAAGGAAGTAAGGATAGCTTCTCGGGCCCCAGGGAATACGACCCCTGTGTCACGCACAGGGTATTACTTGACGACCCGTGCACTTGCGGGATAGCACTCATCAAGTTTTTGGCGCCGCTGCCGGGGACCCACGAGAAATATCCGAAAAACTTTGCGCGTGTTGATTTGACCACTTTCTTGTTTTGCATTTATCATCCTTTGTATATATTCCATTATCTATCGTTTTGCATTTTTATTTTCTTACCTCTCGTCGATTGCTAATTCTTGACTCCGATTTTGCAAGGTACCTATTTTATGACACGTTCGAGTCAAGCAAACCTAGTTGAACCCGATGACGAAGTAGAGAGAACTTTGCATCAAAGGTTGAGAGACTTGGGTGAGAGTTCGAGACAACGAGAACAAGAGTTTGTTGTGGAATCAAGTGAACCTACCGTTATGGCCGAACCAAGGAGGACCCTGTCTGATTATAAGCGGCCTCAATTCACCGGTGAAGAATTCAGTGTTCAGGCACCGGCGGTTCCGGCTAACAATTTTGAAATTAAGGCGAGCACGATTGGAATGATTTAGAATTCGGTTCAGTTTGACGGGTTGGCAGATGAAGACCCGCATGCTCATCTATCTCGCTTCTTGCAAATTTGCTCAACCTTCAAGATAAACTCGGTATCTGATGATGCTATCCGGTTGAGACTTTTTCCATTCAGTTTGAGGGGAGCAGCTTATAGGTGGCTTACATCCTTGGCTCCCGGCTCCATCACCACTTGGAAGGATATGGTGGAAAAATTCTTGGCCCGATATTTTCCCCTTAGCAAAGCAGCGAGGTTGAGGCAAGAAATATCATCCTTCAGGCAGGGAGATTCGGAGACACTCTTCGAAGCACATGAAAGGTTTAAAGATTTGTTGCGCAAATGTCCTAACCATGGATTTCAGTCTTGGATTAGTGTGCAAATGTTTTGCAATGGGTTGAATTATTCAACAAGGCAACTGATTGATGCCACAGCAGGTGGATCCTTGACTAGCAAACTGCCTGAAGAAGCTGAAGCTTTGATTGAAAATATGGCCAGTAATGAGTGCCACTGGAGTAACCAGCCAGAAGCCTGTGCGGCCTGTGCGCAGGGCCGCACACTGGCCGCACCTCACAGGAAGAAGGCTGTGCGGCCTGTGTGCAGCCCCGCACAATGGCCGCACAGCACAGCCAGAAGGCTGTGCGGTCACTACACAGCCCCGCGCAGTGCCCGCACACCTTCGAGCTATATATGGGCTCTTTCAGGTGTTTTGGGGACATCTGGTTCTCTATCCGGCCTCCACTCCACCACTCACCACTCTCATCATCTTTGGAGGTATTTGGAGGAATTCTTGGGCAGATTTGAAGGAGAGAAGAAGGGGAAGACGTGGAGAAGCTTCATAGGGCTCGCCGGCGCGGATCCGACGAGCTACACCATCAACCCTAGTCGACATCTTTGAGGGAGTTTTTCTTGTTTTTATTCGATAAATCCTTTGTATGACGAGCTCCTTAGCTTTGTGATGTCGAACTAAACCTCCCAAGGCCACCGGGCTCCCGGTGAACCTTGGGAGGAGACTTTGTATGAATGACCTTGTATTGATTTGAATGAATGTGTTGGTTTGATTGTTTGGTTTTAATTCATCAACATGTTGTTCATTCTACATCGGATGGATTCCGTAGAATTGATTATGAATGATACTTGTTTGGCGGGATGCTAGCATGTATTAGGTCAGTTGATGAGTTAAAGAGGGATACATGTATTAACACACCGGAGGTCCCGGGTGTTAATAGCCTTCCGCGCGTTTAGGGTTAATTTAGCCGAGAGTGTGCATTAGATTAACCCTAATCAAGAGTCCTTGTTCTCATTGACATCGTAGGGGTATTTTCTGGATAGGAAAACCCGTACTGGATTAGGATGACACTACGGAGGTTCCGGGGTAGTCGACATCCGAGTCTAGCGGACCAAAACCTTGCCGAACTTATTTTTATAGTTATCATGGTCTTTCTTATTTAGTCTCCTCCCGGGGGAATCCTCGCCCGAGGCCTTCCTTAATTATCGGCTTCTTCATCTCTATCTTTATTTCGGATTGAGTTCTATTTTATTTGCATTTCTTTACTTGTTCTTTTTATTTAAAATTTGCATCAACCCTGTTTCGATCAATTAGAAAGTGACTCCCAAAGGGAAGTAATAGTAGATCTCGGGGCCTAGGCAATAAGACCCTCCTTGTGAGGTTATTACTTGACGACCCGTGCACTTGCGGCCGGGGAGTCGCGTGTTAGCTCTGTAGCTAGTCGCGCGCTCGCTCATCAATAATCTAGATGACTCTCAACCCTAGTATCATGGCTAAGGTAAAATCACTGCAGTTATCGTTCAAGATTGGACCTTAATTAAAACATCAATTAAGAAAGAATAACAAAAGTCATAGAAACAATGTCATCCTAGGGTTTACAAGTCCGAATATGCACTAGGGATTTAGCTCTCCGTGGAGCTATACAAAATCATCAAAGTATTTGTATCAAAAAGCATAGCAAATATGAATAAAACTCTCTTATGATGCGTGGCAATGGTCTTGTGAAGCCGCTTCGTCTTCTCCACTAAGTATTTTGTCAAGCCTAGGGCACACCTCGCCAAAATTGATGCCGACAAAAGGTCCCCCAATAGCTATCTTCTAAAGGGCGTCGATGTTGATGCCGTAGACTCGCTCCAAAGCCCCACAAAATCCTCTCCGAACCCTAGCCGCGAGCTCTCCCGATGTTATAGGGCTGAAATCGGGCATCCACACGGCAGTGTGGAATTTCCACAGGGCTGTGTGGATTTTGTAGAAATTGATTTTTGGCGCCCAGTGAATAGTAAACTATCACAGTTGTTTTGCTACAATAACTACTACATTACTTGCACCAAAGTTGCTCCCGACTTCAATTCTTCATTGAGGCCGCTAAGCTAGGCACACAACCAATGGTAGGTCATGTCGTTTCTTCCTTTCCACGCATTGATGAAGTTTCTCAATGTTACACGAGTTAGACATCGTGAGTATGATTGCCTTTGCGCCCCTCCAAATTATAGAACAATTTGAGTATATTAGAGGTTGGCACACACCCACAAGTCTAGAACTCGTGCCTTAATCTTTCTCGGTCCATGAAACTCCTCAACAAACATGAACATGACCTAATTTTGCTCCTTCCTCTTAAACTTTTCTCCACAACCCTACATGCACGAAAAAACACAAATACACACTAATTAATGATAAAACTTGAGAAAAGTAATGCTCAATATAAGAAAATAACACTTCGTATTACTTATACACGAGCACTTATCACTCCCTTAAAGATTAGAGGTAGAATGACGCTTGAATCCCGCTAAGATGGGCTTCCAAAGACAGCACTCAAGGGATGGCTTCCCTCGTTGTTAACCACTCAAAATGTGGATCAAGGGGATGAATCCCACCATATCTCACTCTCCCTATCGCTCTCTCTTGGGAAATGCACTCTAAATCCTTTTTCTAGATCAAATCCTCAGAAATTAGTATAAGTTGCTGCAATGAACTGCTACAGTAAACTTGCTGTAGTGCTGCATGCGACCGTCTTCACACCGGTATAGTTGACCACATGAAACTCCATACTTAGCATTTTCTTTAAGTCTTCATGCTACAAAGCTGTTGCAGTGCTGCCATAGTACCCGGGACTCTAAAACAGTGTTTTCGGAGTCGATTTTTTCTTAAATCCTGTAGTCGAACTCACCTAGGCTTCTTTTCACCAGTAACACGAAGGTAACCAATTTAGACCAAAAATGGGCATTGACTCATACAAAAATATGTGAATCACACCCACAAATATGTATTTAATACATACATTTAGGCATTTGTCAAATATCAAGTTCCTTGAAAATACATGGCGACTTGACCGCAAGCACACGGGTCGCCAAGTAATACCCCTCGCACAAGCACGAGGGGGTCGTATTCCCTGTGGTCCCAAGAGCTTCTATTACTCCCCTCTAGATGACACTGTCTAACCTAACAAGTAAAGATTTAAAACAAGATAAGAAAAATAATAAAGAGAAAACTATAAATAAATGGACTAAGGCTCACCACATAAGCATACTAAGGAAGCAAGTAACAATGAAAGTTTGAGGTCCTGGGGTGAGGATCCCCTTGAGACAACTAAAGCTAGAAGGATACTCGAATTACACAGGCAAATGTGGTTAGGCCAAGAGTTATCCAAAGGTAGGTCACCCCGATGGTCACGGTGATATCCCCTAATCTGGTACGAGTATTGGAATACGGAATCACTTCCGCCCAAATCCTCACATGATTGCTTTACGCCTAGAGAAACCCCTAATTAAGGTCAAACACAACATCTAGGCTCAATCCTAATAGTTGGAGTGGTGCGAAATACCCGATGGTCACGGCGTATTCATACATGAATCCCTTCCAAACTTGGTGTGTCTAATACTAAGGCGATGGTCACACAACCTAGTATAACCTAGAAATTGATACACAGAGTTCTCATGCATACCAATACATCAAAGTGTACCAAGCTTGAACCATAAACCACACAAATATCATACATGTAAATCAAATACCAATACAAGCAAGTTCATCCCAAGGTTCACCGGATGCCCGGTAACCTTGGGAGTCTAGTTCATCATCAACAATGCAGAGAGTATAAAAAACAAGAAATACAACAAAAAGTTCATAAAACTTCCCCTAAGATGAAGACTAGGAGGTGGTGATGAGAAATCGACGGATCGGCGCCGACGAACTCCTAGATGTGCTCCTTGATAGATCCCTCTTTTCCCCTTGATTTGCCTTTTAGATGTGACTTCTCCAGCCCCTTGAACCCTAGGAAGATGATGGTGGAGAAATGGTGGCCAAAAGACCCCAAGAAAAATGACCTAAAGCCCTTTAAAACCTAATTTTAGGATGCCATGCGGCCTGCTATGCGGTCAGTATAAGGGCACTGTAGCTCCCATGAATTTCTTGCAAGTTGCTGTAGTGGAGTGCTACAGTATCCCGCTACATTGCTGTATGCGTCCAGTTATGCGCCCGTATGAGTGCCCGCATGAGTGCCTGCATGGAGTTCCAGACTTAGCCGTTTCTTCAAGTTTTTGTGCTACAGTCCCGCTACAATACCATGCTCGAAAAAAATGTTCTCCTTGCCAATTTCTCCTTAAATCATGTTGTCGAGCTCCCCACGGTATCTTTCATTCCCATAACACGAAATAAACCAATTTAGACCGAAATCGGGCATCCACACATATAAAAATACTCTATTTTATACCACATATACATAAATAATACGTACATTTAGGCGTTTATCAAACATCCTCACACCTAAGCGTTTGCTTGTCCCCAAGCAAATAAACATGAAGAATAGGGGCAAGAAGATAAACAACTAAATGTACGACCTCAAGCTCATTAGTAAAGAACTCCGCAAGCACAAATGGACAGAAATTAAGAAGTAAGCTGTTCAATGAATAGTCAAGTAGTATTAGTTCTGTTTTTCCTAGAGTGCCCCCGTGAGTGTGTGCAAACTCCCACCTTGACCTCCACACCCTGGATTACCCAAGGATGACCATTCACCCCACGCACAATGAAGATGGCATTAAAGTGTTAAAGACACCCTCAATACCCAGTTAAGAGTCCTTTAGGTCCTAAATAAGACTCTGGCTCTTAAGTGATCATGCAACAGGTTTCAGAGGACACGTACGAGATGCTTTATTCCTTACTTACATATATACATTCTTTTACTTTACTCTTTTTTTTCTGAGTCTGACTAACATAGACTGCATAAAAATCTTTCAGACGGATGCACATGCTGGCCAGGCACAAGAGCCAACCATCCTACTTGATTACAATCCACATAGACGCATTCATGCTGTACCAGCAGAGGAATACTGTCATAGACTCCACTTTTTTTTTATTTTTATATATATATATCTCATATCCCCTTAAATGGAACCTGTTATACAATCTCACTTAATGCCAAAGAAAACAACAAAGGACCTCAAAAGCTCTTTAAAGAGCATTGAAAGTAGACTTTAACCATTTAATGCCAAAAATCATTATGATGGGTTGGTTGGAGTGTACAAGGTAGAAGTGATCATGAACAGGTATAAGGGTACACTAAAGATGAAACAGAACTACATTCAAGCACATATAAAGTACAGCTCACAACTATAATACTACCAAGCTAAGAAGTCCTTAACAATAAAATAATTTTCAAAGTTCACGAAAGTCTAAATCCAACCCCCACTTAAAGATGCACATTGCCCTCAATGTGCCTAAGCAATAGAATACAACAATATAGACAATAAAAAACATAGCAGGAGGGTTTCATGAACTTCCCCGAGTCTCAAAACATTAGTCTTGAAGACCAAGAGATCGGGGTGGCCACCAAAGATCTTTGTAGAAAATGGAGAAAGAAAGGGTGCTTGATGTCCACATTCCACCCTACAAGGTAGAACAGAACATCATTTCAAGGCATCCATCACTCACCCAAAAAGAAGGTACAACAAGAAACAAGAACAAACACAAACAAGCAAGCACACAATTAACAACACAAAAACAATTACACAAGAGATGATGAAAGCAAGTTCTTTGTGCAATCAAAATCATGAAGTCTCATTCTCTTTATTGCAAGTGTTGTAGGGGTATTTACAATGATGCTACAAGTGAACAAATGAATTCAAGAAAAATTCAGTCCAAAGTTACTGTAGCACAGTGTTGAAAGAGGTAGAGTTTCCCCTTGGTTTTGAAGCCCAAAAATTTACAAATAATATTTTAAAATACAAATAAATCAAATATTACACATTCATACATCATTCCCCAAAGTTTGAAGCAAGATAAGCATGAAAATCAAGAAAAAGAAACAAGTTTGATTCAAAACACAAGTTAGGGCTTCAAGGCTTGAATCGGCGAAAATCGGTGAAGATGATGGTGAAACCCCCAATAAATCATGCAAATTAAATATTTGAAAGCATGATATTCATGTATAGGAAGAAAAATGGAGAAAACCCGTTAAAGAATGTGGGAAAACGGATGAGAAATGAGGGAGATATGAAGAAAATGGTGAAGGGGTACACAACTTATCATTCAGCCCGAGCATCCATGCGGGCATCCATGCGCCCGCATGCATGGCGGCATGGCACTTGGGTTGGGCATCCCGAGCACTCATGTGGGTGAATGCATGCCAGCATGAGTTTCTGGATTGATATACGGGCATGTATGCGGTCAAGAAACGACTGTTTTCCAGATTTTGCATCAAATACTCATCCAAACACCCCAAAATCACATAAAAACAAAGCCGAATTCACCCACAACAACCAAAACATGATATTTGATGCATGAAGATGAATGATAACACAAAGAACTCACAAGTACCATGAATGAACACAAGTAAATAAATTATGAAAAACGACTAACTAACCACAATCACACACTTGAAAGCAAAGAACACTCAAGCAAGCAAACACACCAAAAATACGAAAACCCATATGCAATGAATTTTTATGCTTGGGTTGCCTCCCAAGAAGCGCTTGTTTAACGTCATTAGCTCAACGTACCTTTTTCTTACCTAAGGAGGCTTGAAAACGGTGTGTTCATCCTGGCTAGAGGTTGCATAAGAACTACCAAGAAATACGAAACATACCTTCCCGGATGATGCAAATTTGGAGGCAATGCATGAGCTACCTTTTGGCCTCCATGGAAAAAGCTTGGGCCAAGAATTGTGCAACTTAAACTTGAGCGGATCCTTAGATGGCTTTAACCTCCTCCCCGCTTCTTTTAGAGTCCCGGCAAAAATTCCCTTGAGTACCCAACCACAAAGTTGCTTGGGCCTTCATGGAAAAAGCTTTGGTTGAGAGTTATCTAAGCTTGGCATTGGTGGATCATGGGGTGGCTTCAACATTCTATCCACATCCTTTTTCTCAACCCTTGGTAAATGGCCTTGAACTACCCATAGGTATTGTTTGGGTCTCCAAGGAAACAAGTTTGGTTGAGAACTTGTAAATCTTTGCATAGGTGGATCAATTGGAGACTTTAACATCCTATCAACAATTTTTTTCTCAACCCCTCTTGAATAGTCAACCATTGCCAACAAAATTTGCTTGGGCCACCATGGAAAAATTTTTGGTTGGGAATTGTCCAAGCCCGGCATTGGTGGGTTCAAGGATGGCCTTAGCTTCCTTCCCACGTCTTCAAATACAATTCTCAGAGTTTCTTTTCTGCACTTGAAAATTATTGATTCGTTGATGGAGTGGTCGACATGAAGGTGAGTAGTGTCATCAAATATGGTCGATTGAGCTTCTTTGACTTCCTCACATTTTTCCATAGCCATGATGACCTCCACATCGTCTTGCTTTACACCGTCTTCCAAAACACTAGGGCAATCTTCAATCCCCACCTCTATTTGGTTCCCACTCATAGGAGTTATGGCCCTTAAGTGCTTAATTAGGTTTTTTTTTCGATATTGCTCGATGGGCTACTCGATGAAGGCTCAGAATTTGCAATAACAAGTTGCCCGACTTGGTTCTCGAGAGACTGAATAGAAGCTTGTACATTCCTCAGTATGGTGCCAAATTCATCAAACCTTTTGTCTATATTCTGAAACCTTATTCACTGTTGATCATAAATTTGGCCAAGACCTCTCTAGTGGTGTACTTTTTCTCTTGTTGTGGTTGGGGCTGAAATTGGGGAACTTGGGATTGTGGTGGATTGCTTGGGATTGCTTTCATGCCAAGGAAATTTTCCATCTTCGTTTGAATAGCATAGATATTTTGAAAGTCCTTGGCCATCTGTTCCTCAAGTGCATAAATCTTTGCAGCCAAAAGTTTGTCTTGAAAATCCATGGCCCTGTGTAAATGAATAAAACAATCAATAAGATAACAAAGAACTCAAAAGAAAAAGAAAACAAACAAGTATGCATAAAAGGATAGGAAACACATAGAAAGACAAATATTTACAAAATGAAATAAAAATGACTAGATCAGTGAACTAAAGATTTTCCTAGCATCCTTGGAAGTCCCATGGCAACGGTGCCAAAAACTTGGTGACTTGACCGCAAGAGCACGGGTCGCCAAATAATACACCTCGCCCAAGCACGACGGGGTCATATTACCTAGGGTCCCAAGAGCTGCTATTACTCCCCTCTAGATGACACTGTCTAATCTAACAAGTATAGATTTAAAACAAGATAAGAAAAATAATAAAGAGAAAACTATAAACACATGGACTAAGGCTTACCACATAAGCATACTAAGGAAGCAAGTAACAATGAAAGTTCGAGGTCCTCAGGTGAGGATCCCCTTGAGACTACTAAAGCTAGAAGGATACTCGAATTACACAGGCAAAGGTGGTTAGGCCAAGAGATATCCAAGGTAGGTCACCCCGATGGTCACGGTGATATCCAAGTTAGGCCTACAGTGTTGTTGCTACAGGGCTGTATGCGGCCAGTTATGCGCCCGTATGAGTGCCCGCATGGAGTTCCAGACTTAGCCGTTTCTTCAATTTTTCGTGCTACAGTTCCGCTACAGTACCGGGCTCAAAAATAATGTTCTCCTTGTCAGTTTCTCCTTCAATCATGTTGTCGAGCTCCCCACGGTATCTTTTGTTCCTGTAACACGAAAAAACCAATTTAGACTGAAAACGGGCATCCACACATATAAAAATATTTATTTTATACCACACATACATAAATAATATGTATATTTAGGCATTTATCAATACAAAACATGAAACAATATATTTAAAAACATAGTGTTTTCCAACGCACAAGTTATATATATAAAATCTTTACAAATCATCATAAAAGAAGTCAATTCATAAATCAATATGATTTCTAAATCCCATGAAAAACATTCAAGAGTCTTTTTAGCAACAAGAAGTTTATCATTCAAATTCAAGCAATTTTAAGTATTAGCAGAATGCACACCAAAGCATTCAAATACACCAAACTTAAACCACAAACCACACAAGTACCATACATGTAAATCAAGTATCTATACAAGCAAGTTTATCCCAAGGTTCACCGGATGCCCGGTGACCTTGGGAGTCTAGTTCATCATCAACAAGGAGCAAGAGTAAAAGATAAGAAATACAAAGCAAAGCTCAAAAAAACTCCCCTAAGATGAAGACTAGAAGGTGGTGATGAGAACTTGTCGAATCCGCGCCGGCAAGCTCCTAGATCTTCTCCTTGATAGCACTCCTCTTCTCCCCTTCGATTTGCATCCTAGATCCACCTTCTCCCGCAACCTTGAAGATCTAGATGACAATGGTGGAGAATGGTGGCCAAAAGACAACCAAGATGATGCCCTAGAAACCCTTTTAAAGATGATCCTGTGCCTCTTCACGGGTGAGCTCACGGTCCATATGTGGCCCGTGAGGTAGCCTGTAATGTGAGTCGAAAGAATCCGCAAAGTTGTAAATTGCTACAGTAATGCTACAGTGATGTTTCTGCGGTAAAACCTCTGCAGTACACTGCTACAGTACTATCTGCCTTTGAATTGCTTGCGGTTGACCTCACGGCCGTGAGCTTGCACGTGAGGGTTTCCAGACTTAGAAAATTCCTCAAATGTGTGTGCTTCAGGTTACTACAGTGTTTCTATAGTGCCCCCCGGGACCCTGAAATCACGATTCTGGCGTAGATTTCTTCTCAAATTGCGTCGTTGAGCTCTCCTAGGCATCTTTTGCACCTAAACACAAAATAAACCAATTTAGACCTAAAAGGGCATCAATTCATTATCAAAATATGAAAAGGCATGCTCAAGTATACGTATAAAATACGTACATTTAGACGTTTATCACCTCAAAACCAACAAAAAAAACCAAAGAGAGTCAACTTAGTTCGGTGCTACAGTAACTTGAATCTTAGAGGTGAAAATCTTTCTCAATTCTTAACCAAAACATGGTTTTACAAGTATAAAATTCTTCTAAAATTTAAATCCACAAAAAACCCAAGATGTTCCACCATAAACACAAAAGAATTTGGTAACAAGAGCAAGGGGAAGAAGAAGAAGAAGAAAGAAAGATCTCACCTCCAAGCTTCACCGAACCCTAAAGAAGCTCTTCATCACAACAGGAGGAGAAGATCTACATTTATTTTCTTCCTTGGAGGCCAAAGATAATAATTTTAGGAAGGAGAAGTAAAGATTTAAGAAGGGGAGGAATGATAAGAGTTTAAATGTATGTATTTATTCATTGTTGCAGGCCTTAGAGAAGCTAAATTGGTTATTTCCTTGTTGCAGGCCTTAGAGAAGCTAGAATGAGCTCGAGAACGCAATTGGAGTGAAATCAGCACAAAAAATCACGTTTATGAAACAAGAACACTGTAGCAGTAATGTAGCAAGGAAGTCGGGTCTTATATGAGCAAAGCTATGAACCGCTCGAGCACTGCACACCCGCGCAACCCTTTGATGTATTCGGGGCAAGTACTGTAGACGGATACTGTACCAAAAGCACTGCAGCAGGTTACTATAGTATAGCACTATAGCATCGACCCGGTTTTTGTGAACAACAAGGCTGTGAACTGCGCGCCCGTGTACCACCCACGCGACTCGTGCCGGAAGTCTTTAAATGCATAGTTAGGGCATCAAAGAGGATGTCTTTTGGGCACCATTTCTCCACCATTATTCTCTAGGGCTTCAAGGGCTAGAGAGGCAGATCTAAGGAGCAAATCCAAGGGAAGAAGATGAGTGCTATCATGGAGAACATCAAGGAGCTTGCCAGAGCGAATTTAACAAGCTCTCATCACCACCTTCTAGTCAACATTTCAAGGGGGTTTCTTTGGTTTTGTTTATACTTCACGTCTATCTTGAAATCTCTCTTTTATTCATATTGAACTAGACTCCCAAGGTCACCAGGCATCTAGTGATCCCTGGGATGAATTTGCTTGTATGGATGTTGTGATTTACATTTATGGTATTTGGTTTTGTTTGTGGTTTAAGCTTGGTGAACTTTGATGTGTTGATTTGCATGAGAACTCTGTATTTCAACTATTAGGTTGTACTTGATGCATGACCATCGTCCTTGTACTAGACACACCTAGCTTAATGAGGATTCATGTATGAACACGCCATGACCATCGGGTGCTTCGTACCCCTCCAACTATTAGGGCTAGACCTGGGTTGAGTATCGACCCTAATTAGAGATTTCCTTGTGTGCACTGCAAACATAGGAGGATTTTGCCGGAGGAGATTCCGAGCCAATACTTGTATGAGATTAGGGATTATCGCCGTGACCATCGGGATAATCTATTTTCGGATATCTTAGCCTAACCATCATTGCCTCCGTAATTCCAACATCCGTCTAGCTTTAGTAGTCCTAAGGGGATCCTTGCCTGGGCCTTGCACTTTCATTGTTATTTGCTTCTTTAATCTATTCATGCGGTGTGTCTTAGTCCAACTTGTCTATAGTTATATCTTTCTGTAGTTTTCTTATTTTGCTTTAAACCTATATTTGTTAGATTAGACAGTGCCCTCTAGGTGGAGGTAATAGCAGCTCTTGAGACCCCAGGGAATACGACCATCTCGTGCTTGTGTGAGAGGTATTACTTGACAATCCGTGCACTTGCGGATACTCATCAAGCTTTTTGCACCATTGCCGGGGAGTCTAAGGATGCTAGGAAAACTTCTAACTCATTGATTTAGTCATTTTCTTTCCTTTTGTAAATATTTGCCTTTCTATGTGTTTCTTATCTTTTGTGCATATTTATTTGTTTCCCTTTGGTTTTTAAATTATTTGTTAGCTTATTGTTTGTAGTTTTGTTTGTTTACACAGGGCCATTAATTTTCAAGAAAAATTGTTGGCCGCAAAAATCTATGCACTTGAAGAAAGGATGGAAAAATTTTTTGCCATGAAAGCAAGCCAAAGCAATTCGAATCATAGCGCCTATAATCAATATGCAGGAGGACACCCAAATTTTTCTTCACATCATCATACACAATTATTGGAATATCCTCGCCATGAATTGCTACAAGAAACCCCCCCCCCCCCTCCCCCCCCCCCCCCCCCCCGCCCCCCCCCCCCCCCCCCCCCCCCCCACTCCCCCTCCCTATCAAGACCAATGGCATTATCATCCTCCAGTTGTTCATAGTGAACAACTACTAGAAAGGAAATATAGTACTGAGGAGGTCTTGGCAAAGTTCATGATGTGAACTGAAGAAAAATTTGAAGCCATTAACTCTGAACTAAGGGCTAATGAAATCAGAATGAAACTCGGCAAAGCCACAGTTGAATGTTTTCTAGCATCTATACAAAAACTTGGGAATCAGTTGTGAAAACTTCTCCAGGATACCTCTGATCATGAAAGGAACAATGGACAAGTGGTAGAAATCCCACCTATGGATGTCATTGAAGAAGAAAAGGGGGAGGATGAAAGCATGGCCATAGAAAAATGTGAGGAAGTGGAAGAAGCTCAATCAACCACATTTGAATACACAACTTGCCTCAATATTGACCACTCTATCAATTAATCAATAATTTTCAAGTGCAAAAAAAAAGATTCCAGAAATTGTATTTGAAGATGTGGGTAGGAAAGTCAAACTAAAATTAAACCCATCAATGGCGGTCTTGGACAATTCCCAACCAAAAATATTTCCATGGCAGCCCAATCAAATTTTGTGGGAAAATTTTTATCATTCAAGATTGGTTGAGAAAAGAAATGTGGATAGGATGTTCAAGCAACCAATTAATCCACTCATGCCATGCTTGATGACTTCTCAACCAAATTTTTTCCCTTGGATACCCAAACAACTCTTATGGGTAGTCCGAAGCCATTTTATAAGAGTCAATGAAGAAAATGTGGGTAGGAGGTTGAAAACATCCAAGGACCCAACTGTGCCGAGCTTAAATAACTCTCGATTGAAGTTATTTCCTTGGAGGCCCAAGCAACTTTGTGGAGTACTCAAGGGAATTTTTGTCGGGATTGAAGAAGAGGCGGAGAGGAGGTTGAAACCGTATAAGGATCAGCCAAAGTTGAAATTGCACAATTCTCCGCCCAAGCTTTTTCCTTGGAGGCCAAAAGGTAACTCGTGCTTGGTCTTCAATTTGACACCATCCCAGAAGGTACACTTCATTTTTCTTGGTAGTTCTTATGCCAATTCTAGCAAGGATGAACATACTGTTTTCAAGATTCCACGAGGTAAGAAAGAGGTACATCGAGCTAATGACGTTAAACAAGGGCTTCTTAGAAGGCAATCCAAGTTTCAAATTCTTTGCTTTTCATTTTTCGTATTCCAATTGTTCGTTGAGTGCGGTTTATTGTGGTTGTGGTTGTGTGATGTTCGTGTTTATGTTTGTCTTGAGAACCCATGCTTGTCTTAGATTTGTAACTTTTGTCAATTGTTTTGGTGTTGTTTGGATATGTTTCATGTTCAATTCACTTATTTAAATTTTGTATTTGAAGTTTTTTTCGAGGTTGCAGAGGGGACATTTTTCAATTTTTTTGAGTTTCCAGGTTCGTGCGGGCAGCATGCAGCCCGTGTAGACCACTGTTGAGGAGTCCCAAACACTCGTGGGCGCCTGTGCTCCCGCGAGAGGCCCAGAGTGCACTAGCCTGCATGGTCTGCTAGCCACGCGTGCCTAGGCACGACCGGGCAATGCGCGCCTGCACAGTGCTCCCTCTCTTTATCTCCTCTTTTTCTCTCTATTCTCATCATTTTTCTTCTTCCTTTTTCTATCTCATTTCTCATCCATTTTCTCTTATTTTTTCACCGTTTTTCTTCATTTTTCTTTCTCTAAACTCCTCTCCCACCTCTTGCAACTTAGATCAAGTATTTTATTCGAGGTTTCACCATCTATTTCACCAAGTTTCATTGATCTATGTTTTGGAGCCCTAACCATAGTTTTGGGCCGAACTTGAATTTTCATCTTGCTTTTGAATGCTTACCCTGTATTAAACTATGGGAAATGTTGTGTGGATGTTTAATCTTTGATTTATTTACATTTTGGGATATTGTTTGTAAATTTTTGGGCTCCAAAAATTTAGGGAAACACGGAGACCAATCCGATAGAGCAATTGAAGGCAATCACCTTGAGGAGTGGAAAAGAGGTCGAGAGAAATCTCCCTCTAGAGAAGACCCAAGAGACACCCGAGGTCGTGGAGATAGAGGAAGGAGCGACAAAGGAAAAAGAGGTGGCATCACCACCCTACAAGCCAAGGATCCCCTATCCTTCACGATTGAAGAATGACCAAGAGAACGAACAATACAAGAAATTTCTGGGAATTTTCAAACAGTTGCACATCAACATACCATTCGCGGACGCATTGGCCCAAATACCTAAGTACGCGAAGTTCTTGAAGGACCTCTTGACCAACAAGAGGAAATTGGAGAAGAGTGCATCTGTGATACTTAATGCCAATTGCTCGGCCGTATTGCAAAAGAACATGCCGAGTAAGAGAAAAGATCCCGGGAGTTTTATAATACCATGTAACATTGGCAACATGGGTGAAGAGATGGCATTGGCCGACTCGGGGGTAAGTATCAATGTCATGCCCTACACGTTCTTCCAAAAGCTAGGCTTGGGCAAGCCAAGACCCACTCGAATGACACTTCAACTCGCGGACCGATCGGTGAGGCATCCGAGGGGAATTGTGGAAGACGTTTTAGTAAAAGTCGACAAATACATATTTCCTGTTGACTTCGCGGCGTTGGATATCGATGAGGATGTCGAGGTTCCATTGATCCTTGGAAGGCCGTTCTTTCGCCGTTCTAAGGCTTTGATTGACATGGATGGCGGGGAGCTCACATTGCGAGTGGGACAAGACAAGCTTATATACCGCCTCGCCGAAGCCATGAGACACTCTCTTAACTTTGATGATGAAGAGAGCAAGGAGGCGCCACACGAAAAGACCCAAGAACAATGGAGATGAGCAAGAACGGAGTCAGGATGGTTCACCCTTGTGTGGTAACAGAATCACTAACTCTCCCTCTATTTTACAAAGGTTATGTAATGCATATTTTCAAGTTGTAGGAAAGAGGTCAACCTTCATTCATGAACCTCCATAAGGTAAGACAGGTACGTCAAGCTAAGTGACGTTAAACAAGCGCTTCTTGGGAGGCAACCCAAGGGTTTTACAGCTTTTCTAGGATCTAGTTTAGTTTTAGCATGAATAAAAGTCCTAGTGTTGGTGTCTTGATCATATATGCGTGTGCTGAGAATTCTCATTGATTGTTTGATGTTTTCGTGTGCCTAAACGATGATTGATGAAGTTTTAGCTAGTTGAGAATGTTTTCCATGGTATCTGGTCATGTTTTGATTGTTTTCACAGGCTCTAAGCATCATAGTTATGTTTCTGAATTTTTCTGAAAAGTCTGTGAATTTTTCTAAGTAAACCAGAGAAGGCACATGGCCGTGTGGTACTAAATAGGGCTCAGCTAGAGAAGACACAGGGGCGTGACCTTGCCCCTGTGAAAAACTTCAGAAGGGGCACACGGCCGTGTGAGAATTTGCAGAACTTAAGCTCTCGTTCCAGAGAGTCCACAGGAGCATGTGGGTGCCCCTGTGAGAAACCTTGTGTTATGGCACATGACCGTGTGTATTATTCACACAGCCGTGTGAAACTCTGCAGAAATCCCTCTGTTTTCCCGAGAAACCACAGGGGCGTGTGGCTGCCCCTGTGGGAGGGCTTGTGAAAGGCACACAGCCGTGTGGAATTAACACATGGCCGTGTGGAACACTTAGCAAATCTGGGGATGAACCAGAGAAGCCACAGGGGTGTGTGGGAACCCCTGTGGCTGACTTTGTGTTCTTAGCCAGGTTAGGCACACGGCCGTATGGAATTAACACACGGCCATGTGAATATTTTCAGAGACCTTCTGAGTTTTCCCGAGAATCCACAGGGGCGTGTACCAGCCCCTGTGGAGTCTCCTGTGAAGGCACACGGCCGTGTGGATGTGGGGTAGTTCAGAGAGTGACCAGAGTGCACACAGGGGTGTGGGTTGGCCCCTGTGAACCCTAATTTTAGAGGCACACGACCGTGTGACATGTTCACACGGCCGTGTGAATTCCCAGAACTTCAAAAGCCGAACGGTTTCTTTTGGAATTCACTCGTATCTCTTCATTCTTCCACTCTAAACACTCTCCGACTCTCTCTACTGCTCTCCCGGCCTCCTCCTCGTATCTTTGAAGGATTTAGACAAGTTTTCGGGCCGATTTTTAAGCTTTTCATATTCACACCGTAGGTAAGAACTTCAATCCCTTTTTCTTCATCAAACCATGATTCGATTCATTCTTTTCAATTGTTTCGATTATTTCAAGTGATTATAACGCATATAAACATATTTACAATGAAATTAGAGTGAATTGTGATGTAAATTTGAAATTTTTAGACTCCACGCCCGTTCTGCTTTGCCCGCCAGATGATCCACACGGACGTGTGGAATTTCTACACGGCCATGTGGATTTCTGCAGAATGAGTTTTTGAACTGATTTTTGAAAATTTTCTTTTGCAACTTTGCAGATATGACTTCTAGGTCTAAGAAATCAGCAGGGAAGCGCCCACGAGAGGCTACTCCACCTCCCAAGGAGATGGAGTTTGATTTACCAGAGCACAGGGAACGGTTCAAGAAAGTCTCGGCACTTCAATTCGGGCAGTCGCGCTACCCTGATAACAGAGATTGAGGAGTTGCTGGCCGTAGGTAGTTGGGACCGTTTGTTATCGATCAGAGAGCCAGCGACTCGAGCACCCACCCTCGAGGTCCTGTCGAGTTTTGAGTTCAACCGAGGGTACGACAGCTTCACAAATAGCGAGACAATCCAGTTTCGTGCCCTCGGTCGACACTTCAGCATGAGTGTTATCCAGTTCTCGATCGTGATGGGCCTGTATGATCAGGCATATACCGAGACAGAGGAGTACGCACTACTGTCCACCGATTACCCAGGGACCCTGACACCTAAGAGGATCTATAGGACGTTGTGCGGGGATGGGCAGTACGAGCCGGGGGTTTCGAAGGTGACATTTCTTTCCCGGCCAGTGTACAGCTACATTCATGCCATCTTGAGCAGATCTATAGTGGCAGAGGGGACAGTACAGGGGTACTGAGTAGGCAGGAGCTGCTATACTTGCACTCCATGGTACAGAGCGAGTCACTCCACCTGGGGCACATTCTAGTCGAGTACATACGCCACCAGGGCCAGTACCCCAGGGTTGGAGTCATCTTTGCAGGTCCCTACGTCACACGCCTTATCATAGGCTTGGGACTCAGAGATGGGGTGCGCGGGGCCGAGAAGATCGCTACACCAGCCCCGCTTATCAGAGATACATTGAGAATGATAGGGATGGTTCGCAGATCAGGACCAGGTGTTTATATATTGATCATCCCCCACTCAGAGTCTACAGAGCCAGATCAGGCCGAGGCGTCCTAGGCAGCGATAGAGCCACCCCCAGAGAAGGCCGAGGCCGAGGCACCACCCACAGCACCGGAGCCACCTCTAGTGCATATTTTCTCTCCCTCTCGAGGCCAAGACAGGTTCGAGCGTCTCGAGAGTGCTGTGGGTATTATGCAGGCAGAGCTGGCCGAGACGAGGGTCGCACAGGCAGTAGAGTTTGCCGAGTTGAGGGCCACTCAGGTATCACAGTTCGCGCAGTTATCAGCACAGCTTGCTGATAAGTGCTTGAATATACATGTTTTACCGACTTGTTTTACATACATTGAGCATCATTTTACCATTGATTATGTCTCATAAAGTGTATTTTGGTGTTCTTTTATGCAATTAGGTTGTGGAAGTGTTAAAGGAGGAAAAGGAAGCAAAGATGGGTTATAAAGACGTATTGTTGGGAGCTTTTGTACAACACAAGTGTCAAGGCACAAGAGGGGATCATGCACATGAGGGTGTGTGCCAACTTCCTTAAGAATTCAAGATGATTTGTGTGATGGAAGGGCACAAAGGCAGTCACACCTTCATGTCCCAACTTGTGTGAAGATAGTTAAAGCTCTCAAATGATGATTCGAAGAAGAAGAAATCTTATAACTCACCATATGGACGTGTGCCCGACCATGTGGCCTCAATATGAGAGAGTTTGGATCATATTTATGAAGAGTACTGTAGCAAAAACACTGTTCATTTCACTGTAGCAGTACTGTAGCAAAATTACTGTTCACGCGACCGCGTCAAAATCTCACGCGACCGCGTGGAAATTCTGCAGCCCACGCGATCGCGTGGGATCTCACGCGGTCGCGTGAAGACACGCAGTTGGCGCGATTCAGGCTTATAAATAGCCCTTTTCGCTGATTCTTTTATAACTTTTTTCGCACGTTTGAAGGCAAGAGCGGCTAGGGTTTCTAGGACGAGGTCTTTGGCGATATTGGGAGTTGTTCTTCACTAACTTCGATAGATCTTTCGACGAGATAGCATCGGGGAGCCATTGGTGACCTAGCTTCGGAGAAGGTTCCTTCGAGACGTTGAACAATTCATCAAGGCTATCATCACGAATTTGAGGGGGTTTATTTTCATGGATTACATTGCTTTTTACTTCATTATCTTTTGCTTTGTAATAAGTCCCATGGAGGGCTAAACCCTAGTAGATACTTGGGCATGTGAACCTTAGGTTTCGATTCATGTATTGACTTTCTTTATGCTTTCTTTTAATTCCAAGTTTATTTGAGTTTTAATCTTGTTTAATCATTGCTTGCATGCCTTATTAATTCGTATGGTTGTTTGGTATGCTTGATTTGTTTCCTTGGTGAGAGAGAGATCTCCATTAGGGATTAGAACATACAAGATTAAAGAGGGTTGAGAGGGTGAGTCTTGAGATAGAGGAGTGTCCCCTTTCCCTTCCGATTGAGTGTTTCCTATCTCCGTATTCCCTAAGTTTTATGCAACCATATGGGGTGTGAGGTGTGAGATTGATAGATTTCTCCGCCGGGACTTTTGTAAGGGGTTAGGGATCTTTCGCCTAGAAGTAGGGTTAGATCTAATTTTAGGAATCGGTTTCACTCTTAGGTATCCCTAAAACTCATTGCGGTCATATAGGGTGTGAGGTGTTGAGATTGAGTGAATTCTCTGCTGGGACCTTGTAGGGGACTAGTATCGGTGGCCTGGAAGCAGGGATCGATTGTTCTTGGATTACCTCGACTCATAGAACTTGGTTTAGAAGCATTTAGTTAGTTTTGCACTTCATGATAGAACCTAGGGGGATCATTGCCCGAGTATCTCATCTTCATTGATTGAGATCTCCTTTACCTTTTCCTTTTATTTGTTTTCTTTCTTGCGATTTTCTTATTTTACATATTACATTCAATTGCTCCATATTATTGGTTCGACTAGATAACTAAGAATCAGTCATTACTAGTACTTCCGTTCCCTGTGGATTCGACTACCCACTCACCGGGGTAATTATTACTTCGACAACCCGTGCACTTGCGGTACACACACGCAAAAGGGTGTGTCACTTGCCACTGTTATCCAATTGCTCGAATGATCTGTGGTGCGACCCCAACGGGTCCCTTCACCGACTCCACCTCCGTCTCCATCAGCAGCAGATCCACCAGCACCAGCACTAGCACCAGCACCAGAGGATCCACAGCAGGACACCGACGCTGAGGCATCGTAGTTTTATTTTATTTTACTTCTGATGCACTTTTATTTTCTTACTCTGTTGGACTTGTAGTACCCAGAAAGGATTCTCCTTCTGGGTTTGCTTTTATTTTATTTTTGTTTTATTTTTGTCTCGAGTTGTATTTCATTTTCATATATTTATATACTCGAGCTTTATTTTGGTTTTTCTTGAGCTATTCTGAACCCTTGCGTATGTGTGCAGATGGTCTTGGAAGTAAGGAATTTAAGGAATAGTCACAGGCACGGTCATGGGACCGTGCGTGCTCGACAAAACCATTGAGACTCAACTCTCAATGAACCTAGCTCCATCAAACGCAACACTTGGAGTTCAGGTGAGTAATGTTTCAATTGTTTACCCCTACATAAAATACGTGAATTGTTTTCTTTTTATTGTGCTTGCATGCGTACATTGGGGACAATGTACATCTTAAGTGTGTGTGTGTGTGGGGGGGGGGGATCACATTGCACACACCTTTACTTGTGCGTTCAATTGCTCATGCTCATGTAGCCTATGGCGGTTCACCTTAGATGCAACGTTTGTATTCTAAGAGTTTAGGAGAATTTTTAACATTGTGTTCTATCATGCTCTAGTTTTTACTTGAATTTTTAGGGAATATTGGCTCGATTATCCTATATTTCACAACTTACTCTTGGAATCTTTTGGAAACTCAATCTTGAAGTTTTTAAGGACATGTTTATCATCATTTTTAGTTGTACCTTGGAAAATGCATATATAAGGAGAGGAAAAGAAAAAGATGAATATATATATATATATGAGTTTGTGAATAGTTGCTTTCTTTTATTTATGCATTTGGGGTAGAAAGAGCTACCACTCATGAAGTATGTTGCTACTCTCATAAGTCGGATACAAGTTATGCCCTAATGAGAGAAAGAGCTATCTCACATGGGATGCGTGAAATCTACTACCTCGGTAGAAAGAGCTACCTCCTCGAAAGAGTGAAAGCCACCTTTGGCAGCCGCCTAAGAAAGGGCTACCTTCGAGAATGTGTGAAGCTACAACTTCCATTCTTACTTTTTGTACATAAATAAGTCCTTGTTAACAAGATTTTGAGGAGTACTGATTGCTTCCCCGCAAGTGTACGGGATCGCCAAGTAATACCTCGTACAAAAGCACGAGGATCGTATTCCACGGGGCTAAGGAGCTACTCTTACTCCTCCATCGCCTATTATCTAACCTAACAACACAAGCATGGATGTATGTTCTACTAAAGCAAAGAAATAAATACGATATGATTAAACAAATTTAAAAGCATACAATGTGGTTGCAAGTGCTACAATGAAGAGTAAAGGCCTATGGATGTAGATCGCCTTGAGGGGTCATCATGATGCATGGATGAAGGATAAAAGATAGCTTGGTTGATTTAGACCGAAGGATCTCAAGATTAGATCAACCCCAATTTCTCGGCGATTGAACCCTAATCCCATACGGATATTGATAAACGCCTAAACATACGTATTTTCCATGTATTCGGGTGTATGTATTACGTATTTTTCTATGAGTTGACACCCATTTTTGGTCTGAATTGGTCAGTACTGTAGCAGTTTTACTGTAGCACTGTAGCGACACTGTAGCAGCTTACACGATTTCGGGACTTTCTTGGAATTCTTCTCTCCCCGCATGCGGGGCCGCATAGGGGGCCGCATAACCCACTGGAAAAGGTTTTTAAGGGTTTTGGGAGTTCATTCTTGAAAGGAGGCTAGGTCTTGAGGGAGGAAACACTTCATCATCTTCTTGGAGAGCTTGAGGCCGGCCTTTGGAGGCATTTCTTGAGGAGAGGACGACGGGGAGAGCACGAGACGACGAACCCACGCCTTCGATTTGCATTTGAGAGGAAGTTTGACAAAGGAAGCCACTCCTTGGGTGGCGTCCTTGGAAGCGTCATTCGGCCTTGATCTTTTCAGGGGGTGTTTTCATTATGCTTTTAGTTGTTTTCATGTATTTGTTTACTTATTTTGTGATCATGAACAACTAACCCCAAGGTCACCGGATGTAGGTGAACCTTGCGGGTGAACTTGTGTATTTTGGATGACTCTTTCTAGTTTATGCATTTGGTTTGGTTTGTGATCCTTGTTTGGTGGTTCTTGAATGCCTTGATATGTATGAGAACTCTATATGTCAATTCCTAGATGATGCTAGGTTGCATGACCATTGCCCTAGTATTAGGCTCACCAAGCTTGGAATGGAATACATGTACGAACACGCCGTGACCATCGGGTATTTGTACCCCTCCAATTGTTAGGGTTGTCCTTGATTGTGTTTCAACCCTAGCTTGGGGAAATCCACTAAACCCTTTGCAATCATACAAGGATTTGGGCGGAAGAAATTCCGTATTCCAATACTTGTATTGGATTAGGGACCAATGCCGTGACCATCGGGTTGGTCTAATTTAGGGTTTCCCGGTCCAAACCACCCACGTGCATGCTAGTTAGGGCATCCTTAGCACTTTAGTAGCCCCCGAGGGAATCCTCATCCGTGGCCATTCCCTCACCTTGATTTCTCCCCTCCATATTTATTCTTGCTATTTACATGATCTTTGTTTAGTAGATTTTTAGTAAGTCTTACTCCAAGTGATCGACTAGGTCAAACAACATTGTGATAAGGAAGTAAGGATAGCTTCTCGGGCCCTTGGGGATACGACCCCCTCGTGTTCGCGCGAGGGGTATTACTTGGCGACCCCGTGTACTTGCGGGTGAGCGATTCAAACGCGTTTCTCATCAGATATCGGTTGGAATCTCTTCCTAACCAACATCCCTACGATTGCATTAAGTACAAGGAGATCCCAAAATAAGGATACACTAAACCTTAGTCTATCCTTATAGCTCGGAGGGCTATCGACACCCAATTTCTCGGTGTGCCAATACAAGTAACCCCTTTTAGTTCATTAATGACCTAATACACGTGAGTAGGTCACATCTACGTGTATAATTCAAGAAAGAACTACGGATCTCTCCATGTGGTAGTTCTAGACATGAAGCACAATGAACTAAATCTTAAACCAAACCAAGCTTGCAATTAAGTAAAGATCATCCAAAATACATGATAACCACCCCAAGGTTCACCAACATCCGGTGGCCTTGGGGGTCTAGTGTGCCATCAAGCAAGTAACAACAAAAATACAAAGTAAATCACTTAAAAAGCTCATAAATGACACTCCCTAGATGAAATGATGAAGGAGGAGGTGGAGGTCCGGCCGAATGACGCTTTCCCCCATCCAAGAGATGCCGAATGACGCTTCCCTTGTCTTGGATCCTTGCCTCCTTGATGGTGAAGCTTCTCCCCTTCAAAATGATGTTCTTGCCTCCTTCCTTGGCTCCAAATCGTCGTCTCCCAAAGATTTCTTCGTTTCTTCCCTTTTAGATGCCGGCCAAGAAGTCCCCAATGTGTGCCCTAAAAACATCTATAAATACTCCCGCAGTATCCCGGGGTGAATAAATGGATCCCGGGGTGGATAGATAGGCAAAAACAAGGCAAAACTTGTCTCATGTGGGGGTGTATCCCGGGGTGGATGGATGGATCCCGGGGTGGATAGATAAATCCCGGGGTGGATAGGGGGCCGTGAGAGCTAGTTGAAATTCACTGTCTTTTGATGCTCACGGCCCCTTATACGGCCCCGTATGCTGCACTGTTCACCCTTATGCACTTCCATCATTTCCAGCCCAAAACTCCTCAGGTGCAACAGCAACTGCTACAGTAAATGCGCTACAGTACTACGACACCCTGATTTTCATCCTTTTTTGCCCAAATCGTATTATCATGTTCCTCATGGCTCCTCCATTCCCTATAACATAAATAATACTCAATTAAGCATAAAACGGGCATCCATTCATATAAAATACATTTAGACACTCATCAAACATCCCCATACCTAAGCGTTTGCTTGTCCCCAAGCAAACAAATCATGAAAAACAAAGGGAATGATAAGTGGCTAAATGTACATCTCCGGCTCAAACAAATACGAGATTCTACAAGTATAGAATAATGATATACAGATGTTGAGTTACAGTCAATACGTACAACAAAAGGATCCTGTCTTACCTCTTATATGTCTGTACAGTGTAAGTGAATCTTTCATCTCATTTGCCTTGACATGGCTTAGCTCTATGACTTCAATCAGTACAGCTCTATATGCTAATCACTCCACAAGTACAGAGTACTAAGTCTTAAAATGCTAAGTGCCACTCCAATGAACAATTAAGATCCTTCTAATTCTACAACTTGAGACTAAATCCCATTTCTACTCACAAACTCAAGTAGGCAGTCTAAGTGATCACTAGGGTTATTTTTATTTATATGTACATACACACACTTTTTTTTTTTTTTTGAGAGTCCGCCTAACGTAGACTGTACAAAAATCTTTCTGGAGGATGCACATGCTGGTTAGGCACAAGAGTCACCCAACTACTCGATTATAGTCTACATAGACGCATTCATGCTTCATTAGCAGAGGAATACTGACATAGACTCTGTATTTTTTTTTTTTTTTTTTTTTTATAAACCCTAGATCAAACCTTTAGACTGCACCACAAGTAACAAACTAGGACTAGCTCAAAAAGACTTAGAAGCTCTTAAGAGTTCATTGAAGGATAGAACTTAGTAGTCTAAGGCTAAGTACTCAAAATTGTGTGTTAAGCATACAAGAGAGTTAAGATAGTCATGCAGGCTATTCCCAGGGCATCAACAAAAGACTCAGTGCACCAAACAATACTAGAGGTGAAACAGGATTCAATAGAGCACAACAAAAAAAAATGTAACTCACATCAATCATTAATTCATACTTGAAGAATCTCACAAGAAAGTAACAAGCCATCATTGATAACACTAGCATGTAAAGTTGACCTAATACATGTAAAAATACCCATCCCCACACCTAGTGTTGTACATTGCCCTCAATGTACACTAATCATGAAAATGGAGGCAATATAAACAATAATAACAAAGGAGGAGGGTGAAAACGAACTTCCCCAGTTTATCTTGTACAAATGGCGACATGTGACCCGACAAAAGTGTACGGCGAGCTTTACATGTCGGGTCCGGCTCCCACAAAATGTGGAGATGCTCCCCAAATTCCCCCCAATGCCCTGCAAAGCACAAGGGCACACCATCATTCCAAAAAAAATAAAAAAAAGAAAGATTAATAGTAGGGAGCGGTCAAACACAACTAAATAAAAGCAACCAGAGTTCTACAAAGTGTTGTTCAGGGTATAACCCTTCCCAACTTATTCAAAACAAATAAACACACGTGCAGAAAATAAAGAAAACAACAATAAATAGAAACAACATGCTGCTAAAAGAGAAATAAGTGTCCAGGCTCAAGAACAAAATGGCTCGTCGATAACAGGTGGGACAGGTGTGTCGGTGCAGGATGCGGTGCCAGTCTACGAAGATGAACCGCGAGCAGAGATGGCAAACTGGCGAAAGTCCTCTAAAGTGAGCTGCCGGTATGTTGGTTCATCGATAGTAAATAAGTTCACCCAACCATTTTGAGATAGAATCTCCCTCACTTGGTCGGCAATTCCAAGCTCTTCCAAAAAATTCCAATCAATACGTCGGATGGTGCCAAAGGGTTTAGTCTTCAATATTTCGTAATGTGCCATATGAAGGGGGTGTGTGAATGTAGGCTCCTCGGGGTTTTGTGTTGAAGCTCGTGGACGTTTTGAAGCAACCCTCTGGATGTTTGGCATCCCTACAACACATAAGATCTTCATCAAGCCTAAACCAATCCAATACAACATCAAAAATAACTCAAGAAGCAAGAAACAAATGAGAAAGGGCCATGAATAGGGTCCATACGTATAGGGGGCCGTATGGACACTATTCATGGTGTAGCATTTCATTACCATCATGAAGATCGAAAAAGTTTTACAAGAATTCAATGGAAATTGAACAAACAACATTCACACCACCAACACATGATAAAAGCATGAATTTATCCACCAAAAAGCTCCATGAACTCAAGAGAAAATGAGAAAGAGAAATCTAGGGCATCAAAAAGCTTACCGGTGAATCCTTGGTGGAACTTGCTTGAAACTCTTGGTAAATCACTAGATCGAGGTCTCAAATTGTCTAGGAGGTGATCTAGAACAAAAAATGGAGAGATTTGGTTGAGAAATGGTGGAAAGAGGAAAGGAGAAATGATGGAGATGAAGGGAGAATGGAGAAGAAGACCCAAAGAACCAAAGAGTGGGTGGGATAAGTTACTCGGCCGAGCCTCACGGCCCCTCATACGGCCGTGAGGGGGGCCGTGAACCCTAGTGTAAAATCCCAGCCCGCACTTGATAGTTACTCGGCCGTGTCTCACGGCCCCCCATACGGCCGTGAGGGGGGGCGTGAACCCTAGTACATTTTCACTGGCGATTTGTTCACTGCCTTTCTCACGGCCCCCTGAGGGCCGTGAGGACCTGGGGAGCCTGGTTTGGGGTCTCAATGCATTCTAAAACTCTCCGGGAAGGTAATAGCATGATCTAAAACACCTCCTACTCGAAAGAAATACGCAAAAGACTCGAATAAACGCATGTATCGACAATAGAACAAGTAGGCACAACAAGGAAAAATATAAAACAACACACAAGACAACAAAAAAATTTTGAACACGGACTTATTCAAATGTAAAAAAAATAAGGAAACTAACACATTGCAAAGTAGATATGAACTACTAGAATACGAAAATTGAATTAAAAACCCCCGATCGCTTGGGTTGCCTCCCAAGAAGCGCTTGTTTAACGCCACGAGCCTGACGTACCTTCTCACTTACCTCACGGGGGTTCGAAGAGTTTGAAGTGACCCCCGGTCCCCATTGAATCGTTATTGTTGCCCGGTAAGTTCAATGACATCAAAGAAAATACATTACACTTTTCATGAGTAAAGAGGGTCTCGAACTTTACCTTCCCTCCTAGAGACTTTGAACGACGAGGGTTGGTACCTTTTCTTTTCTTTCCTCAGACCTCCCTCCAAATTTTCTTCAACATTGAATCTTTTTGCTCTTTTTCCTTGGTATTGGTACATATCACTTCCTCCTTTGGTTTCTTCAAATTGTGACTTGGAGGGGAATTGTGGGGTTTTTCTTGTTCTTTGTCCTCCACTTCTTCTAAGTATTCATCCAAAGGATTTAATGATAACATCTCCTGCACACAAGTAGAAATTAACCGATCAGTTTCATCTACAAAATACAATGTGTCATCATGGTCAAGGGAATGTTTCATGGCCACCGGCAATGTGTAAATTACTTCTTCCTCCCCAACCCTTAAAGTCAATTTTCCTCCTTTTAAATCAATGAGAGCTCCAGAAGTGGTTAGAAAAGGGCGACCAAGGATCAGAGGTATCTCCACATCTTCATCTATGTCCATGATCACAAAGTCTACAGGAAACACCAATTTGTCCACCCGGACAATCACATCTTCCACAATCCCACGGGGTTTTCTTGTTGATCGATCCGCTAATTGCAAAGTCATCCTTGTAGGTCTGAGTTCTTCCAAACCAAGCTTCAAGTACATGGTGTAAGGCATAACGTTGATGCTTGCCCCCGAATCCGCTAGTGCATTTTCCTTCACTCCCCCCTCAAGCACACATGGGATTATAAAGCTACCCGGATCTTTCAATTTTTGTGGGAGCTTCTTTTCCAAAATGGCCGAGCAATTTCCCGAGAGTTCCACGGTGCCTTCTTCTTCAAGTTTTCTTTTATTTGTGAGGAGGTCTTTCAGAAACTTGGCATACTTTGGCATTTGTGTCAAAGCCTCGACGATTGGGATATTGATGTGGAGTTGCTTGAAGATATTGATGAATTTTCTAAATTGGACATCCTCCTTGTCTTGCTTCAATCTCACCGGATAAGGAATTTGGGGCTTGTACTCCGGTGGCTTTGAGTGTTCCCTAGAGTGAGCTTCATTATTTTCCTTTCGAGCAACCTCCTTAGCAATTTTTTCAGCTGGATGGGGATCTTCCTCAACGGCTATCCCGGTTTCTTTGACACTTGGGTTAACTTCAACCCTTATCTCAATTTGTTTTCCGCTTCTAAGGGCAATGGCCTTTAAGTGCTCCCTTGGATTCTCCTCGGTATTGCTAGGGAGACTACACAGGACGGTCGCTCTGAATTTGCCTTAGCAAGCTGCCCCACCTGATGCTCAAGTGATTGTACAGAGGCTTGAAGATTTCTCAAGATAGAACCAAAATCATTGAATTGAGCATTCACCTTCCCAAATTGTGTGTCCATGTTGCTAGTTACAGTGTTGAACCTTGATTCGGTGTTAATCATGAACTTAGCAAGCACATCTTCTGTAGTGAACCTCTTCTCTTGTATAGGTGGTTGAACTTGAGGACTTTGCAGAGGGGCCACTTTTTGTTGCTGCCCCTGATTCCAAGAAAAATTCGGGTGATATTTCCAACCCGGATTATAGGTGGAGCTGTAAGGGTTTCCTTGTGGTCTTGGACCCCCAATGTAGTCAACAGTCTCAATGGGTGCCACAGAGGAGCTAGCAATAGGGCATTGAGTGGTGACATGTCCACCTCCACAAGTGCTACAACTCATGACAGTTTCTAACTTGGAACTGCTACCCATGAGCATATCAATCTTCCTGGACAACATCTCGACCTTTGCGGCTAGAGCATCATCGGCCTTAACTTCATAAATTCCGGCCCCTTTCTGTGGTGTTCCTCTTGAGGCCCAATGAGATTCATTACTTGCCATATTCTCAAGTAGTTGCTCGGCTACCTCGGGGTACTTGCTGCTAAGGGATCCACCTGCTGCGGCATCAATTAATTGGCGGGTTGAATAGTTTAGTCCATTGTAGACAATTTGTACCCGCATCCACGAAGCAAAACCATGATGAGGACATCTTCTAAGGAGATCCTTGAATCTTTCATAAGCTTCAAATAAAGTCTCGGACTCCCCATGTTTAAAAGCTGAAATTTCTTGCCTCAACTTCGCCGCCTTACTTGGGGGAAAGTATCTCCCAAGGAATTTCTCTACCATGTCTTTCCAAGTTTTAATCGACCCCGGGGGTAGAGATGTGAGCCATCGGTATGCACCATCCCTTAGGCTGAATGGTAAGAGTCGCAATCAAATTGCATCATCCGTCACTCCATTTATCTTGAAAGTAGAGCAAATTTGGAGAAAATGGGCGAGGTGATCGTGTGCGTCTTCATTTGCAAGACCATTGAATTGCACCGAATTTTGAATCATACCAATTGTGCTTGCTTTTATTTCAAAATTGTTGGTGGCGATGGTGGGTGCTTGGACACTAAATTCTTCACCCGTGAATTGTGGCCTCTCGTATTCGGATAAAGTTCGTCTCTCTTCGGCCATGATTGACGATTCACTAGTCTCAACTTGAACGCCTTGTTCAATCGGGTCTTCACCAATTTCTCTCAACCTCCGATGCAGGGTCCTTTCAATCTCACTATCCGGGTCCACCAAGTTTGATGGATTTCCACGTGTCATACACAGTACCTTGCACAAATCAAGAAAGATAAAACAAGTCAAGCTCAAAAGAAATGAAAATAAGAGAAAAGAAAAGAGACAAAAAGTAAATGGCTAGAGCAATAAGCTAGAAGTTTCTCAGAATTCCTTAGCGTGTCCCCGGCAACGGCGCCAAAAACTTGATTGCTTCCCCGCAAGTGTACGGGATCGCCAAGTAATACCTCGTACAAAAGCACGAGGATCGTATTCCACGGGGCTAAGGAGCTACTCTTACTCCTCCATCGCCTATTATCTAACCTAACAACACAAGCATGGATGTATGTTCTACTAAAGCAAAGAAATAAATACGATATGATTAAACAAATTTAAAAGCATACAATGTGGTTGCAAGTGCTACAATGAAGAGTAAAGGCCTATGGATGTGGATCCCCTTGAGGGGTCATCATGATGCATGGATGAAGGATAAAAGGTAGCTTGGTTGATTTAGACCGAAGGATCTCAAGATTAGATCAACCCCAATTTCTCGGCGATTGAACCCTAATCCCATACGGATATCGGTTGGAATCTCTTCCTAACCAACATCCCTACGATTGCATTAAGTACAAGGAGATCCCAAAATAAGGATACACTAAACCTTAGTCTATCCTTATAGCTCGGAGGGCTATCGACACCCAATTTCTCGGTGTGCCAATACAAGTAACCCCTTTTAGTTCATTAATGACCTAATACACGTGAGTAGGTCACATCTACGTGTATAATTCAAGAAAGAACTACGGATCTCTCTATGTGGTAGTTCTAGACATGAAGCACAATGAACTAAATCTTAAACCAAACCAAGCTTGCAATTAAGTAAAGATCATCCAAAATACATGATAACCCCCCCAAGGTTCACCAACATCCGGTGGCCTTGGGGGTCTAGTGTGCCATCAAGCAAGTAACAACAAAAATACAAAGTAAATCACTTAAAAAGCTCATAAATGACACTCCCTAGATGAAATGATGAAGGAGGAGGTGGAGGTCCGGCCGAATGACGCTTCCCTTGTCTTGGATCCTTGCCTCCTTGATGGTGAAGCTTCTCCTCTTCAAAATGATGTTCTTGCCTCCTTCCTTGGCTCCAAATCGTCGACTCCCAAAGATTTCTTCGTTTCTTCCCTTTTAGATGCCAGCCAAGAAGTCCCCAATGTGTGCCCTAAAAACATCTATAAATACTCCCGCAGTATCTCGGGGTGGATAAATGGATCACGGGGTGGATAGATAGGCAAAAACAAGGCAAAACTTGTCTCATGTGGGGGTGTATCCCGGGGTGGATGGATGGATCCCGGGGTGGATAGATAAATCCCGGGGTGGATAGGGGGCCGTGAGAGCTAGTTGAAATTCACTGTCTTTTGATGCTCACGGCCCCTTATACGGCCCCGTATGCTGCACTGTTCACCCTTATGCACTTCCATCATTTCCAGCCCAAAACTCCTCAGGTGCAACAGCAACTGCTACAGTAAATGCGCTACAGTACTACGACACCCTGATTTTCATCCTTTTTTGCCCAAATCGTATTATCATGTTCCTCATGGCTCCTCCATTCCCTATAACATAAATAATACTCAATTAAGCATAAAACGGGCATCCATTCATATAAAAATACATGCTAAGTGAACAAAATATGTATATTAAAACATATACATTTAGACACTTATCAAGTACTCGTTTGGTTGTCTTGAGTGAGTACACACACACTTACACATTTTTGAGTTGATCGACTCTTTAGATTCATGGTTTTAGCTAAAGAAATGATATCCTTATGCAATGTTTTGATTTCCCCTTACTTGTAGAATGCTTCCTTTGCATACTTTTGGTGAACCTAAGGCCGAGCACTTTTCAATTGTTCTTCCCAAGTACTTTCACGTTTTATTTTTGCTTGAGGACAACCAAAAGCTTAAGTGTGGGGAAGTTTGATAAGTGCTTGTGTTATAGTAACGCGAAGCGTTATTATCTTACAATGAGCATACATTTTATCAGATTTTATCACTAAATAGTGTGCATTTGTGTATTCTTATGCATTATAGGTTTATGGAGCCAAGTTGGAAAAGAAGAACGAAGTTAGATCGTGTTCACCATTGTTGGGGAGGTTTTCGGACCAAGCAAGGAACAAGGCACGAGCTTAAACTTGTGAGTGTGTGCCAACCTCCTTTGGAGGGGCACAAAGGCAGTCACATTCACAATAAGTCTAAACTCATGTTCCTTAGGAGAACTTCGCCAAGGAGACTTGAAGAAATCGGCACGATCTACCATTGATTGTGTGCCCAATTCAATGGCCTCGATGAAGAACGACGGATTCGGGAGCGTTTTCGGCAAGTACTGGAGCAGCACTGTAGCTTGTACTGTAGTAAAACACTGTTCACTTTTGGCCGACTTTCAGAATTCCAGAGAATTCACACGAGCGTGTGGAACTAACACACGGCTGTGAGAATTAATTTTTTAGTAGACAGAAACTTCACACGCCCGTGTGTTAATTCTACACGGCCGTGTGAAGTCCCGATAAGTCCAAATTTAAAGCTGCACTCCGCCTATTAAAAGCCCGATTTTGAGACTTTTAAAATATCTTTTTGACCTATCTTTCTCCTGAACTTCTGGAGACTGCGGCTAGGGTTTTGGAGAGGACTTTGTGGAGAATTGGAGTGCGTCATCGGCATCGACATCGACGTTCGACGGCCGCACAAGACCACGGCCACAACATACGCGAGGGGGTTTTCATGAATGCTTTTACTTTATTCTTTCTTTCATATTTTGATGAACATGTATAGCTCCATGAGGAGCTAAACCCCTCGTGGGTATTCGGACTTGTACAACCCTAGGATTATTATGTTTCTATTACATTGCTATTGTGCTTTTCCATTATTGATGAATAAATCGAGTTTCAATTTTAATTATCTTGTGCTATTGTTTTTCCCTTCGCTGTGACACTAAGGTTGAGAGCAATCTAGGTTATCCTTTGGAGGTGTGACAACTCCTATAGGGTTAGACTCCCTAAGATTGAAGAGGATTGAGAGGGAGAGTTGTGAAGTAGCGATGTACCACTTTCCCTTCCGGTGTGATTTCTCCCTACCTCCGTTTCATTGGTTAATTAGCGGTCAAGATAGAGTGTTAGGAATCAATCTAGACTAGGGTTCTTCCACCTGGACCAAAGGGTTAGAACTACATAGAGGAACAGGTTTTATCACTAGGAATCCCTAGAGCTTAAAGCAATCCCACGTAGTGTTAGGGTTAGGAAGATAGACTCCCATGGGGCTTAGTTGACAGGTCAACAAGAGTCAAGGGTCGTAGTGAATCCTAATACCGGGACATAATGTTGGGGTTAGTCACGGTTGACCTTAAGTTTTGGGACCATGAGTTTAAGGATATCCTCGACTCAATTAACATCAATAGGAAAATATAATAGCATAGTCTTACACTAGAAGCATAAGTCCTAGAGGTTGTGTGTCCGGATACCCTATCTCATCCATTGCTAGTCTTTCTCTTCTAACTTCTACTTGCTTTTCTCTTGTCTTTCATCTCTCTATTTACTTTCTTGTCTTTTATTCTAATTGCTTCTATAAATTCACTCATCACTCCGATTATTACTTTTCGTACACCGTATAACTAAATAGTGAATTCTTGTGTTTTAAATCTCTATTCCCAGTGGATTCGACTACCCACTCACCAGGGTAAATTTTATTATTTCGACAAGCCCGTGCACTTGTGGGATACACGCAAGGGGTCGTGTCAGTATAGACAGAATTGGAGTCTCTGGGTAGATGCCCACAAGATGGATTCCCCGAGTGGATGATCATACATACTTTCTATAATGGGTTGAATCCAAGTACAAAATAGTTGTTAGATGTGGCGGTAGGAGGTACCTTACGATGTAAGACCCCCGGTGAAGCCCGTCACCTCATTGAAGAGATGGCTTTGAATAGCTATCAATGGAACTCAAGAGATAGGAAAAAGGTGGCCGGACATCATGATATTGATGCGGTAACTTCTTTGGTAGCCCAAGTAGAGTCATTGAGCAAGAAGTTAGACACTCTAACTTCACCAAGAGTGGCGTCCATTACAAATTGCAATAGATATAGGGGAGGACATGCTTCTAGTGATTGCCGAATTGCAATTGGTGGTACTACTTTGGTTGAGCAAGCGGATTTTGTAGGCAATGCATTAAGATGTCAAGGGAATCCTTATAGTGGCACCTACAATTCGGGGTGGAGGAATCATCCTAACTTGTCATGGAGCAACCAAGGGCAACAAAAGAGTACTACACCACCGGGCTTTCAACAACAATAAGCACCGAATTTGGAAAACCGGCTGTCAGGGTTAGAGAATGACAGGGGCCCGAAAGTGCACAGGTTGTCGAAGTAATAAAGTACCCCGGTGAGAGGGTAGTCGAATCCACAGGGAGTAGGGATTAGAGGCACAAGAAATTGCTACTTAGATAGTGTGAAATATGAATGATGAGAGAAGAAATCAATGTGTGTGCAAGAGAGTAAAAGAGAAATATGAAAGACAAGAGAGTGGAGGCAAAGAGTAAAGAGAGGAACAACCAAATTAAAATAGGGTACCCGGACAAGCTTCCCCTAGGACTAATGTTCTAGTGCAAGACAATGTATTATATTCCCTTATTGATGTTTAATGAGTCATGGATATCCTTAAGCACACGGTCCCGAGCCTAAGGTTTCACTGCGACGCTTCACTCTCTTGATCTATCAACTAAGCTCAGGTGAGTTCATCTTCCTAAGCCTCACACTACGTGGAACTACTTTACGTTCTAGGGATTCCAAGTGAAAAACCCTATCCCTAAGTATAGTTCTAACCTTTTGGTCAAGGTGAAAAAAGCCTAGTCTCAGTTAAGCCCCATCACTAGGAATCACTACAACCCTTCACTTTGTTGCTCGTGCAACTAAGCCCTAGGGGAGTTCATCTACTAGTACTTCGCTCTACTTTGACCGCTAAGAACTCTTGGAACATGAAGATAGGGAAAATCTCACCGGAGGGGAAAGGTGACGTTTCGCTACCTCAAGACTCACCCTCTCGATCCTCGCTAATCTCGAGTAGTCTAATCATATAGAAGTTATCACACATTCGAAGGATAACCTAGATGATTCTCAATCCTAGTGTCACGACTAAGGGAAAATTAATACATTAAACAATCAAGATTGGAACTCAATTAAAAGCATCAATTAAGAAAGCATAACAAAAGTAATAGAAACAATGCCATCCTAGGGTTTACAAGTCCGAATACCCACAAGGGGTTTAGCTCTCCATGGAGCTATATAAATCCATCAATGTATATGAATCAACAAAAATAACAAGCATAGATGAAACCCCCTTGTGATGCGTGACGATGGTCTTATACGGCCACTCAGTCCTCTCCACCAAGCCCCTTGTCAAGCCTAGGGCACACCTTGCAAGATCAGTGCCGACGAAAGTTCCCCCAACATCATTTTCCAACAGACTTCAATCTCGATGAAGTAGACACGCTCCAAGCCTCCACAAAATCCTCTCCAAACCCTAGCCGCGACCTCTCCAGAAAATAGGCAGAAGATTCCCAAAAAGTCCCGAAAAAGTCCTTTAAATAGTACTAAGTCGTGGCTATAAAATCGGCTGGAATCGAGCATCTACATGGCCGTGTGGAATTTCCACACGCCTGTGTGGATTTTTTGATTTCATGTTTTTCATCGAGGCCGCTAAATTGGGCACACAATCAATGGTAGACCATGTCGATTGCTTCATTTCTCCTCATTTGCAAAGTTCTCCAACATTACATGGGTTAGACTTTTGTGAATGTGACTACCTTTGTGCCCCTCCAAAGGAGGTTGCCACACACCCACAAGTCTAGACTCGTGCCTTGTTCCTTGCTTGGTCCAAGAACTACCCAACAACGGTGAACATGACCTAATTTTTCTCTTTCTTCTCAAACTTTACTCCACAACCCTACATGCACAAAAGAACACAAATACACAACAATTAATGATAAAATCTGGGAAAAGTAATGCTCAATGTAAGAAAAATAATACTTCGTACTACTTTAACAAGAGCACTTATCAGATAACAAGATGACTGACTTGGAGAAGGCACTTATCAAATAATCGATAGAAGCCACACTTCACAACCACACCGCATCGCTACACAACTTGGACAACCAAGTTGCCAAAATTGCGAAGTCTATCCGAGAGACCTCAAGGGAGTTTGCCAAGCAACACGGAGACAAACCCAAGGGAACAAGTGAAGGTATTTTCTTTGAAGAGTGACCGAGAGGTTGAGAGTAATCTCCCTCTTGAGAAGAGAATTGATGAAGCCCCCAAGGTTATGGAGGTAGAGGAAGCATCTAAGGAGAAGGAGGTGGCAGCCCCACCTTACAAGCCAAGAATCTCCTATCCTTCACGTTTGAAGAATGATCAACAAGACGAGAAATACAAGAAATTTTTGGGGTTGTTTAAATAGTTGCACATCAATATCCCATTCATGCAGGCGTTGTCACAAATGCCTAAGTATGCGAAGTTCTTAAATGACCTCTTGACCAACAAAAGGAAATTGGAGGAGAGTGCATCGGTGATTCTAGATGCCACTTACTCGGTGGTGTTGCAAAAGAGTATGCCAAACAAGAGGAAGGACCGTGGGAGCTTAATCATTCCGTGCAATATCGGTGATTTGGGTAAGGAGATGGCATTAGCTAATTCTGGAGCCAGTATAAATGTCATGCTGATAATGCTCGTGTTAAAGTAATACGAAGTATTGTTTTCTTACATTGAGCATTACTTTTCTCAGATTTTATCATTAATTGTTGTGCATTTGTGTTCTTTTGTGCATGTAGGGTTGTGCAGTAAATTTAGAGAAGAAAGAGCAAAATTAGGTCATGTTCGCCGTTGTTGGAGAATTCTTGGATCAAGCAAGGAACAAGGCATGAGTCTAGACATATAGGTGTGTGCCAACCTCCTTTGGAGGGGCACAAATACAGTCACATTCACAAAAGTCTAATCCATGTAGCATTGGAGAACTTCATCAATGAGGAGAAATGAAGCAATAGATATGATCTACGTGAAAAGGGCCCGAAAGTGCATGGGTTGTTGCAGTAATAATAGTACCCCGGTGAGAGGGTAGTCAAATCCTCAGGGAGTAGGGATCAAAGACACAAATGTTCACTCTTTAGCTAGTTCGGTGTACGGATAGTGAAAATAGAATCAATATGTGGTTTCAAAAGTAATTCAGAAGAACAAGAAATAAAAGGGAAATATGGAAGGCAGGAGAGTGCAAGCAAGAGTAATAAGAGAAAGATGTTTGATAAACGCCTAAACATACGTATTTTCCATGTATTCGGGTGTATGTATTACGTATTTTTCTATGAGTTGACACCCGTTTTTGGTCTGAATTGGTTTCTTTCGCGTTACAGGTACTGATGTGACCCCTTCGAGCTGATTGATAGAATTTGAGAAGAAATCGGCGACGAAAACACTATTTTTGAGGGGGTTACTGTAGCGACTACTGTAGCAGTTCCTGTAGCACGAACCCTTTGGCGAAATGGCTAAGTCTAGAGGTCCATGCGGGCTGTCATGCAGAGGCCGCATACAGTACTGTAGTAGTTTACTGTAGCAGTTTACTGTAGCAGTTTACACGATTTCGGGACTTTCTTGGAATTCTTCTCTCCCTGCATGCGGGGCCGCATAGGGGGCCGCATAACCCACTGGAAAAGGTTTTTAAGGGTTTTGGGAGTTCATTCTTGAAAGGAGGCTAGGTCTTGAGGGAGGAAACACTTCATCATCTTCTTGGAGAGCTTGAGGCCGGCCTTTGGAGGCATTTCTTGAGGAGAGGACGACGGGGAGAGCACGAGACGATGAACCCACGCTTTCGATTTGCATTTGAGAGGAAGTTTGACAAAGGAAGCCACTCCTTGGGTGGCGTCCTTGGAAGCGTCATTCGGCCTTGATCTTTTCAGGGGGTGTTTTCATTATGCTTTTAGTTGTTTTCATGTATTTGTTTACTTATTTTGTGATCATGAACAACTAACCCCAAGGTCACCGGATGTAGGTGAACCTTGGGGGTGAACTTGTGTATTTTGGATGACTCTTTCTAGTTTATGCATTTGGTTTGGTTTGTGATCCTTGTTTGGTGGTTCTTGAATGCCTTGATATGTATGAGAACTCTATATGTCAATTCCTAGATGATGCTAGGTTGCATGACCATTGCCCTAGTATTAGGCTCACCAAGCTTGGAAGGGAATACATGTACGAATACGCCGTGACCATCGGGTATTTGTACCCCTCCAATTGTTAGGGTTGTCCTTGATTGTGTTTCAACCCTAGCTTGGGGAAATCCACTAAACCCTTTGCAATCGTACAAGGATTTGGGCGGAAGAAATTCCGTATTCCAATACTTGTATTGGATTAGGGACCAATGCCGTGACCATCGGGTTGGTCTAATTTAGGGTTTCCCGGTCCAAACCACCCACGTGCATGCTAGTTAGGGCATCCTTAGCACTTTAGTAGCCCCCGAGGGAATCCTCATCCGTGGCCATTCCCTCACCTTGATTTCTCCCCTCCATATTTATTCTTGCTATTTACATGCTCTTTGTTTAGTAGATTTTTAGTAAGTCTTACTCCAAGTGATCGACTAGGTCAAACAACATTGTGATAAGGAAGTAAGGATAGCTTCTCGGGCCCTTGGGGATACGACCCCCTCGTGTTCGCGCGAGGGGTATTACTTGGCGACCCCGTGCACTTGCGGGTGAGCGATTCAAACGCGTTTCTCACCAGACAATCAATGACCGAAATATGATTTATGCTTCTACTGCAAGACAATGCTATTATACTCTATTATTGATGTTTAATGAGTCAAGGATATCTTTAAACACACGGTCCCAAACCTAAGGTCAACCGTGACTAACCCCAACATTATGCCCCGACATTAGGTTTCACTATAACCCTTGACTCTTGTTGACCAGTCAACTAAGCCCTGGAGGAGTCCATCTTCCTAAGCCTCACACTATGTGGGATTATTTTAAGTTCTAGGGATTCCTAGTGATAAACACTGTTCCTATGTATAGCTCTAACCCTTTGGTCCAGGTGAAAGAACCCTAGTCTCAATTAAGCCGCAGCACTAGGATTCACTACAACCCTTCAATCTGTTGTTCGCGCAACTAAGCCCCAGGGGAGTTCATCTCCTAGTACTTCGCTCTATTTTGACCGCTAAGAACTCTTGAAACATGGAGGTAGGGAAAATCACACCGGATGGGAAATGAGACGTTTCGCTACCTAACGACTCACCCTCTCGACCCTCTTCTAACTTAAATAGTCTAACCCTATAGGAGTTGTCACACCTCGAAAGGATAACCTAGATGATTCTCAACTCGAATGTTACGGCTAATTGAAAATCAATACAAGATACAATTAAGATTGAAAATCAATTTTATTCATCAATAAAGAAAAGCATAATAACAGGTCATAGAAACATAATCATCCTAGGGTTTACAAGTCCGAATACCCACAAGGGGTTTAGCTCCTCATGAAGCTATAAAAATCCATCAAACTATGAGAATAAGCACAAATCAAAAGCATAGATGAAATCCTCCTTGTGTAGCGTGTGGTCGTGGTCTTGTGCGGCCGCCGCGCGTCGATGTCGATGCCGATGGCACGCTTCGATCCTCCACAAGGTCCTCTCGAAACCCTAGCCGCAATCCTCCAGAAGTTAGACGAAAAGATATGCCAAAAGATCCAGAAAAAGTCTCAAAACCACCTTTAAATAGTGTTGAGTCGCAGTTTCAAATCGGCTGAAATCAGAATTTCACATAGCTGTGTGGAATTTCCACATGGCCGTGTGAAGTCTCTTTTTTGCTGAATTTCGGCAAACAGTGAACATTAACTTGCTACAGTATTTTTGCTACACGAGTTAGACTTATTGTGAATGTGGCTGCCTTTGTGTCCCTCAAAAGAAGGTTGGCACACACCCACAAGTCTAGACTCATGCCTTGTTCCTTGCTCGGTCCGAAAACTCCCCAACAGCGGTGAACACGATCTAACTTTGCTCTTTTCCTCCAAACTAGCTTCACAACACTACAATGCACAAAAGCACATAAATGCACACTATTTAATGATACAATCTGATAACAGTAATGCTCAATATAAGATAATAACACTTCGCATTATTATAACATGGGCACTTATCACTACCGTTGATTGTGTGCTCAATTCAATGGCCTCTATGAAGAATATGAAATCGGGAACATTTTGTGCGCGAATACTGTAGCAGTCACTGTAGTAATTATTGTAGCAGTTTACTGTTCATTGTGCACCAGAAATTCAATTCCAGAGAATCCACACGGCCGTTTGGTTCCCGATTTCAGCCAATTTTACAGCCTTGACTCATCACTATAAATAGGACTTTTTCAGGATTTTTCAATGATCTTTTTCCCCAACTTTTTGAGGGTCACGGCTAGGGTTTGGAGAGCATTTTGTGGAGGCATAGAGCGCGTCTATGGTATTGAAATCGAAGTCCGTTGGAAGATAGCTATTGGGGGAGCTTTTATCGGCACCGATCCAGCAAGGTGTGCCCTAGGCTTGACAAGGGGCTTGGTGGAAAGATGGAGTGGCCGCACAAGACCATCGCCACGCATCACAAGGGGGGTTCATATATGTTTATGATTCTTGTTTATTTATACACATTGATGGATTTGTATAGCTCCATGGAGGGCTAAACCCCTTGTGGGTATTCGGACTTGTAAGCCCTAGGATGACATTGTTTCTATAACTTTTATTATGCTTTCTTAGTTGATGCTTTTAATTGAGTTCCGCTCTTGATTACTTGTTGTATTGATTTTCCCTTAGTCGTGACACTAGGGCTAAGAATCATCTAGGTTATCCTTTGGAGGCGTGACAACTCCTATAGGATTAGAGGATTAGACTATTCATGATTGGAGAGGGTCGAGAGGGTGAGTCATGAGATAGCGAAATGCCCTTTTTCCCTCCGGTGTGATTTTTCCCTACCTCCGTATTCCAAGAGTTCTTAGAGGTCAAAGTAGAGCAAAGTGCTAGGAGATGAACTCCCCTTGGGCTTAGTTGTGCGAGCAACAGAGTGAAGGATGGTAGTGAATCCTAGTGTTGGGGCTTAACTAAGACTAGGGTTCTTTCACCTGGATCAAAGGGTTAGAACTATATTTAGGGACAGAGTCTTTAACTTGGAATCTCTAGAACTTAAAGCAATTCCATGTAGTGTGAGGCTTAGGAAGATGGACTCCGCTGGGGATTAGTTGAGAGATTAACAGAGTGAAGGGTCGTAGTAAAACATAATGCCGAGGCATAGTGTTGGGTTAGTCACGGTTGACCTTAGGTTTGGGACCGTGTGCTTAAAGATGTCCATGACTCATTAAACATCAATAGGAGAGCATAATACATTGTCTTGCACTAGAACATTAGTCCTAGGTGGAGCTTGTCCGGGTACCCTATTTTACATTGATTGTTTCTCTCTTACTTTTTGCATGCACTATCTTGTCTTCCATATTTCTCTTTTACTCTCTTGCACACACATTGATTTCTACTCTCATCACTCATATTTCGCACTAGCTAAGTAGCAATTTCTTGTGTCTCTAATCCCTACTCCCTGTAGCCGAGAGTGTGCATTAGATTAACCCTAATCAAGACTCCTTGTTCTCATTGACATCGTAGGGGTATTTTCTGGATAGGAAAACCCGTACTGGATTAGGACTACACTACGGAGGTTCCGGGGTAGTCGACATCCGAGTCTAGCGGAGCAAAACCTTGCCGACCTTATTTTTATAGTTATCATGGTCTTTCTTATTTAGTCTCCTCCCGGGGGAATCCTCGCCCGAGGCCTTCCCAAATTATTGACTTCTTCATCTCTATCTTTATTCCAGATTGAGTTTTATTTTACTTGCATTTCTTTACTTATTTTTATTACTTAAATTTGTATCAACCCTGTTTCGATCGACTAGAAAGTGACCCCCAAAAGGAAGTAATAGTAGATCTCGGGCCCTAGGGAATACGACCCTCCTTGTGAGGTTATTACTTGATGACCTGTGCACTTGCGGCCGGGGAGTCACGTGTTAGCTCTGAGCTAGTCGCGCGGCGACTCATCAAGTTTTTGGCGCCGTTGCCGGGGACCACACCGAGAATACTAGGAAAACTTTTGGATCATTGCTCTAGTCATTTCGCTTTCACCTGTAATTATCCATCTTTTATTATTTTCGTTTCCATTGTTTGTATATATTCACTAATATCTCCTTTTGCCTTTTGTTTTCTCAGGCATTCTGTGCATGACTCGTGCAAACCCCACTGGGTTTGTAGAGCCAAACGAAGAAATCGAACGTGTCAAACACCAACGGTTGAAGGAAACTCAAGTGGGTTCCTCCTCTGGATCAGTTGCTCCACCGGAATCAATCCCTATTGCTATGGCTGAAGAGAGAAGAACGTTGTCGGACTATGAGAGGCCACAGTTTACCGGTGGAGGGTTTAGTGTGCAAGCACCGGCCGTCAGTGCAGGAAATTTCGATTTGGCCAGACCAATCGGCATGATACAGAACACAGTACAGTTTGACGGTTTGGCCGATGAGGACCCGAATGAGCACCTATCCCGCTTCCTCCAAATGTGCTCGACATTTAAAGTCAATGGCCTATCTGACGATGCAGCTAGACTCCGTCTTTTCCCATTCAGTTTGCGGGGCGCCGCTTACAGGTGGCTCACGTCACTCGCCCCGGGATCCATCAAGACATGGGAGCAAATGGTGAACAAATTTATGGGCCGATACTTTCCCCCGAGCAAAGCGGCAAGATTACGGCAAGAGATCTCCGCCTTTAGTCAAAGAGACAACGAAACCCTCTTTGAAGCCCATGAGAGATTTAAGGATCTTCTGCGAAAATGTCCACATCATGGTTTCGAAGCTTGGATGCGAGTACAGATACTGTATAATGGTCTGAGCTATCAGAATCGTCAACTCATTGATGCCGCAGCCGGTGGATCCTTGAGTGGTAAATACCCCGAGGATGCCGAAGAATTAATTGAGAACATGGCACGAAATGAATCACATTGGGGTTCGAGGGCAAAAATGACTCAAGCTCGAGGAGTTCATGAAATAGACAATAAGACCGCTCAAGATGCGAGGCTCGAAGCACTAGCGAAGCAAGTGAGTTTGCTTATGTCCGAAAGAGTCGAGCGTTCGAGCACAAGTGTCAAGCAAGTGATGAATTGTGGAACTTGTGGAGGGGGGCATGATGCTGCTTGTTGCCCCATCGCTGTCCCTGATGCCGCCCAAGTTGAACATGTTGACTTTGTGAATCAGGGACAGAAATTCCAAGGAAACCCCTATGGTGGGACATACAACCCCGGGTGGAGAAATCACCCAAATTTCAATTGGGGAAATCAAGGCCAACAGAAATTTTCACAACCGCCAGGGTTTCAGGCACAGTCTTCACAAGCACCTCCAACGGAAAGGAAATTCACTACCGAAGATGTCCTAGCTAAATACATGCAAATCACCGATGCAAGGTTGAACACACTTGAAACGACAGTGAGGAACATGCAAGCTTCAATCCAGGGCATCGAAAAACACATGGGGCAGATTGCAGCATCCTTGGCAGAAAGAACACCGGGTAGTCTCCCTAGCAACACTGAGACTAACCCACGAGAACATGTACAAGCTATCACTTTGAGGAGTGGTAGAGAGGTTGAGGTTCGGCCAACCCCTAGGCCAACTGAAAACAAGGAAAAGAACATGGTGAGAGGCACTTCCTCCGTGGGTGGGGATGAAGCTAATGACAGCCATGACAATTCGATTGAACCTCAAAACAAAGAAAAAAAATTGTTAGAGCACCGTCCAAGGATCCCTTATCCGGCGAGACTCAATAGGGATAAGGAGGACACCCAATTCAAAAAATTTTTGGAGATGATCAAGCAACTTCACATTAATCTTCCACTCGTCGAGGCCTTCGCTCAAATGCCGAAATATGCCAAGTTTATGAAGGAGTTTCTTACAAACAGGAAGAAACTTGAAGAAGCATCTACGGTGTCTCTTGGCGAGAATTGTTCGGCAATTATCCAAAGCAAATTGCCCGAGAAAATCAAAGACCCGGGTGGTCTAATTGTAGAGTGTCACTTTGGGGACTCGCTTGTAGAGAAAGCCCTCGCCGATTCCGGTGCAAGCATAAATGTTATGCCCTACAAGTTGTTCTTAAAACTTGGCCTTCAAGACTTAGAGCCGACACGGATCACCATACAACTTGCGGACCGGACTGTTAGATGGCCGCGTGGCATTGTCAGCGATGTGATTGTGAAAGTTGGTGGTCTAGTCTTTCCGGCCGATTTTGTTATCCTTGATGTTGATGACGCTACTGAGGTCCCCATCATACTTGGCCGGCCTTTCCTTGCCACATCCCGTGCCCTGCTGGATATCCAAGACGGGAAAATGACCTTGCGAGCCGGGAATGAAGAAGCCACTTTTAAAATTCCCGAGGCAATAAAACACCCCAAGGAGCTTGACGACACTTACTATGCACTAGATGATACAGAACTACAAGTTGAAGATTGTGTGCATGAAGTCCTTATGATGAACCCCCTTGATGAATTATTACAAGATGTTGATGTTGAGGAGGAAAAAGCACCAAAGAAGGCACAAGAAGACCCTCCTCATACACATCCGGACAAGGCACAAGGGAGAAGCAAAGGAGAACGATCATGGAAGCGAGCATGGAAAAAGGTGACTCCTAAGGTCAGCAAAGCAAGCAGAAACTCTCATGAAAAGGGACACATGGCATGCTTCGTCGACCTAGGTACGCACAATGTTGATTATCTCCTTTCCTTGAATTTACCGGCGGGGTCATCATTTGCATACATGGGAAATTCAGGTAACATCTCTGCCTTTGAACCACCTTGATGATGAGAAACTTGAACGTCAGGCTCGTGACGCTAAACAAGCGCTTGTGGGAGGCAACCCATGATTTTTACAATTCCGTATTTTTATTAAGCATGAATTAGGTTTGGATTGTGAGCTCTCCTCTTCATTCGTTCTTGGTGTGATTTACTGTGTATGTCTGTGTTTCCCCCCCATCTCAGGCCCGTTTGTTTTGTGTTTTTCAACATGTTTCAATTGTCCGAGATGAGTTTCGTCACGTTTGTAATGTTGAAGACTAGTTTTGGTTTGGAACTAGCTGATTTTTGAGTGTTTTGCAGGACTCTGTGCGGCTACTGTTTGGCAGAAGGGTGGGTATGCATGTCTGAGCTTTACTACTTATTTCACGAACTTGTATGAAAATTTTTGGAAACTTTTGAATTGTTGCATGTTTGTTAAACCTAGGATGGTGTGCTTGATTATGATTATATTATAGCTCGAAACAATGATAAATGCTAAGTTTTTTTTTATGACCTTGCACACTTGAGATTTTCATGTCATTCTAGGCATTTCTCACACTATTCCCCTGGGTAGAACCCTGGACGTCTAGGCGAGGGACCACAGCACCTTCGTGACCCTCTTAGTTGCTAACCCATACTAGTGGGTTCGCGCCTTGGCGTGTTAGAATGTCGTCTAATAAAGTTTTAAGGACCTTCTTCTTGTTCTTTTTTGCAATACGGTAGGAAAAAAAAACGTGGAGAGTACTCCTCTGCCCTAATAGCGAAGTAACTTGGGGTTCTGGCTCCTAACCAGAGTGTTCCTCTTGCCAAAAGCTATAAGGACATGAACGCATCTACATGAATGTGCAAAGCTCGAGGTAATGTGGATTTGCAATTCATGTTAGTCCCGGAAAAGAAAAAGAAAAAGTTAAGCAATTGTGTATAGAACAATAAATTTTGACCGGTATTTGTTCGATAATAAGAGGAAGGATCCTTAGGACTCTACTAGACGTATTTCTACCACCTCAAGGCCGCATTCCACTAAGTGGCGTGAATTGCTTCACGAAGTGGTCCTCGGGGTCTTGTCTACCTTGTTTGGACTACAGGGATTCGAACTAGGGGATTTGCACACACACAGCACAACACGGCCAACGAATGCGTGAATGATCTCAAGTGGTCTTTGCTTAGTATTTTGAGTTTCATTTTGGCTATGATATCATCTTTTGCCTGAGGTTGTGTATTTAGTCACTTATCAGTATCCCTGGTTTTCATGTCCGTTTGCTTGAGGACAAGCAAATGCTTAAGTGGGGGGGTATTTGATAAGTGCCTAAATACATCATGTTTTAGCAATGATATTCTTGTACTTTCGTGCAACTTGTGTGTGTTTTGATGACATTTTGCGCACTTGATGCTTTTATTTTCGTTTCAGGGTTTTGAGGACCAAGTGCGCGAGATTAAACAGTATTCGTGTCATTTCGGGGATGATTGATGAAGAAACGAAGAGTTGGAGCACCCCGAAAGCCGACGCACCGCACACGGGCTGATTTTTCTCGGCCATGTGCGGCCACTATGCGGACCGCACAGTCCCCGCAGGCTCCAGCCAGAAGGCTGTGCGGCCTGTGCGCAGGGCCGCACACTGGCCGCACAGCACAGCCCCGCGCAGTGCCCGCACACCTTCGAGCTATATATGGGTTCTTTCAGGGTTTCTTTAAGGGATCTGTTCTCTATCCGACCTCCACTCCACCACTCACCACTCTCATCATCTTTGGAGGTATTTAGAGGAATTCTTGGGCAGAATTGAAGGAGAGAAGAAGGGGAAGACGCGGAGAAGCTTCATAGGGCTCGCCAGCGCGGATCCGACGAGCTACACCATCAACCCTAGTCGACATCTTTGAGGGAGTTTTTCTTGTTTTTATTCGATGAATCCTTTGTATGACGAGCTCCTCAGCTTTGTGATGTCGAACTAAACCTCCCAAGGCCACCGGGTTCCCGGTGAACCTTGGGAGGAGACTTTGTATGAATGACCTTGTATTGATTTGAATGAATGTGTTGGTTTGATTGTTTGGTTTTAATTTATCAATATGTTGTTTGTTCTACATTGGATGGATTCCGTAGAATTGATTGTGAATGATACTTGTTTGGCGGGATGCTATCATGTATTAGGTCAGTTGATGAGTTAAAGAGGGATACATGTATTAACACACCGGAGGTCCCGGGTGTTAATAGCCTTCCGCGCGTTTAGGGTTAATTTAGCCGTGAGTGTGCATTAGATTAACCCTAATCAAGACTCCTTGTTCTCATTGACATCGTAGGGCTATTTTCTGGATAGGAAAACCCGTACTGGATTAGGACTACACTACGGAGGTTCCGGGGTAGTCGACATCCGAGTCTAGCGGACCAAAACCTTGCCGACCTTATTTTTAAAGTTATCATGGTCTTTCTTATTTAGTCTCCTCCCGGGGGAATCCTCGCCCGAGGCCTTCCCAAATTATTGACTTCTTCATCTCTATCTTTATTCCGGATTGAGTTTTATTTTACTTGCATTTCTTTACTCATTTTTATTACTTAAATTTGCATCAACCCTGTTTCGATCGACTAGAAAGTGACCCCCAAAAGGAAGTAATAGTAGATCTCGGGCCCTAGGGAATACGACCCTCCTTGTGAGGTTATTACTTGACGACCCGTGCACTTGCGGCCGGGGAGTCACGTGTTAGCTCTGTAGCTAGTCGCGCGGTGACTCATCACACACCTATCGCCTCGCCAAAGCCACTAGACATTCTCTAGACTTTGATGATACTTTATACTATCTTGACACTACCGATGAACTAATCAATGAATATGTGCAGGAAATGATGAATCCGGACTCGTATTAAGGGTGGCCAGACAAAGATGTGGAGAATGAAGAAGTCCTATCACTTGGTCTCGTGGAGGAAGTGGAACCGACCCCGGGAGTCATGAAAAGGATGATCCAGAAGATGAGGAGATCGAGGAGATGCCACAAGAGGAGCCCCAAAACAAATGGGTATGAGCATTCAAGGAGTAATGGTGTTTCACCCTTGTATGGTAACAAACTCGATAACTCCCCCTCTACCCTACAAAAACTATATTCTGCATGCTTTTAGGTTGTAGGGAAGAGCGCAACTTTTATTCATGAACTCCCATGAGATAAGGGCAGGTACATCAAGCTAAGTGACGTTAAACAAGCGCTTCTTGGCAGGTAACCCAAGCCTTTACTGTCTTTCTAGAAGTTAGTTTAGTATTAGGATGAATAAGAGTCTTAGTATTGGTGTCTTGTTTATACATGCATATGTTGTGATTTTCTAGTGGATATCTTGATGATTTTCTTGTGCCTAATGTGATTGATGAAGTTTTGGGTCATTTGAGCGTGTTTTCATGGATCTCTGGTCGTGTTTTTATCGTCCATCAGGCTCGAAGTGTTATGCGTGCTTTTCTGAAATCTGCTGCATAGCCTGTAATTTTATTAAGTTATCTAGAGAAGACACACGGCTGTGTCGAATTTCCACACAGGTGTGTGTCTCCATTTAGAGCTCAAACAGAGAGGACACAGGGGCATGTTAATGCCCTGTGAACGACCCTGGATGGGTACACGGCCGTGTGGAATTTCTACACTGCCTTGTGAAATCCTGCAGAACTTCAACTCTCCATCCCGAGAGTCCACAGGGATTGTGAATGCCCCTGTGAGTTCCCCTATGCTAAGGCACACGGCCGTGTGGAAATTCCACATGGTTGTGTGCAACTCTGCAGAGAATTTCCTTCCATCCCGAGAAGACACAAGGGCATGTGACTTCCCCTATGAGAGAGCTCGTGAAACGCACACAGCCATGTGGATTCCCACAAGGCCGTGTGGAACACTTAGGTTTTTCTAAGATGAGTCCAGAGAGGCCACAGAGGCGTGTGGGTGCCCCTGTGGCTGGCCTTATGTTTTGGCCAGAGATGCCACAGGTTTTTCTCAGAAATGTCTACATGTCCAAGTGGATGTGTGCAGAGGCCTTAAGCGTTTTCCCGATAGCACACAGTGGTGTGTGAGTACCCCTGTGAGGCTCCTCTGTGAAGGCACACGGGCGTGTGGGGTGTTCAGAGAGCAACCAGAGAGAACATAGGGGCATGTGACTGCCGCGGTGAACCCTCTTAGTAGAGGCACACAGCCGTGTGGAATTTTCACACGGCTGTTTGGATGCACAGAACGACAAAAACCACCGCTTTTCTTATAAATTCACTCGTGCCTCTCTGTTCTTAACTTCCAAACACTCTGAGAACACTCTCTCCAACTCTTCCAACTTTCTCCTAGTGATTCTAGAGGTTTTAAGCTCTTTCTTTCGGCATTTCTTCGAAGTTTTGATTCTCCATTCGTCGGTAAGCCTCCTCTAAACCTTCTCTTCGTTAATCTTGATTTATTTGCTCATTGTGGTATATTTCACGTGATTTACATGTTTATATTACTTGGGAATTCATTTAGGAAAATATTTCAAGCAAATGTGTGATGTACTTTGTGTTTGACCGTGGGAACAACAGTTATTCGGCTGCTCGCACTGGAGGTTCTAGCATCGTTTGTGTTTGACCGTGGGAACAGCAGCTTCACAAATGTGGACACAATTCAGTTCTACACACTCAATCAGCATTTTAGCCTAAGTGTGATGTAGTTCTCTATCATGATTGGTTTATACGACGAGGCATTTACAGAGACAGAGGAGTACGAGTAGCTACCGACAGATTATCCTGCTATTCTGACTCTGCAGTGCACCTACAGTAGATTATGTGGTCAGGGACAGTATGAGCCAGGGGTGTCCAAGGCCACATGCTTATCCAGGTCATCATACAGATACATCCACGCCGTTCTTAGCCGATCAGTGAATGGCCGTGGAGATAGTACCGGAGTTTTGATCCTCCATGAGCTTCTCTACTTGTATTCTATGGTGGAGAGCGAGCCACTCTACCTTGTTCACATTCTAGCAGATTACATACGACATGATAAGTGCTCGTGTTATAGTAATGCGAAACGTTATTATCTTGCAATGAGCATTAATTTAATCAGATTTTATCACTAAAAAGTATGCGTTTGTTAACTTTTGTGCATTGTAGGGTTGTGAAGATAAAGTGAAGGAAAGGAACGAAGTTAGATCGTGTTCGCCATTATTAGGAAGATTCTTAGACTAAGCAAGGAGCACCGCATGAGTAGAGATTTGTGAGTGTGTGCCAACATCCTCTGGAGGGGCACAAAGGTAGTCACATTCACAATAAGTCTAACTCATGCTAACAAAAAGAACTTTACCAATTAGGAGATTTGAAGCAATCGGCACGATCTACCGTTGATTGTGTGCCCAATTTAACAGCCTCAATGAAGAACGATGAATTCGGGAGCGTTTCGGGACAATGCTGTAGCAAGTTACTGTAGCCAAATACTGTACCAAGCTCGTGTTCATATTCGGCCGAAATTCAGAATTCCAGAGAATTCACACGGGCGTGTGAAAATTCCACACGGCCATGTGAATTAATTTTCCAGCAAGCCAGAAACTTCACACGCCCGTGTGGAAATTCCACACGGCCGTGTGAATTAATTTTCCAGCAAGCCAAAAACTTCACACGCCCGTGTGGAAATTCCACACTGCCGTGTGAAGTCCCGATAAGTCCGATTTTTAAAGCCACACTCAACAATATAAAGATCGATTTTGGAGACTTTGAAAATATTTTTTGACCTATCTTTCTCCTCGACTTCTGGAGAGTGCAGCTAGGGTTTTGGAGAGGATTTCATGGAGGTTTAGAGGGCGTCATCAGCATCGTCACCGACGTCCGGCAGCCGCACAAGACCATGGCCACACCATCGCAAGGGGGTTTTCATCGATGTCTTTACTTTGTGCTTTCTTTCATACTTTGATGAACATGTATAGCTCCATGAGGAGCTAAACCCCTTGTGGGTATTCGGACTTGTAAACTCTAGGGTTATTATGCTTCTTTGACATTGTTGTTATGCTTTTCCATTATTGATGAATAAAAATTGAGTTTAAATCTTGATTTCATCTTGATATTGTTTTCCCTTAGATGTGACACTAGGGTTGAGAACAATCTAGGTTGTCCTTTGGAGGTTTGACAACTCCTATAGGATTAGACTCTTTAAGATTGAAGAGGTTTGAAAGGGTGAGTCGTGGGGTAGCTGAGTGTTCCCTTTCCCCTCAGATGTGGTTTCTCCCTACCTCCGTTTCCTTAATTTCTTAGCGGTCGAGGTAGAGTGAAGTGCTAGGTAGATAAACTCCCCTGGGGCTTAGTTACGTGAGTAACAGAGTGAAGGGTCGAAGTGAATCCTATGCACTGGGGCTTAATCGAGACTAGGATTCTTCCACCTGGACCAAAGGGTTAGAACTACACATAGGAACAGGTTTTACCACTAGGAGTACCTAGAACTTAATGCAATCCCGCGTAGTGTGAGGTTTAGGTAGATATACTCTGCTGGGGCTTAGTCATGCAAGTGATAGAGTGAAGGGTCGATGTGAATACTAATACCGGGGCATAATGATGGGGCTAGTCACGGTTGTCCTTAGGTTTAGGACCGCGAGTCTAAGGATTTCCTCGACTCAATTAACATCAATAGGGAAGTATAATAGCATAGTCTTGCACTAGAAGCATAGATCCTAGAGGTAGCTTGTCCGGATACCCCACTTCACCCATTGGTAGATCCTCTTTGACTTGCACTTTCTCATCTTCCATCTTTCTATTCAATTTCTTGTCTTTTATTATATTTGCTTCCATATTCACTCATCGATTCTATTATTATCTTTCCATACTCCACATAGCTTAAATAGTGAAATCTCATATTTTAACTCCCTATTCCCTATGGATTCGACTACCCACTCACTGGGGTAAATTTTATTACTTCGACAAACCCATGCACTTGCGGGATAAACGCAAGGGGTCGTATCACGACAATAGGACCAGTACCCCAAGATCCGAGTCATTTTCTCGGGACCGTACATCACTCAACTTATCATTTGTTTGGGACTTCTAGACAGAGTTTGCGGGGCCGGTAAGTGTACTAGACTAGCTCCCTCGGGCACGAATACATGGAGGCTGATGGGTATAGTCCACAGAGGTGGACCAGGGGTATATCCACTGATAGTAGCCAGCAAGAACAGGTCGAGACAGAGGGAGACGAGGCTGGGGGTTCACAGCTGACGTTACAGCCACCTCCCAAGCACACAGAGATGCAGGTACCACTGACACGACCCCTTGCGTGTATCTCGCAAGTGCAGGGGTTTGTCGAAGTAATAAAATTTACCCTGGTGAGAGGATAGTCAAGTCCACAGGGAATAGGGATTTAGAATATGAGATTTCACTAATAAAGCTATGCGACGTATGGAAAAACAATAATAGGATCAATGAGTGAATATAGAATCAAACAGAATAAAAGACAAGAAATTAAATAGAAAGATAGAAGATGAGAGAGTGCAAGTAAAAGAGAATAGAGAGGACTAGCAATGAATGAAATAGGGTATCCGGACAAGTTACCTCTAGGATCTATGCTTCTAGTGCAGGACTATGCTATTATACTTCCCTATCGATGTTAATTTAGTCGAGGATATCCTAAAACTCACGGTCCCAAACCTAAGGACAATTGTGACTAACCCCAACACTATGCCCCGGTATTAGGATTGACATCAACCCTTCACTCTGTCGCTCACACGACTAAGCCCCAGGGGAGTATATCTACCTAAACCTCACACTGCGTGGGATTGCTTTAAGCTCTAGGGATTCCTAGTGGTAAAACCTATTCCTATATGTAGTTCTAACCCTTTGGTCCAGGTGGAAGAACCCTAGTCTAGATTAAGCCCCAGCGCGTAGGATTCACTTCAACCCTTCACTCAGTTACTTGCGTAACTAAGCCCCAGGAGAGTTTATCTGCCTAGCACTTCACTCTATTTCGACCGCTATGAAGTCAAGGAAACGGAGGTAGGGAGAAACCACGTCGGAAGGGAAAAGGGTATATCGCTACCTCACAACTTCCCTCTCAACCCTCTTCAATCTTAAGTAGTCTAACCCTAAAGGAGTTGTCACACCTCCAAAGGGTAACCTAAATTGTTCTCAACCCTAGTGTCATGTCTAAGGGAAAACATTAACAAGATGAAATTAAGATTGAAACTCAATTTTTATTCATCAATAATGGAAAAGCACAATAACAATGTCAGAGAAACATAAAAACCCTAGAGTTTACAAGTCCGAATACCCTCAAGAGGTTTAGTTCCTCATGGAGCTATACATGTTCATCAAAATAGAAAAGAAAGTACAAATCAAAGACATTGATGAAAACCCCCTTGTATATGGTGTGGCCGTGGTCTTGTGCGGCCGTCGAACGTCTGTGATGATGCCGATGACGCCCGCTAAACCTTCACAAAATCCTCTCCAAAACCCTGGCCGCACTCCCCAAAGTTGAAGAGAAAGATAGGTCAAAAGATATCCCAAAAGGTCTCCAAAATCCCCTTTTATAATGTTGAATCGCGGCTTTAAAATCGGACTTATCGGGGGCTTCACACGGCCGTGTGGAATTTCCACACGCCCGTGTGAAGTTTCTGTCTGGCTGAAAAATCGATTCACACGGCCATGTGGAATTTCCACACGCTCGTGTGAATTCTCTGAAACCCTGATTTTTGGCAGAAATTGAACAGTAGCTTGATACAATGTTTTGCTACAGTAACAAACTACAATGATACTACAGTAACTTGCCGAAATGCTCCCCAATCCGTTGTTATTCATTGAGGCCATTGGTTGGGCACACAAACAATGGTAAGTCGTGTCGATTACTTCAAATCTCCTTCTTTGTGAAGTTCTTCTAAGCTACACAAGTTAGACTTGTTGTGAATGTGACTGCCTTTGTGCCCCTCCAAAGGAGGTTGGCACACACTCACAAGTCAAGCTCGTGCCTTGTTCCTTACTTGGTCCGAAAACTTCCCAACATCGGCGAACACAACCTAATTTCGTTTTCTTCTCCAATCTAGCTCCAGAAACCTTCAATGCATAAGAGTACACAAATACACACCATTTAGTAATAAAAAGTGATAAAAGATATGCTCAATGTAAGACAATAACGCTTCACGGTAGTATAACACAAGCACTTATCAACCACCAATAGTACCGGAGCTAACTCCAATGCATATCTTTTCGCCTTGTCGAGGCCAGGACAGACTAGAGCGCCTCGATAGTGCTACTGTGGGGGTGCTCCGACAGAGATGGCCGAGGTTAAGGCTATAAAGGTTGCGCACCATTTAGAGATGATAGCACAGTTCGATGCTCTTCGGCAGTTACTCGAGTGAGCTGTGACCTCACCGTTTGTAGTACAGCCCCGAGCCTCCCCTGTGCCACCCTCACCAATAGTATCACCACCACTCGAACCACTGGCACTGGCAGAGCTGACAGCAGCACCAGAGGCTACTGTTCAGGAAACCCACGCGGAGCGGTCGTAGTTTATTTTATTTGCTTTTTCTTTGTACTTTCACATTTTATTTTGGACTTGTAGTACTCAGAAAGGATCTCCCTTCTGAGTTTATTTTCTGTTTCTTTTATCTTTTCTCGAGTTGTATTACATTTCTCTATCTTTATATACTCGAGTTTATTTTGATTTTTCTTGAGCTACACTGAACCCCTCATGTATGTGTGCAGATGGTCTTGGATGTTTGGAATTTGAGCAATAGCCATAGGCACGGTCATTGGACCGTGTGTGCTCCACAACCCATTCAGACTCAACTCTTACTGAACATAGCTGCATCAAATGCAACACTTGGAGTTCAGGGGAGTATTGTTTCAATTGCCCTCTCCCACATCAGTTATTTCAATTGTATACTTTTGATTGTGCTTGCATGCATACATTCGGGACAATGCACATCTTAAGTGTGGGGGGGAGTTCACATTGCACACACCATTACTTGTGCGTTCAATTGCTTATGCTAATGTAGCCTACGGCGGTTCACCGTAATTACAACGGTTGTATTCTTAGAGTCTAGGAGAATTTTTAACATTGTATCTCATCATGCTCTAGTTTTTACTTGAATTTTGGAATTTTTGTTCGATTATCTCATATTGCGCTACTCACTCTTGAAACCTTTTGGAAACTCAAGCTCAATGTTTAAGGACTAGTTTATCATCGCTTTAGTTAACTTTTTAGTTTTATTTTGAGAGATTAAAAAAAAACTTGTGAACTTGTGAATATGTTTTAGGTTTTCATTGTGCATTTGCGGTGGAAAGGCTACCACCTATGAAATATGTAGCTACTCTCATAAGTCGGATACAAGTTATGCCCTAATGAGAGAAAGAGCTATCTCATAGGATGCGTGAAAGCTACTACCCCGGTAGAAAGAGCTACTTCCTCGAAAATGTGAAAGCCACCTTTGGTGGCCGTCTAGGAAAGGGCTACCTTAGAGGTTGTGTGAAACTACTACCTCCCTACTTTTGTATATAAATAAGTTCTTCTAATAAGAGTTTGAGGAGTACCATTTTGGTTAACTTGAGTGAGTTAACACAAACTTACACATTTTTGAGTTGTTGTCCTTTTTATTCAAGTTTTTAGCTAGAGCAATGCTACCTTTATGCAATGTTTTGATTTCTCCTTGCTTGTAGAATGCTTCTTTTGCATACTTTTGCTCAACCTAAGGCCAAGCACTTTTAATTGTTCTTCCCAAGTACTGTCATGTTTTATTTTTGCTTGAGGACAAGCAAAAGCTTAAGTGTTGAGGAGTTTGATAAGTGCTCGTGTTAAAGTAATACGAAGTATTATTTTCGTACCTTGAGCATTACTTTTCTCAGATTTTATCATTGATTATTCTGTATTTATGTTCTTTTGTGCATGTAGGGTTGTGGGGTAGATTTAGAGAAGAAAGAGCAAAATTAGGTCATGTTCGCTTTGTTGAGGAGTTCTCGGAGTATGTGCCAACCTCCATTGAAAGGGCACAAAAGCAGTCACACTCATAAAAGTCTACCACGTGTAGCATTGAAGAATTCCGTCAATAAGGAGAAAAGAAGCAAATGACATGGTCTACCTTTGGTTGTGTGCCAAATTCAATGGCCTCGATGAAGAACATGGAATCGGGAACAATCTGTGCTAAGAACTGTAGCAGTTACTGCAGCAATTCTCTGTAGCAAATTACTGTATCAGTTTACTGTTCACTGCACGATAGAAATTCAAATGGTGAGGTAATGGTGGCTTAGAACTTCACTCCTTTCTCATTCTCCTTTGCTCCTATCCCTCTTGGTGATGATGTGTGCTCATTTCCCACAAGGATCATGCCGAAAGATGGCTAGAAGGCCTCAAGGAAAGGCGGTGGTGGCAGCCCAAAAGGGCAAGAAGAAGTCTCCTTCTTTTGCCATAAAAGAAGCTTTTTATAATGCCCAAAATCGATGTATACTGCAGTCAATACCTGGCTGCATTGAGGCAGTATGACTTAGGCCAACTTTCTATCCTAAAAATTTTACAGGAGTTATAGTGAGTGCTACAGTAAAATTGTTATGACCTGGTTTTCTTCTCTTTTATGCCCTAATCGTATCCTCGTGTTCTCCATGGCTCCTCCATGCCATATGAAGCAAATAATACTCGATTAAGCATAAAATGAGCATCAAGTCCTATAAAAATACATGCAAAGTGTATAAAATACATATAGTAAAATACATACATTTAGATGCTTAACATTTATGATCTTTTCCATGTGTCTTGATGGTGGCATGCTATATGTGATTTACTCTAGTAGAGGTTTCCATAGCAGGCCTGTAGACGTAGTGTGGTTGACCATTATATTACCCATAATAGGAGGCATGTTGAAAGTAGTTAAGTCGATCCTATAAGTGCATGGGTTGTCAAGTAATACCTCTCACGCAAGCAAGAGGGGATTGTATTGCCAGAGCCTGAGAAGCTACTCTTACTTCCTCTTCGCGTGTTGTTTAACATACAAATTTGAGTGATGGGTTGAAACTACAAAGCAATAATAAAAGCTCTACATAGATGTCTATAGTGAAGGAAAATCACTAGTAGGAATCAAGGAGGGAAACTAATATGGATGAGGATCCTCTTGAGGCTACTAAAGTGCGAAGGATGCTACAACTATCATGCAAATTGTGCTTTGGATTGAGAAAATCCTAAGATATGTCAACCTGATGTTCACGCCAATTGACCCCTAATCTAACATGAGTATTGATACGGAATTTCTTCGGATCAATTTCTCCTACGATTACAATGAAAGTAAGGGACTTCACAAATTAGTGTCGAAACACAAGGATGATACCTGATGATCATTGTGTATTTGTATATGTATCCCTTCCAAGCTAAGCGTGTCTAACACAAGGATGATGATCACGCAACCTAGTATAACCTAAAGATGGATACACAAAGTTCTCATGCATACCAATAACCTAAAGTATACCAAGCATGGATCACAAACGCACCAAATGCAATCAAACAAGTCATTGCATCTAAACTACACAAGTTCACCCCAAGGTTCATTTACATCTAGTGACCTTGGGGTTTAGTTGTTCATACTAGGAACATACAAGATAAAATCTATGAAAATAACTAAATAAAAAAACATCAAAATCCCTCAAGGGTAAGAAGCCAAATAACGCTTGGAATCCCCTATAGAAAGGCTTCCCTTATTGTCTTCAACCTTCTACAAATGTGCCCTAGAAGTAGATCTTGCCAAATCACGCTCTCCCCGTTGATTTTCACTTCAGAGATGCCCTCTCTTGCCCTTTTCTACCCCAGATCAAGAATGATGGTGATGAGATCAAGAACAAGGCCTTTTCCTCTCAAAAGATGCCCTAAAACTCCTTTAAAAACTAATCTCGGGATGGCTTATGGTCTGGCATATGGTCAGCAAATGGGTTGTGAGGTCCTCAATCATTCTACTGATTTTCCTGTAATTTGCTCAGTCTAGAGTTGAAAAGTAGCACTTGATCCCCATTATGGAAGTATTTAGCTTGCTTAATGTGTCGGCCATGGTACGCTTTCATTTTCTCCTTATAGTGCACTGAGTTTTCATATGCCATAGTTCGCCATTCATCTAACTCAATTAATTGGCCACTTAGATAGAGATCAAAATTTAACTGCTTTATGGTCTAGTAGGCCCTATACTCCAATTCAATGAGCAAATGTGATGTGTGCCAACCCGCAAGTGCACGGGTCATCAAGTAATACCTCTCGTGCGAACACGAGAGTGTTATATTCCCTGGGGCCCGAGAAGCTACCCTTACCTCCTTTTTGCAATGTTATTTAACCGATAAGACTTGAGTGATTGAATTGAATAAAAAAAAAACTAAACAAGTAATTAATGAATGCAAGTTGATGAAGGCAAAATACGCAGAAAATCAGGGCTAAGAGTGGTCACGGATGAGGATCCCCTCAGGGGCTACTAAAATGAGCTGGATACTTGAACTAACATGCAAGTGGATAGATTGGACCGAGAAAACCGTAAATTAGGCCAACCCGATGGTCACGGCAATTGACCCCTGATCCGATATGGTATTTCTACTGCCCAAAATCCCCCTACGATTGCTATAGGTTAAGTGGTTTCCTCATACTAGGGTTGAAGTACAAATGAGTACTTAATCCTAGGAGTGGAAGGGTACAAATACCCGATGATCACGGCCTATTTATACGTATTTCCCTTCTAAACTTGGTGAGTCTAACACTAGGGCAATGATCAGGCAACCTAGTATTTCCTAAGTCCTTTGATACATAGAGTTCTCATACATATCAAGCATGTAAAAACACCAAACAATGGATCACAAACAAGCCACAAGCATTAATTAGAATAAAATCATCCAAAACATCACAAGTTCACCCCCAAGGTTCACCTACATCCGGTGACCTTGGGGTTTAGTTGTTTTTGTCCAAGAAATACAACAAGAAATACATAGAAACAATCAAGAAAGACATGAGAGGGACTTCCTCAAAGAACGCCACTCATAGGGATGGCTTCCCTTGTCTTCAACCTTCTAATCTAAAGCCCTAGCTTGAAGATCCTTCCCAAGAACTTGCTCTCCTTGCCAAATCCTGCACAAAATTGCCCTCAAAGTACTTCTTCTCCTTCAGATCCGAAAATGTGTGTGTGAAGCTCTAAGAAGAAGGCCCAAAGTTTCCAAGAAAACCCTTTAAGAAGATGATCTTGTGGCCCTTTGACACGACCTTTTGCATGTGTACCGCAAGTGCACGGCCTTGTCGAAGTAATAAAATTACCCTGGTGAGTGGGTAGTCGAATCCACAGGGAATAGGGATTTAGAACACAAAAATTCACTATTTAATTATGCGGTGTACGAAAAGAAATAATCGGAGTGATGAGTGAATTTATGGTAACAATTAAAATAAATGACAAGAAAGTAAATAGAGAGATGGAAGACAAGAGAAAAGCAAGTAGAAGTTAAAAGAGAAAGACTAGCAATGGGTGAGATAGGGTATCCGGACAAGCTACTTCTAGGACTTATGCTTCTAGTGTAAGACTATGCTATTATACTTTCCTATTGATGTTAATTGAGTCGAGGATATCCTTAAACTCACGGTCCCAAAACTTAAGGTCAACTATGACTAACCCCAACATTATGTCCCGGTATTAGGATTCACTACGACCCTTGACTCTTGTTGACCTGTCAACTAAGCCCCAGGGGAGTCTATCTTCCTAACCCTAACACTACGTGGGATTGCTTTAAGCTCTAGGGATTCCTAGTGATAAAACCTGTTCCTCTATGTAGTTCTAACCCTTTGGTCCAGGTGGAAGAACCCTAGTCTAGATTGAGCCCTAAAACTCTATCTTGACCGCTAATTACCCAAGGAAACGGAGGTAGGGAGAAATCACACCGGAAGGGAAAGGGGTACATTGCTACCTCAAAACTCTCCCTCTCAACCCTCTTTAGTCTTAAGTAGTCTAATCCTATAGGAGTTGTCACATCTCCAAAAGATAACCTAGATTGTTCTCAACCCTAGTGTCACGGCTAAGGAAGAACAATAGCAAAAGATAATTAAAACTGAAACTCGAATTTATTCATCAATATTGGAAAAACATAATAACAATGTCATAGAAACATAATGATCCTAGTGTTTTACAAGTCCGAATACCCACGAGGGGTTTAGCTCCTCATGGAGCTATACATGTTCATCAAAGTGTAAAATAAATTGCAAAATAAGAACATCAATGAAAACCCCCTCGCGTGTGATGTGGCCGTGGTCTTGTGTTGCCGTCGGACATCGATGACGACGCCGTTGGCGTGCTCCAATCCTCCACAAAGTCCTCTCCGAAACCCTAGCCGCACCTTCTCGAAGTTGGAGAGAAAGCTAGGTCCAAAGTTTCTCAAAAAGTCGCCCAATCGGGCTTTAAATAGGCTGTGTGCGGCTTTAAATTTGAATTTATCGGGGCTTCACACGGCCGTGTGGAATTTCCACACGCCCATGTGAAGTTTCTGTCTTCCTGAAAAATTTCTTCACACAGCCGTGTGGAATTTCCACACGCCCGTGTGAAGTCTCTGGCTTGCTGGAAAATGATTCACACGGCCGTGTGTTAATTCCACACGCCCGTGTGAATTCTCTGGAAACTTGATCTTCAGCAGAAAATGCACAGTAACTTGCCGAAACGCTCCCGAATATGTTGTTCTTCATTGAGGCCATTGAATTGGGTACACAATCAATGGTAGATTGTGCTGATTGCTTCAAGTCTCCTTCTTGGTGAAGTTCTCCTAGGCTACACGAATTAGACTTGTTGTGAATGTGACTGCCTTTGTGCCCCTCCAAAGGAGGTTGGCACACACTCACAAGTCCAAGTTCATGCCTTGTTCCTTACATGGTCCGAAAGCCTCCCAACAACGGCGAACACGACTTAACTTTGTTCTTCTTTTCCAACTTGGCTCCACAAACCTACAACGTACAAGAATACACAAATGCACACTATTTAGTGATAAAATCTGATAAAAGAGATGCTCATAGTAAGATAATATCGCTTCGCGTCACTATAACACAAGCACTTATCACCCTTCACGAGTGACCTTACAGTCCATATATGACCTGTGAGGTTGCCTGTAATACGGGTCAAAAGAATCTGCAAAGTTGTAAAATTGCTACAGTATTGTCTTCCCCTGGATCTTTTGCCGATGGCCTCATGGCCGTGAGCTTGCTCATGAGGGTTTCCAGCCTTTGAAAATTCTTCAAATGTTCGTGCTCCAGGATGCTACATTGTTGCTACACCGCCCGAGAAACTAAAACGACTAGTTCAGCGTAGATTTCTTCTCAGATCACGTCGTTGAGCTCACCTAGGCTTCTTCTGAACCTGAAACACAAAATAAACCAATTTAGACAGAAAAGCGCATCGATTCCTTATCAAAATATACAAAAACATGCGCAAGTATACGTATAAAATATGTACATTTAGACGTTTATCAAACATTCCCACACCTAAGCGTTTGCTTGTCCCAAGCAAACAAACATGAAGAACAAGGGCAAGAAGATAAAAGGCTAAATGCATGACCTCAAGCTCAAAAGTAAAGAACTCCACAGGCACACTAGACAGAAATCAAGAAGTGGACTGTTCATTGAGTATTCAAGTAATATTAGTACTGTCTCTCCTGGAGTGCCCCTGTGAGTGTGTGCTGGCTTTCACCTCGACCTCCACATCCTGGATTACTCCAAACTGTCCTTAGGCCCCACACACAATGAAAATGGCATTAGAGTGTTAAAGACACCCTCAATACTCAGTTAAAAGTCCTTTGGTCCCTAGATGAACTCGAGCTTCCTAAGTGACCATGCAACAAGTTCTAGGGGATCGAGATACTCAATTACTCTCACATATGTACAGAAATACTCTTTTTTTTTTCTGAGTCCCCCACTAACGTAGACTGCACAAAAATCTTTTAGACGGATGCACATGCTAGTCAAGCACAAGAGCCACCCATCCTACTTAATTATAGTCTACATAGATGCATTCGTGCTGTACTAGCAGATGAATACTGTCATAAACTCTTTTTTTTTAACATACTGTACACACTGTATCTCAAGCTCCTTTGTGTACAACCTACTGTAATAGTTCACTTTAAGCTATAGAGAACAATACAGGAACTCAAAAGCTCTTAATAGGGTATTGAAGATAGAATTTAACAATTTAATGCCAAAATCATTATGAGGGGTTGGTAGGAGTATACAAGGTGAAAGTGCATGTGAACAGATATAAGGGTGCACTTGAGGTGAAACAGAACTACATTCAAGTGCAAATCAAGTATAGCTCACAACTATCATTCTATCAAGCCAGGAAGTCCTAAACAAGTAAATCATAGATATCATAGGTAATCAAAACATGCAATGATATGAATTACTCCAAAAATCCATCCCCACACCTAAAACTGTACATTGCCCACAATGTACATAAGTCAGCGGAATAGGGTGGGGTAAACATGCCAAGTGCAAGAAAAGGGAGTAAAGAAACTTCCCTAGTCTATTGATGAAGTATGTGACATGATCCTATAGTGTTGGGGTCAAATAGTACGAGGAGGGCTTGGAGTATGAAACCTCTGTAACAATTATCCTGAAAGCACAAGAAGTGCAGATCACAACTCTAGAAATCAAAATAGTAGAAGAGAGCAAGTAAACAAAAAACCCAAAACAAACAGAAAAAGTTTAGCAGGGGCGAAGCCCTGACTAACTTACAAGTACACAGTACAACATATGAAAGGAAGTGCCACCAAAATACAAATAACAAGAAAGAAGTAAAATAACAAGCATGCTGTGTGAGTCTATGTGCTAGATGGAAATGATGGTGCTGCGCAGGTGGCGGCCGCAGAGGTGGTACCGACAGACGATGAAGAACTGCGTAGGAACGCTAAGATATCGGCAGTGCTAGTCTCAATACGGCTTAATGAGGCAGCCAGGTCTCTGTGTCCCCTCTCTAGTATCTGTAACTACTCGTAGACCTCATAATGGAATACCTCAAATCTTTCCTCAAGTGGAGGTCTATGCTCCCTGGGTTCAGTTCTATGGTTTGGCTCTGACTCGGACTGAGGATCAGACTCTGTGACATAAGATGGGGCAGGTCACTTTGGCATCGCACAAATCTGTCGGTGCTACCCCGCCTCTCGACTATATCAATACAAACAAGGGTCTGCATTCTGAGTGGAGCAACTACACCAACAATTGTCATGACTTGGGTCCTCTCAATGAGCCCAATGCCTTTGATCATGCGAGTAATGTAGGGTCCAGTGTAGATGGCTCCAAGGCGAACAAATTTTCCTTGATGAACAAAGACTTCGGCAACCAAGTGGCCCATATGGAGAAGGTACCGCTGTATGATACTATACAACATTAGCAGGTCCGTGCGTGATACCACCCTGGTGGAATCCAGTTGACCCCCAATTCCACGTGTCAGTAGGGCATGGATATACCTGTGGGTAGGGTCCTTCAGCTGGGAGGCCTTCTTGATTCGTGATCTGCTGGCGATGGTGTTCCAGTAAGCGGCACCAGTCACAGGATACGGGAAATCCTTACCTAAATCCTTGAATTCTGGCTTTTGTGTGTAGGCATCAATGTAGAATCCCATATACACCCCTAACTGATCTTGAGTGAACCTATGGCCTTTCCCAAAAGCACGGAATGAGATGTGGCTGGGCTGACGGGTGAAAGGACAATAATTAGCGATCTCGACCGTGCTTAACACTTCAAGGGTGAATTCCTTGTATGTGGGTTCTTCAATAGAAAACAACTCGTCCCAATCACCATGAGATATGAGTTCCAAAATGGTTTCATCCAAACCCATACTCTTCAATACATTCTAATCAGTTATTTTCCGAGTATTTCTCGTGGTTCCCCGGCAATAGCACCAAAAAAAACTTGATGTGTGCCAACCCGCAAGTGCACGGGTCATCAAGTAATACCTCTCGTGCGAACACGAGAGAGTCATATTCTCTTGGGCCCGAGAAGCTATCCTTACATCCTTTTTGCAATGTTGTTTAACTGACAAGACTTGAGTGATTGAATTGAATACAAAGAAACTAAACAAGTAATTAATGAATGCAAGTTGATGAAAGAAAGATATGGGGAAAATCAGGGCTAGGAGTGGTCACGGATGAGGATCAGGGCTAGGCTGTGAGCTTGCCCGTGTGGGTTTCCAGCCTTAGAAAATTCTTCAAATGTTCATGCTTCAGGATGCTACAGTGTTGCTACAGTAGCCCGAAAAGGATTTCTTCTCAAATGGACGAGTTCGGCGTAGATTTCTTCCCAAATCGCGTCGTTGAGCTCACCTAGGCTTCTTCTGAACCTGAAACATGAAATAAAACAATTTAGCCCGAAAATGGCATCGATTCCTTATCAAAATATAGAAAAAACATGTGCAAGTATACGTATAAAATATGCACATTTAGACATTTATCAAAATGATATGCTTTCCCATAGACCAATCTATAAGGTGTTGCTCCAATAGATGTTTTGTAAGCCATTCTATATGCCTAGAGTGCATCATCAAGCTGATCTGCTCAATCTTTTCGATGATAGCTCATTGTTTCTCCAAGATTCGCTTCATCTTTTCTTTTTTTGAAATATTACTAGCTCTCTGGTACCTATCACAGTGTTGCACAAATGTTTGCATGTCTTGGAATATAGTAGGATAGTAGAACCCCGCACCTAGAATCTTTTTAGCCATTCTATTTCCACTGTAATGACCCCCGCTCAGACTTGAATGGTAGTGTCTTATGATGTCATGCCCCTCCTCTCGAGAAACACATCTTCTCACAACTTTATCAGAATAGATTTTGAAAGGTAGGGGTCCTCCTAGATATAATACTTCAAATCAGCAAAAAAAAATTTCTTGGTTGACATGTGAGCCATTTTTGGAGTTTTTCGCTGCTAGGTAATCTGCAAGTTGGCGAATCATAGGGTTTTTTCCTCCTTCACTACCTGAATGCTGCACAACTATTCTCCCAAGAATATGTCATTGATCTCTCTTCCTTCGAAGAATATTTTCATGAAACTCCTCAAGGCGTGATAAGTGGTTTATAAATAAATTCTCTGTCCCTTATTTGTCTTTTATTTCTAGATCAAACTCTTGGAGTAACAAGATCCAACGAATCAATCGACACTTGCCATTTGGTTTTTTCAGCAAGTACTTTAGTGCAGAGTGATCTGTAAACACAATTACTTTTGAAAGAACCAAGTATGATCGGAATTTTTCAAATGCAAAAGGCTATTGTAAGTAGTTTTTTTCTTTGTGGTGGTGTAATTTTTCTGGGCATTATTTAAAGTCTTGCTTGCATAGTAAATAGGAGTAAAATGGTTATCCTGTCAATTCCTTATTATTGCCTCAACTGTGTAAAAACTTGCATCACACATTACTTCAAATGCCAAGTTCCAATCTAGGAAACTATTATTAGTGCCTCAACTAGCTTTTTCTTTAGGCTGAGAAAAGTGTTCATGTAATCTTCATTAAACTTAAAAGGGGCATCCTTTTCCAGCAGTTTCATTAATGGTCGGCTAATAGAAGAGAAGTTCTTGACGAATCTCAATTCCAGCAGTTTCAGTTGTAGAGACCTTCTCCTTATCTACCTCAATCCCTTTTTGTGAAATCTTATGCCCAAGTACTATGCCTTATTTAACCATGAAGTGCCATTTTTACCAACTAAGAACCAAATTGGTTTCCCTACACCTGGCCAAGACTCATTCTAAATTTCTAATACATGAACTGAATGAGTCGCCAAAAACCGAGAAGTCATCCATAAATATGTCCATAATATCTTCCACCTTGTCTTCGAAGGTGCCCATCTTGTGGCAGGTGCGTTGCAAAGCCCAAAAGGGATATGACGATAGGTGAACATGGCATAAGGACAAGTGAAGGTGGTCTTCTCTTTATCTTCTAGAGCAATGGTAATCTGAAAATAACCGAAGAAGCTAGCCAAAAAATAGTAATATGAGTGTCCTACAAGTTGTTCAAGCATCTGATCAATGAAGGGTAAGGAAAAATGATCCTTCCATATGACATCATTCAGCTTCATGTAGTCTATGCAAACCCTCCAACTTATGATTGTTCTAGTAGGAACAAGTTCATTTTCCTCATTAGTGATAACCATCATCCCTCCTTTTTTGGATACCACTTGCACTGGACTTACCGGTGTACTATCGGAAATAGAGTAGATAATGCCTACATCAAGCAGCTTGATAACCTCATTCTTTAATACCTCTTTCATGTTAGGGTTAAGTCTTGATTGGAGTATTGACGTGGGTTTGTGATTATCATCCATGAGAATCTTATGCATACAGAAAGGTGGGCAGGTCCCATTAATATCAGAGATTTCCATGCAATTGCCCTTTTATGCTTTTTCAGCGCACTAAGAAGTTTGTCCTTCTGCACAGTTATCAAGTTAGATGCAACAATAACTGGGAGCTTGGATCCCTCTTCCAAAAAGACATACTCTAAGTGTTTAGGAAGTGGTTTTAACTATAGTTCTAGGGATTCTTTAATTGATGACATCAGTCTCCCATCATTCTAAAGAGATCAAACTTTTCAACTTCTTTGTCTTCTCCATCTGATGAGCTACCATTATTTGAACCTCATCCTCAGCTAAATTTGAGTCACTACCTACTGTATAATCTATCTCTTCTTAACTACTAGGCTTTTTTTGATCTATCTCTCCCTCAACCAGCTTCATTAACTCGGAGAAGTTATCAGAATTACTTCTTGGTTCTTCATCCTTTCTGATTCCATATACTACTTGAAGAATTCCTGAACCTTTTTTATTCTCTAGAGTTAGGGTGGTTAATTCATCACAATACTCTTTCTTACACTGTTTATACTACCCAACACTGACAGTTCGCTTGGGTGATGAGGGTATGTATCTTGTGAATAGTAGCAGTTAACCCAACCTTTAATCAAATCCATAATTAACAGAAGAAAAAGAAAGTATTTACAAAGATAATGGTCAACACTTAAAAATTGAAAAAATAGTAAAAAAAGGAAATACAAATAAAAAGAAATGAAGATATATGTATACAAACAATAAATAAAAACAAGATAAACAAAGAAACAAAACAATGATCAAATCAACAAGTTCTAAGTTTTTCGAGTATTCCTCGTGGGTTCCCTGACAACGGAGTCAAAAACTTGGTTGAGTCGATCCTACAAATGCACGGGTCATCAACTAATATCCCTCACGTAAGCATGAGGGGTTCATATAACCAGGGTTCGAGAAGCTACTCTGACTTCCTCTTCAAGTGTTGTTTAACCTACAAATTCTATGATGGGTTGAAACTACAAAGTAATAAGAAAAATTTTACATTGATGTCTATAGTAAATGAAAATCATGGGTAGGAATCAAGAAGGGAAAGTGGTCACGGATGAGGATCCTCTTGAGGGTACAAAGTGCGAAGGATGCTACAACTATCATGCAAATGGTGCTTTGGACCAAGAAAATCTTAAGATAGGTTAACTTGATGGTCACAGCAATTGACCCCTAATCTGGTACGAGTACTGATATGGAATTTCTTTAGATCAATTTCTCCTATGATTGCAATAAGAGTAAGTGACTTCTCAAACTAAGGTCGAAACACAGACTATGTACACAAAACTAATCTCATGATGGCTTGCGGTCTAGAATATAGTCAGCAAACAGGCCATGAGATCCTCAGTCATTCTGCTGATTTTCCTATAATTTGCTATAGTGGGTGTGATAAGTGCTCGTGTATAAGTAATATGAAATATTATTTTCTTACATTAAGCATTACTTTTCTTAGGCTTTATCATTAATTAGTGTGTATGTGTTCTTTTTTGCATGTAGGGTTGTGGAGAAGGGTTTAAGAGGAATGAGCAAAATTAGGTCATACCCGCATTTGTTGAAGAGTTTCTTGGACCAAGTAAGGATCAAAGCACAACTTCTAGACTTGTGGGTGTGTGCCAATCTCCAATGTACTCAAATTGTTCTATAATTTGGATGAGCACAAAGGCAGTCACACCCATGAAGTCTAACTCATGTAACATTGAGGAACTTTGTCAACGCATGGAAACGAAGAAACGATATGATCTACCATTGGTTGTGTGCCAAACTTAGCGGCCTCAATAAAGAAATGAAGGTGGGAGCAACTTTAGTGCAAGTACTTTAGTAGTTTGCCATAGTACAATTACTATAGCAGTTTACTGTTCACTGCGCTCCAGAAATCAATTTCCAGAAAATCCACACAGGGGTGTGAAAATTCCACACGGCCATGTGGATGCCCGATTTTAGCCCTATAAGTACCATGTTTTGATATTTATTCGGAGACTTTTGACCTATTTTTCGCCCAACTTCGGGAGAGCTCACGGCTAAGGTTTGGAGAGGAAATTGTGGGGCTTTGGAGCGAGTCTACGGCATCGACATCGACGTCCTTTGGAAGATAGCTATTGTGGGAGCTTTTGTCATCATCGATTCAGCGAGGTGTGCCCTAGGCTTGACAAGGGACTTGGTGGAGAAGACGAAGAGGCTTCACAAGACCATCGTCACGCATCACAAGGGAGTCTTATTCATGTTTGCTATGCTTCTTGATATAAATACTTTGATGATTTTGTATAGCTGACACGATCCTTTGCGTGTATCCCGCAAGTGCACGGGCTTGTCGAAGTAATAAAATTACCCTGGTGAGTGTGTAGTCGAATCCACAGGGAATAGGGATTTAAAACACAAGTTCTCGCTATTTAGTTGTGCGGTGTACGAAAACTGATAATAAAATTGATAAGTGATTTATGGAAGCAATTAGAATAAAAGGAACAAAAAATTTAAATAAAGAGATAGAAGGCAAGAAAGTGCAAGTAGAAGTGGATTAGAGAAAGACTAGCAATGGATGAAATAGGGTATCCGGACAAGCTACCTCTAGGACTTATGCTTCTAGTGAAAGACTATGCTATTATACCTTCCTATTGATGTTAATTGAGTCGAGGATATCCTTAAACTCACGGTCCCAAACCTAAGGTCAACCGTGACTAACCCCAACATTATGTCCCGGCATTAGGATTCACGTCAACCCTTCACTTTGCCGCTCACGCAACTAAGCCCCAGGGGAGTATTTCTGTAATACCCTGAACCTTTGGATATATGTAAGTAATTATATTCAGGGTATTATAACAGTTACAGTAAGATTTTACTTGCATATCAATTTTGCTGAGAAACCCAAGTGGAAATAGCAAGGACTTTATTGTGATAGTTTATAGTAGATTTTGGGTTCAGAAATAATAAAAAGAAAGACTTGATCAAAACTGTTTCCAAAGACTAAGGACTGAAAGAAAATTTTGTAGGGACTTTTTGGAAAGAGTATTTCATGATTTAGGGATCATTGGAGAAGTTTCAGGGACCGTTTTGTAATATATTATATTTTCAGGGATTATTGGTAAATTTCGGATGAAGATTTTATTGAGAGAGAGATCTAGAATGAAGGGGTTCTTTGTTTTCTCTTCATCCTCTTCTCCTTAACCATGCTACAGTAGCCCCGAGAAAGAAAAAGAAAGAAATAAAGAGAAAAGAATGGAAAAATGGGAGAGATGATGCTTGATGGTTGATGGAGGGAGAATAGGATGAAGTATTCTTTGGTCTTTGGTAAGTATTTTGATGGTTTATTCATTGGTATACTTGGATGCATGTGTGTGTATTTTGGATTGAAAAAATTTATTTTTTTCTTGAGGAAGAAGAAGAGTTTATCATGGAAATGATGAGATTGTTGTTAGTTTTGATTGTTATCTCAAACTTGTTTGTAAATACTTGTATTTTGAGTGGGATTTAGCTTGGATTGGAGGATGTATTTTCGGACTCACTGTAGATTTACTGTAGCACCGAGATTAGGGTTTGTTTTGGGTTAATTAAGAGATGATGATGATGATTTAGAGGCTAATGAAGATGGTTGGATGAAACTGGTTGGGTTTAACCATGTTGTTTTGGTTGGATCAAGTCAAGTGGGAATTGGTTGAGTTTAAATTGAAATTAGTTGAGTTGGGTTTGGATTGATTTGGTTGGGCTTGATCAAATCAAGTTGAGATGGGTTTGGGCTTGGTTCAGGTTTGGGCTAATGGGTTCGGGCTGAATCAATTGAAGAAGAAATTGGGTTCAGTTGAACCAAGCTGGTTCAAGGGATTTGTATAAGAATTGGAATTGGTTCAGTGAAATTGAGATTGGTTCAGGTTGGTTCAGGAGGGTTTAGCCTAAATTGAGCTGGTTTAAGTGCAATTGGAGACTAGTTTAATTATGCAAAGACGAGTTTTAATCGATTGGAGTGAGTGGGCCCAATTAGAGAGTCGGTTGTTGGTTTATTGTATTTTGTTTTGGGTTTAATTTTACCTTTAGATCGTTATATGTATTTATTTTATTATGTTATCCTTTTAGGTGTTGATCAGGCTTGGGGAAGAGTTCCGGGTCTAGCAAAAACCCAAGGGGGGACCAGGTGAGTTGGTAGTGGCTATTATTTTTGAAAAATTGGTTAAATATTATTATTATTATTATTTTGAATAATCGGTAATTGTTATTATTATGAAATTATTATTTAACAGCTAGTATTTTGGAAATTATTATTTAATTATTTCATTTTATTATGTTTAATTGTGTATATTGTTAAAAGATACTTATGTTTATTTGTCGTTGACGTGCCATGACAATCGTATTGATACATATTGTTCTTATAATTATACATATCCTCAAATAGTGGAAATACGTGTATATATATGATTTAATTATTTTGGAAACAACTGTTTAATTATATTATTTTATTATGTTTAATTATGTATAATGGTGAATGATACGTATATTGAAATATTGGCAATCATATTTATACATCCGTTTGGTATAATTATACGTATTTTTGAATAGTGAAAATACATGTACGCATGATTTAATTATTCATTTCAAGTATTTATTTTAATGGTTATGTGTACCGTGATTTTCAGATGATATGTGAAACCATGTATACTTATTTAAATGATTTTAGCGGCAATGTTTGTTGAATTGGTTTTCATTCCTGGTATAGGAATGGTATTGTGGTTTTGGATTTTATTGATGTTATGCATGGACTGTACTGTAGAGCTTGTACAGATTTTATGGTGGTATCTTACTGCAGTAAGTGGTCTCCACGGCCAGCCTTTTGAGGTGGCGTGCTAGACTGATTATTATCTACGAGGGCCAGGTTCAGGTGGGAGTGTAGAGCCCTGACTGGATATTCATCGGGTAGCCGGAGTCACCAACCGGTGAACCGATGGGTCAACGTTAAGGGCATGAGTACCTTGACGGCTCTAAACCTAGCCATGGCCACGGCGAAGGTTTAGAGGGATTTCTAGACCATTTCATGCTGGGTGCGTATTGTGGGTTGAGTATGTTTTTCAGATGTTGTTTTGGATTGTGATGAGGGGGCGAAGCCCAGCTGTTGCTCTTAGGAGGTCAGTCTCTCACAAAAAGTTTATATTTCCTTAGAAGTTGATTTAATGATGATTTACGGTGAATTTATGCTTTAAAAGCTCTTTAAAGTTGTATTCTTCCAAAATTCTAGTATATTGTGAAAGCTGGAAATTATTTGAGAAAATTGATGTTTATATATGTTATATATGCTGTATTCAATTAATTGAAATTATTGAGCCACTATCGACCAACTGAAATGTGTTACAGTTGCAGGAGCAGGACCCTTATAGATTGCATGTGCGAGTATAGATCCAGGCAGTGTTGAGTTCAGAGTTTCAGTGGGTCCCTTTCCTTTCTTCTGTTTGGTGTCGTGATTTTGTAGCGGTTGTACCCGCATGTTGGAGTGATTGTGATTGTTGTATTCCTGTATTTGAACCTGTAGTTTGTTTAAAAGTTGTTATTTGTGAATTGTAAGTCTGGTTTGGGTTGTCAAGTGTGTCAGTTTTCCAGTTAAAAGAAATTTTAACTGATGGGTGCCACATTTACCTCGGTAGAAGGGGTGGGTGTGACATCTTTTGGTATCAGAGCTGTAGGTTGAGATATCCCTTGTCGTTAGAGATCACGGTTTGTGATATAAGCCTAAGTTGAGAAGTCAAAGCCTAAGGTTAGAGGTTCAGTAGTGATTAGACCGTAAGGTAAGGGCCAGTAGAAATTATTGAGAATCTCCAATCGGGTTAAAACTTAAGCTGCATATTACAGACGAGGGGTGATACTATGGTTTGACATTTGAGGCAGAGAATTGAGTATGATACTGTGATCAGGTTCACTTTGATTGTTAGTAAATAGTTGATTCTACTTTTTTTTTAGGATTCTTCTGTACTATTGAGCAGATTTGGAACAAGAGAACAAGTGTTGAAATAAGTAAGTGAATTCAGGGACGTCAAATCGATACCTGCTAATGAAATTTCGAGGACGAAATTTTCTTAAGGGGGAAGGATTGTAATACCCTGAACCTTTGGATATATGTAAGTAATTATATTCAGGGTATTATAACAGTTACAGTAAGATTTTACTTGCAGATCAATTTTGCTGAGAAACCCAAGTGGAAATAGCAAGGACTTTATTGTGATAGTTTATAGTAGATTTTGGGTTCAGAAATAATAAAAAGAAAGACTTGATCAAAACTGTTTCCAAAGACTAAGGACTGAAAGAAAATTTTGTAGAGACTTTTTGGAAAGAGTATTTCATGATTTAGGGATCATTGGAGAAGTTTCAGGGACCGTTTTGTAATATATTATATTTTCAGGGATTATTGGTAAATTTCGGATGAAGATTTTATTGAGAGAGAGATCTAGAATGAAGGGGTTCTTTGTTATCTCTTCATCCTCTTCTCCTTAACCATGCTACAGTAGCCCCGAGAAAGAAAAAGAAAGAAATAAAGAGAAAAGAATGGAAAAATGGGAGAGATGATGCTTGATGGTTGATGGAGGGAGAATAGGATGAAGTATTCTTTGGTCTTTGGTAAGTATTTTGATGGTTTATTCATTGGTATACTTGGATGCATGTGTGTGTATTTTGGATTGAAAAAATTTATTTTTTCTTGAGGAAGAAGAAGAGTTTATCATGGAAATGATGAGATTGTTGTTAGTTTTGATTGTTATCTCAAATTTGTTTGTAAATACTTGTATTTTGAGTGGGATTTAGCTTGGATTGGAGGATGTATTTTCGGACTCACTGTAGATTTACTGTAGCACCGAGATTAGGGTTTGTTTTGGGTTAATTAAGAGATGATGATGATGATTTAGAGGCTAATGAAGATGGTTGGATGAAACTGGTTGGGTTTAACCATGTTGTTTTGGTTGGATCAAGTCAAGTGGGAATTGGTTGAGTTTAAATTGAAATTAGTTGAGTTGGGTTTGGATTGATTTGGTTGGGCTTGATCAAATCAAGTTGAGATGGGTTTGGGCTTGGTTCAAGTTTGGGCTAATGGGTTCGGGCTGAATCAATTGAAGAAGAAATTGGGTTCAGTTGAACCAAGCTGGTTCAAGGGATTTGTATAAGAATTGGAATTGGTTCAGTGAAATTGAGATTGGTTCAGGTTGGTTCAGGAGGGTTTAGCCTAAATTGAGCTGGTTTAAGTGCAATTGGAGACTAGTTTAATTATGCAAAGACGAGTTTTAATCGATTGGAGTGAGTGGGCCCAATTAGAGAGTCGGTTGTTGGTCTATTGTATTTTGTTTTGGGTTTAGTTTTACCTTTAGATCGTTATATGTATTTATTTTATTATGTTATCCTTTTAGGTGTTGATCAGGCTTGGGGAAGAGTTCCGGGTCTAGCAAAAACCCAAGGTGGGACCAGGTGAGTTGGTAGTGGCTATTATTTTTGAAAAATTGGTTAAATATTATTATTATTATTATTTTGAATAATCGGTAATTGTTATTATTATGAAATTATTATTTAACAGCTAGTATTTTGGAAATTATTATTTAATTATTTCATTTTATTATGTTTAATTGTGTATATTGTTAAAAGATACTTATGTTTATTTGTCGTTGACGTGCCATGACAATCGTATTGATACATATTGTTCGTATAATTATACATATCCTCAAATAGTGGAAATACGTGTATATATATGATTTAATTATTTTGGAAACAACTGTTTAATTATATTATTTTATTATGTTTAATTATGTATAATGGTGAATGATACGTATATTGAAATATTGGCAATCATATTTATACATCCGTTTGGTATAATTATACGTATTTTTGAATAGTGAAAATACATGTACGCATGATTTAATTATTCATTTCAAGTATTTATTTTAATGGTTATGTGTACCGTGATTTTCAGATGATATGTGAAACCATGTATACTTATTTAAATGATTTTAGCGGCAATGTTTGTGAAATTGGTTTTCATTCCTGGTATAGGAATGGTATTGTGGTTTTGGATTTTATTGATGTTATGCATGGACTGTACTGTAGAGCTTGTACAGATTTTATGGTGGTATCTTACTGCAGTAAGTGGTCTCCACGGCCAGCCTTTTGAGGTGGCGTGCTAGACTGATTATTATCTACGAGGGCCAGGTTCAGGTGGGAGTGTAGAGCCCTGACTGGATATTCATCGGGTAGCCGGAGTCACCAACCGGTGAACCGATGGGTCAACGTTAAGGGCATGAGTACCTTGACGGCTCTAAACCTAGCCATGGCCACGGCGAAGGTTTAGAGGGATTTCTAGACCATTTCATGCTGGGTGCGTATTGTGGGTTGAGTATGTTTTTCAGATGTTGTTTTGGATTGTGATGAGGGGGCAAAGCCCAGCTGTTGCTCTTAGGAGGTCAGTCTCTCACAAAAAGTTTATATTTCCTTAGAAGTTGATTTAATGATGATTTACGGTGAATTTATGCTTTAAAAGCTCTTTAAAGTTGTATTCTTCCAAAATTCTAGTATATTGTGAAAGCTGGAAATTATTTGAGAAAATTGATGTTTATATATGTTATATATGCTGTATTCAATTAATTGAAATTATTGAGCCACTATCGACCAACTGAAATGTGTTACAGTTGCAGGAGCAGGACCCTTATAGATTGCATGTGCGAGTATAGATCCAGGCAGTGTTGAGTTCAGAGTATCAGTGGGTCCCTTTCCTTTCTTCTGTTTGGTGTCGTGATTTTGTAGCGGTTGTACCCGCATGTTGGAGTGATTGTGATTGTTGTATTCCTGTATTTGAACCTGTAGTTTGTTTAAAAGTTGTTATTTGTGAATTGTAAGTCTGGTTTGGGTTGTCAAGTGTGTCAGTTTTCCAGTTAAAAGAAATTTTAACTGATGGGTGCCACATTTACCTCGGTAGAAGGGGTGGGTGTGACATCTTTTGGTATCAGAGCTGTAGGTTGAGATATCCCTTGTCGTTAGAGATCACGGTTTGTGATATAAGCCTAAGTTGAGAAGTCAAAGCCTAAGGTTAGAGGTTCAGTAGTGATTAGACCGTAAGGTAAGGGCCAGTAGAAATTATTGAGAATCTCCAATCGGGTTAAAACTTAAGCTGCATATTACAGACGAGGGGTGATACTATGGTTTGACATTT